>CM019151.1:122255103-122434710 GCA_009733165.1 Naja naja | reverse complement strand
CAATTTACATCCAACCTCTTTGAATCTATTTAGCACAACAGGGTATCAGACATGCCCTTACTGCCCTGGGCACCCTTGACTAACGGCCGGCTGAATGCATGGTGCGTTTTACCAAGAGAAGCTTCAGCAACTGGGTCCTGGGGACATCACTGAAAGTTGAAAAACTTCTTAGTGTTCAGCACATCACTCCTAACCCATCTAATAACTTATCCCCAGCAGAGTTGTTGATGGGTAGGCTTAGGTCTTCCCTTGACGCCTTCATCCCACTTACGCACAACACCACTAGATTCCACTTCCAAAGTTCGCACATTCAGTGTGGGTGATTCTGTTTATGCTAAGAACCTTATGGGTGAACCTTTGTGGATTCCTGCTGAGATAACTCAAATCACAGGCCCTCGTTCTTGGGTGCAAACAGAGGATGGACTCCTCTGGAGCAGGCACATTGATCAACTTAGATCCAGGTTCTCTCAGGAACATCGCACTTGTTCTCTCTAGTTCCCTCACCTGATGTCAATTCTAGGGGGGAAGGGGAGGAACAGGAGGAAAATCAGCAAGCAAGAATCAACCCCATGTGTAACGAGCCATTACGACAGGAACCATTCCAAAACCTGTCACAATGCCAAAATCCATCCTTAGAAGTGGAAGATTGTACATCACTACCTGACTTGGGTGCTGACATTGGGCTGGAGATGGGTTGGGAGGAGAGACCAGATTCTAACAATCAAACAGGGTCTTCTTTCACAGGAAGTCCCAGTGGGGAAATGTCAGCAGACACATTTCCTCTCTCACTGGGTGAGAATGTTAAAACTTCTGAACCCACGAAGGTCTCAGCATTACCGCAAGAGCCCCCTATTTAAAAGAATACATTAGATAGGTTGGGGTTTGGTATGGACTGAACCTAGTGGGGAGGGGTGTTATGTATGTAGGTTT
The DNA here is from genome assembly GCA_009733165.1 of Naja naja. Taxonomy (NCBI): domain Eukaryota; kingdom Metazoa; phylum Chordata; class Lepidosauria; order Squamata; family Elapidae; genus Naja; species Naja naja. The sequence continues at coordinate 122,433,780 of CM019151.1, read as the reverse complement.
GAATGTTATTGGTTTAGTTTGAATTGTTCTTGTAAAATGTCAAATAGGATTGGTTTAAAAAGTGTGGGAAAACCCTGCACTCTGATTGGCTGGCAACTACGGCTGCTGGCTATAAAAGCAGATTAGCCCAGCCAAGTCGGGTCCATTCGAGCTGTAGTCACTTAATAAACTCTTCACTGAAGCTCTTCGCGTCTGACTCTTCATGCAAACTTAACAGCAATAATTCCAGTAAGACAAGATAAGCACAAAGAAGTACAGCAATCATTTAAACAGTCAGGAGGAATGCCAGGAATGCAGGCCACAACTCTCAACATAAATGAATTCAACATTTGTTCGACAAATGCCCCTCCCAACACCTCTCCTTTAAACTCCATCCCCAGGTTATTGCCTTGTGAAGGGGTGGGGCCCTTTCCTTCCTCGTAAACCACTCAACCCACGTTGCTCTCTTCTGCGTTCTTCCCTGCATGCCCTAGGATGAGGAAGGGGTGAGCCTTGGTCTTCATCTGAACTCCCTCTCCCTTGTTCTACCTCCCCTGCTCTGCCCAGCCTGAGTTTGTCCTTCCCCAGCTTTCTCCACAGCCCACGGAGCCACTCTCCCGCTCTCTGTCAGCTGTTCATCTTCTTTCTCAGATTCAGACTCTGAAGGAGGCATGAAACTCTGCATTTTGTGTTTTTGTTGCCTTGACCTTTGATTATATTCTCTGCAAATGTTATTCCTGCCTCCATCTTTATCATTCAATTTTGTTCTTGCATACCCTCAATAATGTTTGTTCTTCCCATAAAATTTTTCCTAGACCTGAATGCGTGGACTTGGGACATATGTCTGTTCACAGGGGATGTTGAGCATCCTTCCCTTGCTGAGCATTCCCGACATTTGCTGCTAGCAATAAAAATATTGGTTTAATCTTTTTACCTTAAATTATCTCATGCAATTCATTAATTTCTTTTTCATATTTTTAAATCTTCATTTTTATGTCCAAAATAATTTGAAAACTGGCTATGTACAAATATTTACTCTAATCTAAGGGATACATCTGGCACATTTCAGTGTATCTAGTTTTCTTTAGTTTCAGGAATATAGCAATAGTTGACTGCAGCTGAATTCTGAACATTGATCAGTTCAATGTTAGCCAAGTGAAGAAAATGCAGTAATCCATTAAAGGGAAGCTGGGTAAAGACACATCACTTAATTCTGTCTGACATGAACATAGACTCACTCTCCCTGATTTATCCATAATCTGATTAGACAATCAGTGATTTGGTTTGCTCTGAAAAAAAAAAATCCCATGCTCTGTAAATAGGGCAAGAGTTTTCCTGCTACCATGCAGACAATTTGTGCAGCTACACTGACAGCTCCAGTCAACTGATACAATTTCAATCCATGTTGAAATGCTTCTCACAAGCAATGCTCGATATAGAAGGGTGCTTTGCATAGATTGCTTATATGTAAATGGCTTTTATAAGTCCTTATGAGCTACAGCAAGAGATATTATTGGGTAATTGTCCAGAAAAATTAAATTCAAATAAATATCATATGTTCTCTTTACAGCCATCGTGAAACACACTATTATGCTTATAGACTATCATAGCACCCTGACTGTGGTATATACTGTACCTCTTCTATAAAAGGAAATGCATTTTAGTTTTCATGCAATTTCTGCAGCTAATTTTAGCAGAAAAACAATATTATTAAAAGCACATAGACATACCTGACAGAACTCTCACAATCATAGCAAACAACATGAAATCTACCAAGCATGGAGTAGCATGTGGACAATTTTTCCATACTGATTATGCTGGGAATAAGTCTTCTTCATACTTTACCACACAATGGTCCAAATACTCCTGTAGAATTGCCTGAGGCCATGATAAAATTACAAGCAACTACAGACATGAGAGAACGACCATATCCTCAGTATCTTCAGTTGCAGAAAACAATAATCACATTATGGAAATACCCTAAGCAACCACTGATGATAAAGATTTATGTTGCAGACAAAGAGACAGAAATTGGGTTCATATACAGTGGAACCTCTGGTCATGAACGCTTCTGATCGCGACCAAATCGGGTTTCGACCAGAAAAATCCACATTTTTGAATCAGGTTCACATGGTAAACAAACACGGCTGCAGCAGATTCTCTTTCCGTGCCGATTTCCCCTTCCACGCCATTTTTTTTTGTAGATGCAATTTTCTCTCCAGTCACAACCAAATTGGTTGTGACCGAAGTTACAGAACCAATTACGGTCGTGACCAGAGGTTCCACTGTACTGCGTTAAAACATAGCTTCTTTAATTGATTTATTTTTAGATAAGATGTATTGGAAGCATTCACACACAATGTTCAACTAAAGCTGCACCATTTTTCTCAAGCCAATAGGCCATGATTGAACTTTTGAGTGGCATATTGAGGACTGTACAGGTAATCCTTGACTTACAACAGTTCATTTAGTGACCACCTGAAGTTACAACAGGGCTGAAAAAGTGACTTATGACCGTTTTTCACACAACTGTTGCAGCATCCCCATGATCATGGGATCAAAATTCAGACGCTTGGCAGCTGACTTATATTTATGACGGTTGCAGTGTCCTGGGTTCATGTGATCACCTTTTGTGATCTTCTGACAAATGAAGTCAATGGAGAAGCCAGATTCACAACAACCTTGTTACTAATTTAACAACTGTAGTGATTCACTTAACAATTGTGGCAAGAAAGGTTGTAAAATGGAGTAAAATTCACTTAACAAATATCTTACTTAGCAATAGAAATTTTGGGCTTAATTGTGGTCATACGTTGAGGACTATGCTCCATTAAGGGCAGGAATAGGAGAACAAAATTAAATTTGATTGCATTTAAATTTCATTAGATTTAAATTAATTACAATAATTTTATTCCCAATAATTACCTAATTAATATTTAATATTAAAAATACTGTTTGGACATTTTTGGAGAAGCTTTGGGCCAGGAATTGTGATTTATGAATTACTCTCCCAGCTAAATGGCCAAAATAAAAAAGACAAATTTGCAGCTTTGTTTCACAAATATCTCTGTTTTGTGGTATTTAAAAAAAAAACTTTTAAATTAATTTATATTTAATGGAATATTGGAATTGTCTTTTTAAAAACTCATTAGAGGCTTTTGTATCCATGCATGAAAAGGCTTCAGCATTCTGACTTTCAGACCATTCAGCTTATGAATTGTGTTTGGCCATATGGGAAGAAATATCCATCTGGTTCAGTTCCAAGCTGGGAGAAAGACACTGGAAACATGGAGGCTGATTGGAAAGAAGGTTTAATGATGAAGCAGAACCACCAAGCACATGGTTCTGGTGCAGCTGACCACATGGAGTTGATAGTGAGGGGTTTTTTATACCTTTTCTTGGGCTTTGCACTTGAGTTTCCTGTTCCTGTGCAAGAACATGTATTCTATTGGCTGTTGTCAGACTCCCATGGTGCCATGTAGGGGTTATGTAGGGGTCATAGCTGAATCTATAGGCAAAGTACAAATCCTAGGTGTTTGTCTGAGCTACGTTTGGTTGACGTTTCAGAGGGTGATGCAATGAAGGGGCATTGGGCAATTCCTATTGTGACTGAGGGCTAATCCTATCTTTGTTGGATCTTGGGTGAGGGTATTTGCTTATGAATAGAGCTATCTATCTCTTTATCTCTTAAGTGCTGACATCTGCTGAGGGCTGTTAAGAAAGTTGGGGGCTGCTTTCCAAGAGCGTGTTTCTCCATTTATTATCCAGAGAAATGTAATATTCTGCCTTTTTAATATTTCTCAAATATTTCATTCTTCTAGAAGAGGGATGGGTGCTAACTTTCTACAGGGACCCTATTCTCAAGAAATGTGGAGTGTTTGGGGTACATGTTTTAAAATGATTTAGAATGTGCAGGAATACAAGGCTAATATCTTTTTAAAGCACCTGTGTCTTTTTTTTTCTCTTCAGGATTCAGCATGAGCTTAAAAAAATTGGAACTGCTTTAAGGAGTTGGTGGCTTTGTCTCTAATGTATCTCCTTAAAGTTCTTTTCAGACTTTCATGGAACCCTTTAAAAATGCAATGGTTTTAAAATGGGTGTTGTTTTCTTGGACTACTTGGAAAGTTCTGAAATATTCCTTCCAAGGTTGCAATAATACTCCAAACAAGTGAAGATTTCTAGGCTGGAACCAGATAGCCGAACACCAGATGCCTTCTACCTAGGCGATGAGACCGGATTATCTCTCCTATATAACAAATGCCAGAACTTGGAATATTCTACCCTAAAAAGTTCTATTGAAATCTGTATCCAATTTCAAAAGAGCTGAAAATGATGGAAGACAAAAGTTTGAACTTTAATTTTAATTTTTAATTTTTTGTCATCTCAAATAAATGTGCCATTAATAAGGGCTTTCTTTTTTCCAGTAGAGTTTTTTAAAATCAATTAATTTAACTGATTAAGAACAGTATCTTAGATGCAGAGATTCCTCAAGACATAAAAAGAATTACTTTTATATACTACACTGTCTCCCATTTTCAGAATAGGTCCAGGACCGCCAAGTGAAAAACACACAGTGTTACTCTGACTTTAGTAGTTACATACAAACTTTGCCATAGTTTATATTTGCTGATATATCCTCTTATTTGTAACTATTGTTAATAGTTAATACCCTAAGCATACCCTAACCTTTTTTGAATTCAAATTTCACCTTCTTCATGTAGTTAAAAAAATCACATTACTTTGTATTCTTCAAGCATATAGTGAAACTGATGTTACAACAATGGAACCCTTTTCTTGTTTGAATGTAAGTTCATTGTACAATTGAGTCAAATATAGATTTTCTTTTATTCAAGAATTTTATCCAGGAAATATCTATACAAGGCATGTGATAGTGGAGTGTGAGGAATGCACTTAGAAAAATTGCAAAATATTTCTTCCAGCTCATTTTGAATGAAACAATAATAAGGAACTATTTGGGGGCAGGGAAAGGTTTCACAGTCACTTTACGTGTTTTATTTTGTAAAATAATATAGAGTAAAAAGCGTCATCTTTATATATTTGTCCAGAATAAGTGTTTCAGATTTAGGAGAAGATCTAAAAGAATTGTCTTGAAAGATTTCATTGTTTCTAAAGAAATTGGAAAAACTATGTATGATCAACATGATATGCTCCAGACATTTCATCATTCACAAAGAGAGACTTTCCTTCATCAAATAGGCAAAGCAATACTCTTAAGTGCTTGCTGACTTCATGGACATGTTAATGGATTTTTTTTGGCAGCAATACAGAAGTGATTTGCAATTGTTTTCTTCCAGAATGCTGTTTCTCAACTTCCCAAACTGGGTTACAATCCTGATGTTTCCTGCGGGTTTCCCTTCCAATAGTAAGCAGATATTTTTAAATTACTGAAGGTTGATCATTTTGGCTTTACAATTACTTTTAGACTGCCTGGAAGTTATTAGAGGCAATGATTTAGGAGGAAAGCAGGTTTACTACCCAGTATAAGACTGCCTGTGGTTGAAATGACTGGACACTAATTTTTAAGAAAAACACATAGCTATGTCATTTTTTTCAAAAATGGACCTAATTGTGTCTTGAGCAAGTCTCTGCCTCAAGAGAACAGAATAATATATTATAAAAAATCCTATTAGAAAAATATCGCTAAGACCATTTCCATGGTGGCTGAAGATATGGTATATAAAAGCACTTTGGTCCAATTCCTTTCTCTCTCAGCCCAACCTACATTACACAGTAGTTGTGAGAAAACAAGCAGTACAGAGCAGTATATATGCTGCCTTGAACTCCTGTACAAAAAAGTGGAATATCTGTTTAATAAGTACATGAATGCTGCTTTAAGAGAATGACCATCAGATATGGAGTTGTGGAGGCAACATAACTAGCAGCAAGTTCAAAAACCAGAAAAGCTGGAAACCATGACATGAACTAATCTGTTCCAAATCAGAAGCAAGGAAAGTTTTTTTCAGCACAGGTATAGCTGCATTTTTGAATTGGGTTAGAAAAGTATTTTAAATCCTGAAGTATTTATCTACAACAGTAGCTCCATTTATGTTCTAAAATGATAACTCTTTGACTCCATTAATTATTTCAGTTCTTGCTCTGATAAATACAATTCAGGGTAATGATTGCTCAATATTAAGAACAAACTAAGTAGGTGTATCAGGTTACTTAAAGTGGTGTTCTATCAAAGAATTTTTAATTTTCATTGCTCATTCTCTATATAGCATTTTTTTCTCCTTTGAAAGGAAGGAGACATTTTAGCTTCTTGTCAGAGATTTGTTGTCTTCTATAATAATATCTTCCACATTTCTGGCTTAAAATGCCTATTGAAAGCTAGGTCAATGCTAACAAAGCTGCTTCTGATATCACAGATTCATTCACGCCTGTTATAAAGATTAATAAAGTTAGTATCATAGCAATAAATCTATCTCATCTTAGGCCAACACAAATATACAAACAGTACATTAGGCTATTTTGGCCTACACTTCACTTCTAGAAGGCTTGAAGACTTTAAAGATAAGTATTTCCTTCTTTATTTTACAATCAACCATTTCTATGGGACCATTACATTATAGCTTTTTGATCTGTTGATAGAATTCCATTGGAACTTTATGTCTCAAGGTAAGGTTATAAAATAGTCTATTTTGCTGTTCAGTGTAACTACCTGAATACTCAGTTTAACTTTTAGAACACCAACAGTATCCTGCTGAATTAGAACCCCTGGTTCATTTAATCTAGCAATCTGTTCTCATGGGGACTACACAAGAAAGCCCACTAATCTCCCAGCAGATGATCTTCTGAGGCAGTCACATGGCCATCAAGGCTAATAGCCAATGATCCCCCATGACCATATTCATGAACTGGTCCAGCCCTTTTTTTAAAGCCAGTCAAGCAGATTACCAGGACTTTATCTTGTGGTAGATCATTGTCATTCCTTCAATTCATGTGATGTATAATATTTTCTACTTGACCAACTTAATCACTAAGAAAATTTGATTCTTTAAAAGTCCCATGTCCTTTTTAAAGCGCTCTTGGAAGCCTACCCCACCCCATCTATTGAGTAGTAAAGAAAGGCTGCATTTATCTGAGTTTCAAAGCTTTCTTTCAAATAATTTTCAACATGTTTTTGTCTTATTAATAACAAACCAGCTTGCAAAAATCAAATGTACATCATTAGTCACAGTTTTAAGCTCAGGGAAGTTTTAAATAATGACAAGGGCCAGGTTGGAAAAGAATAACATCTTGCCATTATCATGATATTTGGTACCTGGTAAGTCATTTCAGGATAAAAATTAATTAAAATGGAATTGAGAGGTGAATTTTAATGAGATAAGTATTAGGGCAAAAATTCAGATGAGAAAACCAATGAAGTTTAGTTTATAAGAGAAAGGGTATAAAAAGGTCATACTATAAAACCATAAATTAGATCCATAGAAATTGAAATTAAATTAAATTTACACAGTAAATTTACTATATTTGGGCTGCAGTTGTTATGATCCATGAGAAGATGTTATAAGTACTATAGTTTAATTCTCCTTTTAGGGTCCAGACAAGGTGACTGAGGAGACATTTCTGACAAGTGTGTACACTATCTGTAATGTATGCAGAGTTTGAAATGATTGGTTATTGAAGTACAGAGTTTGAAATCAGGGGTTGTAAAAAGTGCAGGAATTCCCTGCACAGCGATTGGCTAGCAGCCGCGGCAGCCGGCTATAAATAGCTGCCGCGGCTAAGCCATTCGGGTCCATTCTGAGCTGAAGTCACAATAAATAAGAGCTGAAGCACTCCGCGTCCTGTCTCTCTATGCGAACTTAACACTATCTTCTTCTGGAAAGGATCAAAAAAGGGAATATGCTAGAAAGAACACTGTGGAGCTATTGGACTGAAAAATGTTCACCTGGCATAATCCCAAATCAAAGTGTAATCAACAATAGATCTGGTGCCAGTGATGGTAATAGGCTCCCACTGGTTTTGTGGGGAAGTGGTTAGAAAACAAAAGCTGTCTGAAAAGAGAAAATAGAGCTGCAAACAACATTCCTCCCTGACTTCTGATTTGCTGGCAGGAGTTCAGGAGTTCAAGAGAATGTTGGATAAACCAGTTAATCTGCCTTTTTTGCCACTAACAAGGTAAGCAAGATTGCACTGCCCATTTCCTGATTTTAATAGCAATAGCACTTAGACTTATATACTGCTTCACATTGCTTTACAGATCTCTCTAAGTGGTTTACAGAGTCAGCATATTGCCCTCAAACATCTGGATCTTCATTTTACTGATCTTGGAAGAATGGAAGGCTGAATCAACCTTGAGCCAGTCAGGATTGAACTCCTGGCAGTGAGAGTGAGTTAGCCTGCAATACTGCATTCTAACCACTGCACCACCACGGCTCCTTAATATTCCTTTAAGTCAAGGAATAATACGTATCTTTTGAAATTTGGAATCTTCTTCATTAGAAGTGCCTAACATCAAGAAGTAGAGGGACTTATTGAGCTATAGCAACCAGATGCAAATGTCCCCATTTTGTAGTTTCATAACTGGCACAATTGGAGGCCACCAGATTCTACAGAGCAGAGTTAAAGTAAATCTTATCCTGGGTTTATAGGATCATAGAACTGTGGAACTGGGATGAACCACAAATATCATTTAGTCCAACTGCTCCAATGTTCAATGAAACAATTACGCTATTTTTGAGAAGCGACTGTCCAAACTTCTTATACTTAGTTATTATTTCTGATCCTAGTTTCTGAGGCAGTAGCAAAGAGTTATTTAAAAAACAACTAGCAATCATGTTGTTACCTTCAAGGTGGTTACAAATGGCATATTCATTATCTACTGCAACGTGTTTCCAGGTATTGATATTAGGGTTACATATCAATTATTACTGGTATACTTTTCCTTTTTTGAAGTGGGGAACAACATTTGCTTTTTCCCAGTCCTCTGGCTCCTTCTCCAGGATCTCTTAAAGATAATTCAGACATCCTAACAGCTCTTCAGCAACTTCTTTCAATATTCTAAGGATATTTAATTGAATCCGGAGACATGAAAGCATTCAAATTAGCAAGAACTTTTCCCACATCCTTACTAATGTGCACCCTCCTTATTGTGTTTGTTCCTAGCCTAGGCCACTCAAATCACCATTTCCTGTGAATGGAAAGACAGAGCACCGCTTTATAAACACTTTAAATACAATTATGTTGTGTAATAACAGATGCTTCCATTCAGTTTAATATAACTTGCATTTAGAAGTTAAAACCTGTTTAATTCCATCCTGTTACATAACACAAATTTTGTTGAAGTATAAAAGAATGACCAACCCTCTAAACAAATGGAAGTCCAAACAGGAAAATGAAGTGAAAAAGTTTTCCCTCCTAGGGTTTTATTTAGAAAATCAAGTATTCAAGTATTAAGAGAGATAACCACATTAAAAGAAAAGTATTCAGCAGTGTGTGTGTGTGTTTGTGTAGAATGTGAAAAGGTCAAGATGAGAGAAAGAGAAGATGAAAAGCAAAAGTCTAACAAGCTAAATTGGAAAGAATGGAAAAGTACAGAAAAGCAAAGAATAAAAAATAATCAAGAGTAAAAGATTTAAATCTGTAGGATTTATTTCATCTACTGTACTAGTTTCCAGTTTTTTGGGTACATAAATTATTCCCTCCCCATGTACAATTGCTCATATTGAATAACGGAGAAAAAAGTAAAATAACATTGAAATTGAAAAATACAGGACAATTAGTTTAAAGGTGTATATAAAACAATAATTCACTATACAGACAATTTAGTGTTGTGGATTAACATGCATAATGGAATAAAACAATGATTTGACTCAGGCCTGATATTATTGAACTTTTAAAAGAAGTTATTTTTCTCAATCAAAACTGACGTTTCTTTTATTTAACATATGGAAATTCATTGTTGGCAGTTGGTAGCTAAATGGCAAAGGAAGAGCAGAATGAACCTATATATATATATATATATATATATATATATATATATATATATATGTTTTCGTAGATTTTCACGGGTAAAGGTATGTAGGTGTATTGGGTCTTGTCCGTGTAAGATTACACGGGACAAGACCAATACCTAAGACTCTATATATATATATATATATATATATATATATATATATATATATATATTCATATATATATTATATATGCTTTAGTGGGTCTTGAAAGAGTGGTGCCTGGGAAAACACAGGGTCAGAATTATGATTGTGATTTACTGCAGATACCTTGTGTGAATGGGCAATCTGGCTGCAAATGAGTAGCTATTTTAGAGTCTGGTGCTGATTGTAATCACAGATTTCCTGCCCAAAGTATGGAAGAGGAAATTATAGTTGGGATGAATTCCTTTGATGTCTGTAACACTTTGTCATTTTCTTTTTCAGATTGATAAGCAAAAGTAATTTTGTATGTGCCCGATGTGCCTTTTTTGGTGGGGTTTCAAAGTATGGATATTGTATCCAAAGTAATGCTTTGTTGATGGGTACTCTTATAGGGATGCTTAAGGGCCCATCTTGTATTTGCATAAATAGTAGCAAGAAAATGAAGCTGCTTCAGAGACAAGACTGATGTTGAAATTTTGGACGCATGGGATTATTAGAAAAAGGACACTAAATTTTAGCTATGAATAATGGAATTAATGAACAGATAATAAACTGTGGTATAATAAGATAAAATTAGCCATTCAGACAATTAAGATCTGAACTTGAGGGACTATTTTAGAAAAGTCAATTTGAGATAGAAATATTAGAATTTTAGCAGTTGTTTCCTAGGTAACTGCATGATACCTTCACAATACACGCAAACACAAAGCAGAGGAAGAATCAAAGTGTACACTTAAATTATAATGTATTTATGAGGGAGGGTATTAAAAAAAATCCCCAAGGGCAGACCCTTAAAGAACACAAGAACAGAATGGACTCATGTTCAGAGACTTTGAAAGACAGTCCAATGAAATTTTGTTTGTCAGTTGGAAGGTCCTCATCTCAGCATTACAGTAAAAAAATAAAGATGGATCAGCTTCATGAAAGTAGTGGAAGGGAGAGCATTTTTGGAAAAGTATGATCTTCTGGGATATAGTAATTTCTTACAGTAAATAAAGCAGCAAGTTTCTCCAATTCATCAATAGCAGCATTTACATGTAAATTGGAATCCCTAACAAATACTGTACTAATTTAAATCTACATTTCTATATCATCCCAGTATAAACAAGTCATCCAATTCACTTTGTCCCCTGCACTGTTATTTTGAATCTGGCTGTAGTTGGTGACCATGAGATTCCAGCAACCAGTCAACATAACTGTTTGCTTTCTTCTCATAAAGACTGCCTGCTGGATATAGCAGCAATAAGATTGCAACAGTGGAAAGGATTCAAATGCCCAACCGTAACATATTCTGCCTCTTTCTTCATTTAAAAAGATCAAAATAATTTACCTTATAATGCACTGGAATACCATTTACAACAGCACTAACATTTTATATTAATGTTTCAATTAGCAAAAATATAGACTATTACTGGGAGCCATAGTTCAATTGTAACTGGCATGTGTTTTGTCAGGCTTCTCTTAACAAACTCTAGATCTGGAGACAAGTTTAGGCAGGAATTGAGGGACACAGGACTCTGATAAGTAAGTTTAATTGCAAAAGGAATAAAAAATGATAAAATAATTCCAGTGATTACTGTGTATCAAATGGAGGTTCAGTTTATAGCAAACCCAGGTTAAAATTCTTATTTGTTTTCCTCCCTTTGGTGTTATGCAGTGAGCTAAAAGATGCTGTCCTTTGAGTGGGGAAGGTTTCCACCTGTCCTTTATAATGGTAACAGACAAGCCTGATTTATGCCGTTTGACTGTGACCTTGCCAGACATAGCTGGGAAGTGGAAATGGGAAGTACCTTACTTATCTAATAGACTGTTTCAGAATAACCATCCAATGTTCAAGGGGGAAGAGAAAGACAAAGAGGGCATCTTGCTTTGCACTTCCTTGCAAAAGCTGCCATGTCTTAGTTTATCTAGGCCCAGGGCACCACTAGCCTCCACTCCATCCCTTTTCCATTGTTTAGCTCCCCATATCCCATTGTCTTCATAGGAATTGGTCATAAAGCCTGTAGCATCCTATTTGGGCCTGAAATTTTTAACTCTTTGGGCAATCTTAATAACTGTTAATGAGCAATATTTGATAATTTTATGTACAGATAGTCCTCAACTTATGACTACAATTGAGCCCAAAATTTATGTTGTTAAGTGAAAATTTTGTTAACTGGATTTGTCCCATTTTACGACTTTCCTTGCCACCTTTGTTAAGTGTATCATTACAGTTGTTAAATCAGTTTAATAGGGTTAAGTGAATCTGGGTTCTCCATTGACTTTGCTTGTCGGAAGGTTGCAAACTGACTCCTGAACACTAAATGAGTCAGTTGTTAAGCATCTGAATATAAATCACATGACCATTGGGATGCTGCAATGGTTGTCAGTGCGAAAAATGGTTGTCATTATTTTCAGTGCCTTGGTAACTTCAAACGGTCACTAAATGAACTGTTTTAAGTTCAAGGATTACCTGTATAGGCCTTCGACTCCTGGTAATTGCCTGGAGAAGTCTCTGCAGCTTTCTTGGCAAGTTTTTGGCAGTGATTTGCCGTTGCCTTCTTAGGGCTGAGAGAGGAGGACAGGCCTATTGTCACTCAGTTGGCTTTGCGCCCATGGCGGGACTAGAACTCATGGTTTCCCAGTTATTGGTCTGATACCTTAACTGCCAGCCCAAAGCCCCCAAAATTGACTTTCTGCAAGACAGGTTGTTCAATTCTGTAATAGCTTTGTTCCAGGGGTGAAATTCAACCACCTCAGGAGAGGTGGTAGGGGTGATTTGAATTGGTTCGGAGAAGTGGCAGGAATGATTTGAATCGGTTGGCCCCACCCACGCCCACCCATCTTCTTCCTTTTCAAGACTGAGTACCACCAAGCCATGCCCACCAAGCCATGCCCAAAAAACCAGTAGGGAAATTTTTTGAATTTCACCCCTGCTTTGTTCCCTATACCACCCATCTGGTAAACTCGCAAGATTCGTTTCATGTACAGGTATACATTTGAACTAGACTGTGTTGTTTCTCTGTGACATATATATATGGGTATATGCATAATTCTGTATTTATCAGTATTTATTTATTTAATCTGTTATATTATGTAGTGTGTATTGGAGGTGGTGACCCTTTGACAGCTGCATGCAACAAAATTTCACTTTAATGTATGCCGATTAGTGTAAATTCAAAGTGACAGTTATTATTCTATTAGTCTGTAGAGATTCTGTCATCCAGGTCATCATTGTCTCAAAGGTGCTTTTTCAGGAGGTAACTGGACTTCCTTGTTTTTTCTTTTGAAAATTTTTTGTTTCTCATCCAAGAAGCTTCTTCAGCTTTGACAGGACAGCGGGGAATGGAAGGATTTATATTTCTTGCAGAAGCTGGTCATTTGCATCCTTTTATAGGGGCATTGAAGCACTTGGAGGTTTATCTGGGTCTTCAGGGTCACCTGAGTAGTGCTCCTAGTTCCTGTAGTTTGCAATTTTTCCTCTAGAAATCCATTCCTACTCGCACACCATTCAAAGGGTGTTCATCCCAAATTGTATAGCTACAAGCCTGTAAAGATTCTGTCATCCAGGTCATGGCTGTCCCAAAGGTGCTTTTTCAGGAGGCAACTTGTTTTTCTTGTTTTTTCTTTTGAAGACATTTCACTTCTCATCCAAGAAGCTTCTTCAGCTCTGACAGGGTAGTGCATCCTTTTAAAGCAGGGGTGTCAAACTCAATTTCATTGATGACTGCATCAGGGTTGTTTGACCTCAGGGGGCCAGAGTAGGCATGGCAAGCTCAATGTCACTCGTTGAGGGACTGTTTTCAGCCACGATGGCCTCCTGCAGCCCTCTGTCAGTGAAAATGGAGTCCCTCTCCCCAAGCTCTGCTTTTGCTGGCAGAGGGCTGCAGAAGGCTATTGCAGCCAAAAACGGGGCCTGGGAGGACATGCAGCCTCCCAAGCTCCATTTTTGCTGGCAGAGGCACCACGGTCTGGTCTTTCACTGTTTCCAGAGCGGCCCCGCAGGTTAGATCTAAGCACCCTATGGGCCAGATCCAGCCCCCGGGGGGCCTTGAGTTTGACACCTGTTTTATAGGATTGTTGAAGCCCTTATTATTATAGTTTCCAGTTTTTCTATTCTATTCTCAATAAGGTGGAATTGTGAATCTCTCTCTCTTCTGTACACTCAACTGGAGGGATCAGAGAAGGAGAAGCTCCTGTCAGGAGTGCAACAAGAAAGCTGGAGGAAATGAGAGCTCTGAATTGATAAGTGCTGCAGCTACCAGTTCATGGGGGAAGGGGGAGAGGAGAAGCCTCTTTCTGAACAGCTTCGAGTGACTCTCCCCATTTCAGAGCACAAAAAACGAAAAAGCAACGGTAGAAAAAGCTGCTTGCCAACCCCGAAGGTTGTCTGGCCAGGGCTCTGGAGCCCCAAGCGAGATGGGTAGAAAGCGCATGCGGGGTGTGTGAGTCTCCCCTCTCCCCACTTTTTAAAAGCCCGGAGAAGAGATGAAAGAGAAGAGTTCTCGAGCATCCTCACAATCAGCGCTCCCCCGCCCCCCTCAATTGGAACGGCATGACATCAGCTGTTCGTCTTCAATGAGACGCTCTTCCATTGGCTGGCTGGCAGCGCTTCCTTGGCGAATGAGCGCGCGGCAGGGCTGCAGGCCGGGCGGACTGACGTGCGAGCTCCAGTCACTTTGCCGTATGGGGGTTTATTTTGCTTTGGGCCACTCCAGCCGCCGCCATTAGACGAGTGGGGATAGTTTACAGGGCGGCGGGATCGCCTTCGCTCGTCCGTTTTGACTCCCCCCCCTCCCGTTTGGGTGGTAGCGTCCTTCGACTGACTACGTCCTTCGAGCCACCCCAGGAAGAAACCATGTCCTGAGCCGGGGGAGGGGGGTGGGGAGAAAGCAAGGAGGCCGCAGCTAGCCGCAGCTTGCGGTGCGGCGCAGTGCATGGGTGGGTGGGATGTGGATGAGGGGGATAGGCGGCAGCTGGTGAGGAGACGGTTCGCGGGATCCAGGGACAGCCTTGCAAGGTATGAAAAGCCTCCCTTCCCTTTCCTCGGCCGTCCTGCGATGGGAGGAATATAATCATGCTTTTACCAGCCTTTCGGAACTTGGAAAAAAATCGTCTCAGGTTGAACCCTTCTTTTAAATCCCCCCCTCCCAGTCCGGGTTTGAACGTGAGGCGGTTTTTGGACCAAGGCTATATGGAGTTTCTCCTTGGAAGGAGGAGAGGAGCGGAGGAGGCGAAGCGTCCGGTGGCCCTTGAGAGAGCCAGAGCAGCTCCTTCTCTTTCCCTTCTCTTCCTGGATCCTACCTGAGTTCCGGGCCTTTCTCTCGTACCTCCTCTCCCCACTTTGACAGGCTCGTCCGTTCTTGGGCTTGCCAAAGTGGAAAGAAGTCCGAAGGCCTTCTTGCTCAGGGAGGGGGGGACTTTTTAATGCCCCCCTCAAACAGTAGACCCCCGCCCTCAAATTTACGTTTTGTTTAAAGCTCGTTCGAAAATAATTTCCTTTCTGGTGCTGTCTCAGCGCCGCCTTGTATATATTTGCTCGCCCGTCAAGCTTTCGCTCAAGGCGCCGAGGAGAGAGAGCCGGGGGATGTTTCTAAAACTTCCTACTACGGTGTGGATTTGACTTGAGGTCCCTCTGAGGGTGGGGCGGGGGAAAAGCGAGGTCGTGATCGCTTGATCATGGCTCCCTCCCCCGCTTTTTTTTCTGGGATCTCCCGGCACCTGCTAGGGAGGGATGGATTCTGTTGCAACTCGGTTGTTTACTAGGCATTCCACCCTTTGGTGGTTGCTAGCGACAGAGTTGGCTTTAAACATTATGTGCTTGCTGATCATGTGTCCTGAGTCACACAACTCTTTGCCTCCGAGGCTTTTGGGAAGCCACTGGATAGTGTAACTCTTGTTTACCTCCGTTTATTTGTGTGTATGTGTGTGTTTTCTGATGGGCAGTGCGCTCTCTGCCTTAGGTAGCGTCGCTTCTGTATTTAAAGAGGGAATTTAGTACCACAATGCCTGGATTAATGTTGCTTGTAAAATAGTCCGGGGGCCTTTGTGATGTCCAAGCTTTAATATAAATAGCATTTTTTTTCCAAACGCAGGGGACAGGTGCCTTGTAATTCTTAGTTATCTACCTTCAGTGCTGCAGTATCTACTTCTTACTACAGTGAGGTCATACCTCTGCTGTCCCCCCCGGTCGTTTTTCGTAGCTATAACCCGTGCCCTGTTTATGTGTATTGCAAAACAGCTTGCTATAAACGCTGGATTTGTAAGGTACAGAGGTTAAAATCCTTTATCATTGCTTAAAGTGACATTGATTATTTGTGCAGTCAAGTAGGGTTTTTTATTATAAAAAAATAGGGTAGCTCTTTGATTTGTTCATGTTTACAAACCGCATCAAGCCAGTATGAGAATTTGTACTAAGTTCAAGCTTTAAAAAACCGACTAAACTAATAATCTCCTAATATTGCAAGAAAGGGTTTTTTTTAGAGGTCATTCAAGTCACTTTAGGGAATGCCTGGATTATCACAGATGACACTTTCCGAGGTTTACATGTTTCCCATGCCGGGTTTGTTTGTTTGAGAATGTATGCTTTTTTGTATATTTTCGTGTTCACTCTTGTAATATTTTCTGGCATTTTAATAGAAATCTCAGCATGTTATCTAAAACTTGTTATATAAGGCAGTCTCTTTGTCTTAGCCATCAGCATAGAAGTTAGGATGAACAGAGTGACCAAAACATGTTGTAGGGTTCTGTAATTGTATAAATGTTCTTATAATTAAGAGATGCCTCTCCTCAAACTCATGAGAGATGACATAACTGATGCATGTTTTGTACTTTATACATTCTGTGATTCTGGAGACAATATTTATTCACGATGGAAGGATACAAGTGAGCATAAGTTAGTGCCATTAAACAATAGCAATTATACAATTACAATTTTATTATTTAAAATATCTTATTTCTTACAATTATAAAACCATTTCTGTTTTAATCTATGAAGTACTAATGCAGGATTTTTTTTAATTTTTGTTTTGAGGTGATTTTGCTTATGAACTTGCATTTGATTTGGAGTTTGCATTTTGATATGCATGATTTTGAGATGTCAACAATGACAATAGATTTTATCCATTGATTTACTGAAAATACCAGTTTCCCATGATATTTGTATTTCTATATGAAATATCATAAGATTTTGACACTTTTTAAATTTATATTTTCATTACTCAAATTATTTAGGAACCTGCCAAATTCATTGAAATTATGCTGTGGTATCCATCAGCTGGAAAGCTTCCTGATATCTGTAATAAGATGTTGTGAAATCCTCTTACATTGAAATCACAAGGCAATAAGTAATCATCACAATTTATTATACCAGAACCAACATTTTAAAATTATTTGCTTTTAATTTTCTGCCCTAAAAGTTATTGGAAATATTTTTTATAGGAGCAAAGCTATTCATCCAGAGAAAAATTAGAATGGGCTATAATATAATATGAACTGCAAATAAAATCAATAATGTTATATAAATAATAAAGGAATAGCAGCATTAAAAGGAGAAATACCATACAATATTTTTCAATAACAAATGGCAAGATAAAACAATCTTCACCAAAGAAAGAAAAAGAAAAGTAATCATAATGGGCAGCTTGTAATCCATTCCAAAGAACTCCTTAGAGAACCAGATCTTGACATCTGAAATATTTAAATGTTTGGACTGTGCAGGCCTCCATAAGCAGAGCTTTGGCATTGTTGAAGCCAGAAACAAATCAGCCTTGCACTTTGGTTAATTGCTCTTTAAGGTTTTAGAAATGGGAATGAGCACCTAAATTGAGTCTTGAGAGGCATAAGCAATTGGCACAGGACAAATATCATTGGGATGATAGGTTCATGCTGCAATACTTAAAACCTATTTTAAGTGATGCAATAATAAAAGCATCCCCTTGCAATATATTTTTCTGATCGAACTAAAACTATACTAAAAGCTTTGCTTTGAGAAACTTAAAGCCTAATATAGATAGTCCTTCACATATCACCATAACTGAACTCAAAATTTCTGTTGCTAAGTGAGATGGTTAAGTAATTTTACCCCATTTTACGACCTTTCTTGCCACAATTGTTAAGTGAATTGTTGTTAAGTTAATAACTTGGTTGTTAAATGAATCTGGCTTTCCCATTGACTTTGCGTGTCAAAAGATCACAAAAGGTGATTACATGACCTGGGGGCACTACAACCATCATAAATATGAGTCAGTTGCCAAGGCTTTGAATTTTGAACACATGACCTTGGGGATGCTGCAGTAGTTATAAGTATAAAAAACAATCATAAATCACTTTTTTTCAGTGCTGTTGTAACTTTGAATTGTCACTAAACAAATTTTGTAAGTCAAGGGCTACCTGTGCATTGTAGTTTCAGCAGAATTAATGTTTGTGTTCAATCAAATGTGCCTGGTGACAGATATTTTTGCCAGTAATGAATTTGTGTTGATTAAGCTCATGTATTAAGTTCAGTATTTTCATTCTAAAGTTTAAAGTACCACAATACAAGTTCAGAATAGTAGTGGTGAAGATTGTGTTATTCATGTTAAGTTAGCACTTATTCATGTCCTTATTTATGGAAAGGAAGGAAGTGATAATTCTGGTTTGCCATTCATGGTCGAATGAAACAACTATATTGGTATGTGTTAATTCTGATGTATGTATTTGCTATAGCTGTTTAATGAGAAGAATTATTCCAAATTACCCTAGTCCTCAGAGATATACCATCACTAAGTAAGCCCATTGGGGTTTGGAATTTTTCTGAGTAGCAATTATACTCACTTCTATTAAAATGTCACATTTTGAGAAGTTTGACTGCATTCCAAATATTGCTTGCTCTGTGGCAGAACATAGAAAAATCATGATAAAAAGTTCTCATGCATTGCTTTTTGCATTAAATATGGTACCATGTTGATTAGTACACACAACTGTAATTGAAACCTAAATAATTGTCATTAACGTATGCAGTTTTTGTTTGTCAAGATGTGAAGATTATTCTTCCTGCATTTCATCTGCCCATTAAAAACATTAAGGGTTACACAGTGCACCTATCAGTGCCTTCTTGTAGAAGTATTTTCCCTTCCTGAGAAAAATGTAGTTAAACTATGTGGATAAGCTAACTACTTTATTATACGGTATTCTAACCATAATGCAGGAATCTTCTAGTCTGGCAGCCTATTCTTGGGAACAAATAGATAAGCTCCAAGGAACTTGTGGGGGCACGGGGAGTCCGTCCTAACTCTTTTGCAGTTGCACAGTGACTCTGGCTAACTTCATGCTTGAGGTCTTCTCCTTACCAGGCTAGTAAGCACCATTTATTTATTTATATCTCACCTTTATTATTTTTATATCCATCTCAAGGTGGCAAATATATGTAATAACTCCTTTCTCCTCCTATTTTCTGCATAACAAATCTATGAGATGGGTTGTGCTGAGAAGGACTGGCCCAAAGTCACCCAGCTGACTTTTATGGTTAAGGTCATAGTCTCCTGCTTTCTAACTTGGTACCTTAATCACTAGGCACCTTTTCAACTTCAGCTGTAAAGTATAGAATGTTACTTTATTTATTTAATAGCTCTGCCCATATCATTACTGTGACTCTGGATGACTTACCAAGTTAAAAATCCAGAAGGCAGCATGAAACCAACCAAAATAAATGCATCAGTGATTAAAATACAATGATTGGATGACATTCTTTCATAGAGGGGAGGGGAGCTGCAACATATCCTTTCTGCCGAATCTGATGGGTCATCTGTATTTCTACATCCCATTAGCACTTACTGCAACTATACAGTCAAAATACCCTTGCTTGGATCCCACATATCCATCTTGCCTACATAACAATATGAAGTACATAGATAAAAAGATTCCAAAAATACAACCCCCATCTCAACACTGAGACCTCACAGGGTGATTGTTGTGCGGAGAGGAGGAAGGTGTGTTGGATGTATTTGCTGCCTTGAGTTATTTCTGAAAATAATAAAGGCGGGATACAAATAAATAGAAAACATCCTATAAACATACAAAAATACCCATTTCAAAAGATTCATTAAAAAAATCATGCCATAATGCATTATAAATATGCTCTCATGAAAACCCAAAAAATAACCAAGTATTGGGTGGAACTTTTTAGCATATCAGATGAAAAGTAAAATAGTGCATTGTATTAACATATCATTGGTAACATAGTCAAGAAATTTGTTTACATAAAAATAAGAATTGGTGGCGGACTTGGACAAAATTATCAGACGTTTTAGCCCTTAGTGAGTTAAAATGCAATGTAATCATAAAATACGTAAGAACCAGTTGCTATGTTCAGCAAATCATGAAGTAGTAATGTCAGGGACATGTGTGTAACCTTTTGAATTATACATAAAAATGGCTTTCAAAAGACTTATTTGAAAGGCTTAATGTGTGATCTGTATTTCCGTTAATTTTATTTGAGATTTTTATGCTGTTTAGTAAATTTAGAAATACATAGATATATAAGTTTTTTAAAACTAGACTACTATTTGGTATAATGCAAAGGCTTCATGGGACAAAAGCAATACTGAAGATTGCTCCCTCTGGAAAAAAAAATAAACACAAAGTAAGTCATGTTGCCAATATTCCTCAGAAGTCACAATTCTCTTGGAAGGCAAATAAACAGTATTACTTAGGAAAGCAGAAGATTAAAGTTAGAAATTGATAGTACAAAGAAATGGAACATAAATGGAAAAGCCTGAAACCTATTTTCTCAGCAGTGGTTTTAATTTACATGAAAATTGCAGTGATGGAAAAGTTAAAAATATTGCATCACTAGTGTTATCTTTCAGTTTTAACATGAAAAGTAGGATAATATATTGAAATACTAATATGTCTGTAATTAATCTAATAGAAGGGAATGGTATTTTTAAGACAAGTTTCATAGAGACCTTTGCATTGGTGCATGGTTAAGCAATAATTATTAATTTTAAAATTGGTTTTATTTGAAGAAGTCTCAGACAGATGGAAATGTTTCTGTGCTCACAATTGTGCACTTCTTTAGTTTCAGGTTCTTACTACATTATAAAGTATTTTTGAAGTCCTAGACTAATTTAACTAGTGGCTTACTATGAAGAGGAAAGGTGTTACAGCTTCCATTATATATTTTCAAATATTTATACTTTTAGAAAACTTAATGTATAATCTGATGATAAATATATTTTAAATAATCTGTAAATATACTGTCTTTATTAAAAAAAAATGTCCATAGTGCTTCCCGATTGTCCCTCCTGATACTAAAATATGCTATTTCCCTTAATATTTTCAGCACTTTTATCTTGATTCATTTAATGGAATTCTCATTTACTTGCATAAAAATATTTCCATTTATCAATCCAGTGTCTCAATTCTGTTTTATGATACTTCGTTGTTAAATATTTTATGTTTCAGATAGAACACACTGGCGTGATTGTGAATTTGTTCCACTCATATCTAAAATATGTGGTAGAATATATTACAGACATATTTGCAATTTTTGTTACAAAATAAAGAAACTCCATTTATAAAGGTAGTCTAAAATGTAATCTGTTCCCTAGAACATTATTATTAAACATCCGACATATTTTTAAACAGTTGCATACTTGCTTAGAAGCATCTTGTACTGTGTTTAATGGGCTTATTCTCAAATAAATGTGCAAAGGATTATATTTTGGTCTGTATAAGGCTGCCAAAACTAAATAGTTTCATTCCATTTTGCCTTTTCAAACTACAATGTAAGTATAAACAACATGAGGATTGATTGGTAGCTTAATAAGAAAAGTTTGATACATATTCATGCATAGGTTATTTGTTTTATAAATTTCAAGAAGCATTCTGTGCAGTAAAACCACCAGTCTACAACAATTTGAGTATGCTGTTTCTAGTGATCAGATAATTACTTCGTTGATTGCTTTTGATCTGAAAATTAATTTAATGGAGTATTCTCCACCTTTGTGAGACATTGAGTTGCAATGCTACTGGTTTTCATCTTGTTTTGAAAGGAGAACATTACAGATTTATTATCTTTATAATATTGTATTTGTTTTGGTGACCAATGCAGAAATAAAACAGAATGTAAACCAGTGTATAGGTAGTCTTTGAAATATGACTATAGTGGAGCCTGTCCATTATGGTTGCATGTTGCAGCAGTCATTACCTAATAACCTTGCCATCCCTGCTCTCCCCAATGAAAGATTATAACACGTGGGTCATTAAGTGAAGCGGGGATACCTTCTAGTTGGCAGAGGTATTGGAAGCCCTGGCCTTCCCAAGGTCTTTCCCATGTCCCATGCCCCACTTCCTGTGCCTTGGGTCCCTGTGTGCCTTTTCCCACTCCCACTAGAACTGATGTGGAAGATGTTAAAGCAGCTAATATCTTCTGGCTTTTAGGATCAACTCTCAACAGTAAAAATAAAAAACCAGTTATATTAAAAAATAATTTAAAAAATGCACCATAGACTAGTACTTGGTACAATAGCAATAAAGGCCTTGGAAAATATATTCACATGTCTGTACCTATAAAAACCAGAATCTTACAGATAATTATTTTTCTCTGTGCCACTCAATGGAAACAAAAGTTGGATTTTGAAGAAGCAGGATACAAAGAGTATTGATGCTTTTGAACATTAATATTGGAGAAGGCACTTAAGAATTCCATGAATAGCTAAGAGAATAAATACACCATAGAACAAATCACTTGTCACACAAATCAAGGTTCAAATTTCATGTTAGTATGCAAAGATTTAGCTCTGTGGGAAATCTATACTGTTGGGAAAGATGGAAGGAAAGTACAGAAGAGGATAACTAGCAGCAAGGTAGGTAGGCTTGATTACCATGGGCATGGGTGTACTGGTGGAACACTTGAAGGCCAGGTTGGGGATCAGATTATTCTGGAGAAGGTCTATCTATGTGGTTGTTAACACCAGGTTGATCTCATATAAATAATAAGTTGTATGTTTTTGATGAAACCATAAGAAATAGAAACTAACACAAATTTTATATAATACAAATATATAAATGCAACTTCTAATGTAAATGCATGCTTGCTGTTTTTACAGATTTAAGTAAGAAAACAATGAATGTGGCAAGCACAGACCTTTGGACAACTTTTCTTCTCCTATGGTAGAAATAACAACTTCTAAACATTTAATAATATTTTGGGAAGTTTTTGCTACTCTTTGTAGAATTCTTCAAGCTCAGAAACATTCTTGGTCTTTCATATATTGATTGTTTGAAATCTCTGCAAATTTTCAATAATTAAATCTGAAGACAGCAAAGGGAACTCCAAAGCCTTTATTTCTCTTTCCTGTAAGTATTTCATATTTAATCCAGTTTTTTTTCCTGATTGTTGTTTTTCTGAAAGATCCAACCTCTTTTGAGCTTCACATATTTTCTTGTTCTTTCTTCTGCAAGAACTCTGAAGAATTCTTCTCTCTCTTCTATATGACAGCCCTTTGCACACTTGAATACAGCTGTCTTCTCCAGCCTAAATATATCCATATCTCCAGCCATTCTCCAAGTATTCACTTCCAGGACCCTTTTAATCTTACTTTGGACACAATCCAGTTTGTCTGTTCCTTTTTAAAATGGTTGTTCAGAACTGAATACAGTATTCTAGGTGTAGACTGATTATTTCAGAATAGGGAGAGATAGACTGTAACTCCGATGTACCATAAGACTGCATTTGCCTTTTAGGGAATTGCGTTATTCTATAGCTGATATTCAATTTGTAATCTGCCAAGAAAACCAAATCTTTTTTTGCAAGTACCAGTGCCTAATATAGTTACCCTCTCCTCCCCACTTGATTTTTCCTATCCAAGTTTAGCTTTGTGTTTCTCTCTGTTGGTGTTTATCTTGTTGGTTTTTACCCATTGTTCCAGCTTATAAAGCCCCCCTTAATCCTGTTTCTGCCCTCTAACGTATTTATTATCTCTTTTGTGTGATCTTGTAAATTTGATATTTTCTTTATCTGCCATTGAAGTTATTAGATAATGGAGCTTTGTAGTTCTCCATTTGACACTTCTTTTCTACTGGATATGGAGATGCTGATGTATGCTCATTGGATATAATTTTTCATCCAATTCTAAATCCATTTAAAAGCATTCCTTGTACATTTCACTGTTAATACATTAAACAAGGGAATGCCACAGATGCGTGTCTTAAACTTGTTGAGCCATTTGCCCAGAATTCAATTTATTCGTACACATACTTTACTTTCATTACATAAATACTGCTATTGCTGTATTCAGCAAAGACTCTTCAACACTATGTTTGTAAAAAATGTAATACTTCAAGGCTATTCATTTTATCACATGCTTTCTCTGAATCGGCGAACTCATGTTTGCATTGAGAGAAATAATATAACTCATCTTTTCTCTAAATCTGTGTAGAAAATCATGGTTTTTAAAAATTCTTAACATATTTGTTCATTTTTTGTATTTAGTTATCTTTTTCACAATTGGTAGTATTTGCACATCATTTTAGGTCAAAAACAAGTGAACTACATATATGCTTTAATGTGATGTGTGAACTCTGTCAGTATATCTCAGTGCTATTCCATTAGAACGTAATATGTTATTTGAGCCCTGTTGGACTCATTTACTCACAAGACCTGAGTGTGACTGTGGCTATAATAATGTAAGCTGCTCAGATGGGGGAGGGGAGAAGCTGCACTGCTTTTGTTGTTTGAGTACCTGGAAGGAAGGAGGTATTCAGGGGATAATCCATCAGTGATTGAGCCATTTAAACATGTATTAAATCTACTTTTGTTTACAGTTTTCTCTAAGAATATCTGTTCTTAATTTCAGCATACATTAGTCTTTAAATGATGGCTTATTTTCTCTGTCATTTTCAAGCTTAGGTACTTATAAACAACTTTCAAACCATTAAAGATGATTATTTACTTTCATTATTGTACTACAGAAGTATATTTTAAATTAAAGTTTCAAAAAAAGCTTTATTCTACTGCTTCCAGATGTTTTATCAAATACAACATTCATGATATCTCTCTTCCTCTTGTTAAGATTCTAGAGTTTTATAAGTCAGTCTCTAGAATATTCACAATGTGTAAATTGATCTTCAAAGTTATTCATTGTTCTATTACACTAGGATATTATGTAATTAATGTATTTTTGCTACTATTTAGAACCTTGATTTGATAAAGTTTTAAAGAAATAATTTATGATATAATGCCAATATAGCACTGCCTGTTTTTCATGATAGATGTAGTTCATGTTCAGCTCAATTGTATTAAGATTGGAGCAGAAAGATTGTTGACTCTTTATAAAGTGATTTGGCAGCACCTAGATTTTGATATGAGGGGTGCTATATAAATCTTTGAAGAAAATAAATAAGATACTACTTTGCAAATCAAGAACTAACCTTAAATATGCTAGATTCATTCACTACTCTGTCTTTTGTGAATTTCCCCTTTATCTTCCTTTTTCAGCCTTAACTCTAGTTAGCATTAAAACTGTTATGACAGATTAATGATTAATATTAGTAAGTCTTTAATTCTGAATTAAATTTGAAATAAACCTGCTGAATTTTATCCAGAGTATGAATCAATTGAAGTGTAATGCTAAAGCAGATGACAAAAAATATTTATGTCATGGGATAGGCCATAGTAGGTATTCTAAAAGTTTGATACCAGACATACAAATCAAATATCAATTGATTGTTTATGCTTTGAAAAAAAGGAACATAATTTCATTAGACCTAATTTCTGTGCTTTACTTATTCTTTGTTGTTTGTTGTGAGGATCGTAATCGGGGTGGGCTGCTGTGGGTTCGCAGGGGTCGGGAGAGCCCCTAGCTAAGATTCTGCAGTTTGGAGAACCCCCAAATCCCACTCCTGGCTGCCCCCCCACTTCTCCCCTCCCAGGAGTCCCCACATGGCCCATTTTGGACGCAGGTAAGTGCAAGTGTGTGCGGAGGCTCAGGGAACGCAAAAAACAGGCCTCCCGGAAGTATGGGAGGGCCAGAAATGGACCCGTTTCCAGCTTCCAGAGAGCCTCTGGAGCCCAGGGAGGCCATTTTTGCCCTCCTGGAGGCTGAAGGAAAGCCTCCGGGGCCCAGGAGACAGCAAAAACGCCCCCCCCTGCCATGGTGCAGGAGGCTGACTAGGCCATACCCACCATGGCCACGCTCATCCAGCAACCGGGCAGAGAACCCTTTGCTAAAATTTTTGAAGTCTACCCCTGATCGTAATGTGATCATCTTTCTGTGTTTTTTTAATCTTGATATGTAGGCTGCCTAGAGCTATGTTCATGATTGAGCCAGGGTATAAATTAAATGTATCAAATAAAGAAATCCCTTTTAGAGATTCTTAATTTTTCATTCCCATGTCATGTTCATACCATTGCCATGTTAAAAATACATAAAGACAAATCTTGTTTAGTTCAGCTCCTAATGAGTTTGTGGATATATCCTGTAGTTTTCTTGATAATAGTAACTAGGCTGTCATTACTTCTTGTTTTTTTTTTAAATTTCACCCTAGATTATAAGCCTGGGATTTTCAGGTAGTCACTCAGCTAAAATGAAACCAGGTCTGAACACACTTAAATATTTGGGGTTCAGCCAAATTCAGTTAGTTACAACCACCTCTTCTGCTCCAAATCCAATTAATTTGAGACAATTGCTTCTTAACATTGAACAAATATGCTACCTCAATTCTGTTACATAAATATATTACATATTCAGTTGGTTGTGACAGTATGCATTTATTGTATTTATTGTAAATATTTATCTTTCTCTTTTGATTCAAAATAAAAAGCTCATTGTGGTTTAAAATGTAATCAATATATTAAAATGTTATTACATTCAAACTCATAAAGAGAGGTGGCTAGTAAAATGCTGCAGTCCATAGGAGATTAAAATTAAGATTTTGGAAAGAAATGTTTATGAGAAAAAAAATACCTTTGTGGAACAGTTTAGTAACTTCTAGTGAGTTACATTCTCCCCTCCCTTTCCAATAATTCTTTGAAGCACTTGATTAATTTAGTATGTGTTATAAATCTACAGTGGACTCTTTTGCTTAATATTTATATAGAAGAAAACTCACTTGTATGTTTGAAGGCTAGCATGACTAGAGTGGTGAGAGAAAGTATGTGACCGCTATCTGTAATTTTGCACATCAGTGACCTACAAGAACTCCATCTAATTCTTTTAAACAGGTAAAGAGATTCTGCTTAAACAAACACCGTTATAGAATGGGCTGGTTTGGCTTGCAATCATTGACGGAACAGTGGATTCTGAATTGTACCAGCAAATTCTACAGAAGAATGCCAAAGTATCCATCAGTGGACTAAAGCTTAAATGAAAGTGAGTCATGCAGCTCAGCATCAATTCTAAACCTACAAGCATAAAGGCTAAAGGCTAAAGGCTAAAGGAGAAGAAATCTTGCATTTTTGAATAATCAAGCCTTGATATTAAACAAATTAAAATGATGTGGCACGGAGGCATGACTTGCAGCAAATAGTTCATAAAATACAAAGATACAATGGAAAATATTGAAATAGTTTTGTAAAATAAAACAGATGAAAATACTTCTAAGCTGATGAATCGGATTGAACAAGAATATTGGAAACCTTGTTGAAATCAGCACTGTTAAAAGAGATGCCACTATAACTATATCTGAAGCTTCATATACTTTTCTCAACAACGACCATGGAAGTTGACCAGAACCTGTTTAACCTTGATAAATCTTTAATCACACAATTTATAGGTATTTTTAAAAGAGTTACAACCTTTATCTCACCACTAAATGTAATTACATGTAGTTTTCAAAGCATGTTCCTCAACAAAATAACATCCAGGAAGAAAATTCATCTAATTTTCCAACAGCATTTGATAATGTGGAAGTGCTTTTTCAATTAATCTGAATCTGATAATGTGACAAATGGGCCAGGTAGCAAAGAAGCTGTACAGAGTTCTATATAAAATGGGTGGCTATATATGTGTTATAAATTAACAAAAGTACTGAAACAACTTGTAAAAAATGTTATGCTTTGGCAGTTAGAAGTGAGCTGCTTTGTTTATGTTTTCCAGATACTTTTCATAAGCCTATATCAAAAGATAAACAGCAGCGAGTGCTCTAGGCATTTACAGATTTGCTGCTGTTTATATATATCCAGTATCATATATTTATAAATGTAAAAATAAGATTTTAACAAAAATTCATATTGTTTACAGGAAAAGCTGTTTCATAGTGCTGATGGTCATTCTTGTTAGTTCCTGCTGAAGTGGATAAAATCTGAGACAGCATGGAGACGAAATAGACTTCATTATAGAAAAGTAAATACACAAATTCGTTTGATGTATATATTTTAGTTGTATGATAAGTCTTTAATTTGACATTTAGGAGGACTTGTATAATACTGGCAGTATCTGAATTTCATTGGGAAGTGTGTGCATGCGCACAAACATATAAAATGAGCATGGTTTACATAATCATGAATCTTAATGTGACTGATCTATATGTGACTAATATATATATATTACTTTAAAAAACAAAATTCCTGACATGCATCATGCCACTTTTATAAAATACTATGGTTAATTAAAAAATTATAAGAAAAAAAAAGGAAAATAATGTTTGAATTGACGCTTGTTATAGTATGCTGTGATTTAATATTAGAACTGGACTAGATAAAAGCTTTGTGATTATAAATTCTTCTAAAGAACTGAGTGGATTTTTTTATGATTTTATGATTCTATTTACTCTCTTTTTAAAGATTTCTTGCTGAAACAATTTACTTCAAAGAGTGCAGGATGACTGATCGTGGAATAAAATGGGCTTGTGAGTATTGTACATATGAAAACTGGCCATCTGCTATCAAGTGTACCATGTGTCGTGCTCAGAGACCTAGTGGAACTATTATCACAGAAGATCCATTTAAAAGTACTTCAAGTGATGTTGGTAGAGACTGGGATCCTGCAGGTATTGAAGGAGGCAGCAGTCCTTTGATATGTCCAGATTCTAGTGCAAGACCAAGAGTTAAGTCATCTTACAATGTTGAAAGTGCAAATAAGTGGTCATGTCACATGTGTACTTACTTGAACTGGCCTCGTGCAATAAGGTGTACTCAGTGCTTGTCTCAGCGTAGGACCAGGAGCCCCACAGAATCCCCTCAGTCTTCAGGATCTGGCACAAGACCAGCTTCTTTTTCTGTGGATCCTTGTGAGGAATACAATGATAGAAATAAATTGAACATAAGGACACAACACTGGACTTGTTCTGTTTGTACATATGAAAATTGGGCTAAGGCCAGAAAATGTGTTGTCTGTGATCACCCACGGCCCAACAACATTGAAGCAATAGAGCTAGCAGAAACAGAACAGGCTTCTTCCATAATAAATGAGCAAGAAAGAACTCGTTGGAGAGGAAGCTGCAGTAGTGGAAATAGCCAAAGAAAGTCACCTCCAACCGCTAAACAAGAATCTGAAGTGAAAATGGACTTTCAGAGAATTGAAGTGGCTGGAGCTGTTGGCAGCAAAGAAGAACTTGAAGTTGATTTCAAAAAACTAAAACAAATAAAAAACAGAATGAAGAAGACTGACTGGTTGTTTCTCAATGCTTGTGTTGGTAAGTTTTGTTATTTATTTCACTTGCAAAGGAAAAACATATACATACATGCTGAGGTGCATATTGCCAAATTTCATACAGAGCTAGGATTACAATAATTGCAAAGAAATACAAAATCAAAATGTACATAAATATACAAATGTTTTGAACACTGTAGAAAGATGAACAAATACTGCTAAAAGAATAGTCAAATTTTGTTAAGAATTTAGAATTGTACTGAAACTATAAAATGAAACTTAACTGCATTCCCACGATCATTTCTTAATTTCTATCTAAAATCCTATTATTCTTGAAATGGCAAGATGTATTTTAAATTTTGTTTTAGTTCATAAGCATTCATAAGCATGTCTATTTCTCATAAGACAAAAAGTAAGGTAAAAAAATATGAGGTAGGTATCTCTTGAAGCATACTACTTTATTTTGAAATGCTGATCATGCTAGTAAAATCTTTGAATTTCCTGAAGTAGTCTAGCATAGATGCAGTCAATCTATTAGGTTAGAAATGCCTGTAAATATTATGCCATGTCTCTGATGGCACATCTTCCATCATGGATTTAAGAATGTATGAATGAGTTACAGAATCCTTTTTTCCTTACACACAGGTAATTCTCAACCTATGACCACAGTTGGGAACTGGAAACTCAATCCTTGAGCAAAGTGGTTGTTAAGTGAGACATCATGTGACTGTTTTACTTAACAGTCCCAAACCCAGCACTTTCAATTGTGGTCATTAAGAGATCATTTAGGTCATTAAGTGGATGGAGTCCCAGGTAAGGAGTGTGAGTGGAGAAATGCCTTGGGGGTCGGGGAGGCAAACCCTGGGAGGGTCTACTCAGGAGCTAAAATGTTCCCTGTTGGAATCCAAGCGGGAACTGTAACTCCTTAGCAGAGAGACACTTACATATGTTGGACCTCCCAGGCTTTCCTCAAACCCTTGAGTCATCTCATGCACTTTTTCTTACTGTGATGCCTCAAGAGCTGAAAATCCTCCCTACCAAAATCCAAGGCATAATCCTGAGCAAAGATTATGAGTGGCCTGTGCCAGACCTCTTAGGATCTTCCCCAACCACCTGACTAACCCTGCATTCCTTACCTTTACTATGCCCACTCTCTGTTCATCTGCTTGCATTTCAGCTTTCTCTCGTCTCTGGGGGCTGACTGAAAGAGCTGCTTGCTGAAAGAGATCAGCACCCCTTCCATGCACAGAAGGAAACTCCTTTGGCAGAGTGCAGGAAAGGAGCCAAAACCATCAGGATTTTGCCTCCATTTCTACATCCTGCTGAAGGAGTTCATCTGCCCTGGGGAGGCAGCACTTTCAGCCAGCCCCCCAGAGATGAGAGGGACTCCACTGCACTGAGGGCCGTACTGTAAATGTTATTCTTTCCATGTTCTAACCATCGATTTTTCCTATATCTTCTTTTTATTATTCATGGCACTGTTATTGTTTTCCTATCTTCAGTACTCTCCTTCTGTTAGTCTTTATTTCCAAACCACAGTTGCCCAAAGTATAATTGGTTGTTGGCAGAACCCCCATACCAGATATCAATAATTCCTATCCAGTGTGGTTACTCCAATAAGTCTAAAGGTGCCATGCTGCTGAAGTTCAATCTAATACATTGTAAATAGAGTGTACTTTTGCATTACTTTGAATTAAATTGATACAGGAGCAGTTTATATACGTGGATTTCATTGGAATCAGAACTAGGGGTACAAAGCTTCCCTCCATATATGCTGTGACCTTGTTGAAAAATAGGAGATGTATCAAAAATCTTCATGGAAAAGTTGAATAGCAGTAGCAATAGCAATAGCACTTAGATTTATGTATCGCCCCATAGTGCTTTACAGCTCTCTTTGGGCAGTTTACAATGTCAGCATATTGCTCGCAAAAATCAGTAAAAATCCTCATTTTACTGACCTTGGAAGGATGGAAGTCTGAGTTAACTTTGAACCTTTTTGGGATCAAATTCCAGGCGGTGGGCAGAGTATGTCTGCAATGCTGCATTTTAAACACTGCAAAATCAGGGCTCCTATTTTTGTTACATAAGGGACTGGTTGTGTAAAGTAGGTACCAGATCCATTCCACATTTGAAATGTTACAGCAAATACCTAAATATTTATTGTGTAGGAGAAAAATGATGACTTCCTAGTCAGAAAAACAATTTAAGATTTCTAATAATTGGTATTATGAGTGCTTTCCTCATTTATTGTATAAATGGTATTCTGGCAGTATAGGTGATTCTAGTCTATACCAGATCATATTACAAGTACAGTTTTATAGGCCAGACAGATATTGTTCACCGGTATAGATAATTCACTGATTTGGTTCAAGGTGAGGATTCTTCTACATGAAATGTTGACAAAGTATCTGGGAATGGAGTGTGTGTGTCTCTGTGTTACTGAGTTGTAATAGAAATGGGAAACTCTGATTCTATCTTTTGGGAGATCTAGATTCCAGATCCGTTTACTGAAGGGTAATGCATGTCTTTATAGGGTAAGACCAGCTAATGCTAGAAAAGAAAACCTGCAATAAGCCAGAGTAATATTTGTCTTCTTAGTGAATTTGTCTTCTTAGGGAAGATTTAGACCTATCTAGTAAGATGAGATGAACCAAAGATGTTTCCCCCAAAATTAGTTTCAACTCATAACTGAAGTGACAGAGCTTCAATAGGCTCCTAAGGAGATGCAGCCTAATTCCAGTCAGATAAGGGAGTTAAGGATGGAATAAAGAACCCATGGTATTATCTTTAAAATGCGGATTGGATAAACTCTAATCTAAAAACTTCGTTATAAATTCATAACCAAGCCCCCTGTAACATTGAGCCCAGCACTTTAGCCTTAAATAATTTGACAGTTGCTGGTACAGAGCTGTTACTGTGTGAAAAGTATATTTTATAATTGCAAAAGATGCTATTTCGGCTTTTATAAAAAGGTCCTTTACTTGATTGATCCTGTGAGTAGATGATTGAAAGTGGTTGCCTATACACTTAAAGGTTATGACAACTTAATAGATCTACTTGTTAACCTTTTGGCTAATTGGGGACTTGAAATCCTTTCTGGAAAATATTAAAGAGAAATTTATCTCAAGTCTGTTCTGTATTTCAGTAGTAAGATGCTTTGAGGCACCTACACGGGTGTCAAGGCATCCACTTGACATAGAGAAGAATATAGGGCAGTGGGCAAGAGAGAGAAATTCTGGTTTAGCAAACAGAATTTTTGTATTTCACCATATAATTAATATATAGATTATACAACAACAGGGATAAAATTGTATAATAGGAAAATATTTCCTTTGTATATTAGTATCTGATTATAATGGGAGGATGCAATTTTCCCTGCAGTGAGAGGGCAGGAGACTGTTCAGGACTCTTTCCCGCAAGTTACTATGGTGGCAGCATAGTGACTTGTTATTGGACTCTAACTGTTGGCAGCTGTGAGAGAGCTGCTGACTGCGGCTTGTTCCTGTTTCTGTTTATTGCCACAGTCTGTCTCTTTCATTGTATTCCATTCTTACAATGTTTTTCCATCATACCAACTACCTCCGTTACTATCTGAGATGTATAAGTTATGCTTGTCTACTCCCTATTAGATTTACGGGCCCTCCAGACGGTTCCCCAGTCTGTGGAATGGCCCTGTACGCTATCAAAAGCTTACCTTAATGACGGATCTTGGGATCCTGAGAGGTGGCATGTTGCGACTAATGGGCCAAATTCTAAGCTTAGAAGGAAGGGGAAACTTCTTAAATTTTTAACTTGTTGTCTTAAGGGGTTAGGGAGAGGGGTTAATGGGTCTTTTTGCAGCCCGGTTCGTGGCGGGAGGGAGCGGGGGCCGGGGGTCGGCGGGGCTCTGGGGGCTGAGGTGGGGGCCGCGATTCCCAGGGTGGTTGGAGTCGGTGGCAGACGCCGAGGCATAGGGCCGTATCATATGTTGGGAGTGCGCACCCGCCATCTTTGTGCGGTTGCTCGCTCCGACCCTATGGCCTCCTCTCTGGGGAGCTCGGGAACGGGGACCCCTGGGCTTAGGCTGGTGTACTTTAATGCCAGGTCCGTGGCTAATAAATCCACCCTCCTCCGTGAGATTATTGAGGAGGAGGCTGCGGACCTGGCTTGTATCACCGAGACCTGGTTGGGCCCGGAGGGCGGTGTCCCTCTGGTTGAATTATGCCCTCCAGGTTTTCGGGTCGTGCACCGGCCACGGGCCCAGGGAAGGTGGTGGGGTGGCTGTGGTTATTAGGGAGACCTTGTTTCCAAGGGAGGTCACTATCCCAGAGATAGTCGGGAGTGAGACCCTTCTCCTGAAGTGGGGGCCTAATGGTCAGGTGGGCTTGCTGCTCACATACCTTTCTCCCAGCTGTGTGACAGCAGCCCTGCCGGGACTTCTTGACGTCCTCTCGGGGGTGGCGGTGGAGTTCCCAGGCCTTATAGTCCTGGGGGACTTTAACCTGCCTTCCCTGGGGGGTGCGTCGGGATTGGCCCAGGAATTCATGACTTCTATGGAAGCCATGGGCCTGACCCAATTAATTCATGGCCCCACTCATGAGGGGGGGAACACTCTAGACCTAGTTTTTGTCTCTGAGTGGTGGCGTAGTGACAGAGGGCAACCTGTTCATACGGCTCTGCCCGTTCCATGGTCTGATCACTATCTCCTACGGCTGGTTTTCCAAAAGGCCGCCCCCCACTGCTGGGACAGGGAGCCACTTAGATGGTTCCGGCCCAGGCGCCTCATGGACCCTGAGCAGTTCCGGGCGGAGCTGGGGCCTTTTCCCTCTTCCCTTGCTCACAGCCCTGTTGAGGATCTGACGGCCGCTTGGCAGCGGGCCGCATCGGAGGCCCTCGACAGGGTTGTCCCCATGCGCCCCCTCACACGTCGCGGATCTCGGATGGCTCCTTGGTATTCAGAGGAGCTCCGGGAGATGAAACGCCGTCGGAGGGGCTTAGAGAGCAGGTGGAGGGCCACCCGCTCTCAGCTCGATCGAACCCAGTTAAGAGCCCATATTAGGACTTACCTGGGAGCTGTGAGGGTGGCGAGAAGGTCTTATCTCTCCACCCTCATAGCGTCCGCAGATAACCGCCCAGCCGCCCTGTTCCGGGTTACGCGCTCTCTCCTTTGTCCTGGGGAGGTGGCGGATCCGTTGCGGGGAAGGGCTGAGGAATTTGGTCAATATCTGTCGGATAAGATCGCTCGAATTCGGAGCGGGTTGTCCACTGATTTGCAGTGGTCTGAGGAGCGGGATACAGGTAGTCTGGCCAATACGTTCTGGGATGAGTTCGACCCTGTTTCCGAGGATGAAGTGGACGGGATTATGCGGCGCCTGAGTTCCACCACATGTTTGTTGGACCCGTGCCCTTCCTGGCTGTCTTATGCCGCCAGGGAGGTCACCTGCGGTTGGATCCGGGCAGTTGTCAATGCTTCGCTAAGGGAGGGTGTTTTCCCCTCCGCCCTGAAAGAGGCGGTGGTGAGACCCCTCCTGAAGAAGCCTGCCCTGGATCCGACCGTGTTAGACAACTTTCGTCCAGTCTCCAACCTTCGCTTTTTGGCGAAGGTTGTTGAGAGTGTGGTGGCCAGGCAATTTCCGCTCTTCCTGGATGAAGCGGACTACCTGGATCCGTGCCAATCGGGCTTCCGGCCTGGTTTCAGCATGGAGACGGCATTGGTCGCACTGATGGATGATCTCTGGAGGGCCGGGACAGGGGTTTTTCCTCTGTCCTGGTCCTATTAGACCTCTCAGCGGCTTTCGATACCATCGACCATGGTATCCTTTTGCAACGCCTTGCGGGGCTGGGGGTGGGGGGCACTGTTTTTCGGTGGCTCTCCTCCTACCTCGCGGGGCGGTCGCAATCGGTGTTGGCTGGGGGGCAGAGGTCGACCCCGAGGGCACTCACTTGTGGGGTCCCTCAGGGTCGGTCCTCTCTCCCCTTTTATTTAATATCTACATGAAACCGCTGGGTGAGATCATTCGTGGTTTTGGGGTGAGGTATCATCAATATGCCGATGATACACAGTTATATATCTCCACCCCAAACCAGATCAGTGATGCCCTCTCCGTGATGACTCGCTGTCTGGATGCGGTACGGATCTGGATGGACGGAAACATGCTTCGACTCAACCCGGCCAAGACTGAGTGGCTGTACATACCGGCATCGCGGTCCAGTTTGGAATGTCCATCGTTGACCATAGGGGGAGTGGTG
Organism: Naja naja; assembly: GCA_009733165.1. NCBI lineage: Eukaryota > Metazoa > Chordata > Lepidosauria > Squamata > Elapidae > Naja > Naja naja. The sequence goes on along the minus strand of CM019151.1, from coordinate 122,397,896 downwards.
CTGCCCCCTGTGGATAGGGCAAGGAACCTGGGGGTCCTCCTGGATGCACGGCTCCGGTTGGAGGAGCAGGTGGGAGCCGTCACCAGGGGGGCTTTTGCCCAGGTCCGGCTGGTTCGCCAGCTTCGCCCGTTTCTGGACCGCAGTGCCCTGCGTACGGTCACTCACGTCCTTGTTACTTCGCGACTCGACTACTGCAACACTCTCTATCTAGGACTGCCCTTGCATACCATCCGGAAATTGCAGCTGGTGCAAAATGCAGCGGCGCGGGTGGTGATGGGAGTTCCCCGGTTCTCCCATGTTGCCCCCCTCCTGCGCGGCTTGCATTGGTTGCCGGTTGCGCTCCGGGTGAGATTCAAGGTTTTAACTTTAACATACAAAGTCCTTCATGACATGGGTCCTTATTATTTAAGGGAGCGACTGCTGCCGACATCGAACATTAACCACCCTGTGCGAACTCATAGACAGGGGCTCCTTGGGGTCCCGTCGGCTGGGCAGTGCCGGCTGGCGGTCCCCCGACGACGAGCCTATTCTGTCGCGGCCCCTGACCTCTGGAACCAACTTCCCCTGGAGCTCCGCCTGGCCCCTGACCTCCGCACTTTCCGTCGCGACTTGAAGACCTGGTTGTTTAATCAATCCGGGCTGTGACCCTGGGGTGGGGTGGTTTTTAGAGTTTTAATGCTGGGATTTTAGTATTAATTCGGCTTGACTTGTTTAATCTGGTTTTATTTAATTTATTGTTGTGTTGTTTTTACTTTGTAAGCCGCCCCGAGTCCTTCGGGAGAGGGGGCGGCATATAAGTCGAATTAATAAATAAATAAATAAGTAATAATGATTTTTGCCAGTTTAAGAAAACAAAAATCAGTATTGTGGCTAATTTCTTCAGAATTTCTTGTGGTGTAGAGTAAAAGGGCACTTTCAGATTTATGAAAGCAACACAAGGACCACCTTTTAGAAAGTTATAGTATGTTTTGGCTTGATGATGTAATATTCTGTACCTGTTCATGGTTGAATAATCAGGTCCAGATACTTTTGGGAAGCATCCAGTCAAGTCATATTAATCCAGTCATATTAATACAAAATCTAGACATATAATTTACTAATTATGATTACTATAAGAACCAGGGCAGCAATTTGTTGAGTCAGCCTTATTCCCTTTTCTATAAAATTAGAAGAATGATCAAATCAAACCATTCTTTTAGTATCAGGAAAGAGTTATTTATGGCAGTGAAGTGAAGGGCTGTCACAGATGTCAGGTGAGCCTCGATTTTAGGAATTCCAGTATAACTGGGTTTGCTATTTTTACTTCTTTCTGAACTTCTATAACTTCTGGGAGCCATTCATAAAGGGGATCATCTGGTGACAAAAATGGAAGGATCCCTACCTAAAGCTATATTTAATAAATGGCAGAAATGTACATACCAAGAATCACCAAAGGTAAATTATTGTAAGCTGAGTTATATTTTGTTGAAGATTGGGAGATGAGGTGTGAAAACAGGCAGTCATTTCATTTGTGATGTGTTGTATATACTGTAGAATAATACGAAGTTTGCAAACCAGAAGTTAAAATAATTGAACTGACATCAGCAATTTAATTATTTTATATTTCTCCTCTTCAAACAGTCTTAAAGTGGCTAATATCAATAAAATACATCACGTAAAATTAAATTGGAATTACAATTAAAATAGACAAAAAGCAATTAAAATATACTATCATACATAACTATCAGTAAAAATAAAACTCAGCCAATGAATCTGGTTAAACACAAAAAGCTTGCATTAATAAATTTTTTAGCATCATTTCTTGAGGGAAAGAGAGTCCTAGCCTCATCTTTGAAGTAGTAAGGCTCTCCAGAGCTGGAGACATTATTATATCATTATTCCTTCTTCATCTCCCTAAATATGCATTTGATAATTGTCAGATGAAAAGTTTAAAATCCAGATAGAATAATGTGTGAGAGTAAGTGGTCTTACTCGGAAGATGAATGTATTCGGAACTGGATATTGAACATAAATAATAGCAAATCACTTTTTGTTTTATTTGCATTTATTGATATAATAAACAGATGTTGTACGTCCATAAAAAATAATAAGAGGACAGAACAAATTCTTACAGGACTCATTAAATAACCTCCCCCAAGGGAGAATAGCCAGGTTTTCAGTGCCTTTCAGAACATCTTATTGTAGCAAATTTATATGCTACCTAAAAATGTTGCCAGTCAGTACTTCAGTTGCAATATTTTGGGTCACCTGAAGTTTATGAAGATTGAACAGTAGGCTACAATTATTTAAATGGAAAATAAGTATGTAGTTTAGAATAATGGTGCTTACAACATATTTCTTGGTGCCTGAAAAGTTCTGTTAATCGATCTGATTTTATTTTTTAGATTGTTTTAACTTGCAAAATATTAGCCTCAGTCATAGCCTATATTTTCATAGTCCGCAAAAGAAAATGGTTGCTGCAGTCAAGCACTTTTTGCTTTTGAGTTTATAAATGTTTTGTGATGGGCCATACCCACCATAACAACCATTTTTTCAGATGTGCCCACTGGACCCCAGACACTGAGAATCTCTGAAGTAGATTCTATAGTAATTAGTTTAGTTGGACCACTAATGTCAATTATGTTCATGCCCTTAAAAGATTTAGAAACAGCCTGTAGTTTGTTGACGCTGTAATTTCCAACATGAAACATGATCTTTGAACAGTTTCTTTGTATTTCGTTGGAAAGGCATGTTGGAGTTAATTATTACTATAGTAATGAAATCAGTAAAACCCAGATGCCAGGTGGAAGCAACCAAAACTCTAAAAGAAATTATAATCCAATGACAATAATCTCCCTGAGCATTTCCATTTTGAGCCTACCTCTAGAAAAGATTGGAACCTCCATAAAAGATTTCCTCTAGATCCCATCCCAACAAAATATGGCTAATTGTAATTAGATACTCATGAATCACCCAGAGAGCATAATATTTTCGTTCAGGTTTTGGTGTAGATTGTTCAGTAACATGACCAAAGCAGATTTTGTTCTATAACCAACCTGAAAATAGATTCAAATGGATCTAGAAAACTGACATTGTCTCAAAATCCTTGGAGGCAAAGTTCTGATGCATAGTTCAGTACTTTACTGGGCTAAGTAGTTCTCCTTTATGTGTACATAAACACAAATCTGTATTCTTCATTCTTCTTTGTAAAATTCCATTCTATTCTATTCTAGATAATCTGTTGTTTAACCAAACCACCAAACCTATGAGTTGCCTCTCTAGGATAGAAATGCAATATGAAGTTAAGGAACTTACTTTCATCTAAGAAATAATTAAATGATCTGAGTAAGCATTTGAGGCAGATACGTGTTTACCCGAAAATAAGACCAGGTCTTATATTATTTTTTTGCTCCAAAAGATGCATTAAGGCTTATTTTCTGGTTAGGTCTTATTTTGGGGGAAATACGGTACAAAAATGTGTCTGGCTGATTATCTTAACTGGGGCTTATTATTGGGGTAGGACTTATATTATGGGCATCCTGAAAAAAAATCATGCTAGGGCTTTTTTTCTGGTTGGGTTTTGTTTTCAGGGAAACAAGGCAAGAGAGTAAATTTATTTGTTCCCTGCTTCCAGTTTTAACTTTACTGTTTCTAGTTTTGTGTGTGTGTATGCAGTATACACAGCTATGTGTTCAGTATATGCAGCTCTTTGGTATGCTTTCTTCTTTACATCTTTTAGTATTGGACAGAATGTATATCTGCTGCATGTTAATTGGTTGTAATTCTGTACATTTCTAAAATGATTATGTTCTGCAACAGAAGACTGAAATAAGCCAATCAGACATATAGTATGATTTCCATGGGCTTAATAAAAATATTATTCTAGTTAGTGGTAGAGACAAATTGCTGAAATAGGAGAGACTTATAAAGGTTTTGAACTGTTAAATCTCTCTAATGAAATTGATTCAGTTCAATTGGCCATGGATTGTGCAAGCTCTATCATGCTGTGCAAGAAGTTTCCTATTGTCTGAAATATTACATAATATGTAATCCAGTGATCCAATCTAAAACAGCAGGGGGAGATAAATTGCTAGGAATCTTTGCTGGAAAAGGTAAAGATTAGAAGCAAAGAAGGATTAACAGCATTTCTTTGTTATTTTTCCATATTTCAGGTGTCTTTTTCAGTTTAGGTTTGACTCCAGTAAGTGTGAGTAACATGTAATTTAGGTTTGTATTGGATTATTTTGAAAGTGATATTTGAATTATTTGTTAAATAGATTTTAACACCCTTTATCAACTGGTTTTCCACAATTTCTGAGAGTGCTTTAGTATTCAAGGAAGTAGGTGTATAAATGTAAAAAATCGGAGAAGAAAAGTGTGCCTTACTTAATTTGCTTCATTTCATTAGTGTAAGAATAAATTTCTATATTCTTGTTTGTGCCTTGTCCAGCATTTTTGTACCAGTTTTTTCACCCATTCTTCTCTGTTTACTCCAGCACCATTTTACTATGAATATAATCCATAATTGGTTATAAGGAAAGTTTTATTTGGATAGTTTTGGAGTCAGATGTTTCTTGAAGCAAATCATCTTTTTTAGCAAATACTACATGTGTTTTAGTTGTCCACCTCGTCATGTTTTTTAGTTTCAGATGTATAGTGAGTTGTCGTTCAAGAGTGAATTGTATGGGTATTTGAGTTAGCATTCCGGTCTAAATGAAGATATTAAATTGCTGTTCTTTAGAAGATCACTTTTCTTTTTTTGGCATCTATGCCAAACAAATGCTTTTTAAAAAATGGACTGTATATCTCTACACAATTTTATATATGTTTTACAGTGAAATGTTACATTGAAATTTGTTTCATTTTTCTGCAATCTAGCAATTATACACTTAAGTGCAAATTGAAATAGCTGAATATTGGTATGGGCTTGTGATCAAGCCTATATGGTAACAAGAAACAAAGCTTTTCTCTACTTTTATTGAACCTGTGGATTTCCATTTGGTAGTCTTGTTCAGAGTGATTTTTTAGGGAACGATAAATGGGGCCAAATGTCATCTAACCTGTTGGATGAGTTTGCAAGTTGCTTCGCAAGTGGAATTGCTCATACCCGGACATCAGTTGGGTAAAAATTATTATAGTGAGCAGAATATCATCTGGTGCTAGAATTTGAGCTTCTCTTGAGCTTGGGAAAGTGAATTAGAAGGAACTGAATAGGGTTTTCTTTAAGTATATGGATTCAGCCAACTGCAGGATAGTGAAAATAATTGGGGCATTTGCCACCAAAATTTTCGCTGTGGATGTCTATAAATAAATAACTTGGGCTACACTGTTAATCCATTGGCGAAGAACTTTGTTACACACCACTACCAAATAAAGAAGTCATCTTCAGTTGGGTTCATACTCTATCAAATAAACCATTTTAAAACACAATTTTAATTGTTTTAAGCAATTAAAAGAGAGCCTTTAAGCAGCCTGAAATGTACATGTGCCCTTGATATAGATAACATATGTACTTTCCATAACTTTTTAGAAATATTACTACTAACCCAGTGTAAAACAGCTACTGGAACAATTTTTTACTTGAGTTTTATTTCTGTATTCTTACAGAATACTGAAGTATTTCTGCTGCTGTCTGAATAAGCTAAGATATGTGTAAGCCTTCTGTCTGGGTGCTCTGTTCTTATGATTGTTCTCTTGTTGCCATGTTATGAAGCTATTAACTAAGAGTAATTAATTATATTTTGTTTAGGTTCTTAGTACTGAATGTAGTATCTGTAACTTTTTTGTTGAGAACTTATGGGGAAAGATACTTAAATAAAGATTAGTATCAATTTTTCAAAATCTGCAAATCCAACTGTTAAACTCTCTACAGTACTTTCTAAGGTAAAAGCATGATTATTCGTTTGCAAAAAAAAAAGAATTTAAGTAGTCAGCTTCTTCAACATTCTGTTATATATTTTTGCTCATTCTACTGTATATAGAAGATAATAAGATTAAAAAAAAAACCTAAATAAAGATTAAATCTATTTTTTTCTTTAAGCAATTTACTATGCTCTTGGAATCTTGGGAATTATATTAAAATGAATCTGTAATAACATCCACTCATTTATTGTCTTATTTGTGACTGGTATATAACTTAGCACTTCTCAAAAAGTATCTTCCATTCATAAGTCATTGCTTAAACAGCATTTTTTCCTTAGTTTTTCAAAACTCCTATTTTGGAAATGATATATTTTTATACTTTCAGTTGATATGTAGTACTAAGACATATGATCTGTATCTTGGAATCATTGAGTTAGAAGGGAACATTTCAGCTTTTAAGTCTAACCTCATGCTCTGCAATCCAAATCCCTAATATTTAGCTGTTGTGTCTCTTGCTAAATCTTCCTTCATTTTTGCAGAGGAAAGCGGCAATTTTCTTATTGTGATCTAGTTGTTTCTGACAAGATTAGGACTTAGAAGTTCCATCGCCATTTAATCATTAAATTCAGTATGTAATCTTGGACCCGTCAGATGTTTTCATTCCAATATAAGTCCATCAAAATGTTGAGAGGGTGAAATGGAGGGCAATGTGTGTTTACGTAATACGCATGGCATTAAAAAAAAACCTCTCAACAGGTTGTATGCTATGCTATGATTGACAAGAATTAAGTAAATTATAAGGCATCATGCTCAATTTAGCCATATTCAAGCTATATGCAGGCTGTTGTGAAATCTCCCTAGGCAAGTTGTTACAGGATTTCATATTAACTCATTTAAATAAGTATGATGGGGGTGAGATAATTCAGCAAAGTGCTTCTAAAGTCCATTTCAAAGGCTTCCTTAGTTAACATATTGTTTGTACAGGCAGATTTGTTATTAAAAACATTTTTTAATATATAATGTTTAAATTCACAGTGGTCATGTACTATGTATAAGCTGATTTACTCATGTCTGAATGAAATTGAAAGACACATACACAAATTTCAAAGAGGTAGTTTGCATTCTGTTTACTAGAGAGGTATCGAATGACCTACACTTTCAGAGACAATGTAGGGGAAAAGATCTTATTGCAGCACAGTGTGTATGTTATGTTGTTATCAGAGAAGCTCTTATTTAATCGCAACTACATTTATTTCTCTAAACAGGATTCCAAGAATCGGAAGTAAAAATTTAATTAGAAATTTTAAAAATAAAAATTCTGATATAATTTCCATATCTCCAGGGGTTGTAGAAGGTGATCTAGCTGCTATTGAAGCTTATAAATCATCAGGAGGAGATATTGCACGGCAGCTTACTGCAGATGAAGTACGCTTGTTAAATCGGCCTTCTGCTTTTGATGTGGGATACACGCTAGTTCACCTTGCAATACGTTTTCAGAGACAAGATATGTTAGCAGTTCTGCTTACAGAGGTGAGTTTTCATGACTACTCATCAGACTAAATGAATCTGGGTGCCACTAACAGTTAAAACTTCAGAGTGAGCTACTTAAAACATTAGATTAACAACACAGTTTTCTTTGATTTGTCTGAATCTGATCATTCAGGTAAGATTTTTGGCACAATTTTCCCTTTAATTTGTAATATAGTTAATTTTCTGAATCAGAAAAAGTGCTGATCCTTCATGACTAATTTTTTTCCACATGGAGCTAATGGGAACTCTCATGTACTCTAGGGAAGTGCAAATTCCCTCCCTTTACATTGAAACAATTCTGGGAGACTTACAACACTAAAATGTTAAAATTCTAAAAGATAAATATTTCTAAAGGAATAAGAATGGAAATCAAAACTGAAATAAAATTATCATTAAAAGGTGGGGAGGGAGGGAACAGCGTGTGTGGGATGGGGGTGGGGAGTAGGTGGGATTATCTCTTAATTGTTCCTACCTCAGCAGTTCAAATAATCTTGTTAATTTTCTTGTTTCTAAGTTGACTGAAAAGTGTCTGTAGAAATAGAAATATTACGATATATATTTTTGAACCTGTAATATGTTTATCTTTTAAAGCAAAGAAAGTAATTAAATGTCATCTTACAGGTATCCCAGCATGCAGCTAAGTGCATTCCTGCTATGGTGTGCCCAGAGCTCACTGAACAAATCCGGCGTGAAATTGCTGCATCTCTTCATCAACGGAAGGGAGATTTTGCTTGCTATTTCCTAACTGACCTTGTTACATTTACATTACCTGCTGGTAATTATAAGATGCTATTAATTTATACTTTAACTGGTTTAAAGAGTGTATAAAAGTATCAACTTCTAATTCTTTTCTGTGGGTGTTGTAGAACTTTCATGAAGCTTTGTTTTCATGTGGAGATACCAAATAAAATTAACTAATACCATTCATAACAGAATTAAGCTTAGATTAATTTTTAGATTTGTTTGGCGATATTTTAATATTTGAATAGAATCATTAGTAAATATTTTATGCAAGTGTTGCATAAAATTCGGTTTCAGATTCTGATACTTGTTGAGAAAATACCTGAAATACCTGTACTTTGTTATTGGCTGATGAATACAGATAGTCTTTGACTTATAACTGTTCATTTAATAACTGTTCAAACTTACAGTGGCTTTAGAAAAAGTGACCTTTGATCTGAATTGCACTTATGATCATTATATCACACTGTTTGATTGCAGTTTGGACATTTGTCAACTGGCTTGCATTTACAACCATGTGCAACAGCCCATAATTGTGACCATGATTTGCAACCAAATACCCATTGTGGAAATAGGATTTGGTTAATGACCATGTGATTTGCTTAATTGCAGTGATTCACTTAATGACTTCTGTAACAATTATTGTAACATAGAGTCTGACCACAATGACTCTGGCCCCAATTGTGGAAACTCTGGCCCCAGTTGTGATTGTAAGAACTACTGGTTGTAAGGACTACTGCTGTTTGAGAAAGGATTTTTGTGACTGTGTAATAAGTGCAGGGATAGATTTTCTTTCAAATAAATTTCAGTTGGAACTGAAATTGATTGGACAGTGGAACAGGGAACTTTGTGTATTATATGATTTATATAATAAAGTAGATGTAGTTTGGATATGCAAATAACATCTTGAAAGGAACTAGAGTTTATTCTGCCCAGCAATTAATAATTATAACTGTAAGCACATGTAACTTATATATGTATTCTCCTCTTTTGTCACTATCTTTTCATGTATTTTTGTTTGTTTATTTATTTCCCCCTTTATTACTACCACTGTTGTGGTGTTTAAGTTGTAAGTTTGGAGCAGAAACTGCTACAAAGATAATTTTATTATTCCTATTTTAAAACAAAGCAAATTAATCCAAAATCTAAAATTAATAAAGTAGAATTAATAGTCTAAGTCCCAAGTGAGAGATTTATCATGTTTGTACCATTTGTTGCTGCATTTTCACTATAGCCACACAAAATGTGGCTATTGTGTTGACATTACTACAGTGGGAGTCTAAAAGAACAAAATGAGTGTAATATATTACTATCTTTTCTGGAAGATGTCACCAAAGAGTAGCATGTGAAAAATGTAGGAAGCATATTTTGGACAGGTGGGCAGGTTTCTTCCATTAATGAGGATTGGGTAAATCCTCCCGGTAATAGAACAGATTGTAGTACCTTGTGCCTAACTTTAAAAAACATCTTCCATAACCTTGGGAAGGTTAAAATGTATAAATAGTCTGCAAATTGCCATGCTCCTTTTGCTATCAGGACTTTTCTGTTCCTGGGTAGGGTGATAGCTTCAGGTTGGTATTCAATATTATCCAGTCTTTGAAGGGCTGTCTTTTTTTTTTGCCTTTTCAGGGCTGGATGATTGAAGCAAATCTGTGTGACTTATTACTGTTTAAATTTTAACTATTTGGGTATTCTCTTTGATTGTATTCTTTCAACTACTGATAGTCCCCAATTTATAACAGTTCATTTAGTGACTGTTCAAAGTTACAACAGCACTTCAAAAAGGGACTTATGATTGTTTTTCACACTGACAACCGTTGTGATATCCCCAGGGTCATGTGATCAAAATACAGACGCTTGGCAACTGACATATTTATGATGGTTGCAGTGTCTTGGGGTCATATAATCAATCATCTTTTGTGTCCTTTTGACAAACAAAGTCAATGGGGAAGCCAGTTTCACTTAACTATTATTAACTTAACAGCTGCAGTGATTCACTTAACAACAATGGCAAGAAAAGTCATAAAATGAAACAAATCTCACTTTAAAAGTGTTAGCAACAAAATTTTGGGCTCAATTGTCATATTTTGAGGACTACCTGTACCGTTCTCTATCTATTCACATTATATAATACACCTCTCATCCATACTCGACAATCATTCTTTTGTATGCTTTACCCCTCTCATTCACAACCTTTTTCTCTTCATTCTTACTAAGCTCCCTTTTTTTAAAATTCTAATTTATTTAATTGTACATATTTTTGGTATATTGTCATTTGTTATTATTCTGTCGTGGATCTTCTTTCCATACATTTAATTCCATTTATTTTGTTGGAAAATTAATACATGTGGTTCTTACTTAACTGTAGTAAATGAGACCAGAATTTACATCACTAAGCAATGCAGTCATAAAGCACAATGTCGTGTAATCATACTGGTTAGTGACAGCATTTTTGGCAATGTACATTTACCATTTTTAAGTAAGGTCTGCAGGGATTCTGATTGTGATTTCTGACCTGCTGGCTTTCCCATTGACTTTGCTTGTGGGAAGTTGGCAGGGAAGGAAGCAAATCACCTTGTATGACTTCTGGAGTGGATGCAATGGCCAGAATTGTAACTGAAACATGGTTGTAACTGAAACATGAATGGAAGTTTGTTAAATGAGGGTCCCCTGTTTTTTTAATGTACGATCTCCTTCCTCCTTGTATCCTTGACTACTTCTGTCAGCCTTTCATTTTAAATAAATCAATCATTTTTTAAAAAGTATTTTTATTATGTGTACCCATCAATAGGCTTATAATTAAACTACATATTCAAAACAAACAAACCTCTTTCTCCTATGAGCTGCTCAGAGCATCCAGTGATGGGAGGTGCTTCAGTCTCTTCATGGAAGGCTGGGCTTAAAATTGAGGACGCTCCTCCTCTTCCACGAGACTCCTCCTTAGCGTCCCCAGTTTTAGCTCAGCCTTTCTAGAGACAGGTTGTGGTTGATACTTCTCTCCTGGTCGGAGCAGTGCCTTTCATCTTTTCCGTATACAGATTCAGGTCCAGTATACAGGTTTTTTCTCTCTAATCATAACCCGACGTATTAGGCAATTCCGGGGGTTGGCTCAGGCGTTTTTTTGCTTGCTATTGCGAGTGCTTGAGCTGTGCGAGGCAGAGGCCTCATTACATGTGCTAGCTCATCTACCGATTATTCAGCAGGCTGATCCAGCATGCTATTCCTCTGAAAAGGAAACACATTGTTCCCTTCGTTCGTTTCTCTGAGCGCTCGACAAAAAAAAAAAATCATTGTCACAAAGGCTTATCTTCTGTGCGCCATAGTCAGCCATTTTGATGTGCTATTTTCTTGGTTGAAAAAAACAGCAAAAAATAAAATAAAATAAAAATAAAAAGACTTGCCATGAGGCTTTCCTCTCGGAACACCCTGAGGGCAGAGAGGTTTAGACCCTGCACCTCCCCGCTGATCGGTTTTGCTACCAGCAGACCGGGCGGTGTTTTTGGCTGTATTCTCTCGCGACACGAGGCGGCCACCATTTTATCGGTTGCAAAGTGCTAGATCATCTTGATTCCTGTGAGTGACCTTGCCCTGTAGGTTTCCCTCCTTGGGGACCACGGTTTTACAATCCCTACCTTCTACTCTTCAGTATAAGGCACTATTAAAAATAGTTGGCTATTCCACAGGCATTGTTACAGTCCAACTGAGCATATTATCAGTTGCAGACCTGTCTGCCCCCATACTGGGGCCTGGTCTGGGGGATGTGTGTTCTGATCCTGATTTGGAATTGAATTACCAAAAAAAAAAGAGTTTTTCTGATTACTGTTTGGATGGTTGTTATTATATAAATAAATAAAAATTTTAAAAATAAAAAAACAAAACATAAATAATACAATATAATACACACACACACACACACACACACACATATCTATAAAACCTTGTATATATTTTTTCGTACTTTACAAATTTCCCCCCCCAAAATTTTTTTTTTACACAGGGGACTTTATTGTACAGGATCCCCTGCCCCTTTAGGGAGCAGGTCCATGGATGTGCCAACCACCAAAAACAATTTCTTTAGCCTTGTATTCCTTTAATCACAAATATTTACTATGGCAAGCAATTATAACCCAAAATCTAGAGTAGCCCCTAAGGACTGAGACAGGTCCAAAAAGCCCTCTAAGGCAGCAGAAAAGGATGCTCGCAGACGCCATCAAGCCTTAGAACAACAGGTAGCAAAGAATACCTGAGGTTCAGTCCAAGCTTCCTCTCCTTTAATGATACCTTCTACATCTCAGGCCCATAACCCCTCATCCCCTCTGGACCTATCCAGAAGGAGCAGCATTTCCATCCATCCTCCCCCGGAGGTCATCTCTCCCACTTATCTTCAAGAAGGGCTCCTGAAGCTACCTTTACACCAAGGGCAGCCGGTCTCAGACAGGAGGAGGACCTTCTGGACGAAATTCCTGCCAACATGAGGAGCTGGATGAAACTAGCAATCCAGAGGGGCATCACAGTACGCGTTCAGCAGACAATGCAGGCAAGACGACCATCCACAATGTCAGACTGTGGGTCACTGTCCCATCGACCCCTGAGCATCATGGATCCTCAGCATGTACCTCCCTCTGTAGAGCAATCCTTTCATTCTGACACAGTTCCACAATATATACATGAAGTGGACGATCCACAGGATCTAATTGATCAAATGGAGGAGGGGTTGGTTCATGCCATTGACCACTCCCTCTCAGGAGGTGGACCCACTAGAAAGAGGGATGTCAGATGATGAGGGCCTCATTCCCGACCTTCCCATTTTTACGGGCTTGTTTCATCCCCAATTATTCAAAGATTCAAGGTCTTAGTATTAACATTCAAAGTCCTACGAGACATGGGTCCGGGTTATTTACGGGAGCATCTACTGCTGGCATCGAATACCAACTGCCCTGTATGAACGCAGGGACTTCTCGGGGTGCCCTCTGCGACTCAGTGTTGGCTGGCGGTATCCTGGGGAAGGGCCTACTCTGTAGCGGCTCCAGCTCTCTGGAACCAACTACCTCTGAGGCTCCGCCTGGCCCCTGATTTCCGCACCTTCCGTCACAACCTAAAAACTTGGCTGTTTGAACAGGCTGTGCTGTGCTGACTCCTTGGGGGAAGGGTTTTTTTATTCATCATGGGATTTTTAGTTTAATTCGGCTTGCTGCAATTTAATTCTATTTTAGCTAACTTAACTTATTGTATTGTTTTTTATCTGTGATCCACCCCGAGTCCTTTTGGAGAGGGGGCGGCATACAAGTCGAATAAATTAAGTAAGTAAGTAAGTAAGTAAGTAAGTAAGTAAGTAAGTAAGTAAATAAATAAATAAATAAATAAATAAATAAATAAATAAATTAATTAATTTAAGTCCCTATTATTTAAAGCCAAGAATACAGCAGGTTTGGACAAACTGGGTCCCCCTCCTCCGCCTTCTGACCCTCCAAGGGAATCAGACAACCTCATATTTTCACAGCTAGTCACTGAGGCAGATGTGATCCCTGTGCCGCACATGTTTTCCAACCTAGTGCAAAAGCAATGGGCTGCAGCAGCGTCATATCCTGTGCCCGTGGCACAGGATAAAAGTACTTTAATCTGGCACCCGAATTCTCTAAACTTTTAAAGACCCTGGATGTGGACGAGCCTATAATTGCCCTCGCTTCCTCCTCAGCCATTCCAACTGAAGCTGAAGAGGCCCTCAAGCCTGAGGAAAAGAGGGTGGAACTAGCTCTCCGCAGGGCCCATGTCTCTGGTGCCTGGGCTATCAAAACGGCCACTACCGCCTCCTTTTTCACCAGATCATCACTCAGATGGCTTTGCCATCTCAGAGATAATATCCCATCCTCAAATATCAGGGCACATCAGGACATGGCCAAGCTAATCGCGGCTGCAGAATTTTCGGCCAATGCTACATTCTAGGCAGTCAAATTCTCTTCCAGGGCTATTCCCTCACAAATCGTGGCCAGGAGGTTATTGTGGCTCAGACATTGGCAGGCAGACACCAGACATAAATGGCGTCTTGCCTCAGCTCCCATTTCGGAGGACAAGCTATTTGGCACCGTGCTTGACCTTCTTCTAATAGAGACCAGAAGTAAAAAGAAATTTCTCCCCTCTCTCTTTTGTCACTCAGAGTCCAGGTCTCCACAGCCCTTCCTCAGAGGTTCCTTCTGGCACTTCTACCAGGGACCTTACTACCCAAGGTTTCAGAGGCCGACGGGATTCAGGCAACAAACTGACAGGCCCAAGCCTGGAGACAGATTTAGAAGAGGTCTCAACTCCAGGAGACAGTTTCGAAGGACAGGATCCAGACCCTACTGCAAGCCCAAGTAGCAATCTTCAGGAGATTCCCATTGGGGGTCACCTGAAACTGTTCGCTGAACAGTGGGACTCCTCTACCACCAGTGCATGGGTCAGAGACACAGTAAGGTTTGGACTAGCTCTGGAATTTCGTGCTGCCCCCCTGGATTTTTTCATGAGGTGCCCTGTTTCTAGAGACATGGTCTCTCATGGAAACAGCCATTACGCATCTACTGCAAATCCGGGCCATTCAGCCAGTCCCTCCCTGTCATCAGGGATGGGGTTTTTACTCCCATCTTTTTGTGGTCCCTAAAAGTTCGGGGGGATGGCAGGCAATCCTGGATTTAAAATGCTTAAACCAATTCTTAGTTTACCGAAAATTCAAAATGACCACCCTACAATCCATCTTGCTTAGCATCAGACGCCACGACTTTCTTACTTCAATAGATCTCACAGAGGCATATTTACACATCCCAATCAGACCTTCCCACTCCAAATTTCTCCGGTTCTGCTACAACAACGCACATTATGAATATACCGCCCTTCCTTTTGGCCTTGCATCTGCTCCCAGAACCTTTACGAAGGTTTTGGCTGCATTGGCAGCATCCCTGAGAGACAGGTCTATCCGTCTTCACTGCTACCTAGATGATATTCTACTACTAGCATCTTATGTTCAACGAGCAAATCGGGACACTCGCATTGCACTTCAAACCCTGCAACAGCACGGATTCTCAATAAATTGGTCAAAAAGTCACTTAACTCCATCCACCAGACTGACTCACCTAGGTGTCATCATTGACACCATAGAAAGCAGAGTCTTTTTATCTTCAGATAGACATGAAAGCATCAGGGAATTAGCCCTTCAGATCAGCTCATAGGAAACTATGTCTCCTTTCTAAATTATTGGGAAAAATGATTTCTTATATTTTTATTATCCCTTGGGCCCGGTTCCACGCCAGAACCCTTCAATGGTTTCTTTTGCCATACCAACGCGCCGGGAGGGCCGATACCAACGCTTGAGTCATAGTCCTGTCAGCTGTCATCAGATCCCTCAGATGGTGGACTCGACCCAGAATCAACAGTGGTTTCCCTGTCGGGGATCCACGCAGGGCAACAGTTACAACAGATGCCAGCCTAGTGGGATGGGGGCCCCACTACTATTCACATGCGGCGCAAGGTCTCTGGACCGCCTCAGAGAGGGTGCACAATATCAACTGGTTGGAGCTCTGAGCGGTACATTTAGCTCTTCGCAACTCCTTCATATCCAACACAAGCATGTGCTTGTCCTGATGGACAACATAACAACAAAGGCCCATATCAACAAACAAACAAACCCATTCCAGCCTGTTGATGAAGGAAGCAGAGAGACTGTTTCGGTGGGCCGAACTTCATATTCTTTCTCTAAAAGCGGAACACATATCAGGGACAGCAAATGTCCAAGCGGATTGGCTCAGAAGAGCCACCATAGGCCAAGCAGAGTGGTGCCTAGATCCCAAGATCTTTTCGGAAGCAACTCAGCGGTTGGGCCAACCGGTGATCGACCTCTTTGCCTCTCCTTTAAATGCACAGCTGCTTCGGTTCATTTCTCGTTACCCATCACATGGAGCGGAGGCCGTGAATGCCCTCAGATGTCACTGGCCTCCCGGCCTCTTGTATGTCTTCCCTCCTCTCCCCGTAATTCCCAAATTGATTTAGAAGTTGTTGGAGGAGAAAGCAGACTTTCTATTGGTGGCCCCATACTGGCCATGACGGACATGGTTTGCAGATCTGAAGGACTTATCAACAGAACCCCCTTGGAGGATTCCACCGTCAGCTGTGTCGCTGTCCCAGGGTCCAGTGCTACATCCGCAACCACAATGGCTAAACTTAGCCGTGTGGAAGTTGAATGGCGACATCTAAGGGAAGAGCATTTTTCTAGTCAAGTTATTCAAACTATCCAAGCGGCCAGACAGCCTTCAACGAGCCGAATCTACGAAGCTACTTGGTCGAGCTTTTGCCGCTAGTGTCGGAGGTTTCAGTTCGATCCCACTTCTCCCTCAGTGGCACAGTTATTAGAATTTTTACAAGAGGGCCTGAACAAAGGGTTGTCTCCAAATACCTTGCGGAGACAAGTGGCAGCCTCCGTGGTTTCCTGGGATGGCCTCCCCTCACTTTCACACCATCCTCGCATTCATAGTTTCCTACGAGGCGCAAAAAATCTAAAACCTCCCATAGTACACTGTTATCCCACTTGGGATCTAAACAAAGTACTAACAGCACTTACTACAGGTCCCTTTGAGCCTTTACGAAGCTCATCTCTCCGGTTTCTAACTTACAAAGTGGTCTTTTTGATTGCAATTACATTTGCCCGGTGAATTTCTGAGCTAACGGCATTGTCCATCCACAAGGACTTATGCATTTTCCATGCGGACAGAGTGGTTCTCAGACCAGATCCCCCCTTCATTCCCAAAATTAATTCTGCATTCCACAGAGCCCAAGAGCTAGTGCTCCCCAATTTTTCCACACGGCCATCTCACAAACTTGAACATTAATGGCACCGCCTAGATGTCAGGAGGGCCCTACGCATTTACATTGACCGTACTGCATCCTCTAGAAGGACAGAAGCGCTCTTTGTGTCCTTTCAGCCTAATTCACTGGTGCATAAGGTTTCCTCCTGTACCATAGGTAGATGGATAAGAGCCACCATTGCTAAATCATACGAATCACAATCTCTTCCAGTGCCCCGAGGCATTACGGCTCAGTCCACTAGGAGTGCAGCCACCACAGCTGCATGGGCTACTTTAGCCACAATAGAAGAGATTTGTCGAGCAGCAACCTGGGTTTCTCCATCCCCATTCATTAGAAACTATAAAATAGATGTATTCACTTCTGCAGAAGCTGCCTTTGGTAGGAGAGTATTGCAGCAGGTTATTTCAGATCCAGAGTGACCCTCAGCACAGACAGAGTCCCTCCCTTAGGACAGTTCCAAGCTTTGGTATATCCCATCACTGGATGCTCTGAGCAACTCATAGGAGAAAGGGCGTTGGCACTTACCTGATACGCCCGTTCTCTGTGAGCTGCGAAGAGCATCCAGACCCACCCTTTTTTTCCATCTGGTGGGCACTTACCTGATACGCCCGTTCTCTGTGAGCTGCGAAGAGCATCCAGACCCACCCTTTTTTTCCATCTGGTGGGCACTTACCTGATACGCCCGTTCTCTGTGAGCTGCGAAGAGCATCCAGACCCACCCTTTTTTTCCATCTGGTGGGCAGCCCTGTTCCGACAAAGGTATTTAGATAGGCTAAAGCATGCAGGTTTACCTTACCTTGGCTTCGCAAAACTGGGGATGCTAAGGAGGAGTCTCGTGGAGGAGGCGGAGCGTCCTCTATTTTAAGCCCAGCCTTTCATGAAGAGACTGAAGCACCTCCCATCACTGGATGCTCTTCGTAGCTCACAGAGAACGGGCGTATCAGGTAAGTGCCAACGCCCTTTCTAAATTAGTCTCATTTATTTTTCAGTGTCTAAATGACCTAGTCATTTTTTTCCTATATTCCTGCTTTGTCCACTGATCCATTAACATCACCTAACAGGATAGGTTTTTCCTGGGATCTCATTCAGAGTGGTTTTTTAAAAAAATAACTGATTTCCTGATTCTATTATTACATTCACTTTAATTCAGCTATCACCATTCTGTCAAATCAAACTTTCATTGCTTGTATGTAATGACCTTACTTTTCAGATCATATTTTCTCAGACACTTTTTAGCTCTTTCATCCATGCATAAAATATACCTTCATTTCCCTGCATATGTTCATCAAATCTACAAGATTAGATCATTCTCAGTGAGATATATTACATCTTACTCCTTTCCCTTAGTTCCACAAACAAAACTTATCTGTTTCTCTTTTGTACTATTTTATTCATTAAGTAACACTCTTATCATTTACTCCATTTGTGTTTCAAGTCACTATCTTCCATAGCCCATGGCTATCAGCTGTTAGGTTCTCTGATTTAGGGATTTAGTTGCAGTTGATTTCTTACAAATCAAGACATGGTAAGTTTTACTGCAAGAAGATTAAGAGGATGATAAGACAATTGAACATCATTAATTAATAGAGAAAATATCTTAATATAGAAACAGATTCAAATGTTTCTACCCATTTCCCTGTGCTTCCTGCTGATTAAATTGAGATTGGATTTATTTTTTCATATAACCTCCCAGAAGCTGCATTATTTTCTACATTAGACAACACACTGCGTTGACTTTCTTTTCCCCCCAAGTTCTTCACAGTAATAAATGGTCCTATGCCTATAAAGGTACCCATCATAGTTTTGTCAACCTGGGATTCACACAACAATGTTTAATAAGAAAAAAAGAATAGACTAGGCTATCAGTTGTACATAAATTCATGTCACTTGCAGCATTCCTTACTTATGGTAGGGACATAATTCCAGTCAATTCTCAGTCACTGAAGGTAGACCTATCAGAAAAAGGTTAACTTGACCATTTTTAGATGGAAAACAGGGGTTAGTTTTACATCTATGGAGGAAAACCCTCCCCATTATTCTTAGTTTTTCCCAGATTTCTTGAGCTAGGTATTGACAAAGCTGAGGGAAAAAAGTTCCCAGCCAGAGCTTTACCTATATTCCATGTAGCATCATCAAGTCAATGTGGATTTATTTGGTCATTTTTCTGCAAATGCAACCACAGCCCAACATCACCGTCCTAACCATCCCCGGCTATCTATATGTTTGCCTCTCCTATTGTTTCAAGCTGGCTCACTAGATCTAGCAGAGAGGATGTGCTGTGGGTCCCTTCTATTAAACAATGTCATCTTTTTGGACTCGAGAGTCATACCTTTTCTGTGGCAGTTCCTGTTCTGTGGAATTTTTGTTGCAAAAGAGTTTTTGGAAGAGGCTTTGAAAGCTGAATCCCTCTTGTCTCCAATTCTACAATTATACTTAATTTGTTCTGATTCATTGGAGTATGTAATACAAAACAATTTGGCTACACTACTAAGTGAAAATAATTATTTTTGGTGCATCTCTTTTGCTAAGTCGGGTTGGCTAGGAAAGGGAACAAGAATAATGTTACTTGAATTAATAAGAAGCCTTTTCTATTGAGTGTCTTAATAGAATTTTCAAGCCTACTTTCCTAAACTCATTTTGTCTAGAAACTCTAATTAACAGGATTGTGTTATTTATTATGTTTGCTGCAGAAATATGTTACTACTTCATGGGAGTCATATGAACTAACGAATACTTTTAATTAGTTTTACTCTGATCAAACTCCTGCTGTACATATGGGTTGTCTATCTTACATAATTGAAATGGAAAAATATTTTTACTATTCAATGCATAACATGAATTCAGGTAGGACAATGGGAAAGTTTGGGATTGTTGTATAATGCATAACTAATAATGATTGCAGCTTACGTTTTAAGGACTTATATTTTTCACCTTTAACAAATAACATTTGTACATAGATTTATACAAGAATATTGCATTGTCAAATTTACTTGTAACTATGTTGTTCAGTAAATATAGCCTGAATGGATTTAGCAAGAAATATTTTAAGTCTATAGAGAAATAATTTTTTTGGTTTTGGTACTGGCATTCCAAAAGGAATAATCAAGACACTATCTCTTTATACGGTAGTAATAATGTACAGTCTTTTACAATTTGCATTTTAAAATTTAAGTAGGTCCAGCAGAAAATCTAGATTTAATTTAAATAAAATATATATATTACCCATATATTTTATATTTTTCTTTAAGTCATATTAAAATACATTATTGGAAACAATTTCAGAAGGTCTTAGGTGCTTACACCCTTAAAACCTTGTGCTCTGCAACTTTGCTTTACAATTTAGTCATTATTGAGTTCATTACTTGTATTACTTGGTGTTGGTTCACAATAAAATTTTATATACATGTTGGAAACTATTGCATTGATACCTTAGGTATCACTTAATGAGTTCAGAGATGAAAGAAAAATGACATGAAGAAATGAGGATGTTCTGAAGAGCTTGTTCTGAAAAGTGTTCATCATATGTGTGAAGCAGTTTTTAGAGTAGAGAAAGTTGTACATTTAAGTGAATTTTTACGGTCAGTTGTGTAATAATTGAATGTCTTCCTCTACAGATATTGAAGATTTGCCACCAACAGTTCAAGAGAAGCTTTTTGATGAAGTACTTGATAGGGATGTTCAAAAAGGTAACTATGTTGTATAATATATAGTTTTTATACAGTGCTGGAATTGGCTCAGACCTTAACAGTTGTCAAACTGTATATCATGGTTGTACTTTGGTAATTAATAAAAAAGATTTTAATGATGTAGATGTTTAATGTAAGAGATATATATGTTTTTGTCTTGTTATCTAAGAGAGAACTAACTGATCAGTTAACTATAGATACCTAGAATAGTTATAAGTAAAATTATAATTGTCCTCTTTTAAAATTCTGAAGGCCATTATTTCTAACAAAACTGTTCAGCCAAATAAATAAGACAGCTTTTCCATTTTGGTTTTTACTGTTTTCATTCCCTGGAGTAGTAGCCTAGATATTGGAATCAACAGGTGGGTTGGCAAATTTCAAGGAAAGGAGAGTAGAGCAGATGCAATAATACAAACAGTAGTGCAAAATAATGAGCATGTGAGAATCATTCATTGAGTTGGCAATTGATTTCCCCCCACAATTTCTGCTCTTTGAAGGAACCTTAGAATAGAAGAATTTTAAGGTAGGTTAAAATTTTATTAGAGTTTATTTATTTATGTAGAATAATGTTTTCATCGAATATCCTTAAAACCATATAATACGGGGGAAATGAGGAAAGGGGCTGCATCACAGGGCAGAATCAGAGATATCGAAACACTCAACTCTGACCACTATCTTCCTTTTCTCCTGAGCACATCTGGGACTCAGGCCTGCTACTATCACAATAGCAAAGAAGAAACAGGCAAGAAACTTTTTCTTGCTGGACTTCAGTTTTGTCAATCTGGAAATGCTAAGCTTCCCACTACTGTCTTGAAGCTAAGCAATTTATCTGCTTTATCTAAAAGTAATAAAAGTGCTAAATGGTTTTGTGTCTTACTCACTGGATTTAAGATGGCCGATTGGATACTGTTTCTATTTTGTAGAACTAGAAGAAGAATCTCCCATTATAAACTGGTCACTGGAACTGGGTACACGTTTGGACAGTAGACTTTATGCACTTTGGAATCGGACTGCAGGAGATTGCCTGCTTGATTCAGTTCTACAAGCTACCTGGGGCATTTATGATAAGGATTCGGTGCTACGTAAAGCTCTTCATGACAGTTTACATGATTGTTCTCATTGGTAAGTAGAAATGGTTTTGCTGTACAGTCGAGTGACTTCAATTGTTAACTTTCTTTAAACAAAAGTCCAGAGCATTTAGATTTGGAAGGGATAAATTTGCTAGTCCTTTACAGCAATAACAACAATTATTCTGTGGTAAAATATTGAACCTTTTGTGTCAGAAAACCTTGCAATTTATACAAATAGTAAGTTGTGTCTATATAGTATATAAAGTGACATTTAATTAGTCAACTGATGTCCAACAGGATTTATCTGAAGTAGTTATTTAAACATCTTATCACATCTCTGATTTTGCTGTGATTGGGGAAGTTTGTACTAGCACAGCCTTCTTTACCTTTGATCTTATCTCCAGAAGTGTGGATTTAACTTAGAGAACTTTAGTATTGGCTAACCCTAGGAGTAGTCCTGAAGGCATCATGAGTTTGAAAAATTTTCCTGGTTCATTGAGAAGTAGGTGTAGAGTCAGGATCAGTATTATAACCAGTATATGTAGTATCTCTGTGATTGAAGACATTGCTCATGTTTTGTTTGATGATCAGTTATATGTTCTTCTTAGATACTTAACATTCCTACTTGAAAAAACAGTCCACTGGGGTCAGAATTGCCAACTATCCTATTTCCTCCTGGGTTCTAATCTATACATGGTGACAGAACTGCTAAGTTTATAGTTAAGGCACTTCAGCTAAGAGCCTGCTACATTGAACATATTGCGATAAGCTGTAAAGCTTACGTATTTATATGATTGTTGATTCAAGTTTTCCACATATGCATTTTATTGCTGTATTTTCTTTTATTGTATTTTATTTTTGTTTTATATTTTGATATGGTGCTATGACTAATCAATTATCTGCGCTCTCTCTTTCTCCCATCCATCCATCCATCCATCCATCCATCCATCTCACTATTCATGTACAAATGTTACTTCTAAAATGTATAGCTGTTGTATGAGCATGCACAATAAAGTACTGGTAGTAAGCAATCTTTGATGGAAGAAGAAAATAAGGAAAAAAATTAAAAAGCGTAACCATTTTCTGTTTTAGACATTAGATCACATACATACAACAATTATTTTTGGAAAGTCATCTATTAAGCTATTATGGAAATGATTGTTGCAAAAACAGTGAAAAATGATAAGTTGATAATTCAGATTCAGATAGGAAAGGATGATGAAAATGGATATGACTGCTTTAATAAGTGCTGATAGATGATGTATGGCACTCCTGTATATTCAGGAGCAGGTTTTCCCAAATTAATCCAAGCCTTTGCATAGTTGACTATCTCTCTCTCTCTCTTATACATACATACATACATACATACATACATACATACATACATACAGTGGTACCTTGGTATTCATTTGCTTTGAAAGTAATCAAATTTGGTACTCAATGCATTTCGATGTGAAAATTTTGCCCCAATACTCATTGTTTATTTTGAACTCAATGCACAAACTAGGATTTGTTGGTATCGGCTGCTTTGTGAGTCACTACATTATTCCTTATGGGAAAAATATATTTGGTACTTATCATTTTTGGTACTCATTGCACCTCCCGGAAACAATTAACGATGAGTACCAAGGTATCATTCTCTCTCTCTCTCTCTTTTACTTTCTTCCTCTTCCTGTCAAATCATCGATTAAGTAGCCCAAATTCTGTGATTGGAAAAGATGAAATAAACTGTTTTTTATAGGTTCTATACCCGATGGAAAGAATGGGAATCATGGTATTCTCAAAGCTTTGGTTTACATTTCTCACTGCGAGAAGAACAATGGCAGGAAGACTGGGCATTTATACTTTCTCTTGCTAGTCAGGTAAGCATCTCACCGTAAGTAAAAGTAGAACATGGAAAAGAGAACCTGGCTGAGAAATGTATTTGCATTTTTCTTAACAAGTTCTGTAGATTTCTATTTTGTAATGCATATTTTAGATTACCTGACTGAAAACTATTTCTTTTAGTAGGCCTCTGGTATTGTTATAGGTACTTTAATTGGGTGTTACTACCTGTGAGTGCTTCAGATGTTATGAGCACTATCCAATCAAAATCATCAATGGATTTTTTTTTACATTTTACATAAAATTGAAATTATGTAAAGAAATTGGGCTTAATTATGCCAATTTGACTAATCACAGCTTCTTTAAGCTATATATACACTATCTCACTGAACTGAATGGGACTTTCTTCTGAATATACCTGCAAATCTAATTATAGCTGAATTTGGGAACTGTGCTAACTTTGAGCACTTATAATCATCTATGTAATCTTTAGAAAGCCTGCATAAATAAATATTTTCATAGATTTTGCTTTGGACAATGTTATAGTTATGCTTACCTGAAAATATCTCCCAAAGAAAAGAGGATATGAAAGTCAGACTAAACATTAGAAAAAATCAGTATACTTTCCATCTTTCTTGTCAGCCATTGTTGCCAATTTCCATTAAATAACTCTGGAGGCTTTCTCCCCCACCAACATATATGTGTATGGGACACCCTAGTGAGTTCATACTGACCTAGAAGCTACATACACCGAAAAGAGAGAAAAAATAATATTAAATGGATTATAAGGCACCCAGTTGTAAATTAGTTAATGTCCTATTTATATATATACACACTACGTAGGGATTATTCTTTTTCAAAATAATTTCTCTTACATGCCTGCTGTAAGATTTATTTATTTATTTGTTTGTTCATTTGTTTGATTTCTAAGCCGCCCCATCTCCCGAAGGACTTGGGGCAGCGTACAGTCATAAAAATAATACAATATACAATTAAAAAGAAATTAGATAAGAAACCCAATTAAGAGCTAAAAACGATAAAACAATCAATTAAAACTCCCATCCCCACCCTCAGCCCAGGTCAGCGAGTTGGAACAGCCAGGTTTTTAAGCCCCGACGGAAAGAGCGGAGGTCAGGGGCCACCCGAAGCTCCAGGGGGAGTTGGTTCCATAGGGTGGGTGCTCCCACAAAGAAGGCCCTACCCTAGGGGTCACCAGCCGACATTGTCTGGCTGACGGAACCCCAAGGAGGCCCTGTCTGTGAGAGCGCACGGGACGATGGAAAACAGTTGCTGGCAGCAGGGTCTCCCGTAAGTATCCCGGTCCTAAGCCATGAAGGGCTTTATAGGTCAGCACCAGCACCTTGAATCTCACCCAGAGGGCAACCGGTAACCAGTGCAGCGCACGCAGGAAAGGTGTAACATTGGGACGCTCCCATCACAACCTGCGCCGCTGCATTCTGGACAAGTTGAAGCCTCCGGGTGGTCCTCAAGGGCAGCCCCATGTACAGAGCATTGCAGTAGTCCAGACGGGATGTAATGAGCACATGAGTGACCGTACGTAGGGCATCTTGATCCAGGTAGGGGTGCAACTGGCGCACCAGGCGAACCTGGGCAAATGCCTCCCTGGCCATGGCTCCCACCTGTTCCTCCAAACTGAGCCGTGCATCCAGGAGGATGCCCAAGTTGCGTGCCCTGTCTACGCGGGGTAACACCTCTCCCCCCATAGCTAAAGGTGGAATATCCTGGACAACTCGAGATGCCAGTACATATAGCCACTCGGTCTTGGCCGGGTTAAGCCGGAGCCTGTTCCTCCCCATCCAGGCCTGATATAATAAGATATAATACATGCATGCTGTAATACACATTCACATCAGTAAAAGAGATTGCAAAAAATGTTGATGGCTCAGGATGTTGTAGCAAGTCCTATTGTGTGTGTTTGTGTGTTTGATAAATTTGTTTTATCAAATTTACATGGCCACCCATCTGACAGCCCCATGTTGATCTCATTATAGTAATCCAATCGAGAGTGATTAGGGCATGATTGTGAATAGAGGCCCTGATTTAGGAATTTGGGCACAACTGGCACCCAACGTGAAGCTGTGCAAAGGCCCTCCTAGCCACCACTGCTAACTGCTCTTTGAGCAGGAGTTTATTTTATTTTTATTTATTCATTATGAGACTTCTATGCTGCCCTATCTCCCAAAGGACACAGGGCGGCTTACATTAAAAGAACAATACACAAATTAAAACAGAATTAAATAGACTAAGAAATCTCATTAGGCTAAAACAAAGCTAATAGCTAAAAATTCCCATCCCTCCATCAGTCCGGGTTGGCAAGCTGGAAAAGCCATGTCTTTAGGTCACGGCGGAAAGATCGAAGGTCAGGGGCCACCCGCAGCTCCAGGGGGAGTTGATTCCAGAGGGTGTGTGCTCCCACAGAGAAGGCTGTACCCCTAGGGGCTGCCAGTCAACATTGTCTGGCCGACGGCACCCCAAGGAGGCCCTGCCTATGGGAGCGCACGGGACGTTGGGAAGCCGTTACTGGCTGCAGGGCTCCCTGCAAATACCCTGGTCCTAAGCCATGAAGAGCTTCATAGGTCAATACCAGCACCTTGAATCTCACTCGGAGTTGTGAGTCCAGGACCTCTCCCCACCCCAAGTTTGTGTACCAGCATAATTGTGAAACTGGTCAGCCCCAGAACCCAAAGGCACTCAAATCTTGCCAAGGTTCAACTGAAGCCTGTTGTTCCCTATCCAGACACTCACAACCTCCAGACACCAGGATAAAGCGTTAAAAGCTTTGTAGCACTTAATTCACCAGTGGCAGAGATACATAGTTGGGTATCATCAGTGTACAGGTGGTCTTCGACTTGCAACCACAATTGAGCCCAAAATTTAGGTTGCTAAGTGAGAAATTTGTTCAACGAGTTTTGCCCCATTCTCCTCCACACTGCGAGAGAGTCCAGGAATGGGTAAGACTCCTCCCTCTGACATCATTGAGCTGAGTCTGCCAAAGTATAAAAGCCAGGCCCTGCTGCTAGCCCCCCAGCTTTTTGACTCAGTTCCTTGAGCGTCAAGAGCAAGTGTCTCTGGAGTTTTTGCTACTTAGCAGCAACTATCTCAAATCGAAATAGCTAACAAAAAATAACATCAGTACAGCTTCGGGGATCCGGTGGAGCTGTGCCATCAGGAGAGCAGGGATCCACTCTCTTTCAGTGTTGAGGCTTCGGCATTGGGGCTCCAGCCTGTTTCGACTTGTGAGTACTTGCTGGATGTGTTAGCTGATCCTCCCATGCTGTTTTCCCCTAGCGCTCAGCCTGATCTATGATCAGGCCTTTGCTGGGCCTGCAGAGGGGTTTCATTAGGCAGTCGGCCATTTTGGTCCAAGGCCCAGAGCACGGTGGCAGTCGGCCATTTTGTACAGGCCTCAGAGTTGCATGGCTGGTTAGGGTCTCACAGTGGGAAACCAGGTCACCTGGCCCTTGCATTAGGGTAACACGTTACAGGGGAAGCTAGCAGTGCTTCTTGTGTTGAGCCTTAGGGCCTCACAGTAGGAAACCAGCTCACCTGGCCCTCGCATTAGGGTGAAACGTTGCAGGGGGAGCTAGCAGCGCCTCTTGTGTCGAGCCCTTTGCAGCATTGAGAGCGATCTGACCCAATCTGATCAGCCTGGCCTTGAGAAAGCCCATTGCTCCGAGGTCTCCATGAGGCCACTCAAGAGGAGAATGCACTGAGGCCTTTCTGCAAAATGGGAGGCTGCAGCCAAGATTAGGGCCAAGGCCTTGGCACCTAAGAAGGCCTCATAATCCAAACTCAGGGCCGAAAATAGAAGGCATACTGCATTGGAGAAGCAATTTGCCAAGAACCTGGAACATGAGAGGGCGGAGCCAACCATCACTTCAATCAGGAGATTTGCAGGCCGGCCCAGAGACTGTTTCCAGGGCTAGAGAGGCAGAAACAAGTTCTATTAGTCATCTGCAGGCGTGGTCCCCAGAGAGAACAGATGAGGGTTTTTTCCCTCAGGATTTGAGTAGGTCTGGGCCTAATTTTAGGCAGGCTGCCTGGGTTCCAGGAGCTTCCAATCCTCAGGGTTATTTGACCTAAGGTGGCCATAAGTCTAGGGTGGAGGCCACCTTTACGCCTACTGCTGCTGGCCTTCGCCCAGTGGGTCCTGTCATTGGCAGCAGGCCTGAGGATATTAAGGACATGGTTTTGGTGGCCATTAAGCAGGGGATTGCTGAGGGTTTTCAACAACTCCTTTTCAATAACTCCCATTTGGAGGGGGCCAAGGTTTATTCCCGGCCTTCTCTCAGGTAGTCCCTCCTGTCCAGAGGGGGCTTTCTAGGCCCCATGAGTATAGTTTTCCTTCCACTTGTTCTGAGTGGGGGGAATATGAGGACAGGGGCTCTATTAATCCTTCAGAACATAGTCACTCCTCCATGTCAGAGTAGGAGGAATGCAAGATTAGGGATTCTAATCTGTCAGAGGAGGAAGGATTGAAGCCTGAGCATCCCACCTCTGCTGCTGTTTTCAGGCCATCCTTGTTCAAACCCCTCCTGCACAAGGCCTTAGTCACTGCTCAATTAGGACCTGAGGAGGTGGCACTAGAACCTCAGGTGGAATCTTCTGTCCAGAGTGATTCCTTATTTTCAAAACCAATTGTCCAAACTGAGATGTTTCCATCTCCTCTATTATTTCTAGATCTGGTGCACGACCAATGTACCTCTCCAGGTTTGGGGTCATGCTCCTCATCTCAGGACAGGCGTTTTTATAATATGGGCCCTTCCTTGGCCAATGCTCTCCTAGTGTCTCCAGTAGATGCCCTGGTGGTTGCCTCCTATTCCACATCTGGCACTCCAACAGAGCTGGAAGATGTGCTCAAAGTTGAGGACAAGAGGTCTGAACAGACCCTCAAATCAGGCTGTAGCTTGGGTGATCTGGGCTTCTACCACAGCTTCCTTGTTTATAAGGTCGTTGCTGTGCTGGCTGCATCAGCTCCAGGATCATTTGCCAACCAGTGATTCCAGATCTCACCAAGACTTGAATAAGATCATCACTGCAGCAGATTTACAGATGCTGCATTAAGCTCAGCAAAATTTGCCTCAAGGGCGATGGCGTCCTCAGTGGCAGTGAGACGTCTCCTGTGGCTGCGCAATTGGCAGACAGACTCCCATCACAAATGGAAGCTAGCTTCCGCCCCATGCTCAGGTGAGAGTCTGTTTGGGGAGGCCCTGGAACCTTACCTGGTAGAGACCAGGAACAAAAGAAAGATGCTTTCATCAGCAGGGAAGAGGTCAGAATTTCATCAGGCTGCATACTTCCAACCCTCCTCCTTTTGCCCTGAGTCCAATGCTCGTTTCTCTTGGGGCCAGAGGGTGTTCCCTCCTCGCCAGGAGCAGTAACCTGAATGAGCCGACAGACAACAGCAGTTTTCTGGTAAATGGCCCTTTCGAGGAGGAGGAAGCCATTTGTTCTGACGCTCCAAGTGACTACCTTCCTTCTCCTCCTATCGGAGGTCATCTGGCCTTCTTCACCTCAAGATGGGAGGAATCAACATCGGATGCCTGAATTCTCAGGACTGTGAGGTAGGGTCTCCAACTCGAGTTCCTCTCCTCTCCCCCAAGGTTTTTTGTTTGCTGTCGACTATCTCGAGACAGGTCCAGACAGGTCCTCATGGAATCGGCCATTCAACATCTGGTGGACATAAGAGACATACAGGTGGTTCCAGTAGATCAACGGGGGTTAGGGTTATATCCCGGCTCTTCGTGATCCCAAAGGCCTCGGAGGTGGGGTGGGGGAGAGCAATTCTCAACCTCAAGTCTTTGAACAAATTCATTCCCTAAGGCGCTTGAAGATGCAGTTCCTCCACTCTATCCTGTAGAGCGTTCGGGAGGGCGACCTCTCATCCATAGACCTCACAGAGGCATACCTCCATATCCTGATCTAGGCCCCTCATCGCCAGTTCCTGTGCTTCTGTTACAACAACAAGCACTACCAGTACTGGGCCCTTCCGTTTGGCCTCTCATCGGCCCTCAGGATCTTTACCAAGGTCTTGGCAGCATTGGCAGCATCCCTTTGAGCGCTACCTGTGAGGGTCCAGTGCTACCTAGACGATATCCTGATCCAGTCATCTTCAACCCACTCTGTCAATCAATACCTTCAGACCATGATGCGGCTCCTGCAGGACCGCAGGTTTTCCATAAATTTCAAAAAAAGTCATCTGCATCCAACGACCCGTCTCCTTCATCTCGGGGCAATCATCGACACGAACCTCTGCGAGGTTTTTCTTTCCCTGGATCGCCAAGAGAGTCTGAACGACTTGATACACCTGATTCGACAGCAGCACACAGTTGCTCTGTCTCTTCTGTCCCAGCTACTAGGAAAAATGATTTCCTGTATAGGCATCGTACCGTGGGCCCATTTCCATGCCTGAACCCTGCAATGGTTCCTGCTGCCATTTCAACGGGTGGGAACCAGCCACTCTTCCACCAGAGTCCGAGTTCCTCCACAGGTCCTGCGTTCTTTCTGGTGGTGTCAGTCCTAGGCTGTCAGGAAAGGCCATTTTTTCAAGCAACCGGACAGGATCATGATCACAACAGATGCCAGTCTTTACGGCTGGGGGGGCTCATCTACAAAGCGAGATAGCTCACAGTCGTTGATCCCAGCTGGACAGGTCCCACCCCATCAATTGGCTAGAACTCAAGGCCATCTTCCTGGCTTTGAGACAATTCCAGGACAAGGTGACAGGGTCCCACATGTTGATTATGACAGACAATGTGGCTGCCAAGGCCCATGTCAACACACAAGGGAGGACCCAGTCCAAATCCTTGATGCAGGAAGCCAAACATCTGGGGTGGTGGGCGGAGAGACACCTTCTGTCCCTCAGGGCAGACCACATTTCAGGGGTCGACAACACCCAGACCCACTGGCTGAGTTGGACCATGTTCTATCACTCAGAATGGAGCCTTCATCCATCCATGTTCCAGGAACTGTCCAACAGATTCGGATCCCCAGAAGGTCTACTATTCACCACTCCCCAGAATGCGCAGATAGGCAGATTCTCCACCAGGTTTCCTACCCAGGGAGCGGAGGGGACCAATGCACTTCAGAGCAGATGGCCTCCAGGTTTTCTCTACACCTTTCCCCCTCTTCCTATCATGCTGGTACTTCGGAGGATGTTGGAGGAGAATGGCGCCTCATTGGCCCAGACGGCCTTAGTTCGCCGACCTGGTGAACTTGTTGGTCGCAGCCAACAGGATTTCCCCCAACCAAGAGGCCTTACTCCACCCAGAACCTCAGTGGTTCCAGTTGGCCGTATGGCGCTTGAGTGGAAATATCTGAAAGAAACTAATTTACTGGATAGAGTGATCCAAACCATCCAGGCATCACGTAAGCCATCAACCAATCGCATCTATGATGACACCTGGAGAGCTTTTTGCAGTTGGTGTTCTAAGTTGGCCTGGAACCCTACATCTGCTGTGGTCTCAGATGTGCTGATGTTCCTACAGGAAGGTCTAGATAAAGGGCTCTCACCAAAAACTCTTCGCCATCAGGTGGCGGCTTTGTCCTCAGTGGTGTTGTGGGATAATTATACCTTTCTATCCCACCACCCATCGGTTCGCAGATTTTTGCGGGGAGCCTCCAATCTGCATCCCCCGGTAGTTCATAGATATCCCATTTGGGATCTCCCAAAGGTACTCCAGGCCCTGATGGGACCCTCATTTGAGCCTTTAAGATCAGTGGACCTCCGTTTTTTGACACTCAAGGTGGCCTTCTTGGTGGCTATCACCTCGGCCAGAAGGGTGTCAGAGTTGGCTGCTCTCTCAGTGAGACAAGATTTGTGCATCTTTCAGGAGAACAGAGTAGTATTATGTTTAGAGCCTACCTTTGTTCCAAAGGTTAATTCTTGGTTCCATAGGACACAAGACATAATCTTACCGGATTTCTGCCCTAAGCCTCAACATGAGTTGGAACACAAGTGGCATATGTTGGATGTGCGGAGAGCCCTCTGTATCTATGTTAAACGTACTGCTACCTTTTGCAAGACAGAAGCGATGTTCGTGTCCTTCCAACTGGCTTCCTTGGGGAGCAAGGCAGATGGATCAGGGCTTGTATTTCCACTGTCTACAGGACCTTATCTCTCCCGGTTTCCAAGAAGCTCACAGCCCACTCTACTAGGATGCAGCAACCTCAGCAGCCTGGGCTTCCCAGGTTTCCATTGAGATCTGCAGGGCGGCTACCTGGGCATCATCTTCTCCATTTATCCGGCACTATCGTCTGGACTCCTTCGCCTCTGCAGAAGTGGCATTTGGCAGAAGGGTGCTTCAGAAGGTTCTTCCAGTGTCGGACTGAGCGGAGCAGACGATGACCCTCCCTTGGACATGCAGGCTTTGGTATGTCCCATTCCTGGACTCTTGTAGCAGCGTGGAGGAGAATGGGCGTTATGCCCTTTTTATACATGCTGCGAGAGAGTGCAGCCTCACCCCGTATTCGTCTGGTCTTGGTTGGGGAGGGTTCTTGTCACTGTTTTACTTTCCAGAGACAAGCTATGTCTGTCAAGTTGAGTCCTTGGTGGCTCAGGCTGTTAAATGCCTGCTCTTAAGATCCAGCTGTCTACAATTACTGTAGGCTTGAATCCCACCAGGCTCAAGGTTGACTCAGCCTTCCATCCTCTCGGGGTAGGTAAATTGAGGACCCAAAATTGTTGGGGGCAATAAGCTGACCTTGTAAAAATGCCGCTTAGTAATAAGCAGGCATATACAATGGAATGAAGGCTATTGCTGAGCGCATTGGGTTGTGCTCCAAAAAAAATTGTAAGCCGCCCTGAGTCTTCGGAGAAGGGCGGCATATAAATGTAATTAAAAAAAAAAAGTTTCTTTGCTGAAAAAGCTGGGGGGCCAGCAGCACGGCTGGCTTTTATACTGTGGCAGACTCAACTCAATGACGTCAGAGGGAGGAGTCTTAGCCATTCCTGGACTCTCTCGCAGCATGTATCGAAAGGGCGTTCTCAGGTAAATATACCAATGCCCATTTTACAACTTGCCACAATTGTTAAGTGAATCACTGCAGTTGTTCAATGAGTAACATGTTTATTCAGTGAATCTGACTTCCCCATTGACTTGGCTTTCAGAAGGTCGCAAAAGGTGATTACGTGACCCTGGGACACAGGAGACGTCATAAATATGAACCAATTGCCAAGCATCCAAATGTAAATCATGTGATCATGAGGATGCTGCAATGGTTGTAAGTGTGAAAAATGGTCATAGGTCACTTTTTTCAATGCTGTTGTAATTTTGAATGGTCACTAAACAAACGGTTGTAAGTCAGGGACTACCTGTACCGATGATACCTCTCCCCATGGTCATACCCACATCAGTAAAAGAGACTGCAAAAATGTTAGCTCAGTGTGGGCACACATACTTTGTTGCAAGACCGATCATGTTTAGTTGCTCTTACCTCCAGGTATATGTGCGTAGTCTCTTACTATGCTGGAGATGGGTCTATTTAGCCCAGCTTACTCCATGTAACTAAGATACAAACTGGAGAAGAGATCCTTGGGGTATTGAGTTGTGTTTTTTTTCCCTTCTGTTTGCCACAAGGAAACAAGTTGATAGAGGTCTTTGTGCTGGGCTGCAAGCACATGGAAATCTATGCATGCTTACTCTGTAGAAAATCCCCTTTAGTTCATTGGCTCTTATTCCCAGGTGAGTATTTTTAAGATTTCTAGTCCTGTTCAATCAGCATGCTACCTCATTCTCTTCTCACACCCTTCCATTCCCTTCCATGTGTAGAGGATAAGGGTCTGCAGTAGAGAGCCTTCTGGCCCTGGAGACTCTCCAAAGATTAAAGATTTTTCTGAAGCTTCATGTAGAGAATCTCCATGGGTAGAGGAGGCTCTCCATTGCAGGGACCCTCATTCACTGCATGTGGAAGGCATCAGGGAAGGCAGGACTAGTATGCTTGTCAATATATCCCCCTGAAGAGGCAGCCATTCTCGGTCTGCTGCCCTCATATTTCATGCTTTCATTATTTATATCTCCTGCCTCTTCACCTGCTTTCAACATGTTTCTGCTATTGTATTTTTCCTCCCCTCCCAATATTTTTTTGGGGGAGGGGGAAAAGAACATTGCATTGCTTTAGATCAATATGATTGTAGCTTTATGTGTGCATATGTAACATTCTTGGTTGTCTAAAGCAGTGGTTCTTAACCTTTTTGAAAGAATCGCCCCCTTGAGCCACTGAGGAAGTTGTCATCGCCCCCCTCCCACAACATAACCGCTCCCCTGCCGCCTCTTAGCGTCCCCATGGGGGCCAGCAGAGGGGCACTAAGAGGCAGCAGGGGGGCATTCGCGCCGGCCGGCCTGCAGTTTCACCCATTTTGGCACGGCTCCGGCGGTGCTACAGTCAATGGGTGAGCCTGCAGGGCTGGCGCCTGGAACGCCCCCTGCCACCTCTTAATCCCCAAGGGGGCCAGCAGAGTGGTGCTAAGAGGCGGCAGGGGGGCATTCAAGCCTCCAGCCCTGCACATTCACCCATTGACTAGTAACACTCGGGCAGCCTCCAATGTGGAAGAGGTGGTGCGTTATGTGCTGCCGTGGCTGCGTTCGACACACGCCCCTGTCACCTCTTAGCATCCCCAAGGCCAAGGGGCCAGCAGAGGCGCTAAGGCGGCAGGGGCGTTGGCGCCGGCTGGCTCTGCTGTTTCATCCATTTTGGTGCGGCTCGGGCGTTACTAGTCAATGGGTGAATGTGCAGGGCGGCGCTGAATGCCCCCCTGCCGTCTCTTAGCGCCGTTCTGCTGGCCCCTTGGGGCGCTAAGAAGCGGCAGGGGCGTTCAAGCCACCAGCCCTGCACATTCACCCATTGACTAGTAACGCTCCGGAGCCGGCACCAAAATGGATGAAACAGCAGAGCCGGCCGGCGCTTTGAACAACCCCCTGCTGCCCCTTAGCGCCCCTCTGCTGGCCCCCTTGGCCTTGGGGACGCTAAGAGGTGACGGGGGCGGCGTGTCGAATGCAGCCACGGCGGCACATAACGCACCACCTCTTCCACATTGGAGGCGCCGGCTCCGGAGTGTTACTAGTCAATGGGTGAATGTGCAGGGCTGGAGGCTTGAACGCCCCCCTGCCGCCTCTTAGCGTCTCCAAGGGGGCCAGCAGAGCGGTGCTAAGAGGCGGCAGGGGGGCGGCATGTCGAACGTGGCCACAGCAGCACGTAACGTGCCACTGCTTCTCTCTCTCTCTCTCCCTCCCAATATATCTCCCTCCATCGCCCCATATTGCCCCCTTCCGTTCCTTCGCCCCCACGTCGCCCCTTTTCGTTCTATCGCCCCCCTGAAAAACAAAATCGCCCCTTGGAGGGTGATATCGCCCAGTTTAAGAACCACTGGTCTAAAAGGCATGCATACTCCCTGTACTCTCCCAGCATTTTGAGTTTCTGCTCTGGTTCTATGGATCTAAATTGTATAATGTAAGTTGTAATATGTAATTTATTTGATAACAGTTTCAAATCATTATCGGAATCATTTCAGCTGATATGCTGCCTGTTTTTCTGCGCTTAGGACACTGGTTAAGCAACAATTCTTGTTGGTTGTTTTACTAAGGTTTGAGTTCAGTATTTCAAGCTGATTTAAAAAGCTGGAGAGTGTTGCATTTCTATTAGTACTGTGAATGATGTTTATATAAGTGCTTTCTAACTCTTCTGTTCAGATGAATGTAGTTATTTAGTTGTTTCATACATAAATGTGCTTATTGTTGGTTGAAACGGAAGTTCCTAGTTTCCTAAGTTTTCAGAAACCAAAAGACAAATCATCTTCTCTTTAAAGGGTGAATGATAGTTACATTGAGGCCTGTGTCAGTATGTGTGGCAAGATGGATGCAGGCCCAGTCCAAGAATGCCATAGATTAGAACAATCCAGCCAAAGCTCAGTTCTTTATTTGCTCATACCATAGAGACAGAATGTTGCCAAACTAAATCTTTACTTCTCTAACCCCAAGGGTTGTATCCTGGGAAGTTCTAAAGAGTGGCTATCCTAAACCTCTTCGTCTTTCTCTGATTCATCTCCAACTGTGTTGTCTCAACTCCCCCTAACCCTCTTGGAATGTGCTCCTTCCTTCCTGGGAAGTTGCCACTTCTCCTTCACACCACCTCCCCTTTCATAGACATATTCCGTCACCTTAGAAGACTTATCCCAGTGACTTGTGACCTTTCTGGACCTTCCTCACTAGCTGTTTGAGGAACCCAGCAGGGAAGATTGCAAATGATGATCTTGTGATCGTAGAGGCTGCAACTGGTCATAAGTGCAAACCAGTTGCCATTGAACTTGTCACAACCATGTGATGGCAGAAGTGCTGGGATGGCTGCAACTCCAAGGACATGTAACTACCATTCATTTATCACCATCATAACTTTGAATAGTCACTGAACATATGATCATAGATCAAGGACTACTTTTATGTATGGAGAGATGGAATGACACAGGCTTCAGCTTAATGGATGGTTTGATTTGTGACTGATGACTTGGATGAAGTAGGGCACCTTGTAATATTTACAGTTTGTCTGTATCCAGGCATTAATGGTGATGTAACAATTATTACTATGACTAGAATACATTCTCCCAAAGCCGGAATATTTAGACTGACAACAAAAATTTCCATTTTTTAAATAACAATGTGCACAACTCGGAAGCTAACACTGAGCACCATATGCTTAACTGTAATTATATTAGGTTTGTCACTCAGAGTAAGCCTACAAAATGTAACATGAATAAATGAAAAGAATTCACATTGCTTCATTGTAATATCTGTCAGTAATACTTCAAGGTTTTAAAGTGTGCTAAATCAAATTTCACCATAACGTTAAAATTGCTTCTCTAGTCACTGTATCAGGTAATATGCAGTAATTTTGCATGTAGTCTATTGACTTAAGAAAAAAACTGATATCCTTTTGCATATGTTCCCTTATCCCCTTTTCTTTTGTAACTATGCCTGTCTTCAGTAGGCTACTATAATTGGAAGCCTTATAGGAGGCATATAAGTAATTAAAACTGGATAACATTACTAAGACAAATTAATGTCTTCACTATGCCCTGGTTTTTCTCATGTAATGTATGCCTCATTAAATGATTTACCAGATTATATTTATGCTTTAAGAATACAGTTAAAATACTTTGGTAATCAAGCATTTAAAAAGTTGATTTCTTAGAAACATTTCAGTTACAGTAACACCTTAATTTAATAGACCATTCATCAGGAAGGATGTCCTGAAATTACTGTTAAATGTTAAATCCGAAATTATTTTGCACATCTGTAAAATACCTATCTACCGTTTTGCATATGTGTAAAAATATGCATAGGGCCTTCTGATGGATTACAGATGGCAAGATTCAGTGTTATAGCCTCCATCTTGTCCACTGCTCCCTTCACATGTTATGGACCATAGCCAGGAGGAATAGATCTCTCTGGCTGCAAGTGAGCAGAAACAACAGGGGACTTCCAGAAATCCCTGTCTCAATTGCCTTATCCACTGTACATGGAAGGAGGAGCCTCCAATCTTCTCAGTGCCACCACTGTATCAATGGGGCAGATCCCATTGACCTACTGCTGCCACCAATCTTCTCACCAGCTCCATTCTCCATTTTCAAAGAGCTTACCCAGAAACCTCAATAAACCTTAATGAAACAGACCTTGTTATTTCAGAGATAACTTGGGTCTCTCTTTTTGTCTGTTGGATTCAATTAAATTGTGGTAAGTGGTATTATTATACTGTACTGAAATCAAAAGTCAGTGTTATTGTTTTATCTCACATAATAATAATTTCATTTTAAAATGTTGTTTTTGAAACAGCCTGGCGCAAGTTTGGAACAGACACACATTTTTGTACTTGCACATATTCTTAGAAGACCAATTATAGTTTATGGAGTTAAATATTATAAGAGTTTCCGGGGAGAAACTTTAGGATATACTCGTTTTCAAGGTAAGTATGCTTGATAACACAAACAAGATTTTAATTTAAAAGATATTGGGAAAATCTGTAATTTAAAGAAAATTAAAGCAGTAAATGTAATTTCTATTTCTCATGTTTAAAATTCTAGTATTTTTATTAGTTTTCTTGAATTTTTCTTTTTCTTAACTATATTCTCCCCCCCCTCCCACTTTTCCCTTTTTTAGTTTGTATTAGTTTTTATTGCTGTAATGTAATTTTTAATAAAATTGCTATTAAAATACGTTGGTAGGTTACATTGATTCAGTGCAATAGAAGCATTTAGAAACACTTCAGAGTATTTTGAAGTTAACAGAAATATAAACGATTTGAATTCAAGAATTTTCATGGGATTTGTATATGCTTCTCATAATGATATGTAGAAAGCATGATACTTAATATCAGAAACCTCATTGTAGCTTTACAGTTTATCTTTAGAATACTACCACCTATAAATTGTCTTTTGTGATTATTGTGATTGGTAACTTAAAGGAATTTGTGACATAAAATACAAATCTCTGAGGGAAATTTCACACATTCTTTTTTTTTAATAATGTAGTAACCTGAAGATATAATGTAAAGAAAGTTCTATATATCATGTTTAGATTTAAGACTTATAACATCTTAAATTCTTTTTATAGGAAAAGCACAATGTAAGAATTACTTTCAATAATTAGGAATTTTAGATCTTCAATAAGTAGAACTTTTAAAGAAAGAATTACAACTATGGGTTCATTAATTTGTGAAAAGCTTTACTATGAAGTTGAATATAATAGTGTTAAAGATGAGACAATCATTCTTTTGAAATCATCAGAAACATTTAAAATGTTGAAAGTACAAGTAGTCTTCGCTTACTGACAATAATTGGGATTAGGAATTCCATTATGAAGCAATGTGTTTGTAGGGCACAGCATCACATGACCACAGTGTCACTGACAGTTTTAGTTGCTCTTGTTAGGCAAATCCCATATGGTTGCTGTGTTTCACAGTCATGTGATGGCCATTTGCGACCTCCTTCCAGTTTCCCTACAGACTTTGTCAGAAGCCAGAGATGAATGATGGAAATGGTGATTATGTGACTGCAGGACACTGCAGTGTTGCCGAGTATCCAAATTGTGATCACATGACCATGGGGACACTACAGTGACTGAAACTGGAAGAACCCATCAAAAGTACCTCACTTTCAGTGCGGTTGTAACTTGGAATGGTCACTGAATGAGTGGACATTAAAAAAGAACTCCCTGGATGTCTTGGTATTCACACAAAATGACTACATAATATAAACGCATATATCTAGCCAGAAACAATCCATTTAAAAAAAGGACTGGAGTGTGTAGGAGTTTTTCGGAGCTGAGATAAAGAGAATTAACTGAAATCAAGAATTGAAACAGGTCTTGTACAAATTAATTGCCTATGGTTATCTGCATCTTAAAACTAAAGCCTACTGAATAATAAAAAAAATTGTGTGTCTGTTGAATACTGAAAATAGTCTGTAATTCTTGGCAACACTTATGTCACATTTAATTTGCACTTACCTTTCTTTCATAATTTCACTTAAATTACTCAATTCAAGATGATACAAATACTTCGTTTGTGTCATCATACTTTACAACCATTGCCTGAGAATTATACACTTTGCTGGTCGCAGAACCTAAATTATAGTCCCTTTCTTTAACATCTTGTTTCCAGCACATTATTTACTAGTAAACCAATAAGCGCAACGAAGGGACAACAATGGGACTTAGATAAATTTAGGAGGTTAAAACAGTCAGTTGCTGCTAATCTTGATAATTACATACTACCTCCAGGATCACAGATTGAAATAGGAGACAGTAGCAAAAGCTTGTGTTCTCATAATCATCTTGTGAGCTAACCATTGGCATCTGATTCAGCAAAAAATGATCTCTGGTCTGATGAACATCACTTTATGCTAATATGACAGCTCTTTAAGCTCCTCTTTCATTTTATGAATTTACATTGAGAAGACATGGAAAGTCCCAGGATAAGCTCAAATATCTTTTTAGATTTCTGGGCAAGTGAGGACACATAACAGGGCTGCTACAGAAGTTGCAGTTACAACAATAGAATTGTTTTGTTTTGATGAAATACATTGATATGTTGCTACTGTCTCTGCTCTAGGATGTATTCTGAGCCTCTGTGAAATTATGGAGAGGCTATACAGAAACATGGAATTTTAATTGAGTTCTCTTTATCTAGTTTTAGGACTTGTCTGGAGAAGATACCATATTTTAGATTGTATTTATGCAGAAATCTTAAAAACTCAAAACTTTTAAGCAGCACTGTACTTGTAGTACTCCAGTTTCTAAATTTTCTCATGGCAGGGCATGTACCTACTTTAGTTGTTCGGTTAAAATTCTGCATATCTTTAAAGTTCCTCGAATGAGAGTGTTGGAAGGGTGATTCCATCATGTGTATTAAAAGCCGTGGAAACTAGGTTGTCACTGAATAATTAAAATAGAGATTATTCTATATGTTAAATGTAACATGTTAATACCTTAAAAGGGTAAAACTTCAGTTGGAATTGTTTCAGTTGCCATGGGAATTTCTTTAGAGCTAACTATAACTGTTTTGGGGATTGCATGATATAGTATTTATAGTACAGGTATTTCTTGACTTATTACTGAAATTGAGCCCAGAATTAGGGTTCTAAGCTGAAGCATCATGTGACTGGATTTAAAGTTATAATAGGTTTTAAAGTTATAATAGGTTTTTATGATGGTTGTTAGGCAAATCCATTTTAGTTAAACCTGGAAACTGACCCCCCCCCCAAAAAAGTCACAAATCTTGGTCAAATGACTGCAGAATACTGCAAATGGCCATTAAGGTGGATCAGTTGCCAGCTGCCCAAAAGGTGATTATGTGACGATATGGATGTGTGTGGCATTTGTGACTCTGAAAATGGATCATAACTGGGAAGGTTTGTCAAATGGCTGTTAATCGGTTGTAAATGGAAGACTACCTGTAGACTCAATTATTAGAATATATTTGCAACTTTTTACATCCCTTAATTGATAAAGATTCAACTTTCTAATGAAAGGTATCTTAAAGGCTTATGTTCATTGTCATGCTTTAGTGAAGAAAATCTTTACCAAAAACAATATATCAAGTTCCTTTTATTTACCTTTGAACCTTCCTTTTTTCATAGGTGTATATTTGCCTTTGTTATGGGAACAGAGCTTTTGTTGGAAGAGCCCTATTGCTCTGGGCTACACAAGGGGCCATTTCTCTGCTTTGGTTGCCATGGAGAATGATGGCTATGGCAATCGAGGTGCTGGTGCTAACTTGAACACTGATGATGATGTCACTATTACTTTTTTACCGTTGGTTGACAGTGAAAGGAAGCTGCTGCACATTCACTTCCTGTCTGCTCAAGAGGTAAGAAATGCTTCATAATTATGGTTACATCAGAGATGTTCCTCAAGTATTAGATGAGAAAAATAAAAGCCCCAAGAATATGCATAGTTATAGCTAACACGCAAGAGATATATTGACCACCAAATTTTACTTTATACTGAGGACTTTATGATTAAGAGATGTTTTTAAAAAGCAGCTATAATTAAAGCTTTGAGGAAAAAGCAACAACCAGATAGCTCAGGTCCCCGTTAGTGAATCATTTTATAACTAGAAATATGGAATGACAGTGTCTGCAAAAGATAAGCCAACTTTCTAATAACATTTAACCATATCATTGTATTAGGAAGGCAACATTAAAGTAGCAATTAAAAATATGGATTTTTATTTGATGCATATCTGGTTCATGATCACAGATAAATGCACTTTCATAAGTGGGTCTGTGAAACAGAACTCTTAGATTTCTTCAACTTTAGTTTACAGACTTTTTTTGTAAAATGGGGATTAGGCAATAGATCACCATGCAGGAA
The DNA here is from genome assembly GCA_009733165.1 of Naja naja. Lineage (NCBI taxonomy): Eukaryota > Metazoa > Chordata > Lepidosauria > Squamata > Elapidae > Naja > Naja naja. The sequence goes on along the minus strand of CM019151.1, from coordinate 122,356,493 downwards.
ATCTATTTATGTGGCTACTAGAAGTTGAAAATGACTTGGTGGTACATAATTAATTCTACAGTTAGGAATTGGCTAGTAGATTTTTGAATCAGCCACAGCAAGTGTTACACAACACTTCTTTTAGTTAGCAGTATTCTAAACTGACCATGTTGTCTGTATTTTTTTTCTCCGAAGATTGGTAATGAGGAACAGCAAGAGAAGCTGCTTAGGGAATGGCTGGACTGTTGCGTGACAGAAGGTGGAGTCCTGGTTGCTATGCAGAAAAGCTCTCGCCGGCGTAACCATCCTCTGGTAACGCAGATGGTAGAGAAATGGCTGGACCGCTATAGACAAATCCGCCCCTGTACATCCCTTTCAGATGGAGAGGAAGATGAAGACGATGATGATGAATGAATGAAAAAAAGAGAGATACCAGCTGCATATAGTGTATGGTGACAACCCCAGCTCTTGGAGCAGTCTAGCAAATTGTTGCATGGTGCCCCAATTGTAGCAGGGAACACCCTGCGTAGGATTTTGAGTGGGCATGGGAAGAATTCAGAGACTCATCTGATGCAAGAAGGAAGTATGTTGGTTGGACTCATTTGTAAACAAGAAAAAGAAAGCAAAGCCCTAATTTTATTACCAAGACAGAAAGCATTTTTCCGGCTGTACATCTGCCCTTAATTATATCACATGTGGTTGTGCAAGAAGGTTGAGTAATAGGAAAAAAGTGTAACCAGCATCTTACAATTATTGAAGGAAATTCTTTTGAATAAGGGCACTTAAAAGCACATTGTTGATTAATATCTGTTCCTTTTGAGACTTACAGTAAAATTTGATTATTTTGCATCTCTTTTTAAGCATTCTGACATATTTCCTTGAAATAACATTTTATATGAAATCTTGCTAATGCCCAGATCAGATCATCAGATCATGTGGCTTTTTTTTCTGTTTTTTTTGTTGATGCCATATAACCAGAGTAACTCATATGTGTTAAAAATGTATTGTTCTGTTAAATTTAATATTGTGCCCATTACAGTATAATGAAATTTTAAAGGGAAAAGATATGGAAGGGATGATAAATCTTGACGAAGTGAACTGTTTCTGTAAAGACTTCTCTAGTATCCATTAATACTTTGTATCACAACTTTGGAATAGTTTCCCCCCCCCCTTTCAGGCTACTTAAAATAGTGAAAAAAAATGCTGTTCCAGGGAACTTTATGCTAAACAATTGTGTGGAGTTTGTAAAACTGAACTGCATTTTGTCCAAACCCGGTCTTGCTGTGAGTTGTACTATAGAAATTAATATTTTACAAAGCCTTTCCCCATGCAAGTTAAAATTGCCTCCACTGAGGAGCATTCCTTGGTCATTAAAATTGAGTGAGAAAGCACTTTGACTGTTTTCCTTAAAAGCCTTCATTCTAAAGTTTGTTGGGAAGTCCTGTGTGCTATTTTTCCTTAAAATGTAACCTTCAAAATTCTGTGCATGTTGACTGATTGTGGCCACATCTGAACTTGTAAGCTTCCTGAAACTGTCAGTTCAGAATATATTCTACAGTAAAAAAAACTTTTATTATACTTGATTACCTTAGCTATGCTGTATTGAATGGATCTAGCCCTACCCAAAACCTCACTGTAAGAACACTAAAGGTTGAATAGTTTTGTATGCAAAATGTAGATCCTGATAAGCACTTTTTAAAGACCAATGATGGTGGAAATGATGACATGGAACCTGTTATAAGATGGAATACCTGGTTTAAGAATCTGAGCAGAAACTGTACCTTTTTTAAATGGATGTAAAAACATAGGAGCCGTTCTGAATTAATTGCTTTTTAAAATGGTACATTTCAAGCAAGTGAAAGTTAAACAAAAATTTCTCAAAATTCTACTGACAAATAAACAATGACATTTTATCAAGGTACTGTGTTGAAACATATCAATACATTTTTTCACTCTTATAGAAGCTTATTAATGTTTTACACAAAGAAAATCACATTTGACCTGTGATAAATTTACAGAGCAGTAGAATCATTGGATTTCTTTTCCTACAACAGGCTATGCTTTGATATATTCCATTTTTAAGTTTTTCTAAATAGTTAAAAGGGGTATAATTTAATACGGTTGTCCCCTGCCTGCTATACATTATTTTCTCTAAAATTCCTGCATCCCTGAACTAATTGGAATAAATAATGGAATAAGCATGATTATGCTTAAGTAGAATGAAGAAAATTGAAATGTTGCAAGTTGTGCTCCAAATCTGAGTTACTTCTCAATTCTCACGATTTCAAGCAATGATATGGCCTTCTTGAATATAAATTTTATTTTAATTTTTTGAATATGGCCTTCTTGAATATAAATCTTTTTTTTGCCCTATTAGGAGGAGAAAATGTTTAGCTGTATTTAGCCAAGAAATGGCTCTAGGCATTTTCTTGAATAAAGGCATTTGGCTGCTGGTAGGGATAAAAAAATCAGCAATATACATTTTATTTTCATGTTATACAGCTATACAAGCAGCAATATACATATTATTATATAGTCACAGTACATCCTTATGAGGCTCAGTGGAAGTCAGTGGTTTTATAGATTGTAATTCCAGTTGCTCTTGCAGTATAGCAGCAGTTATTAATTTAATTATAGCTGTGTCTTGAACACTAATTGCAATAGTACGCAGGCCTCTCATCTGGTGCAAATTTTTGGGAAGGATTGCATTTTTAAAAACAAACTTGGAGGTATTCTGACATGATATCCCTGCTTTAAAACGAGAAGTCTGATTGCAGTTTGATTTTCTTTTTAAATTTTAAAGTCTCCCTCAGTGCTCCGAATTAAAATCTCTTATCTGGCTGTCCTAGTTTTTGAATTGCAATTTTTAAAAAATCTTTAAATACCTAAATTGTTTATCCTGTTCAGATATTTTGTTCTATATCTCACTTCAAAGCCAGCTGTTCTCCTGGGGAAAAAAACCCTCGCCACTTCTATGGTTAAAGATCAAAATGATTTGCCATCTCCACCATTTTGCATGGTAATTAGTTTTTTTCAAAGCCGTGTTCTATTTTAGTGGATTATGCTTTCTTACTTACACCAGTATTTTATAAATTCTTTTAGCGGCATGCCTCTTCTATATCATTTAAATTAGATTTAGCCTAGTAAGATAACTTTTACAATGGCAACTGGTATACAAATTTCAGCACAAAGTCTCCTCTAAATATCTATTTGATTTTAATTGGGGAGTTTTTTCTTCAAATTAGTAACTGGAAGTAATACAAAATTGTCTCCATGCAGCACATTTACTAATGGTAGAATATCCCACAACAAATATGATTGACTTTTTCAAGCATTATTTTTCATGAACGCTAATTTGGAATGCTAATTCCTGGTTTAAGAAGTTCCAAGAATAGCAGCTTCTAAAAATTCATTAATGCCAGTGTAAACATTTTGTTACTTCACCTTCATTTGTGTGACTTCCTAAAATGTTCTCTGTAATTCATCAATGTTTTTTCTCCTGGTTGCTCTATTCTGGTGTCTATGGTAAGTTGCACATATTTGCAGTGTTAGATCACATTTATGAAGTTGAATCCCTTGAATATGTTCAAGCTGGTAATGTGCTTTTCCATCAATTCAAAACAAAATATAAGTTTTGTATCAATGATTTGTTTTCGATTTTTGCTTCCATAGTTTGTGTGTGTGTCCCCTTTCCTTTAAGCCTACTCAAATCACATTAAAAGTTCACTGACAAGCTAATTTTAGTATCAGATTATCTTAATGGCCATAAATATTTGTATATTTTCATGAAAGTCCTGTGACACTGGATTGTAAGTTTAGCTTTGTGATTTTTGAATTTATACTGACTCGTGCCTTGACCAATTCTCTTTTTCTTTTGTATGTTGCCCCAGACCAAGGCTTTTGCTGTGGAAAGAAAAGGGCAGTGTGTGAGCTGGTGGCAAGCTCATCTTTTCTCCTCTCACACATAAGCTCCTTTCCAACATAGCACAGTATAGGTTTCTGGAAAAATATTGACTAGTATTATAAAAGTTTTAACATACACGAAGTATTTTAGTCATTGCAATCATTACTACAGTTCTTCAGGATGGTCCTTTAGTGAGTTTGTGGCTCATATGAAATATAAGTTTTCTTCTCATGCTGATAGCAGCATGATAAGAGTGGCTGTAAAGTAGCTGTTAATTATCTGTAAGATTATTGTGGGACACTTGGCATGAAAGCAGATTGATGCTGACCAGTATAAAATGTCATACCTCTGTAATTTCATAAAGCTTAACAGTAAGAGCTTCTAAGATTGCATGTAGGACAAGAACAATCTTTTTATCCAGACACATTATATTCCCCCACTATACAATATATTCTGATATGATGAGGAAAAGACTACACAGAAGGAATACTTTCTCCATGTTGTCCTGGGAGTTCCAAATGATGTTTGATCAGAATCATCAGAGCCGTGGCGGTACAATGGTTAGAATTCAGTACTCCCTGCTCACTTCTTATCTCACCAGGCTCAAGGTTGACTCAGCCTTCCATCCTTCTGAGGACCCAGATTGTTGGTGGCAATATGCTGACTTTGTCAATCGCTTAGAGAGGTAAAGCTGTAAAACACTGTGAAGTGGTATGTACGTCTTAAGTGCTGTTGCTATCCTCCTTGCCAACTCTCGACCAAATGCTAATGGATTCTCAGATTCTAGGTATACTGACTTCTGGGGTGAGGCACATTTGAGAAATTCAAAGTCGCCATCCAGTTTTATCCTAGATCAGGGGTGTCAAACTCATGGCGGTGTCACATGACATATCGGGACATTTTTCCCCTTCACTAAACCAGATATGGGTGTGGCCAGCGCCTGCAGGCCAGGAGTTTGACAGCCCTGTCCTAGATGTTCAATAGTCTATGAAGGATGAAAGTTTAATCATCTCCTTTGGATTCTGTAATGTTCTCAATTAGAATTGATTCAAGAACATTGAGGGCCTGGTCCAACTGGAATTATAGAAATTGTCACTTTTTATTGAAAACTGCACTGAACGCTATATGTCCACCTTTACAATAAACAAATACAGTAACGGTAATACACTAAAACAAAACATATTTCTGGTAGCCATTGGTTCTGGTTTTGTTTTGTTTGGGACAGCTTTTAAAACTTTTATCACAGAAACAGAATGAACCCATACAAAGGCTCAGAATAAGCCATCTTTTTCAACAAAAAGGTGGTGTTTCACAAAAGACTATGAATATAACATGTAACTAGTTGATACAAATCTAATAGGATTTGTTAAAATCAGTCACATCTAATAACATATTTTGAAGTGTTCTTGTATAAAATACCACATGAAGAAAAGAAGACTTCAATGTCTAAAAAAGTGGGTTTTGTTCATACAGTCTGACAAGTTACCATAAAAAGTGTTTTTTTTCCTGAGACATAAGGAAATGCAACATTCTTGAATCCTTTCCAGCTCAAGACTTTTCCACTCAATAAAATAGCTGTGGATTTAAAACTGAGAAAAATATATTTGAATATAAATGTGAGACTTAACACTTTTTTTGCATCATCAACATGTGTTATTGAAATTACAGCTACTTTATTAAGTGTATCTTGTAGGAGAAGCATCAATTTCTGCGAAAAAGGCAGTAAGTTAACGTAGGCCTTTTCCTCTTCCAAACTATACAACTGTAATTAAACTTGAGTAGCATCCCTCCAGTATATTAGTCGCTACAGATAACTGCAACAAGCAAAACTGTCTCCCCGGTATGTCATCTTTCCTCAAGGCATAGAAAGAGAAGCCAGGTGATGAGTAAGGAAAGGGCTGAAGTCACAAGATGGCATCCTCTCTATTATCATGTAAGCTTTGTTAGGGCTGTTAGATATGCTCAAAGTAATAGATACTTCAATCAGGTGTTTTTCCCAAAAGGGACATAGTACATATATTATTCTTGTGATTGATGTAAAGATGAAGGAACTTAAATACACAATAACAGAAGCTGATCAGTAATGTTATCAAATCCTAGTTTTCAGTGCTTCAGTAAGCAGATGACTTCTTCTGTTTCCCCCTCCCTCCTTTAAGTCTTGACTCCTATCTTAATTTTTGTGGTTGTCGTCGCTAACACTGGAACATCATGATGCATCTGTCCAAAATGAACCTTACAAATTTTGTATCAAATTCTTTTCAGTTTGTCATTTTCTTTTCCAACGTCTCTTGGTCCCAAATTGGAGTGCTTTAAATTGTCTGCTATTGCTCATTTGGATGTTCCCTGTTGTCTCCATGTTTTGACGGCTGGTTGGGAGATGGAGCTTGAGAAGGGTGTGCCACAGTTGGAAGATTATGAGTAACTGGAATCCCTCCTGGGATGATACCTTCCATAGCTGCTGGAATTCCACCTGGAGTAACACTCATCATTCCTGGTGGATATCTAGAAAGAAATAGAATTTTAATTAGAAGAAAATGAATGCAAACATGTTCTATAAAAAAATATGGTGTAATGGCCAAGGGGTAGAGGAATCTCATTAGGAAAACTATTTTCCTAATCAGTAATAACTTCCTGTCAAGACAGCTCTTACAAAAAATGTTTTATCCTATTTCTTTATTCATGTCATTTTAGAAGCCTGTGCAAATAGGCAGAATATATATCCCAGCATTTGGAGAAACAATCTTATTTGAACCCAAATTCCTCTTGGTTTTTTACATCTCTTTTCAAAAGATAACAGGACAGAAACAGTGGCCAAATTTTTTGGACGAAAGAACAAAAGAATGGAAAGTGACATTTTATGCAATGGATGAATAGTCTTTTCTTTCAGGAAACACTTCAAAGAATATAAAGGGAGAATCCACTTAATTTTGAATTATCTAGATGAGGTGGGTGACACATTAACCTAATAAAATAAATAAATGTAACAATGCTTGTTTAACTCTATTTTAGAAATTAATTGAAAAATAATGGTCTAAAATGCCTATTTAACATGGATTGAATTTATACAGAAGTTCATAAAGTTACAAATAATTGTAAAAAAAACTAGTATCAATGGATTATGTTCCTCCAAATTTATTTCCAGTATAATCAAAATAAGAAAGCCAGGTTAAAGGCTCTCTGGAATTGTACAGGGAAAGTAAAGTTCTAGTTAGTATTCCGTAACCAAAAAAGCCAGCTTGCTCTTTTCTCAACGGGGGGCAAGAGAAATTGAAAAACGTCTTAGATGGTGCTGGCAAACCCCTTCTGAAAAATGTTTCCAAGAAAACTGCATGAACCTGTAGATTCAGTTACCTACAATCAAGATTGACTTGAACAATCATAACAATATAATCAAAATGGTTGCCAACTTTTTCAAAACATCTACAGGCAATCCTTGACTGTTCAGAGCCATTCAGTGATCATTCAAAGGCTCTGAATGAATGATGATTACAACCAGTCCTTGGGTTTCAGGCACCCAGAACTTATGACTAGTTGCATGACGTGCAATTATATTTGCAACCTTCCTTCAGGGCTTTCCCAGAAAGTCAATGTGGGAGCTGGCAGAAAAAGTTGCAAGTTGCAGGATACCTCTTCCCTACCCATGTGCCTTCTCTCAGCCTCTGTACTTGTGTCACACCAGCCACTTGTGCACTTTGTACCCTCCCTGACTCACCTCTTGCACACACCCTGCCCAACCTATGTCACGACCTCATGCACTCACTCTGACCTATGCCTCTCATGCACTCATACTCTCTCAAACCTGCATCTTTTGTGCACCCCCTTGCATCTCCTCAATCCATACTACACCCTTGTGCAGCCTCCATGACTTGCACCTCTTGTGCATCCCCTTGCTCCCTCCCAACTCTTGCCACACCTTCTCTGCATCCCTTTGAACTCCCTTGCCCCATCCGCAACCTAGCAGCTATTTACCTGCCTGCTCACCTGGGACTTGCAACTTCCTGCTGGCTTCCCCATTGACTTTGGTTGTGGGAAGCTGGCAAGAAATTGCCTTATCTAACAATGTGGGATTCTGGTAACAATGACAATTGGGATTGCAATTTCCATCACTAAGCAATGTGGTTGGTCAAGTGTGATGTCACGTGACTGTACTTTAGCAGCAGTAGGACCTCACATGACTATGACATGGGAAGACGTGGAAGTTCCAGGCAAACAGACGGGTGACAACTATGGGTGGGCAGGTGCTATGGAGCACAAACCAGATACATGGGTAAATGCTATGGAGTAGATGCAGGAGTACGTATGGAGTGTGGGGGGTGCCAGGAGTGAGGAGAAAAGCAGGAAGATTGGCACTGAGTTGGAATTTGCTCCTAGCTTCCCCCACTGACTTTACTTGTGGGAAGCCAGCAGAAAAGCTTTTATCTGGTAATCACATAACCACAACTACATTGCAATTGTTCTATCTGCAAGCCATTTGCCATGCATCCAAATCATGATATGACCATGAAGATGCTGCAATTGCTACATGGATTGGACATATATCCTCCTTGATCATCATCATCATCATCACCATCATCATAATAATTTTGAATGCGTCTTCACAGGGGAAGCCTATCTGTATTACATAATTCTTGTTTGCAAAATGTAGATTACTAAGTGGCTTGTATAAATCTTTATGGAATGTCCAAAGATTTTAATTTTTTTGCACTGAAAGTGGACCAGAGGATAGTTCTTTGGATCTATCTTGCATTGGAATTAAACCTCTTAGAAAAAAAACCAAATCCTCATTTTCAAACATTATACACCTGTGCACACATTCTTTTGTGTGGTTTTCTATTATGTCTAAAATATATGTAGGTTCCTGGATCTATAAGGATAATTGAAAAATAAAATCATATACACAGCTAGTTTTGAAAGACTGAGACTTCATAATTTATTTTCTCTAACAAAAGGTTCTGCTCTCTGTTTACTTGAGAAAGAAGGAAATTTAATAGAATCACAGAGTTGTAAAAAGCTATTCTGGCCATCAAGTTCAACTGCCATTCCATGGAAGAATCTGAATTAAATCATCCAGCTGTCTAACCTTTCCTTAAACAAATCCTCTTAATATTCTATTATATCAAACTGTTCTTGGGCTTAGAAATTTTTGCCCCCTAACATTTAACTAGAAGCTGCACAACACAACTTCAATCTGTTATTGGATATTGTGCCTTGTGAAATAATAAAGGACAGACCTTGGTCTTCTGTGTCACATCTTTTTTGTCACTTGAAGGGTACTATTGTATTTTCCAGACTGTCTTCTCCGGATCAAATGTTTCCCACTCCCCCGGCCTGTTCCTATTAATTCCGGTGAAGAATAAGAAACTACAGATGATCAGTGGAAATCTTCCTTATTCTCTAATTAGTCTAAACTTTGCCTACAGATTATATTTCAAGACTATTTCACAGCAACAGATATGTGGATTAGCAGTGGATGTCTCTGATAAATGAAAACTGATACATTGCTTCAGCTGAATCTATCTCAAATCAGCAAGACATCTAGTGGAGAGGATAGTAGCTCATAAAGATGAATATATCATGTAAGAATTGTCTTTTTTTTGGATTACAGTTGCCTTCATCCCTCAGTCCCATTGCCCAAGTTCTACCCTACTGGAATACTGTTCCATACAGGGTTATTATAATGTGCATGAAGGTATAAGCAAGCCAAGTTATACCGAATATATTTTATGTTTTAAAGTAATAAAACAGTTCTAAAATGGTAAAGGATGTAATTTTTTTTAAAAAAAATCACCCAAATGGGAGAAAACGTTGACATTTCTAGGCTTTTCAGTTAAATACTACTAGTTGCTATTTGTAAGTATAAATGTCTTTTATGTCTATAAATGTTTGGGTGAGAGACTTGGTCCCTCTAAGTTCTGCATGTTCAAAGTTATTTAAATGATCTAGTGGAACACGTTACAACTGAATAAATTGGTATTCAAATCATGGAAAGCCCTCCATGAAATATAAAACAGAGATGAACAATAGCTTTAGCCCATCACATGATCTCACATGATGGCCTGGATTTCAAAAGAACATTTCTTTGGTTGTTGAACTTTGGGGACCTGGCAGACACTTTAATGCCAAGGTTGTATCTTTAATGCCTTTATGATCGGGACACAGAACAAGATTTTAATGAAAATAATCTCTCAGAACTGTCTACCATTCTTGATTAGATTACAATAATAAGCATCCTCTGGGGAAACAAGTTCCAAAACGCCAAAGCTGAAGGTTTACTACCACCCACTCAGAAATCTTAGATTTTGAGTAACTCATTCTTCAAGCCCCTTTGTTGAACAGACAGAATCACCAAGAAACAAATAAAGAAAAAGAAAAAAAATCTTTTATTTTACCTGTATGTGGCACCATTGAGCTCTGGATGAATTGCTTGCTGATCTATTACTGACCAAGGAGCAGTTGTGACAAAGAATTCCTTGTTCACACAATTCCGTAGGCTTTCGGGGATGCGACCTGGAACCACAATAATTAGAATTTTAAGAGTCTTACTGCTATTTTCTAGCACACTATACCAAACATTCTGTTTTTCCACAATCCTTTAATTGGGGGCTGGGGGAACATTCTTTCCAACTCCAGTTCCAGTTTGGGATGGTGTTCAAACAAAAAAGGAAACTAGTGGAAGTTGCCTGAAGCTGAAATAGTATGCAACGTGGTGTGTTTGCTTGTTTAATATAATTGCCAGGAATCACACTGAGTGTTTTAAAGGATTAGAATTTAAAATCCTCCATCCCTTTGCTCTGCTGCTGTTTTGTAAACCCCTTTGGAGCATGTAGTTTCTACTTGCTCTCAGGCTTTACTGGAAAAAGAAGCTGTTGGAAGAGATGCTGTATCATGTATTTTACTAGCCAAGTAATTGATAGGCGAATGGCATATTAATATGCGGTGTAAAAATGGCTGACAAAATATTAACTCTCTGATTGATCAAAATGGGATAATCTTTCCAGCTGCCACAAAAATATTCAGCCTCCATTCCATGAAAGTAGAGATAACATCCTTGCTAGAATACCCTTACTATACTGATAGACATGATGATCAAGTTTTATTCTAGTCTTGGACCTGGTTTGGTATGTATCATGCTGCCAAATCCTGGTTTAAAACAAAAGAAAAAACTAGAGCCACCCCCCAGGGCTAAAATGTCACCTATACCCCTCAACTGTCCTGGAAACTAACAGTCCGATTTCTAATCCCAAAAAGAATGCAGCAGAAATATTCAGGCAAGGATGTTTTCTGTCTCAGGAGGTTTTCAGGATCAGAAACATTTCCATATAATAAATATTCAGCCCAGGTGCAGGGAAGCCCGAACCTCGCCGACAGCAAAGCACATTAGGGTACCTGTGATCGCTCGGCGTATCTCTGTTGCAGCCGCTTCTCTCATCTCTAGTGACGCCTGTTCACTGTACCAAGCAGTATGTGGAGTACAAATTAAATTAGGCGCATCTTTCAGGGGCCCTTGAGCAAAGCTACAAAAACATTTTAGAGACAAGATTTTTTTTTAAAAAAATAGAAGCTCTGAATGAAATGCCACCATTTGCTTTCCTTCAATAATGGGTGATGGATGGAAACCAGAAGTCCCGTTCCAGTTTAACCACTACTTCAAAAAAATGGGCTGATATAAACATAACTTTATAATGCTTTCCAAGCATAATAAATGACAAGGTTTGACAAATTCCCCAAAGAAAATGATTTCTAATCCAAGTTTTTTAGGACTTGGGGCAGATTAAGATGTTATATGCAATCAAATTGGATATGACAGGAACGCCAGATGTGTTTTATTCGTATGTCTACCCAGATACATGAAATCTAAGTGAGTGTTGCAATTTTCTTCTAACTGGTATGGAAAAATCTATTAGAATAGAAAGAAGGCAGGGAAGTAAGCTATGGAGGGCAATGGTCTCAAGCCTCTCCATTAAGTACCTCAGTATAGCAATGGAGTACATTGTTGTATTGTCATTTCTTCTTTTGGAATTCAACAGGACATAAAATCTAGTGTTAAAGCTAGTTTCAAAATAAGTGGTTATGAGAGAAAAAGGGATTTATTGTAACAGGGAATTAAATACCTTATTTAAAATAATTTTTGTAGAGTCTTTCATCAAGTTTGCTCTGTTTAAATACATGTTTATATTCAAGCCACCTATATATAAACAAAGAGCAAACACCATTCCCTTCTAGCACTGATGATGTTACCTAGTTGGGTAATGAAACATCTGCAGGAAAACAACCAAGCTCAGAGAGCATCAAAGATCCCCACAACTTAATTTTCATTAACCTCTAATTGAAATTTAGCTTTTGGTTCAGTAATGTATGTGGACAGTGAATTAATTTATGGCCTCTAGATCAATGGTAAATCATTTTGCTTTCACAAGCAAAATATAAAGCTGGGGTTCATCTGGACCAAAGTTTTCCAATCTTGGCAGCTTTAAGAGTTGGAGTGCAACTCCCAAAATTCCCCACTGAGCCATTACAGAAAATAAGGAAATTTGTATTCTGTTTTCCCTATTTTGTTCTTGGCTACAGGTTAGTGAGGTTCATGGGAGGAGCCAAAACAGGCAAGATAGATGTATCCCTGCCTCACTGCACATACTTGTCAATGCATGTACAATAGCAGCAGGTCTGGGTTATAATGCTATCCATGCCTACTACCTTGCCCATTCTGAACTTCCAATCACTGACAAATATATTTTGAATTATTTGTCAATACTCATATATGGTCTCACACAGGAAAACTAGGGTTTTTTTAAACAACCGTGGCTGGTGAGGTTGTCTGCTTGGTGAAATTATGAAATTATAAATGTTGTAAAGGTTGCACTGGAATTGAAACCCACCTTCCTAATGCAATTCATTGATTGATTGATTGATTCATTCAATAAATATATATGGCTGCCCATCTATCAATAGAAATTCTGCTACTTGATCAGCAACAGTGTTTGCCCAATACTCAATTAAGTGATTCTTAGCTCCATTGCAATGTTTTTCCCTATGACTAGATTCTATGTTCAAGTTACTTGTAGAATCTTGATGTCAGATTTATTTTATATTGTTAATACTATTATGGTTTTAGACAATGCTTCTGTTGTTTGCCCTACAATATGAAACTATCAGAATTATTCTCAGCAGTAGGATAGGAACAGAACCTCAACATGGTGAGGCTATTGAAATACCATCAATAACTTCAAAACATTTTTTGGGGGGGGGTTTCCTCCAGCTTTCTACAATTTAATGCACGTATCCACACAACATGTGAAGCCATTAACCATAATACCTTTTACATTTTCAATTTAGAAGTACTGCACATAGTTTCTAGGTTTACAGCAATACTTGGATCTTCCTTGAAATAGCATTGCATGTATCTTATTGCAAATACATGTGGATAATATGGTTCTTTCAATAACCATATTTTTTCCAGACCTGAATCCAATACCTCACAGAGTCTAACTAAGCAGATGGCCTGATTCCATGCAGAAGTGATACTTTTGTTCTTGGAGCCATGGGGAGCCACAAATCAGTAGTGACCTTTGCCACTATTGACTGCTTGGAAAGAGCTGCAGTTCTAATAGAGTGTCACTTTTCACTTAAAAATGCAAGCTTGTGCCATAATACCAATGTTCTGCTTAAAGGAACACCTTTTGTTTTTGCTGAAAGGGACTACAATAGATTCCTCACAGAAAATCCTGAAGAATTCAGGAGAGACTATTAGGTGTACCACTTCTGCTACAAGAAATGCAACTTTTACAGCTAACTCAGTCCATTAGCAAAGCCAATTATGGTCCCAGCTTTTGCAGCTCAGTAACAACAGGCTCCTGTTGATCTTTAAAACTTTTCAGCAGCTTTCTAAAATCTTTATGATTTTATTTCTGAAAGTTAATGCTGCTCATCTTGCTAAGGACAATACCACTATTTTCTATCTATATGGCATTTCAAGATTACCTGGACAGAATTTACTTATAGCAGGATTTCTCAAATTTAGCAACTTTAAGATGTGGACTTCAACTCCCAAAATTCCCCAGCCAGTCTGCTTGCTTGCTGGTTGGTGAATTCTGACAGCTTAAGAGTCTACACATCTTAAAGTTGCTAAGGTTGAGTAACTCTGGCTTAGACCATGGGTGAGGAACCCAGAGGTTATGTTCCCATGCCTCGGCACTCTGAGAGTTTGATGGCTCATTTTTTTTTCTTTTTTTCTTTTTCCTGCAAAGGAAATGTTGATGTGGGTATACAGGATAAACTGTTCCCATCATTTCCCTTGAAGTACAGTATTATCCCAAAAGCAAAACATTTAAATCAAAAATTCAGCCCTAAACCTTAAAACGAGATCAAAGCGTTTATAAATAGCCTCCTGAGTTGTTCCAAAGTTCTGAAGGCAAAGTTGTAGCCCCCAATTCTTTAAGTGTTTCCCAGATCAGGCAGGCTACAATACAAGGTCTTTTAATACTTACCTAAATGGTTCTGATTCGTGAACATCCAGTGCTGCCCCTCGTATCCTTCCTTCCTTCAGAGCTTGGGTTAAGGCCTTTTCATCCACCAGACCACCCCGTGCTGTGTTTACCAAAAAAGCTCCCTGCCTCATCTGAGAGGAAATGAGAAGAAAGAAAAGAGCTGAAGAAGCTTCTTGGATGACAAGCAAAAGAACTACAAAAGAAAACCAGAAACTCCAGTTGCCTCTTGAAAAAAAGTACCTTTGGGACAACCATGAGCTGCAGGACAAAGAATCTCCATAGACAAAGAAAGAAAAACCATTCCACAGTTTATAAAATTTTTCTCTGGGTTTCTCACCCTCTAGCATGGAAGTAAATCTACTTCCATGGTAGAATCTGTTCTGAAACCATCCAAGATCATAAAATGAAGACACCATAAAATGGTGTCTATAAATAAATGTTGGACAACTGTAGTTCACTTTTTGAAAGGGATGCATTTTTATTCTTAAGTTTTTCTCTGGGTCAAGGAACATCATGCATTTTATTCCTCTCACTTGAGAGTGAGAATAGATTTTCAACTTGTTTACAGAAGCACATTGTGTAGAATCCATCCTTGTGCAAGTTTGATTTCTCACTGGCTTTCTGAACTAACTGCAGGGACTGGAAATGGGGAACTTTTCCCATATTACTGTAGATCTCATTCTTTGATGATCTATTCCAGTCAGTTTTGAAGAGTGGAAGGTCATGTCTATGACCTCCCATTTGTGGGGTAACTGAGTGCTGGCCCTCCCTCACTTCTGTGTTTAACATCTAATGAAACTGCTGTTAGTAATTTGCCAGTTAGGGTTTGATACAATCAGCAAAGTGATGATACCCAATTTTATTCCAACTCCAATCCAGTCAAGTGATATCAGGTCCCCAAGTCTGGAGGCTTTATAGATCTAGATGTGTGGAATGTCAGACACAACCTTTGACAAAAATGAGTGGGTATTTGGCTCCTCACTCTAGGATATTTCCACTTTTAGTCTTGGAAGGAGCAACACTTTCCTATTCAAGATCAGTGAGCAACTTTGGAATAATCTTGGACTGCTTAAAAAGCAACTGACAGCATGGCCAATCTTTGAAAAGATTCATCTAGTGTTCTGGTTGAGCCTGTTCCTAGATCAGGAATCTCTTTGGACAGACATTCATGTCCTAGTCAAGTTGTGATTGAATTTTTGTAATGTACTCTGCCTAAGGTTGTGCTTGAAGATTATTCAGAAGCTATGAATGGTTCAGAAGGTGACAGCAGGGGCATACCAAACTGTGTCCATGTTGCTCTGTGAGCTGCAACTGGTTGCCAAAGGGCAACCAGTTATTTGAGGGATCCCATATGTGCAATAGTTTCTGCTTATCCAGTAAGATCAAGCAGGGTATGTATTCTCCAGCATATATTAGGACCTAGGGTAGTATGCCATGTCTATTCTGGCATCCCTACCTGGAGGTCAGTCTGGCTCCCAACCTGATGATGTTTTGAAGGTCTCAAAACCTTGTTACAGGTAGTCCTGGACATATGACCACAATTGGGACCAGAATCTGTCACTGAGTGAAGTAGTCATTAAGCGAGATGCCACGTGACCACTTTGCTAAATGACTGCAATCCCAGCATTACAGATGCAACTGATTTTGTGGCTTGTTAAAACAGATGGAGTCCTAGGTAAGGAGTCCAGGGGTCTTGAGAATGGGGTGGGGAAGGCCCTGGGTGGCCCTGCTCAGGCTCTGCATAAAGGGGTGTGTCTGTGCACGCGCATGTGCGTGTATATGGATGATGTGGGTAAGGCTCTTGCTTTAAATATTGTTTTGATTCTGCAGGGAGAATTATCAGCTCCTTAGCAGAGAGACCAAGCAGGATTTTTGGTCCCCGAGAGTAGATCTTTCCTGCTGAAAAAATAGAGGATTTTCAGTTCCAAAGAAAAGAGGCAGTGCAGTAAGTAAGGAGCAAAGGACACCTCAAGGAGGTGGTAGAGATCACAGGAGGCCTAGCGCAGGCTGTGCCCTGAGAGGATGCTACAGATACTAGTTTCCTCATTCTAGGGCTGAAAATCCTACTTGGAATTTGACATGGATCTTTTCAGCCAGTCCCTAGAGATTAAAGGAGTTATCTGGGCAAGTAGCAGCAGCCTGCAACTTTCCTTACCAGCTTCCCTAGTTGATTTCCGGGGAAGACAGCAAGGAAGAGTGCAAATAGCAACCACATGATTACAGAGCCCTTGGTAACCAGTTGTAACTTTGGGGAACATTCATAAGTCCCTTCATTCATCATCATCATAACTTTCAACAACTGCTGAATGAATGGTTGTAAGCCAATAATTACCTGTATTCTCCTAGACCTTAAGGTGGTATTGTTGCTGAGCCCCTGTAGATTTTTGTGGGTTTTTAAAAAAATCTTTTCAACGTACATGACCTATTTTTCTATTATTTTATTATTTCTTGTTTTTTTAAAGTCTAAGCCACCTAGCATAATCTGGAATTGAGTGGCCTCTAAATCATATAAGCAAACAAAATCTAAGCTACCTAGGGATAAAAATGCATACAATTTTTATTTGCTTCTGCTTGGGTTTCCTCAATGCCAAAAGGAATCCGGCCAAACGACACAAATTCCTGGATCCCATCTGAAGTAATAGAATCCTCTCTTTCTCCTCCATTTAGATTTACCTGCTTAATTGTAAAATCATTGATCAGGTGATGATTATGTTCATTGAGGTTACAGTGTAATGATACGCAGTCACTCTGGTATAGCAGATCCTGAAGTGTGTAGACGCGCTGAACCCCCAGGGACCTTTCAATCCCATCTTGCAGGTATGGGTCATAAAAGATCACATTGAATCCAAATGCTTTGGCTCGAACAGCTACTGCTTGCGCAGTGCGACCTATACCAAAAAGACAAACAAGAAACCACACACACACAAAGACACAGAGAGCTATAGTAAGAGACTTGACAATGTGGCAGTACTTTTAGTTGTGAAGAGTGCATTAAGTATAGACTGAAACACCTGGCTGCCAAATACATTCTCCTATCATAACAAAGGCATTCGTGCTACAAGGAAATTCACCTATTGTTTATTTATTTATAGATTACCCATTCCAGAGTTTTGGGCATCTTCTAAAACAGGGGTGTCAAACTCAAGGTATGTGGGCCAGATCCAGCCCACGGGGTGCTTAGATCTGGCCCACTATATATTTTACTTTTTTAACACTTTGCATTCCTAATTTCTCTTCTAATTCCTTTTTTTGTTTATCCTTCATACTTTTGGTCAGTATCTTTGTTTTATTTTTTATTTATTTTTAGTCCCGCAACATTGCCAAATTCTTCAATTTCTCTTAATATTATTCCGGTTTCCTCTGGGTCCTCCAGGAAAAATACTATATAGTCGGCGAAAGCTGGTGCTTTATATTGCTCTTTTCTAATTGTAAACCCTTGTAACCCCTTGAATTTCTTTATTTCTTCTAATGTTCATCGATAGGATTTCTTGTGTGAGGATAAAGAGTAGGGGTGACAATGGACATCCCTGCCTCACTCCTTCGTTAATCTTAAATGTTTCTGTTCTGTCTCCATTTAATATTATGCTAGCAATCTGGGTCGAATAAATTGGAGGTGCCAATATTTTTACATGCTTAGAAAAAAGACTTCCATCTCCTTTCCTTCCCTTTCCTGCTGGTAGAACTTAAATCTCCAAGAGATAAATTGTCTCGGCTGTCGCTGTTGAAGGTCAAACATGGACCGTGTAATGCAGCGTGTACGAGGGCATTACAAGAATCTGCCTTTAGAATATAGGCAGCTATGGCATTTTTCAAAAAGGTCCATTAAATATTTGTCACTGCACTTCAGAAGCAATTAATTTGAATAAATTTAGCTATGTGCATGGAGTAGTATGCCCCAGCTTTAACAGAGAGCATGGTGCAATAATCAGCCGGGTGATGTCGAATTCTCAAATTGGAGGGTGGGGAAAGGAAAGAGACAAGAGACTCCAGGGAACTCAAGGCAAGTAATAATGTCTTCCAAAGAACCCAAATGGAACTGGATGCACCTGAACAGGTTAAAAAAACACACCAAAGCAAAAGAAGGCTGTGCATCCAGCCACACTCAAAGCCCTGTATGGCTTCTCAATTCTGATCACCAACAAGAAAGCAGGTTAAGGAACTCTTATTACAAATGACTTTGGTACAACAGTAGAATGACAACCCCCCTCTGAGCCTTATTTATTAGAAGAGCAACTTGTTTGCTGTAGGGGTTTTTCTCCCCCACTTCCCCCTTCCTTCTGCACTCTTACTGAATGGCTATTTAATTGGGCATGACTAAGACAACTGTCATGGTTTGGAAGCAAAGGTTTAATAAGGCTCTTCTGATAAAGAGGGACAGCTGCAATGCAATCAGCAGGTCATTATCCACAATGTCATTCCAATTCAATGTCATTGCTGGTCTCAACTAAGTTCTACATCAAGATGAGTTTTTTCTTAAATGTAGAAGAAGGCAGAGAGAACCAGGCCTAAGCATGCAAAAACGGGTCTCAGAATAAGGTAAGAGGAGTTCCATGGGAGTGACTAGAGGTAACACTCCCTTTTGTCACACACTATATTTAGGCACAGATGGAAAGGCAGAGTCACGCCCATCTCTGATTGCCAGTGCTCATTAGCAGTTATGGGATAAATGTGCACTTCAGTGCCTGTGAGGAAAAAAACCCTAAAAACCCCCAAATCTGTACCCCCTTGAGAAGCAAGCTACAAAGGACTATTAACTGACCTAATTTATTCTAAGAACATAAACCACAGGGATAGATGGTCAAATAGTGAGAGACTCCCAGCATACAATTAAAGAATAGGAGACCATCTCAAGGGGAGCTGGAAGTTGTTTCCTCCAGAGACCGAGTGTCTATCCCTCCTCCTTCCAAGTACAGGGAGCTTTGAAACCATGAAGCGACAAACAGGCTTCTCACAGACGCTCCCTCATGTTTACTTTGTGCTAACAGGAACCACTGTTAGGAAAAGCTGAATTCAGTGAATGGCGTTAGAGCAGGGGGAGAAGAACAGTAGTTTTCCAAACACTGTTGAACTACAGCTCCTTGATCCCTCACCACTGTCATACAGCAAGGGTCTTCAAACTTGTCATATAGGGAAGGAGCTGGTTGTTGGGAACAGATTCCCTGACCCAGATTACACTAACTCTTCCCTTTACACCAAGGCTCTTCAAACTTGGCAAGTTTAAGACTTGTGAACTTCAACTCCCAGAGTTCCTGAGCTAACATGACTAGAGGAGTTGAAGTCCACAAGTCTTAAAGCTGTCAAGTTTGAAGACCCCTGCTTTACACTCAAGGTTAAGCTTCTGCTCAAAACATCCTCCTCCTAAAATAATGGTGCAGTAGCACATCTGGTGGCAGAATCCATGTAGGAGTCTCCTTGGAAGATTTGGTCCCTATGAAATCCATTTTGAACAAGCCAAAATTTTGTTCCCCACCCCCTGAAAGCTCCAACATACCAAATCCGATCAGGCCAAGTGTTTCGCCTCTAATACGGGCTGCTCCGAAGCCACTTCCCGTATCTGTTCTACACTCTGCACTCGGGTTCCTTCCCTCAGAGCTTGGTAGAGCCAAGTGTTCCGCCTGTACAGATTCAGGACGTGGCAGAGGGTAGAATCAGCTGTTTCTTCAACTGCTGCAGAAGGTATATTGCAAACAGCTATTCCTGGAGTAGAGGACAGTAACCCAATTTTTAGTGAAGACAACTCTCATAAAAACATAGTTTACTTCTAAATAAACAACTTTCTGTTTCCTGGAGAAGAAAACACTTTGCAACCATACTAAACTGGATTAAACATAGCTTATTTTGCACAAAGACTCCTTGGCTACTTCTGTTAGTTAGCATACACATATTATCTTCAATACAAATGTGTGGCATCACATTTTAATGCTGATAACTGCAGAATCAGGAACAAGGAAATTCACTTGTCTGAAAGTACCACAAGGTGGGGAATTCTCACTTACACATCTCTTTATATTGAGGACAACACATCTTACAAATCAACTGCAGTCCTTGTCTGAAGGCTAAGGTTGGCAGAAGAGATTGTGAATGCTACTTCTATAGACAGGTCTAAGAGAGAACTGCAGCCAGTTAGCAGGAGCTCCATACTTTGGCCCCACTGCCTAACTTGTCAATGTATCTGTCTGAATAGCAGTAGTGAAATTGATTCAAAGGCCTGATGTATATATATATTTTCTCACTGCTCTTCCTCTGATCCCATTCAGTTTCAACAAATTATAACC
The DNA here is from genome assembly GCA_009733165.1 of Naja naja. NCBI lineage: Eukaryota > Metazoa > Chordata > Lepidosauria > Squamata > Elapidae > Naja > Naja naja. The sequence goes on along the minus strand of CM019151.1, from coordinate 122,335,851 downwards.
AAAATCCCTTCCCGAGATCTGTGAATGCTATGGAAAGTCTCCAGGCCTCATTTAGAAATGCAGTACAAGGATTCCCCACTGATACAGTTGGCTTCCAATCTGGACACCAGCTGCATTTAAAAGTATGTACGTATGAAATCTCTTAGACCTTATTGCTATGCTCAATCATCCATGCTTTTTATTTTACCCTAACATTTCTGCCCAAGATTTATTTTCCTCTTCGCCTTGTATATTCAAAAGATGATTTGCCTTCATGGAATGCCCTGCTTTCACAAGGTAACGCTAAGCTAAATGATCTAACGTAATAGGGTTAAGTAATAAGCAGCTTTGATAAAGCGTAGCCATGTTCACTCAGCATAGGACTGATTCTTTTGACGGCAGGATACCAGAGTAAGGAGAGGAGTTCAGCAAAATTAGCTTCTTCCCATTTTCCAGTCACTCCAGGATAGTGGCAGCACCATCTGCTTGCATGCTTTGAAAGCAAAACTCATCTTAACCTTATTCACAGATTTCTGTCTCTTAAAACAATCTTAGATAGCGGGCATAGAGGAATTAATAAAATGCCTTGCTTCAGTACATTTTTATCTCACTTTCCTTCAATAGGATAAATACCCTACACGCACCACTCAAATACTCATGCAAAGTTGTTAACAGATTACAGTATATTAAGAAAAAAATGGTCTGATGGAAGTCTATGAGGTTAGCTTCCTGGTGATGCTGAGATTTTAATCAAAGTTCCAATAGCCCTCTTCTTAGATTGTGACATACTCACTTTGGTAACAAACAAATTTCTATATGATAAAGCCTGGTGAATTAAGGCATTTTGCTCCTTCCAAGATAACTTATTCATCCCCCCCTTTATAATCTTGTTCATACTACATATGGGGAGAGCTAGAGGAAAATATGGGGAGGTGATTGAACCAAACTTGTTCACCTACTTGGTTCATTGCACATGACTGACTTTTAGCATCTATTAGTAGTAAGAACAAAAAGGAGGAACAACTCAGGCCTTGGATGTTTACAGTAGTCGCTTACAGCCTTGAGGGTTTTTTTTTTGAAGTAGTGAACTACATTTGCATACTGGCTAGAGAAATTATACTAAAACATATCTAGAGAGCACTAGATTAGAAGAAGATGGTCTACAAGATCCAAGAACTTTTGATGTCAGTGATAGCTTTTCTGTTTTTAATGTTGTCGTGCTATAGGGTAGAGAGTTATGGATGTCTTTAAGGGATACAGCAATAAGAAAAAAATGTTTGTATATATTAAGGGATTTAAAATTCAAATAGATTATTTGGAATTCTGAGGCAATAAAAAAGAAAAAGTCTTCGCAGGAAATCTTCAAAGGTAAATGATGAATTACTCCTTTGAAAATTCCCTAAAATATTCTGACAACCAAGTGATGCTAGGAAAAAAACTTGAGGAGTCATAGGTACGTTAGAACAGAGTTATATAAATGACACCACAAAGACTCTAGTTTGGAAAACAGCTACAAAGGATATATGATTCTTTAGTAAGATTTACAATGGAATACTTTGAATCAATTAATCTTTTTAATGATACCCTATCGACAGACATACACAGTTGGCAACCTATAAAGATCAATTTTATTTTATATGCTAATGTTATGGAACTCATTAGTGGTAAAACAGTTAACAGCCCTGCTTGCAAATAGCTCGGAACTATTTTAGCAGCAAACTGAAATGGCCAATATGTTACAATTCTCCAATTTAGTTAAGGATAGCATCATTAGTTGTTTATATTTGTCAAGCAATAAGACTTTCCTGCAAAGGGATATGAAACCAAGGAAACAAGTGCTTGTATGCCTCACCCTTAATAAATTACTTCTTTAAAATACTTTCCAAATATTGAGTTGAGCATAAGCCTTTATACAGGGAATAGCCCTAGAAGATATGTTTGTAATGTTATATTGGGATTATCTAATGAAAAAATAAGGCTTCATTATACTGATGGTGCTTCAAAATTATTCCCAAATCACTTTCACATGGAAGCTACTTGGGGCAATCTCTTGATGAAGACCACTGCATGTGATATGCTGCCTTTGGGCTCAGTAACATCGAAGATAAATTTGCTTCCATTTCTATGGAGCTATGAACACTCTTTCTGGCAATTTATTATAATATGGAGAGAAACACACACATATTAACTCACGTAAAAAAATATCTCCAAGATAGCACAGCCATCTTACAGAATCATGGAAGTTGCAGCCTGTGACAGAGAAGGCTGGCATCTGCAAATAGGTAGCACTTCAAAAGGACTATCCCTGGAAACTGTATTATGGAAGGAAGTCTTTAAATAAGATTCTCAAATCATTGAGTCCTAGAAGAATGTAAGGCAAGAATGCCATCAAAGCCAAGAAAAGTTACCCCAATAATTATAGGTCCTGCCTTAGCCATGATAGCCAGCTGGGTGACTTTGGGCCAGTCACTCTCTCTCTCAGCTCAATTCACCTCCCAGGGTGTTGTTATGTGGAAGATAGGAGGGAAATAGTGTGTTGGATATATTTGCCACCTTGAGGTATTGGTAAAAATAATAAAGGTGCAATACACAAACACACACATGCACAAAACTCTCATGTCTGTATCCTTTAATTGGTAAAATGGTGAATCATAGAACAAACAAGTTGAACCAAGGTACCTCAAATGGGCTAATCTACAGAATGTGTCCAAAATCCAGAATCCTGTCTCCTCTGAAATTAAAATTTGGCAAATTGTATAAAACATTTTATGACATAAAATTATCATAAAACATGCAATACACAAAATGCCAGAAACCGATTCCTGATGTCAACTCCTATACAGTTCAACAAGGGCTACTTTCAAGGCTCTAAATATGTTTCTGAATTTTTAAGAACTTTTCAAATATATTAGAAGCTCTGCCATTGTTGAAGGCATTGAGGAATCTGGTAAAGAAATACCACTGAAAGAATGACACAAGGAGTCACAGACTCATTCTGTAGGTTAGCCCATTTGAGGTAACTTATTTCAACTAGTTTGCCCTATGATTTACTAATTCACTCAGTTAAAGGTTACAGACATGAGAATTTCTATATGGGTATGTTATCCAGTTTTAACAATTATAGGCCACTTATAATTTTTAATAGAATAGGCAACAGAACTTACACAATTTATAAAACTAATATGAACCACTATGGTAATATATTTTGGAAGAAACATAGGGTCCATTTAAGCAGCTTTAATAAGAATAGCAGCTGGATCCAAAGACATAGAGCTGCATCATCTACATGAAGTCAAACAGTTGGGATGTATTATTAAGTAATATTTTAGTATTTTATGGATGAGTTGCAAAAAATCATGAATGTACCTATAAGTCTATGTGTCTGGAATAGACATGAAGAGATGCAAACATTTTATTTCAGGCTATTCTCTGAGGTTAATCTCAATAAAGTAATTTATAAACCAGTTAAAGTTAGCTTCTTTCCTTAGTACAAAAACTGTACTAAGGTGCTGTTAATCAACAATAGACACAAAAGTATCCTTCACATATTATATCCTTCACATATTATTTTGAAGAAAAAGGGTCAAACATATATGCCCAAGAACTAACTCTTGCTTTCTACGTCTATGCCTGTTAGATGTGCCCAACGGACTCTCTGGGAATTCTAGGGACTGCAACAGCAGCTTACTTGGACAATGATCTGCTTGAAAAAGCTGCTTTAACATTATTTAAGCCAAATCTTCATTTTTTCTCCTAGCATTTCATAAACTTTTCTTGATGTACTAGTATTGAATTAAATGTCTGTAGAGTTTTGTGGATATGGAGAAACAGAAGCACAGAATAGTGCAATCTGTTCCTTTCTTCCTAACTACTGAAGATGATTCATGTGTACAACAGGCAACATCACTTTTCCCCAATAGTTTGGAAAGTATAGTACTCTTGCAGGAAACTGTACAGCAATCTCCATTCTAGAAGAGTGTTATTTCCACATCAGGATTCCATAGATAGATTCATTTAATTTATAATATATATCTTACCTCTACTTTACTATGAATCAATCAACCAAGTAACATGAAGATATTTTATCATGCATCAGAATTGTATATAAGCTGCTCCCATGAAAAACAAGTCTATAAAAAGAAATACAAGAACTGTGGTGACGTAGTGATTAGACTGCAGTATTGCAGGCTAATTCTGCCAACTGCCAGGAGTTCGATCCTCACTGGTTCAAGGTTGACTCAGCCTTCCATCTTTCTGAGATTTGTAAAACGAGGGCCCAGATTGTTGGGAGCAATATGTTGATTCTGTAAACCGCTTACAGAGCACGGTAAAGCATTGTGAAGCGTTATATAAGTCTAAGTGCTAGTGCTACAATCCTGAGACAATTAAATAATTTACTTTACATTTAAGAACAAGCAACATTTTAGAAAGAGGATCTGCAGGAGTGGCATCTAAACGTACCAAGTTCCCCTGCAGCCTTGATGTCAATGTTGTCATAACCGCTGCCTATCCGAACTATGACTCGTAAGGCCTTGAACTTCTCTAGGTCCTCCCGGGTGAGAGTGATAGTGTGGTACATCATTGCCCCAACAGCTTCATTTAAAACCTAAAAGACAAACACGGAAATTGTAGACATTAGTGGAGCAGATGAATCTATTCTGGTAGCTGAGTCCAATGTTGAATCATATTCAAATATTTATCAATCAGATAAAAATGCTCAAAAACTTTAGAACAACAGCAGTAATTCTAAAACTTTTCATCAAATATTTTCATATCAGATTCTTCATTCTGAAACACTTATCTTAATTTCAGACTGTGAATGAAAGCCTGGATAAAAAGATCATCTGAGTAAACAGTAATCATAAACAATGAGAATCTGTGTGTGTGTGTATGTGTGTGTGTATGCGTGTGCGTGCCCTATATCTTCTCACCTGTGCAGTCTTCCATTTTACTATTAGATCCTAAATTGATACAGTCCCAAGTAATCATATATTAATACATGCAAAGCTCAAATAATTTCAAAACTTATCTAGGTTACGATGAATCTTTATCACTTTTCTGAGGGTGAAAGTTCCTAATCTGGCATTTATAGACATCAAAATAGCAGCGAACATCTTTCCTGAAGAAAGGTTTCCTGCCGTAGGTACATTTACATATGTATATTTGTAAAAAAAATATCATAAAAACTGTGAACAGGTCATGTTGTAAAGCAAAGTACTAGCCTGTTAACATTATCTTTATTTCCAAGAATAACTTTAGGGGTCACTTAGATGGGTGGTTGAAACCCCATGGTTTGTTTGGAAGAATGCTTTCTTGCCTGGATAAAACACAAGAAAGCAGAAGTAGTAAGGATTATCCTATAGGTATGAGGTAAGAGAAGGCAGCATTCTGGTGATCAGTACTTTCTAATTAATTATATCCCCAACAGCAATCATTTTGTCAGAGAACAACCTTCTGCAGCAGCCATTTTACAAAAGCAACTACATCATGTTTGCAGAATTCCAAATAGATGGGTGTCTCTTGATATACTAACACTTTACTTTCTCTGCAACACTAATTTAAAAGGCAAGTGAATAATTGCTCAAGGATTATATAACTGAAGGAGAATGCAAGTAGTCTCCAATCTTTTCTCTTCTCTGTAGAATTTTTCTAATTTTGTTATTGTGTCCTTCCAAGGCCAGAAAAAGAATAGATACATATCTCTTGAAGAACTACCATGTCTTGAAAAGTAGCAGTAAAGTTAAAAGGAAATAAACATTTGTTTCACAAGAAGGAGAAAATTGTTAGATAAATATGGACCATCCCAAACATATTGCTTGCCCCTTTCTTAGCCCACAAATTGCATTAGTTTTCTGTAAATTAAATGGAAATATGGGGAAGAACAAAGCTGAACGAAAAAGCCCCTCTCCTTGAATATTTACTCACTGGTTAATTAGAATTCTGCAGAGTTGTGCAGTCTTATGACTTTGTATAAGGTATTTGTTTAGTACAGCAGAATCTTTATGTAAACAATAGTGATCAGCTCAATGTGTTTAATGTGAAGAAACATCCCCTTCTTCCTTCTCCTCCTTCTTTATCCAGCATAATCCCAGTAACTCTTACAATTTTGACTACCTTTAACACACTCAGTAATGTACAGCACTGGGGAAAACCCTTTGTTTATGCTTTATTCAACAGAGATGATCAAGTAATTCTGAAGAATTAAAAAATAGACCACTTACTTACGTATTCTGTCTTCCTTGATTTATGAAATCAGTCAACCTAACTTACTCCATAAAAAAGGCCTTTCTCCCAAACCCAAGGAACAGATTGTAAAAACATATATGTCTGTTAATCCTCCACTCTTTCTATTCAGTGGTGTACTATTTATTAATGTGTACAGTTTTTTAACTTTTGCATTCATTTTCTATTTTCCAAAGAAAATTTATCCCCAAATATCATTCATTTTGACAAAAGAAAATTAGCATGAGATGTATTTTTAAAAAAACAAGCCTTTTTTACATGCAAGAATGTTAAGTTACTACAATCTAATTCTCAAAATTGGATGACAATAAAAATAGAAGAGAAAAAGTGAAACAATTGGCTTCATATCACTGGAAACTGATCCATGGGTTCTATGTGCTCAGTAAATTTTATACTCTTAACACAGATTAATTTTATCTGCCAAAGAGTCTTTAGAACTAAAATTACAATCAGTCTTGTGACCCCATATGTTGTGTAAACACAGCTTGGAAGAATATTTTGAATAAGCAATAACCAAAGATGAAATGCTTTGTTAACAGCTTTGCATTGGAGTTGATCAGTTATTTATTACACTTTAAGTAAGTGTAGCAAGTTATAATTCTTTAGGACTCTGTCTTGAGGGCAGCATGATTATGAATGAAGGTAATTCTTAAATGATTTTGTCTGCCATCTATATTCAGGCAATTTATCTAGCTGCTTTCTATCCCCTTTATATTCCTTTCTGGAAGACCTGGATTTTAAATCTTCCAATCACACCAAATAATCCGTTTCCATACAGCATTCTTTCAGCTTGCTCAGCTTTGGTCAAAGATAAGGAGTGACAAAGACAAATTTATCTTGTATTTTCAAGATCTAAATTCTCAGAGATTTAGAATTCTTGTCAGCACAGAATAAAAAAAAAAGAATGAGTTTTTACAAGGCCAGGAAACTTGGCCCACAGTACATGCATGGTAAATGAATAATGATGTCTACAGTTCTGAATACTTCTCAGGATCAAAGTATATGTTACATTCAATTATGTAACATGGGGATCCTTTCCCCTCCTTAAATCCAGTTTAGTGATCATGTTTTGACTAGGACCACCACAAACAGTGCAGTAACTTCCCACTAAATTGTTTTCTCCTTAACGTTTTTGTTTTTCTAAAAAAGGGAGAAAGAGAAAGTAGCATACTAAATAATATAATTAGCACCTCAGCTATTGGCATTCTATTAAAGTAGTTTCTGAATTTTGCCCAGACATAAAAACCACTTATTTCTGAATAAACCTCATAATAAATCTTACCTTTTCAATAACACAAGAAGTTTACTTTTGAGGCTAAATCTCTAAATAATACAGATTTAAAATTAAATATTTAAACAACTGAAAAAAATTCACAATCTGAGGAATTTAAATTAGCACTTAAAATCTTCAGTTATATATGCACTAAAAGTCTTCCTATTTCTAAACAACAGTAAATAGGAAACAGCCTTATTTCCAAACAGTGTAACTTCTGCTTTCTTCTAAAACTTACATAAAAATTGTTACTAAAATGTATTCAATAATATAGTATAACTGATTTTGTCAAAGTTCTGAAGACTAAAGGTATGGATGGGGGAAAACACATTGCAAATCCATCTTAGCAAGGCTGAGCACTTTCAGCTTTTGGCTCCTGGGATCTGGTAGCTTTTTTAAAAAAAAAACTTTAACCCTTGATGGGGTTTATAGTCCCCTTCAGACAAAGTGGATGTGGGGTTTGAACTCCCGCTCAAAAGAGTAAGATAAAGCTGTGGATAGGGTGCCTTGGATTGGCCTGATCTGTGTGTGTCAGTTGTGCCCATTCTTAGATTAGGAGGTCTGTTCACTCTCACTCATGTCTTATTTACTTCCTGATTAGATTGCTGCAATGTTCTCTACATGGTACTGCCTTTGTAGAATACTTGGTACCTTCAACTGATCCAAAACACAGCAGCTGTACTAGTTTTCAGCACACAATTCAAAATGCTGGTCATCGGCTTTAAAGCCTGTGTGGTGATCCAGGGTTAGGCTATTTGCAAAACTGCCCATCTCTCTCTTCTCTTTCCAGATTCAAAAGGATGGACATGCTCCATTTCCCCTCTATTAAACAGGCCATCTTGCAGGACCTAGGAGACTTGCCTCTCTATTATGACACCTGATCTACAAAACAGCCTCCCTTTGTGATTAAGACCTGACTTTTCCCCTGGGAATTGGGGTCAGGATGTTAAAAGAACTCAACAGGTCAATCAGTTCTGTGAGTTTGTTATCTATTGTTCTGGTTTTCTTTTGTACTGGATTATATTCAGGGGTGGGATTCCACGGGTTCAAACTGGTTCGGGCGAACTGGTAATTCTGGTGATCATTTGCCCCCCCCCACGCTCTTTCCTGTGCTTTATTTCCTTGTTTTGGAGAACAGCTGATTCATGCAGCAGAGCCGTTTTGCAGCGCCTCAGCTGTTTTACTTACCGGGGCTGCAGTAGAAGGTAAGTATTATAGCTGAAAACAGGCTTTTTAAAATGGTGTGCACACGCGCAAAGTGTGTGATCACCAAACCGGTTGTTACACCAGTTGAGTCACACCACTGATTATTTTTAACTGTATTTGGTTATGGGTTATTTATTTATTTATATGATTGTGAAGTGATCAGAGTTATGTATTTAGGACTATACATAACTCTAATCACTTAAGGTAAAACTAGACATTTCACAAAGACTGCCAATATTCTCTAAATCAAGACTACATCTGAAATTCAGTGGGAAAAACAGCAGCAGAAACTTGAATGCAAGAAGTGAAAAGTGAATCAAAAAAGCCTAAGTACATCCTTACTCTGAGTCATTTTTCTTCTCTTAATCTCCTTTTCATAGTTAGCTAGAAAAAGGCTACCAGGGAAATGTTATGTATGAACATCTAGCTCAGGGGTGTCAAACTGGTGGCCCACGGGCTGTATGCATCATGCACAGGCCACACCCACCCCAGCTCCGCGAAGGGGAAAAACATCATGAAACATCACATGATGGCAACGTGACACGGTGAGTTTGACACCCGTGATCTAACTTATTACTGTGGAATTTGCTTGCTTCATATTAGCACTTCTTAACTTCTTTATTACAACACTTCTACTTCTCATATTTCAAGGTGACTCAAGGTTTCATCTCAATTATTCTTGCCAATCAACGTGATAAGATTTTTAGCCAAGCTGACAATGTTTCTAGAAAGCACTTAACTTATTGTCTAGATGAAATCCAAGTATATTTTATCTAATTTAATAGTTTCTTTTTGCTTTCATCTACTGATTTACATCAGGTAAGAAAATCAATCAAAATAACCAAACTTGTACTTTGTGAACACATGCTATTTAGTTCCAATATTGTTCTCCAATGCTGTGAATTTAAGGAGCACTGAACCTGCATCAGGCAGATTGGTTACATTAATCTCTTTCTGATCTCCTATCTATTTATAAAAGCTGTCTAGTCAGATCAATTGTTAAAATCAGATTATTTATTGTGGCTTCATCAGTAGCACATTTAATTATCAAATCCATACAGAGTCTATCAAAGATTTTTGCTGCGTGCAAGTATCCAAATTCCAGATATCTGTCACAGATTATCAGGAGAATTATGTCAGTATAAACAGAAGGAGGCAGAGAAATCATATAATTAAATCAAGAGTGCATGGTCATCAATTTACTATACAATGCCAATTCAATTCATCATTTCATCATGAAGATTAGCAAGAACTTTCCATAAGCTTGATATTCACTGAGAGAAGAGCTGTTGACTCAATCTCTTTGTAACAGCACACAAAGCAGAATGTGGAATTGGAATAAGTTTCAAAATCAAACGAAGTCAGCAGCGAATCCTAATTTTACACTACATTGTTCTTTTGCCTACTTTATAAGTTTGTCTGTTTTTAATTTATATGTTCAATTATTATAGAAAAGTGTTAATTCAGCAGTGGAAACCTGTAGTTTTTGAGATTACTCAACTACAACTTGCAGAATACCTCAACCAATCCAAGTACATAAATCAATCATTATGTACCTGATGGTTTATATGGTTTGATGATAGTTTACACAAAAATGATTGGGAACCACAGGTAAAAATCCTGATTTTTTTTGGAAAAAACCTGAATTGTTGCTAAATACAGGATACTCTTCTTTTTGCGTTAATTTGCAAAGGATTTTTAAAGAATAGGACACACCAGGAATTCTTCTCCATTGCATAACCTCTCAGTGTACATACAAGAAATAAGTGATAAATTTTCTTTACAAGGTTCATCTTGTATGTTAATTGTGCCCATTCTTGGGCAGAAGAGCCTTAGTGGTACAGGCTGTTAAATGCCTAGCACTTAATTCCAGCTGCCTGCAATTAGTGCAGACTCAAATCCCACCAGGCTCAAGGTTGACTCAGCCTTCCATCCTCCCAGGGTAGGTAAATAGAGGACCCATGATTGTTGGAGGCAATAAGCTGACTTTGTAAAAATGCCACTTAGTAATAATAAGCAGGCATATACAATGGAATGAAGGCTATTGCTGAGCACATTGGGTTGCGCTCCAAAAATTGTAAGCCGCCCTGAGTCTCTGGAGAAGAGCGGCATATAAATATGAATTTAAAAAAAAAAGATTGCAAGTGTCTTCAGACAGTCACTCAGGCCTTGGTCATAGCTTGACTGGAATATTGTAATGTGTTCTACATGGTCGCACTGTTTGATGATCTCTGGCGAGCCCGGGATAGGGGTCATTCCTCTATCCTGGTGCTACTTGACCTCTCAGCGGCTTTCAATACCATCAACCATGGTATCCTTCTGCGGCAGCTGAGGGAGTTGGGAGTGGGAGGCACCGTGTTACCGTGGTTCACCTCCTATCTCTCTGGCCGGTCGCAGTCAGTGTTGGTGGGAGGACAGAGGTCGACCCCCCCAGCCCCTCATCTATGGGGTGCCTCAGGGCTCGGTACTCTCTCCCCTCCTATTTAATATCTACATGAAACTGCTGGGTGAGATCATCTGACAACATAGCGTGGGATATGAGCAATATGCGGATGACACCCAGCTGTATATCTCCGCCCCATGTCCGTTCAGTGAAGCAGTGGACGTGATGTGCTGGTGCCTGGAAGCTGTGTGGGTCTGGATGGGAGTCAACAGGCTCAGACTTAACCCAGACAAGACTGAGTGGCTGTGCGTACTGCCCCCCAGGGACCATGTTGATTTTCCATCTTTGGTTCTGGGTGGGGAGAAATTGTCCCCCTCAGAACGGGTTCGCAATCTGGGTGTCCTCCTAGACCTACGGCTGAAATTGGAGCAACACCTATCAGCCGTGGCTAGGGGAACTTTTGCACAGGTCCGTCTTGTGCACCAATTGCGACCCTACCTGGACCGGGAGGCTCTTCTCACAATCATTCATGCCCTAGTCACCTCACGACTGGATTATTGCAACGCACTCTACATGGGGCTACCCTTGAAGAGCATTCGGAGACTTCAGTTGGTCCAGAATGAAGCCGCGCGAGCTGTTGTGAGTGTCTTGAGATACACCACATATCACCAATTCTCTGCGAGCTGCACTGGCTTCCTATTAGTCTCCGGGTGCAATTCACGGTATTGGTCATTACCTATAAAGCCCTATATGGCTCAGGACCAGGTTATCTCCAGGATTGTCTCCTACCCTGCATCTCCCTGTGACCAGTAAGATCCTACAGAGTTGTTCTCCTCCGGGTTCCGTCAGCTAAACAATGCCAGCTGGCGGGCCCATGGGAGAGGGCCTTCTCCGTGGCTGCTCCAGCTCTCTGGAACCAGCTACCTCCCGAGGTCCGGACTGCCTCCACCCTACTGACCTTCCGCAAAGCAGTTAAAACCTGGCTTTTCCGGCAGGCATGGGGCTGTTGATCTCGCAACTGAGATCTAGCGAGATTCGGCCCTTTTGTTGTTTGTTGTTTTTAAATTGTTTTTAAATTTTTTATAATGAAATTCTCTGTGTTTCTCTTTTTGTGAGCCACCCGGAGTCCTTTGGGAGTTGGGCGGTATATAAGTTAAATTAAAGTTAAAGTTAAAGTCTTGAAGATCGCTCAGAAGCTACAGCTGATCCAGAGTGCAGCAGTGAGACCCACAATGGGCATGTTATGTATGTGTAGCGCCTCTGTTGCTTTGAAGCTACAATGATCACCAGTTGGTTCCCAGGTACAATTCAAGGTGTTGGTTATCACCTCTAAAGCCCTGAATGGCATACACTCTGCTTATTTGAGAATCTGGTGAGGTAAGCAAGGGTGGACATGTTAATTAAGCACTCCCATCTTGTGGGATCTAAAACTCATTTCCTTTTTGGTGATTATCAGATTTTCAAGTGTTTTCCAGATTCCCCATTCCCTAGAATGACAGTAGAATCCTTTGACTGTCCCCCTCACCCCAGCCCGTTTAACATTATGGGGTTATGTCTCTGTCAGTTATTTGTTGTTTATGATGTACTTTTAGCCCTCTAGGATCACAGGAGTCAGGTGCTTTGAAATTGAAATAATAAATACCTTTTCATGTATTTCCTGAGTAGACTGAGCATCACAGAATGCAACAGTAGCCAAATCTTTCAAAATAGGCATCTCCACTGTACAATCCCTTCCATCTAGCAAAGCCACCAATGGACGAGGATGCAAAGGGCCATTCATTATTTGTGGACGTATACCTGGAATAAAATGAACATAAATGTTAAAGCAACACTAGCGACTCATGTAAACACAGAATTTCATCTGAATCTGTACTAAGCCTTGGCTTTCTAATGGTAAACTGATGCTGCTTAATGCAGGAATTTATATTCAATTAGTTTACAGCATACAGAGAAGAAGCCCCAATGTGATACATAAAGCTTGCCCCTGGAAAATTATGTACAGAGCTGTACTTTTAAGATGGTTATGAGGACTTTCATTAGATTCCCATTTGGAACATCTGGGTTAGCTTCAACAAAGATAGCACAAGCACTCCCAGCTCATTCACAGGAGTCTTGGGTCTACATCTCTGCATGCAGAGGAATAACCCATGCTAATGGATGCAAAGTGGAAGGACATAGATTATGTTCTGGCTTGGAAGATGGTTCTATCAAGTAATTAACCTTTGGCACTAGTACTAGATGCAGCCAGAATCACTTTTAAGCAATAAATAAAGATACAGACCATCAAGTGGTTGTCTCACTTGTTCTAAGTTACTTTGGGTAGAATCAATTTTCCCTTAAATCAAGCTTTCAATGGAAAAACTTCCAATTTTAGAAAAGGCTAGAGATGCCCATAGCACTTCTATTTGGGAAATATAGGAAAGTCAATATTAGATACTAGAAAGTTTGCTCTTAGAACTCACCATAATCCCTTCAGGAACCTTGTATATATCTTTATAGCATATACAACCTAGGAGGATGAGTCACTTTGAACTGCGAGATGGCTGGCAAATAAACTTGATGATGAAGATACTAGAACTCATCCTAAGTTGTGTATGCTATAAAGATATACAAACTCTCTTGTCAGTCTAATTTTAAGATTCTCCCATTGTTACCAAGATGTGTTGCAAGTTATTTTGTTGTTGTTGTTAGTTTAGATATACATTTGTTCTAGATGCCCAGAGTCACTTGCTTTAGAGATGGGTGGCTCTATAAATTACATAAATAAATAATAAAGATAGCAAACATTTGTGTAGCCGTCTGTTCCATTAGAAAAGAGAAAAAGAAAAACCTATTGATGTAATTTGATGGTCACAAGGCATTGTGACTAATTTCTTATATCTGCGTATCTGATATAAATTTGTATTGTGATTTCTGATTTAAGCTTGTTTTATGCCAACCATCTAGCATGTGTATATGTATTATATGGTCGCTAACCAAAATAGGGTAATATTGATTGTAATGATGTTATTAACTGGATTATTGTCTGATTTGATGTAATTATGATAATCTAAAGTCAGGGCATAAACACACATTGGTGCTGTTTCCTGAAGCTTTTACAACTAATATTTTGATACTGCTTGCCATATAGAAAACAGTAGAGCGCTTCAGAATTACTCAGTGATTATAACATGATGATGGGGAACTCAATGTTCATTTGTGAAATAGTTGTATCTTGCCTGATCTTTTTTCTTTGTACTGGACTACATCAACTTAGGTTATGGGTTTTTTTCAGTATTTATTGTGTATGTGTTTTCAATTTGGTTGTTAGTTGACCAAGTTATGTATTTCAGATGAAGCCCTTTACTTTTTAAATAAATAAATAAATATGTTGAAATAGTGAATTAGGCATCAAAACTACAACACTTAAAGCAATAAATAAACTCCACCTGGATGGGTAATTTGCACAGGGCTTCCTTAAATACCCACTGGAACACTGATGAATTTATCTTGGCTAAATATTGCACCTTGGAGTAACATTTCTCAATATAATGTCTATCATTTTTATTAGGACTATAACTCCCTATTGGGATGAACAATAGTGAAATAAAAGAGTTCTACTGAGTATAGTAATACTGAGATCTTTCACGGAATTTATTGAGGATACTTTAATTTGTAATCTTGACTAAATCCCCCTTCTAGATCTAGCTATTCATTTCTAGCCACTGGCAATTGTAACCAGACATTTTGGAAGATCCATATCTAGGCACCATGAAGTATCTGAAGTATTCCACAGGCTGAAACAAAGGGAAATCCTGGGGAAGTGTCCTGGGGTCATGTGATCCCCTCTTGTGACCTTCTGACAAGCAAAGTCAATGGGGAAGCCAGATTCACCTAACAACCATGTGATTAACTTAACAACTGCAGTGATTCATTTAACAACTGTGGCAAGAAAAGTTATA
This sequence comes from Naja naja, assembly GCA_009733165.1. Taxonomy (NCBI): domain Eukaryota; kingdom Metazoa; phylum Chordata; class Lepidosauria; order Squamata; family Elapidae; genus Naja; species Naja naja. The sequence goes on along the minus strand of CM019151.1, from coordinate 122,320,826 downwards.
AAATGGGGCAAAACTCACTTAACAAATTTCTCACTTAGCAATAGAAATTTTGGGCTCAATTGTGGTCATAAGTCAAGGACTACCTGTATTTTGGTAAGTACTTCTCTCTGTCATGCTCCTTCCTTCCTTCCTTCCTTCCTTCCTTCCTTCCTTCCTTCCTTCCTTCCTTCCTTCCTTCCTCTCTCTCTTTTCTTTTCTTTCCGCTCCCTCCCTCCCTCTCTCTCACACACCCACCCCTAGCAGTATCTGACTCAAGGCCACTTCAATCACAAGACATACCATTGATTACTTCAAAATTGTTTCTAAGGTCTGAAAGAAACAATTACTTCGAACTATTTCCCTGTTAAGGCAGGAGAATTCTAGAATCTTACAAACATGTCCCTTAAGATTATTGCTTTGATTTACTTTATTGTTCAGCACTGGAAAATGAAAGACAATGAAAACATTTGTGGAATGTAATCCATGTTCATAAGGAAGGGCTGGAGATGTGACAGTTAATCACACAGGACAAAATCAAGAAAAAAAATCTATTCTAATCTTCTCTATTGTTAAACCAAATTACTCCATTTATCAGTATATACACATGTCCTTTCTGCTGTCTATATCACTGACCAAAGTGTGACCTTCTTAAAACTGATGAAATAAAATTTCCACTTTTCCTCACCATTGGCCATATTTGTAAGGGATGATAAGAATAATGCTAACTGCAAGGCTAGACATTATCTTGTATTAGGGTTACATCAATTCATGGAAGGGTGTGAGGGAGCGAGTGCTTAGAGCTGAAACAGCATGATATCTCTAGGACTTCCATGTTCTTCATCAGGCTCCCTGCCCAACAATCTTAATATCTTCAATGAGCCTTGGTGGTGCAGGCTGTTAAATGCCTAGCACTTAAGTTCCAGCTGCCTGCAATTACTGCAGGCTCGAATCCCACCAGGCTCAAGGTTGACTCAGCCTTCCATCCTCTCGGGGTAGGTAAATTGAGGACCCAAGATTGTTGGGGGCTATAAGCTGACTTTGTAAAAATGCCGCTTAGTAATAAGCAGGCATATACAATGGAATGAAGGCTATTGCTGAGCGCATTGGGTTGTATCCCAAAAATTGTAAGCCACCCTGAGTCTTCGGAGAAGGGCGGCATATAAATGTAATTAAAAAAATTCTTTTATTTATCTATATATTCTTTCAAAGGATCATTTTTATCCACAAGAATGACATTGAGTTAACATGACCTCACAGTTTGGGGCATAAAAATGCAAGCCCAGGGGTTGTTTGAAGAAAGAGAAAGAAAAGCTAAAATAGGTGGTAGATAGTGCCCTAAGGAGTTGAGGACAGTGTTAAGCAAATTTGTTAGACTACATTCTGTGAACAGGTTTTGTGACTGTCCACTCCTTCATGGCAGCCTTTTTGAGAAGACACCCAGGACAATGTCTGGTCCCAATTTAAATGTGCCCAGCAGTTCACAAATATTGCCTAAGAGAATGTTATGACTACAATTATTAGTGGACACTTATGAGTCACTTTGAGGTAATGGTTGAACTACCAGGCTAGAAACCAGGAGACCCTGAGTCTCATCTTAAGCATGAAGCCACCTTGGTTAGTACCTTTCTCATCCCTAGGAAGGAGGCAGTGGTAAACGTCTTCTGAAAAAACTTGCCAAGAAAAATGCAGGGAATTATGAAGGCAGTTGCTAAACGTCAACATTGGTTCAAAGACGCCCCCTCCTAAAACAACTACCCTTAGATCCAGACAAAATGGAAATTACAAGAGAAAAGGCAATAAAATTCATGTAAAATTAGGAAAATATTACAAGCTGTCCATTTTCTTGTGCATTATACAGCATGCCGATTCTGTACATTTAGCATTTTGTGAAATTTGGGACAACAGTCTGTTTATCTAGTTAGCTCTTTGGGGGTTATGAAATAGCAATAGCAATAGCACTCAAACTTATATACTGCTTCACAGTGCTTTACAGTCCTCTGTAAGCAGTTTACAGAGTCAGCTTCTTGCGCCCAACAATCTGGGTCCTCATCTTACCCACCTCGGAAAGATGGAAGGCTGAGTCAACCTTGAGCCTGGTGAGATTTGAACTGCCAAATAGCAGGCAGCAAGTAGGCAGCAGAAGTAGCCTGCAGTACTGTGCAGTCTAACCACTCCACCACCGTGGCTTAATCAATATGTCTACCCATATAACTTTTCAGATCAATTTGGAACATGGAAACAACTAGTAAAAAACTTAGCTTGCATGCAGAATGTTCCTACAGTTTGAGATTCAGATATTGGGAACTAACTGAACTTTGCATTCCTAGTCACCCTAATTATCTCCCAGTTCTAGTGGCTAACGTGAGTTATTTATGCAGCAGGTATCAAACTCATATCTACTGCAATCAAAAGAACAATTAGCAATAAGTAAAAAACAAAAGAAGTATCTACCACACAGCCTTGGTGTGTGTGTGTGTGTGTGTGTTCAATAAAACCACAATAATCAGAATAATATAGTTGGAAGGGACCTTGGAGGTTTTCTAGTCCAATTCTCTGCTCAGGAAACCCCCTGCTCAGGAAACCTGTTGTCCCACTGATCAGGAAACCCTATAGTATTTTATACAAATAGTTGTCCAATCTCTTCTTAAAAACTTCCACTGTTGGAGCATTCACAACTTCTGGAGGCAAGTTGTTCTACTGATTAATTGTTCAGTCAGGAAATGTTCTAGGTTGCTTCTCTCCTTGATTAGTTTCTATCTGTTGCTTCTTGTCCTGGTCTTAGTGCTTTGGAGAATAGCTTGACTCCAGGGATGGGATCCGACCGGTATAACTACCAGTTCTGTTGCTCTTTGTCGCACACGCATGCACAAGTCACGTACGTGCAATTTACGACCTGCTGAGCTGCCCTGACAGCTGAGCAGTGCTGTTGGTTGGAAAGCCCTTTTTCCTGCTTTTTTAACCGCAGCTGTGTCGCGCAAAGCAGCTGCGGTTGAAACAGCAGGAAATGAAGGTCAGGTAAGAGCCTGGGCGGGTGGGTGGGCCAAAACAGCAGCAGACATAGAACTGGTTCTATGTATGCTCTCTGTTTGCTGCTTTTCAGAGCAACCGGTTCTACAGAAGTAGATAGAACCGGTAGAATCCCACCCCTGTTTAACTCCCTCTTCTTTGTGACAACCCCTGCGATATTGGAACACTGCTATCCTGTTACCCCTATCCTTCTTTTCATTAAAGTAGACATTACAATCACAGTAACTTATTCATAAACAACCACTCCTATCACTCACCGTAAATTTTTTGAAATAGTTGTGTTTTTAAAAATTTCCAGAAGGTTGACAATGTAGGGGCAAACTGATTTACAAAGACATTCCAAGCTGTTTAAGATTTTGACAACTGCCTTGCTGCTCATACCCTTGTGATGTTACTATCGCAATGAAAATGGGGAAGAAAATAGGAGGGAAACTGAAGAGAGACTCCCCACAAAGAAAATGGATTGAGAAGGCCAATGCAAGTAACTCTGTTCCCAAATTCCTTTATAATTTGTAATCAGAGCTTGGTTCATAACTAAAGCGGGAAACATTTATAATTGACTATGCATTTGGGGGAATCTGTGCCTTTGAAATGCTTTTATGTTCTGATTAAATAGCTGGCTTGACAAGGTTTGCTTGTTAAAAACATTTAAGAACAATATCTATATCTTTATTTTTAAAATTACAAATGTAAATTGTTATATTGAAAAAAAAATCAATTATTTAAACACAACTATTTGAATGTTTAATTAACAATTGGACGATGCTAATGATTTCAGCTTGTCAGAAATAAAACTTTAGACCTGGAGTGATAAAGAACATGCTGCATTATTTTAAGAAAAACCACTGACAGATCTGCTGTCCAAAGTTACATGAAAAATATATGTCTCTTGGTCAAAATGTATTATTTGAAATGATTCATCTGCTCCTTCTCAAGAGCTTTTAGACCAACACATACTATATCAAAAACAACTCAGCACACTAAAAAAAAGAATGAATTGGTCCATGAATGAAGCGTAGAGTGATTCTTCTCTTAGGAGCACTTAATTAACGTTGTCCATCCCTGTGAATGATTTTGGTTGCAAACTTAAACACACCCACGCAAAATGTGGTTTAGCACCTATATTCTTAAGACGAGTTAGTAACTTATTGGTGGAAAAGCCTCTTTTTTGCATCACTCCTGAGAATATAACAAAGACTAAAATATTGCTTCTCTAACAATAATCTGAAATTACACTTTTGTCTTGGAAATAGTAAAGTAGTAGCGGCATTGTGCAAAGTACAAACCAAATAGATAGTTCATTGTCTACATATGGGTAGCTTTTTTATAGAAAGAAAGCAAGGCAAAGAAAGAGCCAGAGAGATAGAAATGTGTGACTGTATTCAATGGGAACCATCATCAATAAAGAAAAAGATATGTACAATAGAAACTAAATTGAATTCAGTTTTTCTGACTGGAATACCAACAAGGTGATATAAAACTGCTTTAAAAATAAGTGGTCTCTTCCAATATAGTGGCAGTTGTCAGAAGCATTGTTCAATAAATATTTTCTGAAGCTTTCAGCTCTTGATGGAGTTGAGCCAATGTTTCAGTGGCAGCTTTTAAGAGAAAGAGTGGGAAAGCAGGGGAAGAGGGATGGCAAGGAACTGCTTTCTAACTGCAGGGAGAACCGGCCCATCCCAATTCGCAAGCTGCACAGCTGGTTGTGTGGCAGTTCAATACAGAAAATGATTTGGTTGTCACTGTTTTTTGTTTTTGTTTTTTTTAAACCACACACAAAGCCTGCTTGTCCTCTTTTGCTCTTTGCCACCCACTTGTATCCGAATCCAATGGCACCCCTGCCAAGAGAATGAGGGAGTCCTCTCTGGTAAATGGCAGCCTTTGTGTAGCTGCAAGACGGCTACTATCTCATTGAAACAAAAGAAGAGAAGCCATTTGCTTAATTCTTATTAATCTCACTTGCTTGTGTCATGCTACTTCTTTTCCTTTAAAAAAAAATAACAAAACACAAAAAAGCCAAGAAAGACTGTTTTAAATATCTCCTCTGACAGTATATAAAAAGTGAATCAAAGAGCAAGCCAAGCGTTTTCACGAACTACTCATTAGCAACAAAAGTCACTGCAGCTCGAAAAGTAAGGCACACTTTGTTAAGCAAACAGAGAAAAGAAAACAGGAAATGGCCCCTTGCCTTGCAAACTTTGCCTCCACAATCTTCTTATTAAAAACTATATAAGAAATAAAAGGAGGATGAGAACAAGAAGGGAGGAGAAGAGTATAAAATACTACACCAATATTTGGCGAGCCGATTCTCTTCTTGACTACGAAGGGGGATCTTCAAACAAGCACCCCATGTCCACAGCCACACAGTTTCAAGACAAATGCCTTTCTGGACAAAAGAGGGAAAAGAAAAGGGTTTTGTCTGACTACAGAAGAATAGTCTGAAATTTGCTGAAGGAGTTATAGTTATCTCTGACAGCTCCAGACTCTCACAAATACTCCCACAAGACTTTACCACAGCTTTTAACTAATCAAAGTTCTTTTCTGGTGCTTGAATAAATCATGAAAGAGCTATACCCCGCAATAAATCTGACCTCCCATTTGACTTAAATGTGTGGCTCCTGAAAAATATATTTAATATATGCCACGAGTAACACAATTTGATATTTAAAGTGAAACGTGTTTCAGTGATACATATACTGCACTTAGATTAGGACTTTAGCTGAAATGATGAGTCCCAAGAGAGGGACAGACAAACACATGCATTTTGTTAGATCACTATTGCTGTTTGTGTGGTACATTTTGCAAATAGTCACAGAGGGCTATCTTGTCTTGACAAGTAAATATTTTCTAGAAATTGGGATGTTACCCACATCCATTTATCATTTTAAGAGGAAGTAGCAATGTTTAATACTTTTTGGTAGTGTTTAAAAAAAAAAGTTTAATATGCAATTAAGAGTAAAATTTGCATCTAAATGTCATTTTCGTATATTCGTGAGTCAAAAATTAAACCTGAAGAGCAGGAAGAAATCAGAGTGCGGGTAGTTATTCCTGCCCCTCGTGAGAATCACATAGGCGAGCAATCAAATACTTCTAAATATTTTGCCTATATATTACAGTATATCTTAACAACTTAAATTAATTGAAAAATATTGTGATAGATGATGGACAGAGTCATGCTACATAAGGTACAGCATAATTTAAGAAGCTGTAGATGCAAGCACATTTATTCCTCAAATGTATTTGTAACATTAGGTGGCATAATCATATTTACATTTGGACACAATCCAAATAAAATTAAGCATTTATAGTTACAATAGGTTTTAGCTAGAAATGTTATATTTTAATCTTTGAATCAATGAGATCTGAACTAAATAGTAACAGCCATCAGAAACAGAGAACTCTCCCAAGCAAGAACTTCTCTGGATCATGGTAGTGGCATTTTTAATAATATATCTGTCTTAGGCAATATGTTTGAGCAGATAGTAGCTGGACAATCCCAAACATTCTTAGATTACATTAAGTTTATGGATCCGGGTAAGTCTACCTTAATTCTGAATTATCATGGAAAGGGTTTTGGTCACTGTAGATCTTTTTCAGAAGAAGGCTAATAAGAAAGATATGTAAGCCCTGTAATTTCTAAGGTCCCTGGTAGCTTTCAATACTACTGTTCTATCTAAAGCTGGGGACAAGTGTGTTACACATTAAGTTGCCCTTACCAGATAGTTTGTTAGCAGACTACTGGTCTGAGCACACTTTCAAATCTTGGGGTTTCCCATTTAGGAGATTAAGTAGGAGACAAAGGGCAGATACGTCTGACTGAGAAATGAGAATCTGCTGCTCAGCAGAGCAGACAATATCAGAGAAGACAAACATTTTATAATATAACGCTCTTTATACTTTTTGGAACACAGGATTTACTAGTGAAACACAAATTACTGAAAGACATGGAAAAGAGATCTGGCAGAAGTGTTGAGGATATATAGGTCAGTACAGATACTACTTGAATAGTGTGGATAAGTGCGGAGTTATACAGAACAATGGTCTGAGAGTATATTTGTCCTTCGTTGAAGTATGGTGAAGATATACGGACATTAATGAGGTTCAATAAATGGATATTCAAGTCTAGATACCAATTTGGGTGATGATATTCAAATTGTTTGGCCCAAAGTTGTATTGCAAGGGGAAGATTTATAATTCTGGAAAACAATTAGGTCTGCATTGTCATCAGAAGTTCAGTAACGATGATCAAAATACATGATGCCTCTAGGATTATTTTGATTATGGTCTCAGAATTTTATAATGCTCCTCTTAGAATGATTAGTTAGAACTGCTGGTCACAGCACTATATGAAAATCTTTTCATTCAGGTTTCACAGACCGTGATTTTTAATGCTGGAATTACTATTTGTTTTTAAATGTTTTACGTAACATTTATTAGATTATTATGCATACAATAATCTCACTGCAGTTATCATATACAAAAACCAGTTCCATGGCTTATTGCAACTGTTCATCCATTAATCCCAAAAGAAATACCACAGGTCTCAATTATTTATAAATCTTAAATCCTTTGAGACAATGCATGTATTTGAATTTAAAACTTTCAAGGATTTTTTTTTGCACAACTACCAAATATGATAAAATTTCCCCCTTTGTTCTTTTAATTTCCAATATAAATTTGAAGTGTCTTTATACTTTCTGGACAATTTCTCTGGTGACATATACCAACAATACATCATTTTATAAAAATTCTCTTTTAAGATTATAACAATGTAAATCTCAAAGCTCTTTCAGCCACATATTTTCCCATTGTTCCATCTATATATTATAACAAAATTTAGCCCATGCTACCATACATTATTTTTACTTTTCTTTCTGTTTCAAATTTGAATAAAAGTCTCAAGTGAAGAGAATATACGTAGCTCAGGGCTGAACTATGGAGTCCTTGATGTTCTCTGAGCTTGTGTGACTAGTGACAATTATGTATGCTAAATGAATCATCCATTTTATAAAGTTATCTCCAAGATTCTTATCTTCCACAACCTTGATCAAGAAAGCTCAGTTCAAATTGTCAAAGGCCTTTTCTTAACCTAAGAAATCAATGTGACTTTTCTTTTTCATCATGTTGCTCCAAATATCTAACTCATTTCTAACATTCTTCTTTAGCTTTCTTTTAGGTAAAAGCCCACATTGATCCCCATGAATAAATTCTTATGAAATTATTTTAAGCTAATCAGCTAGAATTGTTGTGTACAAATTGTAGCCATTATACAATAATGATATCAGCCCATACGATAAGTCTTAATTTATGACTATAATTAAAACCAAAATTTTCATTACTAAACAAAACAAATGAGTTTCCTCCCATTTAAAACCTTCTTGCTACAGTTGTTTAGTGAATCACTACAATTGTTAAATTAGTGGCAAAGCTAATAACTTATTCTGGCTTCCCTGCTGACTTTGCTCCTCAGAAGGCCACAAAAGGAGCTCACAAGGCCAGGACACTACACTTCCAAGAACTGATTATAGCATTCCCAGAAATTCTACCTCTAAAACATTTCAATGTTACATGACCTCATAATCCTGATATATCCAATACTAAAGCCATTAACTTTATTAATTTTGCTAAATATCCAGTATTATTTTTATAAGAAGAGCAGAGAAGACAACTAAGAGCAGCCAGTTGCAATGACAATAAGGTAATAGATATTAACATAACTTTGTTGAAAAGGGAAGAAGAGAACAGAGAAGGCGGTACTACACTTATAAAATTCAACTTCATACCTTCTTTCATTATATTGTTTTGATAATTGCAGGGGAAGGGAAAAATGCCACAGTTCACTTTTTGATGCTGCCTAACATCAGAATTCTAAAATGAAGTATTTAAATGCTAAAAAAGAAGATATGGAAAACAGAACCCAGATCATAATTGCTCCAGGAAAGAATTCAGATTCTGCAAAAAAATTCAGACATGATATATTTCTGCAAAAATATTCAGACATGGATTGTAGCATTAAGCCATGAGCAAACAATATTCAGTAAATCTGCTGCGATGTTTTTTGATAATGTGAGGGAATCCATTTATACTTTCTATTTCTTGTTGACAATTTGGCAAGGTGTAAACAAGCAAAAAGTATCTAAGCTACTTCCAATCTTCTTTTCAGCAATTACACAGTAATTACTATTTCCACATTCCCAAATTATATATTATGGTTTCCATCTTCCTATAAGGAAAACATTTTAACCAATAAATTCCAAAATTACTAGTTCATTTTTTTTTTCATTTCAAGCAAGAAGTTCATGAAGGGTTTCCAGTCTTTCATAAAGTAGCCTCACATCTTCTATTGTAGCACTTTGCAGTATATAGATGTAACTTGAAAAGAAGAAAGAGAATGCTCCTGGAAATGGTGGAAAGACAGAACTAAAAAGCTTGAGAAAAACAACTCCAGAGGAATCCTTCTCAGAATCCTCCAAAAGCTAGTACCCTTTGCTGGAAATTTATTGAATACTGTACTGAAAAATGTTTTTCTCTCAAGTAATTTTTTTAAAATGGTTGGGCATTGTTACCATTAATTGGTTATTCCCCAAAGAGTAACGCAAAGAAATATAAATTGTTGCTCATAACATGAAGTCAATATGACTGACAAATGACTCAAATGCATCCACTCCAGATCATGTGGGATTAGATATAGCCATTTTAAAGTGATTAGATGCAATTTTCAACAAACACATCCATATGTAGCTATAAATCAAGTATATGTCCCAATACTGGGTTCAAACTTTTAAAGAGACTATGGCAATATCAAAACACCCTGTTCAATTTTCTTGATAGTTGTGAAAAAATACTTATACTTCAACCACAAACAAAACATTAAATATTGAGCAGGTGCTTTTTCTCACTCTATTAGGATATAACGGTGGAAATAATCAAACTGGCAAGGTTCAAACAAACAGATTATGCTTGCAAAGAAGTGTCTGATTGTGAACTGACTACCATTCCTTAAACTTCAGGAGAAATTGCTAAGTACAAGAAAATTAAAAGAAAGGGGGCGTTGGTACTTACCCAATACACCCGTTCTCCGTGAGCTGTGAAGAGCATCCAGTAGTGGTAGGTGCTTCAATCTCTCCTAAGATAGGCTGGGCTTAATTACAAGGACGCTCCTCCTCCTCCTCCACGGTATTCCTCCCTAGCGTCCCCCAATTTTGGCAAAGTCAAAGTGTCAACACATTTCTGTCCTTCACCCTATCTAAGAATTGGCCGGAATAGGAACCCCACCAGACGGAACTTGGGTGGGGCTGGATGCTCTTCACAGCTCATGGAGAATGGGCGTATCAGGTAAGTACCAATGCCCCTTCTCCCCATAGCTGTTCAGAGCATCCAGTAGTGGGACATACCAAAGCTTGGCCTGTCCTACGGGAGGGAATCCGTCTGGATCTATGTTCCCTTTTGATCCCTGTGGACCCGTTGTAACACTCTCCTACCAAATGATGCCTCCGTAGAGGCAACGACATCAATTTTATAGTGTCTGATGAAGGGCGATAGAGAAACCCAAGTTGCTGCCCTACAAATTTCTTCTATTGGCGCTTGTGTGGCCCATGCTGCCGACATTGCTGCACTCCTCATGCAATGCGCTGTTATACCTCTGGGCACTGGAAGTGATTGATCGTGGCTCTTAACCACCTGCCAATTGTTGAAGATGAAACTTTGCGCCCTTGGGTGGTAGGTTGAAATGAAATGAAAAGAGCTTCTGTTTTCCTAAATCCAGCTGTACAATCTAAGTAAATACGCAAGGCACGTCTCACGTCAAGCCGATGCCATTGGTATTCAAGTCTATGAGTTGGTCTCGGGCAAAAGTTTGGGAGTACCAACTCCTGCGCCCTGTGGAAAGCGGAATTAATTTGGGGCACAAACGTTGGATCTGGACGGAGGACCACCCTGTCATGGTGAAATATACATAGGTCCTTTCTTACTAACAATACAGCTAGCTCGGAAATTCGTCTTGCTGACGTAATAGCTATCAAAAACACCACCTTGTATGTTAGAAATTGGAGGCTCGTCGTCTTCAGTGGCTCAAAAGGTCCCTTCGTGAGAGCAGAGAGGACCTTGTCAAGATCCCAAGTTAGGTAGTGGTGTATCACCGGGGGCTGTATTTTTTATTTTTATTTATTTTTTATTTTTATTTACATTTATATGCTGCCCTTCTCCGGAGACTCAGGGCGGCTTACAATCTTTAGAGCACAATCTAATGTGCTCAGCAATAGCCTTCATTCTATTGTATATGCCCGCTTATTACTAGGGCTTTTTTTGGCCTCCCTCAAGCGGCATTTTTACAAAGTCAGCTTGTTGCCCCGAACAATCTTGGGTCCTCAATTTACCTACCCCGAGAGGATGGAAGGCTGAGTCAACCTTGAGCCTGGTGGGATTTGAGCCTGCACTAATTGCAGGCAGCTGGAACTAAGTGCTAGGTGTTTAACAGCCTGCACCACCAAAGCCGTAGATTAATGGCTTCTCGAATGAAACTACGAATGCGAGGATGATGTGAAATGGAGCGCAGATCACCCCAGGAAAATGACCAAAGCTAAGGCTGCCACCTGTCTTTGCAAAGTGTTGGGTGAAAGACCTCTGTCCAGACCATCCTGTAAGAACTCCAATATTTATGCCACTGATGGAGAAGTGGGGTAAATATTGGATTTAGCGCACCATCTACAAAAAATGTTCCAGGTGGCATTGTAAATGCGATTTGTTGAGGGGGCGCCTGGCTGCTTGGATGGTGGAAGTGACCCTGTTGGAAATTTTCTCGCCCTTCAGACATCTCCGCTCAATCTCCATACGGCAAGGTGGAGCCATTGAGGATCCGGGTGTTCAACTGGACCCTGAGATAGAGCGACTCTGTCCGGCGGAATTCTCCATGGTTCCGCTAATGACAGATCTCTGAGGTCTGCGAACCACAGCTTTCTGGGCCAGTTTGGTGCTACTAGCAACAGTTCCGCTTTCTCCTCCAGAAGCTTTTGGATCACCTTGGGGATCAGTGGAAGAGGGGGAAATGTGTACAGTAGACCTGGTGGCCAATGGCATCGAAGGGCATTGATATTCTCTGCTCCCTGAGTTGGGTACCTTGATATGAATCTCAGGAGTTGGGCGTTGAGAGGTGAGGCAAATAAGTCGATCACCGGTTGCCTGAACCTTAGGACTGCTTCTTGGAAAAGTGTCGGATGTAGATGCCATTCCGACTGATCGACCGTGGCCCTGCTCAGCCAATCTCCCTGGATGTTTGACAGACAGGATATATACTCCGCCCTGATGGAGAGCAAGTTCCTCTCAGCCCAAAGGCACAACTTCTCTGCCTCCCTGATTAGTTGACCTGAGTGGTTATCCCCGTTTGTTTATATGAGCCTTCATTGTAACATTGTCTGTTAGAATTAGGATGTGTTTGTACCGAATTAGCAAAAGGAGGCTGTGAAGAGCCAGATGGACAGCTCTGAGTTCCAATAGGTTTATGCTGTATGATTGTTCAAGAGCAGACCGTGTGGTGCTGGTAGTGTGCTCCCTATCCAAACAGGCTGGCATCCGTTGTGACGATAGATCTATTGGGTTCCTTGAATAGGCAACCTTTGTTGATGACAGGTGCGGTCCACCAATGAAGGGATCTGAGGACCTTTGGTGGTACTATGACTCGTGAGTTGGAAGTATCTCTTCCTGAACTTTGGAAGGGCAACAGGTACTATTGTAGGGTTCTGGCATGCAGCCGGGCCCAGGGAACAATAGAAATGCAGGAGATCAGTTTCCCCAATAGTTTAGATAAACAGACCAGGGGTACCCGTTTAAGGGTCCTGGTCTCCTGAGCTAGTTGTCTAATGCTCTCCTGTCTATCTGGAGAAAGGAAGACTCTCCTTTCCATGGTATCTATAATGGCTCCTAGATGAATTAGGTGAGTCGATGGAGTTGTGACTCTTAGCCCAGTTTATAGAAAACCCATGATGTTGAAGGGCCTGTATTGTAAACTGGGTGTCTAATTCAGCCTGACTAACAGATGATTACAAGATTAGAATGCCATCAAGGTAGCATTGTAACTGGACAGGACTACCCCTGAGGTGTCTGGCCAGAGCTGCCAAGACCTCAGTGAATGAATGTCCTGGGCGCTGATGCTAACCCAAAGGGAAGAGCAACATACTCGAAATGTATGTTATTATAGCAAAATCTAAGAAATTTACTATGAGAAGGCCGAATCGGAATGTGCAAGTATGCCTCTGTCAGGTCTATCGATGTTAAAACGTCGCCCTTCCTGATGCTAAGTAGAATGGATTGCAACATGGTCATTTTAAATTTTTGGTACACCAGAGAGCGGTTGAGGCATTTTAGGTCTAAAATTGCCCTCCATCCCCCTGAACTCTTTGGAACCACAAAAAGGTGTGAGTAAACCTCTGTCCTTGCTGATCCGGTGCCACCGGTTGAATGGCCCGGATCTCTAGCAGATGTTGTATAGCAGTTTTCATAAGAGATCTTTTGACAGGGTCTCTAGAGAGAGGGGATTTCATAAAGAAGTTCGGGGGAGTGGACTGAAATTCCAGAGCCAAACCAAATCTAATGGTGTCCCTGACCCACAAGTCGGAGGTAGAGGAATCCCACTGATTGGCAAAGAATTTTAGTCGACCACCGATAGGGATCTCCTGAAATTCCCTATTTGGGATGCTGGAAAGACCTGTTTCCAGTCCCACAGAAAGGTCTCTTGCCTTGTCCTCCCTTTCTAATCCTGTCCCCAAAGTCAGACCTTTTGGGTTGTTGCCTTTGTCTATATCCCAGAGTCCTCTGGAATCTATTGGAGTAGGGACTCTGGTAGAAGGGGCAAAAGGAGCTCCTCTGAAAGGACTGCGGGCTCCTATTGTCCAATTTCCGAAAAAGAGACGGCAGGACTTTTTTCTTGTTCCTAGATTCTATTAGGAGTGGATCAAGGGCAGTGCCAAACAGCTTTTCGCCTGAGATGGGCGCAGAGGCAAGCTTCCACTTGTGTTTGGTGTCAGCTTGCCAATGTCTGAGCCAAAGTAACCTACGTGCAGATACCGTGAGAGGCATTAAACATAGCATCCGCAGAAAATTCTGCTGCGGCTATCAGTTTGGCAATGTCCTGATGTGCTCATATATTGGAGTAGGGGATGGTGTCCCGCAGATGGCGAAGCCATCTTAAAGAAGATCTAGTAAAAAAAGATGCGGCCACAGCTGCTCTTATGGCCCACGCATCAGCTTGGTGAGCTCTGCGAAGCATTAGTTCAGCCCTTTTCTCTTCTGGTTTGAGTGCCTCCTCCGCTTCACTTGGAATATTAGAGGAGGATGCCAAGGCCAGGATCATTGACCTCAGGGGTGTTAAGGGTGTTAGCAAAATCAGGGGCCAGATTATAAAATTTCCTATCATATCTCGTGGGAGCAGGATAAGTAGCTGCGGAAGCCCACTGATTTTGGACTAGGTCTGAGAACATATGAATGACATCCGCTTCGGTGACAGGTTGAGAGAAGATTAAGTCTTCTGACTCCTCCTGTGAGCTCACTTGTTGCGAAGCTGGGGTCGGCTTTTAAGTCGTGTGGTATTCTTGGCCTTGAATAATAGCGACCTAAATAACTGGGGGTGAAACAGGCTGGTGAATATCGGTTGGTCGGAATAAAGCCCTCATCATCCGACATGCCCCGTTCTAGAGGTTCCGCCTCTGACAGAGCCGGGTCAGTCCCATGGGCTGACCCTGACTCGACTTGGAGCAACTTGTCATCTTGATCACCCTCCTCCTGTGGCCCCTGGAGAGGAACATCTGGGTGTATGGAAAACTCCCCATGGGGAGGTACCTGTATGTAATGTTGATCCATTCTGCTTATCGATCGCGGATTGTGACTCACAATCTGAGACTGTGGATCTTTGTCTGACGGCTACAGACTGTTGAACTCCTGCTGCGATGCCTGATGGATCGCCAGCTCCATCCAAGCCTTCATCCTGGCAGGGACTTCATCCAGTAAGATATCCTCCTGACGAAGTCTGGCCACTGTAGGAGTGAATGTGGCCTCGAGGGCCCATCGTGTTGTGGACGTTGTGGCCAAGCTCTCAAGGTGAGGTTGCAAGATGGATCCCTGCCTGGACTGTGAGGACAGATCCAGGGGGAGGGGGGGAGGGTTTGGGGCTTCAGCTGGTCGCGGAATAGGTGGGACTGGAGTGGTCTTCTCAGTCTCCCTCATACATCTCTTCAAGTGCCGCTCAATGGCCTGATGACATCTTTGGGCATCCTTTTTGGAGGCTTTGGAAGGCCCTTTTGGATTCCTTGATTTTTCGTGAGCCCTGGTTGTGGCTCTTGATGAGGCCCTGGAACTACTGCCTCCTGCCATTGTTTGAGTAATGAGATTGCAGACTGGGGTGGCTGGCACGCCCAGGGGCCTGTTCCATGATTAGACAGGGAACCCTTATAACAATAATCCCCACTAATTTCAATGACTTAATTTTTTAATTTTATGTATTTATGTATGTGTGTGTGTGTGTGTGTGTGTGTGTGTATAATTAATATCAGTGTTATTATTCTTGATATTATTAGTGCCACTTCCAATGGAAATGGGGCCAAATTAGACCAAATGTAAATAATTTGGGGAACACCTAATCAGGCCAAAGGTTTTTGTAGATTAACAATAGGCCTGCAACAGCTGCTCTGCAAAGGCGGACTTAGGCCTTGGTGCTTGCTGTGAAGCTGCTGGAAATACACTGTGAGAGTCAGCCAACTAATAATTCCTCTGATTTGAATGAGCAGGGCTGAAACCTTCTGGTCTTATGGAGATAATCCCAGTGGGAAGGCAGTATGGACTTTCTCACAAATGAATAAACGGCTCCCTTGAACTGTGCGCTAATCAAAATGGTGGCTGCTGTTTTGGCACACAAACTTCCAGCAGCTACACTCGCGTGGCAAGAAAGGCTTTTCAGCAGCTGGAAATGATAAATAAAGCGGGGAAGGGTATCGCGCTAATGCCTCTACCCCTTGCAGTGTTCCGTGGGGAAAATGCCTCAGGCTGTTGAATCGGCGGAACACGAGTCACACTCGCTGTTTGGCCCAGCGCTGCTTTAGAGTCGCGATGATCAGCTGGATAAAGTGTTCTGAGATGGAAGGTTATTTAAGTAAAAGCGCGATGGTAAGGCGAGGAAACAGTGTTTTGAGGCAAACGCCTCCTTTCACCCTCAGAGTACTGAAGGCGCTAACGAGCGATCATAACACGCCGACGTTTGGATGGTCTTTTTAATAATACTGACGGAGGTTTCAAGGGATCTCTAGATGGTAATTAGAGGCTCTAATTTAAGAAAGGGAATCAAACCTGAAGGTTTTAGAGAGTTTTTTTGCTATTCCGGCCAACAAACAGAAAAAGCTGCATAATCCTGCGAAGGCTGAGCAAAAACTGGGGGACGCTAGGGAGGAGTATCATGGAGGAGGAGGAGCGTCCTTGTAATTAAGCCCAGCCTACCTTAGGAGAGACTGAAGCACCTCCCACTACTGGATGCTCTGAACAGTTCAGGGGAGAATAATCAAAATTAATCAGTTGTTGTCTTGTACACGATTCCACACATCTTCAAAGCAGCCCTAACTCTATAATACAACAGGGTTATTCTTGACAGAGATTATATGCCATCGAAAAAAAATTAAATGTCGTGTGAAATAAAAATGTATTGTTTCATGGTTTAGGATTGATTTCCAGATGTTAAGAGCAAAGTGAGGGTAGCCAACATACATTGTAAGAAGCACTTCTAAGCAGCTCTTAAAGACACATTGAGGATTTTTTGTTTAACACAAAGATTTTAAATAGTCCAAAAATAACCCAACTGACACAGATATCCCAATTATATCCACTACAGTATTTACACTAGGATTAAAGAGATGCAAATACAGAAAGGTAACATACAGCTAAATATTTTGACTCAAAGAGTGTAAACAGTTCATTGGTTGGTTATAACAGACACATCTTAATGGCAGTTCTACCATTATGAAATTATCTCCAATTAATATCTACTTTAATAGTGGCACTAAAGATAAGCTGTGTAATTTATTTCTTTCCTAAAAAAGGAGTAATAGACTGGGCTGCTTAATGCTCCACCATTTCCTACACTGAAAACCTAGCCCCAAAATAATATAATATTCTATCTAGAATTCTAAGTGAATGAATATATAAATGTTTGCTATTTCAGAAAAGTTTGTGTGTATATGCATTTTATTGCATCCTTATTACTTTAGAGAGAGAAATGATGGAGTAAACACTTGCTTCAGAAACTGTATTTTCAGAACAGAACGCATCATATGGCAGGGAAATTTAAGTACAGTCTCGCATTTGTCCAACTGCTGTTCATAGAGATCCCCAGAGCCCTCTTTCAAGAGCGAAAGAACAAATGTTACCCAGTATTTTATGTTCATCAATTCTTAGAAAACTCCCAAATAGTCTGTTGACAATTATATAACACACTAATGGACAATCCATAACAAAAGCAACTGTTTCTATTAGTAGACTGCTTTCAATCTTGCCATGAAAAGCACTGTAATGACCCATATATGGATTCCAATGTTACAAATGTGATATTTAAAATCGCAGCCATATGTGCATCATAAAAAGATTCTCGAGCGTGCCTGATAAGATGGCCGATCACACCTAGAGCTCCGCAGGAGGGAATCCTTAGTCTTTTGTCCTGAGGGAGGTTTCAGGGGCCATTTCCATCTCCCGACCCAGAATCTAGTGAGGGAAATCCTGGGGACTCGATCAATACCAACTAGACCGAGCACCGCCGGAAGAATCACAAGATCCATATCAGCGATCTTGATAAAAGCCGTTAAGCCTGCTGAGGCGGCAGCGGGAGCGGCGGTTTACATTCCAACGGCTTTAAAGACTTCAACAGTTAAACAGCTTGGACAGCACCAGCCCCAACGGCACCGGCAGTTTTAAAGTTTTAAACCCTCGGAGCCTTTTATGACATCGGAGGCTTTGGCTCCGGTGGCTCCGATGGCTTCAGCAGCTTCAGCTCGGGTGGCTGGAGTCCTACATTGGTTGATGGCGATGCTGATGGCTGCTCCGATGACAACGACACCAAACTGTGAACCTGGCAGTGGCTGGAACTGGGCTTGGAGATTTAAAAATGAGCCCGAGGCCGTTGCTGGCTCTGGAATAGTCACCACTGTAGTTTGCTATAACTGGTCTGTTTGGTGCTATCCTCTGGCTGCCTTTCCTGTCTCTCTTCCCCCCTCTTTGAATAGGCTGTCATGCTTACACGCACAATTCCAGCCCCTGATGTTTATGACACCATGGAAGAGACCCCTACTGGCCCAAAGACTCAAATCCATTTTCATTCGAACCATGGACAACTGGATGGCCTTTCCCCCTAGCCACCCAGGATCTTGTTTGTCCAATGCTTGTTGGGGATCCTTCCCCCTCCCTTTATGTCTGGTCCCAGCTGGACTTGTGGCAAGGAACTTGTTGATACACTCAATCTATTGTGGTGAGAGGACAATTGGATTGGGTACACTGTTCCTGCTGATTGGCAAAGACACCTGCCTTAACATCATCTGGCTAAACAACCACTGGAGTTCCACGAACGGTGAGACCACAGTGGCTAGTCCTGAAGGCTTTACCACCAGCCTCCTGGGCTGTCGTGAGAGGGCACCTGGGACATGGACTACCCAAATGATTAGTCCCATGCTGAGACTGAACTATCACCATCTGGACATTTCCCATCTATAGACCAATTTTCCCTCATTAGGAATTCATTTGATGCTTTGTGCGGTCTTACTTGGCTGCAGAATTGCGGGCCTTAAGGGATACACCTTTATCCTGGACATGGCCTGCCGGACTTTCCCTGGCCTACCTTGAGGACAGATTTTGGAATCCAGAGAGGTGGCATGGCGTGGGTGTGGGGCGGGATCTGGGAAAGCATACTGAGAGGGATTCCAAGGCTTTGTTAATTAAATTTTTAGATCACTATTTAAGAGGGTTAGGGAAGGGGATGGATGATCGGGCCCAGTTAAAACCAAAGGGGGTGTCATTGGAATCTCTTCAGTCCGGGTTGGAAATGGGTCGCGGTGGGAGAGGGGTGGGGTTGGGGCTTTCTGGGATGCTGGGGGGGGGGGGGGGAGCAATCCCCACGGTGAAGGGGAATGGCAGTAGAGGTAAGAACGGCGGGCCATATCGGTTTCTGGGAGCGCACCCCCACTATCTTTGGGCGGTGATGCGTTCCGACCCGTCGGTTCATTCTCGCATCCCTGGGGGCTTGGAGGACCGAGTCCCTGGACTCAGGTTGGTCTATTTAAACGCCAGGTCCGTGGTTAACAAAACTTCCCTCATCCGGGATCTGATTGAGGAGGAAAACGCGGACCTGGCCTGCATCACGGAAACCTGGTTGGGCCCAGAAGGTGGGATCCCTCTAGTGGATATGTGTCCACCAAGTTTCCGTGTGCTACATCAACCTCGAGTCCAGGGTAGGGGTGGGGGGTGGCGGTTATAATCAGGGAGGCCTTATGTCCGAGGGAGACCACTGTCTCGCAGATAGGTGGCTGTGAATCTCTCCTCTTGAGATTGGGCCCTGAAGGTCAGTTGGGTCTGTTGCTCATGTACCTATCTCCCAGCTACATGACAACAGCCCTGCCTGCGCTGCTGGATGTCCTCTCGGAGGTGGCGGTTGAGCTCCCCAGACTTATTGTACTGGGGGACTTTAACCTGCCATCACTGGGAGGGGCATCGAAGGTGGCGAGGAGTTCATGGCCTCCATGGCGACCATGGACCTGACTCAGGTAATACAAGGGCGACTCATGAGGGGGACACATGCTTGACCTTGTTTTCATCTCGAGACAGTGGGGAAATGATCTGGGGGATCTCCAACTATACAACCCCTGCCATGGGCGGATCATTCTCTCCGACTGGCCTTCCAATATGCCACCCCTCGTCGCTGGGAGGCGGGACCAATGAGATGGTTCGCCCCAGGTGCCTAATGGACCCAGAAGGGTTCCAGACAGCGCTTGGGTCAATTCCGGCCTCCTTAGACGACAGCTCGGTGGATGCCCTGGTGGACGCCTGGCAAATGGCTGCGCGGGCACTAGACCGAGTTGCCCTTGCGGCCTCTTACCGCTGCAGATCCCGATTAGCTCCTGGTTTCAGCAGAGCTGCGGGAGATGAAGCGACAGAAGAGAGGCCTAGAGAGCTGTTGGAGATCCAGCAGGTCTGAATCTGACCGAGCACAGCTAAGATCTTATTTTAGATCTTACCTTGCTGCAATGAGGCGGGCGTGCATACTTCTCCGCTCTCATTGCATCCGCAGATAATCACCCGGCTGCCCTGTTTAGGGTCTCCCGCTCCCTCCTTAATCGGATGGAGGTGGAGGACCCACTGCAGGGACGTGCCGAGGAGTTTAGTCAACATCTGACGGACAAGATCGCTCAGATCCAGACAGGCTTGGACTCCGACTGGGCAGAGTCCGGCAGGAGTGCGACAAGTGGTCTTAGAGATACCATCTGGGAGGAGTTTGATCCTGTGACTCCAAATGAGGTGGACAGGATCATGGGAGGCTGAGTGCTGCCATGTGTTTATTGGACCCGTGTCCCTCCTGGCTGGTCTATGCTGCCCAGGAGGTCACACGAGGCTGGCTCCAGGCAGTAATCAACGCCTCTTTGAGTGGGGGTGTCTTTCCCACCGCCTTGAAAGAGGCGGTGGTGAGGCCCTCCTCAAGAGGCCTGCCCTGGACCTGGCTAATTTGAACAACTTTCATCTGGTCTCCAACCGCTTTATTGCGAAGGTTGTTGAGCGTGGTGGCTCAGCAGCTCCCACTGTTTCTGGAGGAAACCAACTATCTAGACCCAGTATCAATCGGGCTTCAGGCCCGGATACAGCAGGAGCGGCATTGGTCGCACTGGTGGATGATCTCTGGAGGGCGGGACAAGGGTTACTCCTCTGTCCTGGTCCTGTTAGATCTCTCAGCGGCTTTTGATACCATCGACCATGGTACCTTACTGCGGCCGAGGGGTTGGGAGTGGGGGCACTGTTTTACAGTGGTTCTCCTCCTACCTCTCGGTGCATGCAAGTAGTGTTGGCAGGGGGGCAGAAATCAGCCCCAAGACCCCTCCTATGTGGGGTACCTCAGGGGTCGGTTCTTTGGCCCCTCCTGTTCAACATCTACATGAAGCCGCTGGGCGAGATCATCCGTGGTTTTGGGGTGAGGTATCATCAGTATGCTGATGATACTCAGCTTTTTATCTCCAACCCTAACCAACCCAGTGATGCCCTCAATGTGATGTCCCGATGTCTGGAGGCAGTACGGGTCTGGATGGGAAGGAACAGGCTTCGGCTCAACCCAGCTAAGACCAGTGGCTGTACATACCGGCATCTCGAATTGTCCAGGAGATTCCATCTTTGGCTAGGAGGGGAGAGGTGTTACCCCCTGTAGATAGGGCGCACAACTTGGGTGTCCTCCTGGATACACGGCTCAGTTTGGAGGAACAGGTGGGAGCTGTGGCCAAGGGGGCATTCGCTCAGGTTTGACTGGTGCGCCAGTTACGTCCCTATCTGGACCGAGATGCCCTGCGTACAGTCACTCATGCACTCGTTATCTCCCATCTGGACTACTGCAATGCTCTTTACATGGGGCTGCCCTTGAGGACCACTCGGAGGCTTCAACTGGTCCAGAATGCGGCAGCGCGGGTTGTGATGGGAGGTTCCCAATACTCCCATATTACACCCCTCCTGCGTGAGCTGCACTGGCTACCGGTTGCCCTCTGAGTGAGATTCAAGGTGCTGTCATTGACTTATAAAGCCCTTTATGGCATTGGACCAGGATACATGCGGGAGACCCTGCTGCCGATAACAGCTTCCCAACGTCCCGTCGCTCCCATCGAGGGCCTGCTCCAGGTGCCATCGACACAACAATGTTGACTGGCGACCCCAGGAGTAGGGCCTCTCGGTGGGAGCACCCACCCTATGGAATCAACTTCCCCTGGAGCTCCGGACGGCTCCTGACCTCCGCTCCTTCCGCTGTGACCTAAAAACATGGCTATTCCAACTAGCCTACCCGGACTGATGGGGACTGAGGGAGGGTGTTAAATATATTTTTAAAATATTCTAATTGACAAAGGAGACCTTGGTTTTTAATGTCCTTTAACATTTATGTAATTGTATTGGGACTGTTTTAATTGTAAGCCGCCCTGAGTCCCTCAGGAGATAGGGTGGCATATAAGCCTAATAAATAAATAAATAAATAAATATTGTTGTAAGATCCTATAGGATCCTTTTATTTACAAACAATAAAAATGCTGCTTGGGTTTCTATAAAACACCAAGCAATCATAATGCTGGCACTTTTTCCTTTTTTTACTTTTTAGAATTTCTCCATTGTCTTTTCAACAGCTATGCTATTTATGTTAATCCAAACTTAAATATTTATTTTATTTGGTTCAGATTCTATTGCTAGATTCTTATGTTTCAGAGAAAAAACTGTGAGAGAAAACCCTCCAGGTGGCATCATAGATGCGCCTCGTAGATGGTTTACGAGATGCCTGGATCGTGAGGATGACCTTTCTCTGGGGGATTAGCCTTCCCTCGCCGTTGCCGCTCAAGCGCCACACGGTCAGTTTGAGCCACTGGGGATTCGGATGGATTATGGCTCTGTGGAGCAGGGAGATCAGATGGGGTGGGATCATCCAAGGAGGAGCCACAGACAGGTTGACCAGGTCCACAAACCAGGGCTTCCTGGTTTGCGGACCTGGGCCAGAAGAATTAGCTCCACTCGTTCCTCCAACAACTTCCATGTGACCGCCGGAATGATAGGAAGAGGGGGAAAGGCATAGAGGAGACCTGTGGGCCAGCTGCACCAAAGAACATTGGTCCCCTCCGCTCCCTGGGAAGGGAACCTGTTGAAAAATCTGTTGACTTGGGCATTTTTAGGAATGGAGAAGAGATCCACCTCCGGAATTCCGAATCTGAGGGACAGATTCCTGAATAGGGACGGGAGGATGGACCATTCTGCCTAGACAACAGAACTCCTGCTGAGCCAGTCGGCTTGGGAGTTGTTGACCCCAGAGATGTGATCTGCTGAGAACAACAACAAGTGCTTCTCCGCCCATAGCCCCAAATGTTCTGCCTCCCTCATAAGAGCCTTGGATCTCGTCCCACCCTGCCTGTTGACATGGGCCTTTGCAGCCATGTTGTCTGTCAACACGAGATAGGGAGCCGGTCACCGAGGCTCTGAAAGACCTGAGAGCCAGAGAGATGGCTCTGAGCTCTAGCCAATTTATGGGACAGGTTCTGTCTGATCTGGACCAAACCCTTTGAGCCGTCTGACCCTCCATATGGGAATCTCAACCCAGAAGACTGGCATCTGTGGTGATTACTAGCCTGTCTGGTTCTGTGAACTGAAGTCCCTTCCAGAGGGACGGGGAGAGCCACCAATTGAGGGATCGCCTGACCTGTGGGGGGTGCAGGACCCTGATAGACGTGTGGCTGGTTCCTGCTCGTTGGAAAGGGAGTAGGGGCCATTGGAGAGATCAGGAGTGATGTCTTGCCCACGGAACGATGCCGATACAGGAGACCATCTTCCCCAATAGTTTGGAGAGCAGCGACAAGGGAACAGTGTGTTGCTGCTGAATTTGGCTGATGATCTCTGCCAGGCTTTTTCCATGATCTGGAAGACAGGAAACCTGGCACAAAGTTGTGTCGATAACTGTTCTCCAGTGCAGCAGCTTGGTCGTGGGTGACAGATGACTCTTCTTGGTGTAGTTGGAAAAGCTGTGGCTTTGGAGGCAGGACAGGGTGATTTGTAGGTCTCGATGGGCAGAGTGGATAGAGGAGGACAGTATCAACATGTCGTCCAAATAGCACTGCATCCTCACTGGAACAGAATGTAGCGCAGCCACCAATGCTGCTAGGATCTTTGTGAAGACCCTTGGAGCTGAGGAGAGGCCGAAGGGAAGGGCTCGATACTGGTAGTAGGCATTCTGGTAACAGAAGTGGAGAAACTGGCGATGATGTGGCCAAATGGGAATGTGGATGTAAGCCTCCATGAGATTGATGGAGAGAGGTTGCCCACCCGAATGCTCTCTAAAATAGAATGCAGTGTCTGCATTTTAAATCGCCTGTATTTAACTAATTGATTGAGAAATTTTAGGTCAAGTATGGCTCGCCACCCCCCTGAGGCTTTAGGAACAACAAAAGACCAGAGAAAAATGGATGTCCCCATTGTAAGGTGGGAACTGGTTGACTAGCCCTTATGTCGAATAGATGTTGCATGGCCGAAGTCATAAGGCCTTTCTTTGTAGCGTCCCGTAAAATGGGACAAATCAAAAAAAAATTTCTGGGGTTCACGATAGAAATTCCAATTGTAACCCTGACCTAACAGTGTTGAGAACCCAGGCGTCCATCATTTGGAGGCGAAGAAGGCTAATCGACCTCCAATGGGTGGGGAGAACGAGATATTGCTTAGAGCGACGGAAGGAATGACCCCATCCCCCACAAAAGGGCCGTTTACCAGCAGAAGGTTGTTGTCTGCCAGATGTTTCTGGGCATTCTTGGCATTGAGAATACGCCCTCTGTGGCCGATTGAAGCGGGAGGTGTTCTTCGCTCGGGAAGCAGGTGGGCGATAAGGCGCTGGGCGATAGTAAGCCTTTTTCCCCAAGGAGAAAAGGATGTTCCATTTGTCTGTGGTCTCAATGAGATACAGTCCTAGAAGCCTTGTTCCAGAAGCCGTGACTCCACTTGCCCATTTTGAAGCCACAAGAGCTTTCTCGCTGCTACTGAAGATGCCATGGCCCTTGATGCAAATTTGGCGGTATTGAGGGTGGCATCCGCAGTAAATTCCACAGCTGCTATGATTTTGTTAAGGTCTTGATGAGACCTGAGGTCAGAGGCTGGCAGCCGGTCCTGCAGTTGGTGCAGCCATCTTAGCGATGCCTTTGTAAAACCAAAGCTGCGGTTGAAGCCCGGACAGCCCATGCAGCAGCTTGGTGGTTGCACTTGAGGGTCTGTTCAGAGCGCTTATCTTCTGCCTTAAGTAGGTCGGGTGCCAGAAGGGGAGAATGAAGCCACCACAAGAGTGCCTGCATTGGGCACTACGAGAGCGTTGTCTAAGGATGTGCTGACATTGTAGAACCGCTTGTCCAGAGATGACGGACGAGGACCTGCCGAAGGGGAAGCGCACTGCTCGTTGACCATGTCAAGAAATAATAGTGGGGAAGGCAAAACCTCCGTGGGTACAACAGGCTTGGAGAAGAGGAAGTCTCCTTGCCTGGAGGTTACCCCTTGTGGCTCAGGGGCCACTTCCTCAGATGACAGCTTGGCAGTGACCAGAGCCTTGTTAAGTAAAGGTTTGAAGAGGACTGGCTTAAAGACCAATGCAGAGGAGGGCTGATCTGGATGAGAGTCCTCTTCCTCTGAAAGATTGCGATCACAAATTTTGCCCTCTTCACACTCTGAATGAGAGGAGCAACCGTGTTCAGATGGTGAGGCACCTTCTTCCCCTTCATAATTCTTCCATTCTGCCTGTGAAGAATGAGTACTGAGGTCCTGGGGCCTGTGGAAATCTCATTGAGGTAAGGGGCCTATGGACTGAGAAGGGAGAAGAGCCTGAACCCTTTCCCAAGGCCGGAGAATCTGTTGCAATCCTTCAGTCAATCCCTGCCTAATGGCCAAGGAAATGACATCTTGGATATCCCTGGGTTTGTTAGGAAAGGTAGGGTTGGAGGGCCGAAGGCCAGCTGCCTTGGGTGTGAAGATGGCTTCCGGTCTGATTTGTGATGAGGCCTGAACTCTGGATGGAAGAGTAGGGGCATAAAACCCAGAGGCCTGCTGGAAATGGGGCCCAGACTTGCTTAGATCCTGAGGATCTAGTTGTTCCCCAAATGAGACCAGAATGGAGGAGGTCCAAAGACTCCATACATAACTTCCCCTCCCCTGAGGGGGCTTCCCTGGGGACCTTGGTGTTGACCTGATTGGGAAGCTTATTGCAGTTGGCCTCTTCCACTGGGGGGAAAGCTCTGCATGAGCCCTGTCCTGATCCATATTAATAAAGGCAAGGCTCAAGCATTGTGAGAAATGGCTCTTGATATATGCCTAAAGCTGTTCAGAGACTTGAAAATGGCCTCCAGACCAGTTAAAATGGCCGCTCACCTCGTGCGCTGAAGAAACTTCATTCCAAGATGGCCGCTGCGTGTCGAGGGCTCCAAAGAAGAAATCGCTCCTTAGGCTATTGCGAGCCCCGAGTGAGAAGAGCAGGCAGAGAATTAAACAGCTGCCTGAGCGATCAGCTGGCTGGCACTGTTATCAGTTTGCCGATCAGTTTTACGATCGCACAAATCGCAGGCTATTGGGAAGGTAGCTCAGACGCTTCCCTGCTTGCCTCACAGGGCATAAGCAATGTTGGTCCCAACATTGCAGGAGAATGGGGCCCCATTCTCCTGAAGTTGCAGCTACCCGGATCCCCGGGAGCTGATTAAAGCCAAATAGCTTGTCTGAAATTGCTAACACAATCAATACGCTTTCAGAGACACAGCTTGTGACTTAAAGAAGCTGAGTCAAAGCTGGGGCTACTCCTGGGGGGCTGGCTTTTATATCCTCAAAAACAGACCCAGCTTAATGACGTCATAAGAAGGAGTCTACCCATCCTGGGCTCTCACTGCAGCATGGAGGAGAAAGGACAGTTTACTTTTTAAAATTTGTTGGAAAGTTAATTATCAAATGGAATAATTTCCCCATATTTTGTGGCAATGCTGTATAGTTCAAGATTTTACAAATTTATTTATAATGGAATAAAACAATTTCTAAAGGCTGAATTTCCTTTTCTCTTCCCTATTTTTGTAAAACAAAAACTTATATCCTTGCAAAATATACTCAACTAACATTATTCATGGCACCTGCTGCAAGAATTCTTTATACCAGTGGTTGCCAACCAGTGGGCCGGAGACCATTGATGGTCCACGAGAAAATTTTGGTGGTCTCCAGAGAAATGTCCCCAAAGCACTCCCCCCAAAGCAATTAATCCAGGATGCGCGGGAACACAAGGCTGCACCACCTACATGGCCCACCCACCTGCTGGCCCTCACCCTTTGGCCGAGCATAAACCTTACCTTGAGTAGAGCCACGTGAGCTGGAACTGGAAGGTAAGACCAACAGCAGGAGAGCGAAATCCGCCCCGGGGTGGCTTGCTGATGTTGGTGGCAAAGTCCCATATTCCAGAGCTGCAGTAGTCACAAGACTGGTCCTTTGTTCATCCCGGAGCAGCTCCTTCACTCCATGACAGGCTGGTGCACCCAGGTGGAGGAGTAGCTGTTCCAGGATGACCAAAGGGCCAGTCCTCTGACTACTGCAGCTCTGGAATATGGGACCGACTTTCCCACCAACGTCAGCAAGCCACACTCAGTCAAAATTTGTATTAGTGGGATTTAAAATTATGAGTTTGGTGGTCCCTGAGATTCAAAAGGTTGGCAACCACTGCTTTATACTTAATTGAAAGTATATAAAATTTATTCTACCACACATTGACTAAGTTGTGGAAGTACACTTTAATATCCAAAATAACTGTATTTCAAATTAAATCTGACATAGAATTTAATTCTGTATAATGGCTTACACCACATGCAAAATTTAGGTTTGTCTTTATATAAAGTCTTAATATTGTAATTTTCAATGACCTGTTAAATAATAGTATTCATTGTTCAGAAACAAACGACAGTAGTTTTTTAATCTTAATTTATGATTTATACTGAGCCAAGAATTGCCACTGGTATTTATTAATTGTATTTTAACAATGAGATAATATATTAAGTTTTTAAATGACATAATAATTAAGTTATGTAACTCTGAAATATTGGCAATTCCTATCTAACAAACTTAGCCTGATGCTGAAAAATTCCATTTAATCACCACATTTTTCTTGCTTTTCTTTTGCTGTTTGTCTTTATTTCTTAAAAATGCTTAATAACATTTAAGAAAAAGAAAAATTATACAGAATATATGTAAGCTTCACACAGAAAAGCAGATCTAAAATGTACTTTTAACAAAGTTTAATTTTAAATTAAATTAATCTTAAGAGACTTGTACTCAACTTGCAAGATCTCAATGTAATTCTGTATGTGTTTCTGTGAGGGTGTATGTCTGTCTGTGTATGCATGTGTGTATGTGTGCATGCACTCACACATGTGTCTGTGTCTAAGCATCCACAAAAGGTGTTCCTAGATGATGTTCTGGGGAGTAAGAATTGAAAAAGGTTGGATGGATGAGGAGAAAAACCAAATGAATATGATGGATTGAAAAAGAAAAGGCATTGTTTTATAGAGGGATTGGAGCCATTAAGCTGCTTGCAGGAACTGAGCTCAAGACCAACAGGAACAGAGACTTAGTGAAAGATGAATTGAAGATGACTATAATTGGTCAAAAACTGTGAAGTGGATGAAGTCAGACAGTTATAGTTGGAGGAAGAAGGTGAGAGAGAAGAAAATTCAGAAGGCTGAACAGATTGAAGGAGCAATGGTGGCAAGAGATTGGAATGAAAGTTTGGTAGGAGTGCCTATTGTTGTAGGCATGACGTTGACAAGTGTTGGACAGGAGGAAGGAGGAAACAAGGAAGGCGACCATGTGGTATGGTGACAGCCGTGAGAAAAAGGAAGATGACAAGTCCATAATTACATAATGTAAGCAAAATGGCCGTGACAGAAATATGCAGGAACTGTTATTTAAACAAAAAGACTGAATACTTTTAAAGTCCAGAACAGCAAGATAACAGATGCTGGGGTTTATATTTAATGATACACTATTGATTTTAATTGCTTTTAAGGATATTATATTTAGATTTTGTCAACCATATATTTATATACTCGAAATAAATTACACATAATAAAAAGTGAAACAAACAAATAAATAATGTGACTGACTTTAATTATGAACATCAATCAAGCAAGACTGATCCAACTCTGGCAGTAAAGGCATCTCTGCTATAAGAGTTAATCAGGTTATAGTGGTAAATTCAAGGAGAAAACATTATGTTACTCCTGTTCCAGCATTTTAAACTACAGCCTTTCTCCTTGGTCTGAGCAATTTACGAAAGTATAAAGAATGGAGCCGCATAATTATTGTAATACTGTGGATACCATATAAATTGCTTAAATAAATACAACTGTCACAGCCAGATGTAGAAAGAATATAATTTGCTTACTCATAAAACTAGGCAAACCAAATGTGTACATGAACCACCTTAATTTTCATTTAAGGCTGAGGTACCATTTGATTGCCCAGATGAATGAATGGTAAAACCTAGTTTACCTTGGCTATAGGTTAGTATGGGGAAGATACAAAATGCCTTGGAAAAAGCAGTAGCAGATCACTTTTGTATTACTGCCAAGAAATTAGATAGATATATCTATGAGGGCACCAGGAGGCACTCAACTCAAAGGAGACTTAACAGTTTGAACAAATCCTTTATTGTCTGCCCAGTCTGTAAAATATCAAACTTCATCTGGACAAGTTTTGAAAGGCTAGCAGGCAGAGATTCCAAGAACTTGGCTTTTAAATAAACATCTTTTACTCCAGACAAGAACAGGAAACAAGCAGCAGCCAACTAGAAACTTCAAGCCATACATAAAACAGCTCCAAAGTTCTTATCTTCCTTCTTCTTTTCCCACCTGACCTCCAACAGATTGAGAAGCTATCTTCTTAGTGGATGCATTCCTCCTGCTTTTGTAATGGATCTCTCTGAATTCTGGCTGACATTGGTCCTATTAGCCCCTACACTAAGATATTTATAATTCCTTTTACAAACTCATCTCTGCTGCAGAGAATCAATTATCCAAGCAAACAGTTTTCTTAATGTTGTTCATAAAAGGTTCTTTTCCTGTAATTAAACCAGATCCTGTGAAACTGTATTTTATATAAAACCTGAAACAGCTGTATATTTTTTGCAGTTATTTGAAGTATTTCTTCTCTTGTTATGACAACTAGGTACAATTGTTTTTACCTAGAAAATTTTAAAGAGAGAAATGATAAAGTCATGTTTTACAGTATACTGTTTGTGCAGAATTTCAATGCATGCCTGCTGTAGTCTGCAAGCCAACATCCTCCAGAAGACAATCTTTCTCAAAACCATGAAAGGAGAGCAAAAATGAGGAACATATTCTCATTCCTTTGCTGGAGAGGCGCCTTGAGAACTCTTTGACCCAAATCTTCTCAGACTGGTTATAATTCCAGTGAACAGGTAACTATTGCTAAGTACATTCTGTAATTTCCACAAATGACACAGTTGCATCCATTGTAATGCATTTATACACATTCCACTGCTTGGAAAGGAAAGCTTCACCATTTATAGCAACTTGCTAGATGTTCTCACCAATGGAAAAGAAAAGTGCCTACAGGCTCAAGTC
Source organism: Naja naja (assembly GCA_009733165.1). Lineage (NCBI taxonomy): Eukaryota > Metazoa > Chordata > Lepidosauria > Squamata > Elapidae > Naja > Naja naja. Next base: position 122,290,446 of record CM019151.1, on the reverse strand, counting down.
AAAGGGTTTTGCAAATTATTTCCTGTGGTGCTTCAATCTATTTTGTCATTAGATGAAAGAAACAAGCTCTTGAGGGATACCTTAGGAAGAAAACCCACTTAAGAGTTCATCAAAGCCTCAGGTAGCAAACAGCAAAGTAACTCAATTCTATGCCATGTAATTATTCAGTGTACATGTTGGTATGAGTTTGTAGTTTCATGTATATGTGTACATATAATTATTTTTTCTATGTGAGCGTTATATTACTCTAATATAGATTGCCCATTACTATCTATTAGTTGTAATTTGGACATTTGGACATCCACTGTAGCAAATACAAAAATATTGACAACAAAGCGTTATTTTTAGCGTGTATTCCTCTAATATTGAAAACATGCATTGCTATGTTAATTACAGGAACTGGAATAGCAGTTTAATACTGTATTTTGTCATATTCAGGTTCATGAAATTAGAAACAAAACATGTATACTTCCAACAGTACACTAAATTTTGTATATATTGGTTTGGAGATGGTTGAAATACTATATTTTAAAAACAAAGATGCACTAACATGGGTTTTTTTGTACAGGAAAGGCAACTTAATGTTTGGGTTATTTACATTTGTTCTAAAAACTCAAGTTTGTTTCCAATCTTGGTTTCCAGCTACTCACTAATCAAAATGAAAATCATTTGTCAGAGGACAAAACCTCCTCTGAATTTAAAAAACACATACTGTTATGCAAATTCAGAGAAATATGCTAAGGCCAACTGAGTTGAGTGGATGTTCTAATGTCTTCGAAAGCTGAAGGACACCACCTTTAGGCCTTGTACTAGACATGAGCTTTGGTGGCTCAGGCTGTAAATGCCTGCTCTTAAGATCCAGCTGTCTACAACTACTGTAGGCTCAAATCCCACCAGGCTCAAGGTTGACTCAGCCTTCCATCCTCTCGGGGTAGGTAAATTGAGGACCCAAGATTGTTGGGGGCAATTAGCTGACCTTGTAAAAATGTCGCTTAGTAATAAGCAGGCATATACAATGGAATGAAGGCTATTGCTGAGCACATTGGATTGTGCTCCAAAAATTGTAAGCCGCCCTGAGTCTTCGGAGAAGGGCGGCATATAAATGTAATTAAAAAAAAAAATCCAATGAGAGCTACTAACTAGCAACAAAATCTGAAATGATTCACATCCACCTCCTCAATATATTTGCTTTGTGCATGGATTGTGGCTCTATAAAAAATCTTTATAGCTAATGTGACTCAAAATAGAAAGTGTTTATTTGATATTAATGTGGCTCAGACTATAGAGTCTTGTATATTTCAATTTCTGGAATTTTTGAAGCATGAGTAGTAATTGAAATTATTTTATACTCTCATGCTAAATAATTTATAAATTGATTGTTCATTATATTAGCTCTTACAATGCACAAACATTATTGATTTATCCACACACATGATTAAAGTGTAAAGTTTATGATTTTTAAACCAGATATTTTTGAAAAAATGTTATCAAATGCCACTGTATTTTCAAGAGCCAGTGTTAACCACAATATTCCAGAAGAAAAAACTCTGTATTTGCAGAATTCTATGAACATCATCAGAACATTATTAAAGTCAGAGACTTGAAATCAGATAAAGCAAAAAGAACAATAAGGTGGTCACTTACTGCTAAACAATTTGTCACTGTCAGAATCAGGTAAGGTCCTCCTTACCCTATTGCATTAACACTGACACAGTGCACCGTAATTGCTAAAAAGCAAAATTTTGCAATTACACAGGAAGTTTCTATTTTTCCCTCTTTTAAAAACAAATTGTAAAAAAATAAAATCCATCTGTCTGGCCAATTTAAAAAATAAAGGCCAGAGAAGCCTAAAAGGCAATCCCAAATATCACAACAAAGCGTATATTATAAGAACTCAATTTCTTCTGAGGCACAGGGTGTAATTTCCAAATTAAAAATATTTAATATAAAGAAGCTTTAAGCTACATACTGTTGTATAAGATAACAATTCATTAACCTAAAACATTCTGCATTTATTTTCCTAAACTATATAGGCTTCATGTCTTCAAGACTACATTTTGTTAAAAACTATCACCAACAAAAAGGATTACCATTTTGATTTTTCCATGTTAGTTACAGGAGGGGTGAGAGTCCTTCTTCAAGAAGAATGATTTCATATATATATATTTCATATATATATATATATATATATATATATATATATTTATATTTATATTTATATTTATATTTGAATGAATATATATATTTCTTTTTAAGTTATTTTTATATTGTTACAATGATTGCTTTATGTGGGCATTGTTTTTATTTGATTATTGTGCATTTGTTCTGACCCAAACCTTGTTCCAAGGAAACAAACACAAAACAGAGGTAACAGAAAAACCTTTTAATGATTCTTTACGAATTCCGTTCCTTCACAGTTAAAAGGCTGTTTCAAATTAATTGTCTCTGATAAGAACAAGCCTTGCTAAGGTTGTGCAAGGCTGCCAAGAACACTAGATAAAGTTACTAAGAAATATTTCAAACACAGGCGATCTGAGGGAGGGAAAATAGGGGGAGAAGGTAAACTTTAACTATCACTGTGGGGAAAATTGTAGGTAAACTTTGGAAAATGACGAGCACTACCAATGTCTCTAGGACTGGTAGATTCAGAAAAATACCTACCCAATCATTGGCCACTACAGCGGTGTTGAGTCCCTCTGCGCAGAGGGCAATTGATGAGATGCTCCCAAAAGAACATTCCAACTCCTCGAAAGACCTACAAGGTCTACTATTAAGTATGCAGGAGATGATGATTAAAAATCACAAGGATATGAAAAACGAAATAGGATCTGTGAGAACAGATTTAAAAGGCAAAATACAAAAGATAGAAGAAAAATTTGAAATATTTCAGCAAGAGATGAGGAAAAATCAGGAGAAAATAACAGAGATTGAAACAAAGGTGAACAAGGAGGAAAAAAGAGTAGACGAATTAACAGATAAACTAGAAAGGGAGAACAAAGAATTAGAAACAGCGATAATACATCTCGAATCTGAAAAAGCAGCCCATTACCTGAGATTACAAAATGTAAGAGAAGAAAAAGGAGAAAATCTATGGAAGGTCATTGCAGGTATATTAGCCAATATACTAGAGACAGGAAAAGAAGATCTAATGAAGGAAATCGATGAGTTGTATGGGGTTCAAACCAATTACGCAAGGAGATTCAATTTACCAAGAGAGGTACATGTTAAGCTGGTTAAGAAATCTCTTAGGGACGAAATTTTACACAGATCCAGAGACAATACTTTAGAATATGCTGACAAACAGATAACAATATTCAAACAAACCCCTAAGAGAGTAAGAGACTTAAGAAGACCTTATCAATTCTTAACAACTAAACTTATAAAACAAAGTATTAATTTTAGATGGTTGGTCCCGGAAGGCATTATGGTGACTTGGTGCGATAAGAAATACAAGTTAGACACTATAGAGAAAGCAGAGATGTTTTTTGAACAACAACTAAACAGAGAAGGGGAAGATGAAGATCAAGAAGGAATGAGAAGGGAGGAAAGGGAAGTGACAAATGTACATAAAAAGGTAAATATAGTAGATAATAAAGATGACAGTAATGGGAAAGGGGAACTTACAGAGGAGCCCAAAGATATTAGAATTACAAGAAGTGCCAAGTACAGGATCCAATAAAAATACAAACTTGTGTGATTGTATATCTTGGAATATAAACGGTTTAAATTCCCCGGTAAAATGGAAAAAGCTCTTTAAATATTTACAAATACAAAAGCTGATATCATAGCTACAGGAGGTTCACATTGCCCAGAAACAAAAATATTTACTAGAAAACAAAAAATTGGGGAACTTGTTTCTGGCTTTAGACCAAAAGAAAAAGAGAGGAGTAGCACTTTATATAAAGGATTGGATTCCAGCTTCACTAATATATTCAGATAAAGAAGGCAGGATACTGATGGTAGAAGTTGAAATAAGAAAGATTAAAAGTCTATTAGTAGTAATCTATGTACCAAATGGTCCCCAAGAATCCAAAAACTACATAATAAACTTAAAGAATTACAGTATCAAGAATTATGTATCTTAGGGGATTTCAGTGCGGTCATAGACAAATCATTGGACTATAAAGGAAATAATATTAACCTAGAAAAGAAAAAAAAGTTACCAAAAGTATTCTTAGACCTCACTAAAGAATTTAATATTAGCGATGTTTGGAGAGAAAGGAATATAGGGAAAAAACAGTTCACTTATTACTCCAACCGCCACATGTCTTGGTCAAGACTGGACACGATGTGGATGACCAAAAAATTAAACTCAGAAATTTTAGACATAACAATGGAACCAAACGTATTAGCAGATCACAATATGATTAGGCTTAGGTGGGAGGGACAACAACAACAATCAAGGAATTGGATGCTCCAGAGGTCGATTTTAAAAGACGAAAAATTTAATAAAATGTTGGCTAAAGAGTTAGAATTTTTTTCCCAAGAAAACAAACCCCAGGACACCTCTCTACAAAATAATTGGGATACAGCTAAAGCAGCAATGAGAAGAGTGTCCATTAAATATATGGCCAAGAAGAATAGGGAAAAAAAACAACAGAGAGCAAAATTAGAACAAGAATACAAGGAATGGGACGAGAAATTGCAGACCGCACCACAGGACAAACAAGTTAAATTACAATTGGATATAATCAAACATAAAATAAATTTAATTGACAAGGAAGAATTAGCCCAGAAATTAAAGAAGACGAAGCAATACCAATTTGAGAATACAAACAAACTAGGGCACTGGTTGGCCTCTAAACTTAAGAAACAGAATGAAAAGAGATGGGTCACTAAATTAAGAAACGAACAAGGGGAGATATGCTTTAAAGAGGAAGAAAAAAGGCAGATTATTAAAAAATACTATAATGATCTATATGTAGAGGTAAACCATGTAACAGAAGACCAAATTCAAAGGTATTTAAAAAATGCTGCTTTTATAGAAATTTCAGAGGACGACAAAGAATCCCTAAATCACAGTATAACTCTTCAAGAAATATATGGGGCCATCAACAGGCAAAAAATCGACAAAGCTCCGGGGACAGATGGTTTACCGGCTGAAATTTATAAAACACAGCAGGAAGTATTAGGAAAAGAAATGTTAAAAATCTTTAATGAAGTTTTAGATAAGGCAAAGTGTCCCCAATCTTGGCAAGAAGCAAAAATATCTATTATTCCTAAAGCAGGTACTGATCTGACAGACCCGGGAATTATCGACCGATCTCCCTTCTCAACGTTGACTACAAAATTTTTATGACTATTCTGGATGAAAGATTAAAAAAAATACTTAATAAACTTATATCTACCGACCAAAACGGCTTCCTCCCACAGAGACACCTTAGAAATAACATCAGAGTAACATTAGATGTATTAGAATACTATGAAGACCGTAGTGCAGAACAAGCAGCACTACTATTCCTAGACGCCCAAAAGGCATTCGATAATGTAAAATGGGATTTTATTTTACAACAAAGCAAATATTTGAATTTAGGACCCAAATTTATAAATGTAATCTTGGCCATCTACCAAAACAAGAAGCTACAATTCTAATTAATGGGGACTTATGGAAAAATTCCAAATCCAGAAGGGAACTAGACAAGGATGCCCACTGTTGCCACTGTTGTTTATTATGACCTTAGAGGCTTTAATCAGGACAATTAAAAAGAAAGTGAGATAAAAGGATTAAAAATAAAAAGGAAGAGTTCAAATTACAAGCATTTGCTGATGATCTACTTTTTATTTTAGAAGAACCGCAAACTTCTGGACCTAAATTATTAGAAAAACTGGATGAATTTGGACTTGTAGCGGGTCTAAAGGTCAATAAAAATAAAACAAAATGATCACTAAAAATATCACAAATAAACAGAAACAATTACTGGTGGCAACAATGGGCATTGAAATTGTTGAAAAAATAAAATATCTGGGAATCATCATATCAGCCAGGCATAGCACACTTAAGAAGGATAATTATGACCCTCTTATTAAACGAATAACCGATGATTTAAGAAGATGGAATAATTTAAATTTATCTTTTATGGGTAGAATAGCCACGATAAAAATGAATATTTTACCTAAAATTTTATTCCTCTTTCAAAATGCCCCTATAAAACTAAAAAAAGCCTTCTTTGATGAATTAAATAGCAGAATATCGAACTTTATTTGGCAAAGGAAAAGGCCGAGGGTAAAATTAAAATTATTACAGGATGCCACGGAGAGAGGAGGGTTTGGCCTACCAGACTGGGAGCTGTACCATAGCACTGCAATAATGACCTGGTTAAAAGTTTGGATTAACCATACAAATACAAGAATATTAACATTAGAGGGATACAACCTCCAGTCAGGATGGCACGCCTTTCTCGGACAAGATAGTATAAAGGGACATAGCTATGTGCAAAAACATAAAGTTAGACAGACACTTTTACACACTTGGTTTAAAATTAAGAAACAAATGTACATTCAAACTCCAATTTGGTTATCGACATTAGAAGCCTTGATGCACCCACACCTACTACGATACGATAAAATTATTACTTATGAAGAATTACTAGATGAAAAAGGGGATTTACAAACTAGGCAGCAGTTGATTGAACAGGGAATAGAATTGGAATGGTGGGCCTATCTGCAACTCCAATCTAAATACTTAAAAGATAAGAAGGAATTGGGCATTAGTAAAACTAGGACTGAATTGGATGAAATTTTGCTAGGACCAGATGAAAAGATGATTAAAAAAACTTATCAGGTATTATTAGAAGCCAAATTAGAAGAAGAAAAAGTAAAAGAAACAATGATACTATGGATGAGAAATTTCGGCTATAATATAAATTTGGACGATTGGCAGAACATCTGGACTAGAAATAAAAAATAATAATTTAGCAACTCCATATAAGGAAAATCTATACAAACTATTTTACAGATGGCACATAACACCAACAAGACTAGCTAAAATAAATAACAAATTTTCTCCCATCTGTTGGAAGTGCAACAACTATTATCATATATGGTGGAGTTGCAGAAAGGCCCAGGAATTTTGGAAAGAAATATGCAAATGGCTACGGGAAATCTGTGACGAGGAGATATACTTTAAACCAGAAATATTTCAAACACAAAGAGTCTCCAAACACCAACCAAGATATTCCGAATGTCCACAAGGCTTGAGTGCAAAAACTTCTTTGCTTCCTGCAAAGAACTCTGGTTTCTCAGCTGGCTTTTATCTCTTAAGGGAGGGGCCATTACCTTGCAGCCTTACTCCCAAGTCGGCCGTGTTGCTGCAGCTGCTCTTTCTTTCGAGCAGCCCTGCGTGCACACACACTGGGCTCCTCAGGGACCTCTTCATCACTGCTGCCAACCTCCACAATCTCTGAAGGCAGCATTCCACTCCCTGATGGTCCTGGACCCATCCTTGCCTCACATGCAGGCCCCTCATCTGAGTCCTCGCTCTCCGAGACCTCAGCCATCTGCACCTGCTGCCAGCGAACCACAATAGCATTGCCCAAAGTAACTTCTTGTGAGATAGGCAGCTATATAAATATGATTAATAAATAAATAAGAATAAAATAATGAAATGACAAATCAGATTCAAACCAATTGTTTTAGTTGTGCAGATTCCTATCAAATATATACTCAGAAAACTCATTAATATAAAATGAAAGGATGGGAATATACAGATTTTGCATTCACTGGACAGAATATCATAAATCACAAATATCAAAATTATGACTGTTTCATCAAACAAAACAAGAATGGAACAGGTCACACCTTCTTCATTAATGTATCAAATTCATTAATTTTCAATAAATAAGCAGAGAAGAGATTCACAGATGAATGTAGAAATACACACTATGCTCCATCCAATTAATACTTTTATTTTTTTAACTAGAGCAAGGATTTACTCATTATATGAATGAAACAGTAAATCTGGACATTATAGAAGTATTTTTATGGCAATGATCTCACTTAATCATATCTGATAGATAACTATTCTTGTGGCCCAATTTTACATTAAATCTGAAAACATAATCAAAATGCATTGATTTTTTACAGGCAAAACCTTTTTATTTCTTTATTAAAATTGGCATTTGCCTCATTCGTCTATTTGTCAAAACATTATTACAAATGAGACTCTTGACAGCAATCAGCTCAAAACTACAGAATAACATCCTGTAATAAAATGTTTAGGAGGAATGATTTATTTCTCCTTTTAAAAAGCAAGCATTTTTAAAAGATTAATGTTTGTAATGTTAGAGGGGTAGTCACCTTCCCTGAGGTGCTAGGTTTTTTTCTAATTTTGTTGGCACAACTATTTCAGGTCTGGCTGACTTTCCCAACTTGAAGTTTTTTTTTTCTTTTGGAGCCAGGTATTTTCCAAAATCACAATAACTGGTTTAAACTGCCTTGGCCTTCCCTTCCTTTTAATCAACTTCTCCTTCAAAGAATAATAATTGTTAAATTCTTCCAGGCTTCAAGCCCAGTAAGCAGTAAAGCCTGTCAAAAAGTGATCTTTACTTCTGCAAGCTATTTATTTTTATATAACACTCTGAGAGGACAGAATCCTAATGCATGCCTGAGTAAAAGATTTGGAGTTTTCCAGAAGATTACTCTATTTTGTTCAACTAAGCTGGACAGCTGGCACATTTCACCCTTTGTTCACCTTTTAGAAAAAGAAAAAGAAATGTTCTTTAAATATCTTAAGAGTATTGCTGTGAAACCTGAAGGGAAATTAATTTATAAACACTGGTAGTCCTCACTTAATGATTGCCCTGTTTAGCGACTGTTCAAAGTTACGATGACCCTTAATAAATAATGTTATGACAGGTCTCAGTGTTTCTGTAGTTATTTGATTGAGGCTTAGGTGCTTCACAAACTAGTGGGCATTTATGACTATCAAAGCACCCTTCCTCATAGTCACATGATCACTATTTGGGAGTTTCATAACTGGTCTCCAACAAGCAGAATCAATGAAAAAGGCAGCAGTAAAATCAAAGAGGAGAATCATGACCTAACTTTAGAGAGAGATGTCAATCTAATATTGTACTTAAAACTGCTGTAAAGAAGATTAGAAACCATTTTTATATCTTTTTTCTTTCTTTTCTATTTTTCTTTCACCTTTTTCTTTTGCATTTTAGCTTTCTCTTTTATTTTGACTTTTTTCCTTCCTATTTTATTTTAGTTTGTATTAATTTGTATTAGTTTTTAAAATTCTCAATAAACTTTTTTTAAAAAAAGCTAGTAGTAAAATTGCAAATTGCACTCACATGTTTCTCACATAATGACTTGCAATTCCACCCTTAAAAATAATAAAGGGATGAAATGAATGACAACTGCATTGTTTTTCCTCTAATTATAAAGCACTATTAAGTAGGAACTTTTTGATACATAATCTTCAATAAGTTTTAAAGTTTTAAATAACTTATAACTGAAATACTGTAATAAAAGAGTAACATTTATACAATTGCAGATTCAGAGTTGCCCAGAGTTTGATATAAGATGGGAGGCGATATAAATGTTTTAAATAAATAAATAAGCAGAAGCAATAAAAAGATGTGGTGTACATTGAAACAATCCAGAAATTCAAGTAAACAGTATCTGGGAGAAGAGCCTTGGTGGTGCAGGCTGTTAAACACCTAGCACTTAGCTCCAGCTGCCTGCAATTAGTGCAGGCTTGAATCCCACCAGGCTCAAGGTTGACTCAGCCTTCCATCCTCTCGGGGTAGGTAAATTGAGGACCCAAGATTGTTGGGGGCAATAAGCTGACTTTGTAAAAATGCTGCTTGAGGGGGGCCAAAAAACCCTAGTAATAAGCAGGCATATACAATAGAATGAAGGCTATTGCTGAGCACATTGGGTTGTGCTCCAAAGATTGTAAGCCACCCTGAGTCTCCGGAGAAGGGCGGCATATAAATGTGAATAATTAATTTATTAAAATAACTAGAACAACAATGAAGCAGTAATATTGATATGTTTTATCACCTACTCAAACCAAGAACCCAAAAATAATTTAACATCAAATAGATAAAGAGGAAACAATAACGTTTATATTTTACAGCTAAAAATCACACAAAAGTATAAATACTGTATAACTCATCTTGGACAATAACATTTCCTTTCCCAGACTGTTAATGGTAGATGAATGCCTGCTTTTAAACAAACACTTAAGTGAAATAATCTTAGTGGCTCAAACATCTTTACTAGAAACAACAAATTCATATCTATGCAGTCACTGGAATGAAATCCTGCAGCTCACCCAATTGGTCTTCAAATCTTCACTACTGCAAGACGTACTAATATTATGTACTTTTTACTTGCTCATTTCCATCAATATTCACAAATAAATCACGTATTGATTAATGGAATATAATCTACAAATTTAATTCTCAATAAGTATACTATTTTTTTCTAAAAAAATCTTTCTACTTCTTGCTACTTCTTCTCTCCATGATTATACATTCAACAATTTTCTACCACATATACACATTTTCTTCTTTTAAGAGGGGCTGCCAGGAAAGTTTCTGTAGTAACCATATACAAATGTGTATACAAATCCTAGCCAATGTGCTGTGTCATAGGGAAAACTGCTTGGAGAAATTTTGTTACTGACATAATGTCCACATCAGTTGTTCTCTCTAGTTCCAGAAAAGAAAACCTGACACTCCTGTACATGTGCTAAAGCCAGGATGGAGTTATGATTAAGATGGGACAAAGCACCATAGAGATACAAGTTCAAAAGCATCCTTATTTACAGGAAGTGACTGGGTCAATCATTCTTTTTGATCCAACCTGATATAGTTGCTGCAGGAAAAAAATGGCAGGAGGAAATAAGTGGCATGTTACTTAAGATCCTGAAGGAAAGATGGGATAAAAATCTAATGATTAAAGCAATTATTTGCCCAGTTGATGTTCATATAGGTTTTGTGCTTCAAGGTATCCATCCAAAGACATCTTGATTCAACTCCAGTTCCTCTTTCCTAATACAGGATAGCCTCAGGAACTACTGTCCTTGAGAGGGAAAAAGTCAGCTGAATTAATGCACGTTAATATTTTATTAATTTTGTGAAATGCCAATAAAACCGTACACTGCCTCTTTTTTCACAGAAAGCAAATGCAGAACTCTTCACAACAACGGGAGAACAGTCGATTTTTCCTTCACTGTTACAATGAATTCTGCACTTTGTGCCTGTGTGAGGTAAAATCTCTCATTACAACATATGAAAGGCTTCTTCTTCTGAACTTTAGCTTTCTTGGTATCAGCTGAGAAACTATTTCTCTGACTAAATTACCAACAAAATTTGTTCCTATTGCTTTTAATATGGAGACAATTCAAAGACTCATAAGATGTGCCAATGAAAACAAGAAAGAACAACCTTTCCTGCTACTGTTTGGTCTGCCAATACCACTGGCATTGCTGATGAAAAGCTGGGAACAAACAAACCAAGGTGGCTGGGTTGTTTCTGTTCATCATGTTCCAGGAAAAAGCAAGCTTGTATTACTTGTATTAACTTTAAAAGGAAACACTTAAGCCAAGGGTCTTCAAACTTGGCAAGTTTAAGACTTTTGGACTTCAACTTCAACAAGTCAAGTCAAAACAAATAAACTCCCAGAACCCCTGAGCTAACATGACTGGAGGAGAAATTTTGGGAGTTGAAGTTCACAAGTCTTAAAGCTGTCAAATTTGAAGACCCTGCCTTTAGCTCTCAAAAGTTTAGAGCAAAAAAAGTCAGCAAGCTAGCTCTTATTCATCATCCATAATGGCTTGTCAGAATGTTTAACCACAACTTTTCAGTGATATTGGAGTGAAGAGGAAGGAGAAAGGGAAAGAGAAAGGAAGAAGGCAGCTATACAGGAAGAATAAAACATATGATTTTGCCATAATTCTCTACCACATTGAAATTGATGATACCTATTTTTAAAAGAAGAACATTTAAAATTTTTTTAGTCTAGACTAGGTCTGTCCAGCATATGGTCCACCAAGCAGCTTTGTGTGGCTTGCTAATGTTTTTTTAAAAAGGATTATTAATTTATCAATGTGGTCTTTTTCCCTTGATGACTTGTGCAGGCCTGGTCTAGACTGTAACTCATTAAGTTATTTGGGTTGTGCTGCCCATGATATGGAGTAGGAAAAGATTAACTGCAGCTACAAAAGTTAATAGAAGTTTTATGACCTTTATTCTAATGCGTCAGTGCAATAATTAAGCATCAGCTGCCCTAGATGTCACTTGAAACATCTGTTCAAGTTAAAAAACAAACCAACCTCTGCCAGTCTGTTCATTCTATTTTCACAGAAAACATGAATAAACAGATTGCTAATTCTATAGTAGGAGTTTTATGTAGCAATTTTATTTCAAACATCCCCTAAATTTCTAGGTTAATACAAGAATGAGCTACCTCTGACAACCTTGGTTTAAAGTCACTTATCTCATTTTTAATTGATTATGTGCCATCAAATTGTTTTCTACTTTTAGTAACCACACAGCTTTTCTCCATGAGACTAATGCCATACATTAATATTCTATGAGTTCATAAGCTGTAATATCCAAGATGAACTTTATTCATATGCCCTTGTAAGCCAGAATTCCAGAAAAGCTTGCTTTGTTTATAAACTACGTGATAAGCTTCTATTATATTGGGAACATTAAACTAACCAGGAATTAAAATATTAAAAGTGTCAAAACAGACCTTCCTTATATGTTAATCGTGACTACAAATCAGGTTTTATTCTAGCTTCCTTGGAAGCATCAAGCTATTTCTAATGAACTTGGTATTGTGCTGCAAAGAGAAACCAAGAAGAATGAGCAGGTTACATAAGCATTCAGCTCGAGTGGTAAACCAGAATTCCCTAATGTATGCAGATACAAGTAGTCCTTGACTTACAACACTTCATTTAGTGACTGTTCAAAGTTACAAAATACTGAAAAAAGTTATTTAAGACCGTTTTTCACACTTTGTAGGATCCCCATGGTCACGTGATTAAAATTCAGACGCTTGGTAACTGACTCATATTTATGACGGTTGCAGTGTGCTGGGACACATTTTGCGACCATCTGACATGGAATGACAATGGGGAAGCTGGATTCACTTAATGGTGTTACTAACTTAACTGCAGTGATTCACTTAATAATTGTGGCAAGAAAGGTGGTAAAATGGGCAAAACTCACTTAACTATCTCACTTAGCTACAGATATTTTGGGCTCAATTACGGTTGTAAGTTGAGGACTACCTGTATTATTACTTTATTTATTGTCAGTTTGATGGGTCAGATGTGTGAATGCAACAGAAATCGTTGTTAGAAGATATACTCTTGAATGTGAGCAAAATGCTGAAATAATACAATTAAGTAGCAAATACTAATATAGTTTTCTTGGAGGTAGACTCACCCAAGCTTCAGTAAATGCTAAAAGATGTTCATTATATTTGAAGTAAAACAAAAATATTAAAAAAATGTGGGAAAGGATCAGTTCTACCTAACATGATCTATCCAAACATTTTTAAAGGAGGGATACAGAAGAGAAAGAAGAAATTCTATTGTCACTTAGTCACTCTAAGGCTAAGAGTAACTAACAACAGGCCAAGTGAAAGACAAACACAGTGTCAACTTCGAACTGAACCTGGCCGCAGCCATCTCTCTGTCCCTCAGCTGCCACAGGGGGAAAGGAGGTTGGAATGCATTATTAGACACAACAGAGAGCAAAATGAATTGGTATAATAAAGCAATTACAACAAATGCAATGGTGGAGGACATTGAAAAATTCTATGGCAAACTTTGAGTGGACCTAAATGCAACATCAAGCAGAAGGGCGTTGGTACTTACCTGATACGCCCATTCTCTGTGAGCTGCGACGAGCATCCAGCATTGGGAGGTGCTATTGGTTAGGCTGGACTTGATTGATAGGACGCTCGCCTCCCTCCCTCGCTCCTCCTCAGTGTCCCCCAGTTTTTGTGAAGACGAAGAGAAAGAAACCTCGCCCTCTCTCTCTCTTTTTTTGTAGTCATTGGCCAGACCAGGAATCCCCCGGACGGAAATTGGGTGGGTCTGGATGCTCATCGCAGCTCACAGAGAACGGGCATATCAGGTAAGTACCAACGTCCTTTTTCCAATGAGCTGCTCCGATCATCCAACATTGGGACATACCAAAGCTTGGCTTGTCCTACGGGAGGGTCTCCGTCTGACTTGGAGTCCCCTCATGGTCCCTATAGATCCTTTGTAAAACTCTCCTACCAAAGGAAGCCTCGGCTGAGGCAAATACATCAATCTTGTAGTGTTTAATGAAGGCCGATGGTGAAGCTCATGGTGCCGCATGACAAATTTCTGTTATTGATGCTTGTGTGGCCCAGGCTGAAGTTGCGGCGCTCCTAGTGGAATGCGCTGTTATGCCTCTGGGCAGTGGTAATAAATGAGCCTCATATGCCTTGGCTATTGTGGCTTTCAACCACCTACCTATAGTTGAAGGTGATATCTTATGACCTTGAGTGGTTGGCTGAAAGGAAATGAAGAGCGCCTCAGACTTTCTAAAGGGAGCTGTGCGGTTTATATACGTACGGAGAGCTCTCCTAACATCTAGCCAATGCCATAAATGTTCTAACTTCTGAGACAGTGTTGGACAAAAGTTGGGAAGGACTAGTTCTTGTGACCTGTGAAAAGCCGAATTAACTTTTGGAATGAACGTCGGGTCTGGACAAAGTACCACTCTGTCAGAATGAAAAATGCAGAGGTCTTGTCGGAATGATAACATGCTGATGTTATCGCTACCAAGAATACCACCTTGTAGGTGAGAAAGTGAAGACTCGTGGTCTTCAAAGGTTCGAAAGGACCCTTTGTAAGAGCCATGAGTACCTTGTTAAGGTGCCAGGTCAGATAGCGGTGCACCACAGGATGACATAAATTTGTTGCCCCACGAAGAAAACTTTGTATGCGTGGGTGATGTGATATAGAACTTAGGCCCGTCCAGGTGATTACTGTAGCCAGGGCCGCTACTTGTCGTTTCAAGGTATTTGGTGAGAGGCCTTTGTCAAGGCCCTCCTGAAGGAAGTCCAATAGCTGTGCCATTGAAGGAGAGAAAGGATCAACATTGGATTTTTTTTTTAAATTACATTTATATGCCGCCCTTCTCCGGAGACTCAGGGTGTGGCTTACAATTTTTGGGATACAACCCAGTGTGCTCAGCAATAGCCTTCATTCCATTGTATATGCCTGCTTATTACTAAGCGGCATTTTTACAAGGTCAGCTAATTGCCCCCAACAATCTTGGGTCCTCAATTTACCTACCCCGAGAGGATGGAAGGCTGAGTCAACCTTGAGCCTGGTGGGATTCGAGCCTACAGCAGTTGTAGGCAGCTGGAACTTAAGTGCAGGCAATTAACAGCCTGAGCCACCAAGGATTTGATGCACCATTTATGGAAAATGTGTCATGTGGCATTGTATATGCAATTTGTTGAGGTCATCAGGCTGCTTGAATCGTTTTGATCACTTTGTGTGAGAGATTTTTGCTCCTCAGATGTCTCCGCTCAACCTCTATACAGCTAGGTGGAGCCACTGAGGGTCCGGATGAAGAATCGGACCCTGGCTGAGCAAGGCTCTGTGAGAGAGTCTATCTATTGATAGATCCCTGAGGTCCGTGAACCATGGCCTCCTGGGTCATTATGGTGTCACCGACATCATTTCTGTCTTTTTGTTCAATAGTTTTTGGATCACCCTGGAAATCACTGGTAGAGGTGGAAAAGCATACAGAAGCCCTGGGGCCCATCAACAATGAAGAACGTTGATGTTCTCGGCTCTTGGGCTGGGTACCTCGAGATGAACCTCGGGACCTGTGAGTTCAGAGGAGAAGCAAACAGATCTATGACTGGTTGCCCGAATTTCTGGACTGCCTCCTGAAACAAATCCGGGTGCAGGCACCACTCTGATTGATCGACTGTGGCCCTGCTCAACCAGTCTGCTTGGGTGTTTGCCAAGCCAGGGATGTGTTCTGCTCTTATGTAGAACAAGTTCTTCTCTGCCCAAAGACAGTCTCTCTGCTTCTCTCATTAGTTGTTTGGAGTGAGTACCCCCCTGCCTGTTTATGTGGGATTTTGTCGTTATGTTGTCGGTAAGTATAAGTACGTTCTGCCTCCCGATATGTGGAAGGAAACTCCGAAGCACCAGGTGAACAGCTGTGAGTTCCAGCCAGTTTATACTGCATGTTTGTTTTGTTGCCGATCAACATCCCTGAGCCGTGAGAGACCGGAAGTGAGCCCCCCATCCAAATAGGCTGGCATCTGTAGTGATGTTAAGTCTGTGGGGTTCTTTGAAGGGGCAACCGTTGTTGATGGTCGGAACGGTCCACCAGTGCAGAGATATCAGAACTTTTGGTGGCATGATGACACGGACCCTGGAGCTGGCTCTTCCTGCCTGTTGGTACGGTAGTAGGTACCACTGGAGGGTCCTGGCGTGGAACCGGGCCCAAGGGATGATAGAAATACGAGATATCATTTTTCCCAATAAGGTAGATAAACTTGCTATCGGAACGCGTTTAAGGGTTCTAATTTCCTGAGCCAGTGTCCTAATACTCTCCTGCCTTTCTGGGGATAGGAAAACTTTTCCTTCAGCTGTATTGATAATCATGCCCAAATGAGTCAAACTAGTTGAATAGATTACTCTTTGCCCAGTTAATAGAGAACCTATGCTGTTGGAGTGTCCTCAGGGTGATCTGGGTGTCCAATTTGGCCTGGTCATACGAAGAGGATAATAACAAAATGTCATCTAAGTAACACTGCAGCCTAACAGAGGTTCCCCTGAGATGAGCAGCCAAGGCTGCTAGAACCTTTGTAAAGGTCCACGGGGTAGATGATAGCCTGAAGGGCAGGGCAACGTATTCAAAATGTTGATTATTATAACAATATCTCAAAAATTTCACATGTGCGGGTCTAATTGGGATGTGGAGATAGGCCTCCGTTAAATCAATGGAGGTTAGAAAGTCGCCCTTTCTTATGCTCAGAAGGATAGACTGCAGGGTACTCATTTGAAACCTCCTATAAACTAGGGAACGATTAAGCCGTTTTAAATCCAAAATTGCCCTCCATTGCCCCGGACTCTTTGGGACCAGAAAGAGTAGCAAATAAAATCCTTGCCTTGCTGATCCAATGCCACAGGTTGGATTGCCTGGATTTCCAATAGATGATTAATAGCAGTTTCCATCAAGCTCCTTTTAACAGGATCTCTGGAGAGAGGGCATGTCATGAAAAAGTTCGGGGAGTGGACTGAAATTCTAGAGCTAGGCCGAATCTTATGGTAACTCTAACCCAGGAATCAGTGGTAGAGGAGTCCCATCTGTCTGCAAAAAAACTTTACCTTCCGCCAATAGGGGTACAGTCCCTAGACCTATTTTGTGCATTGGAAACCTCTGTTTCCTGCCCCTTGAAAAGTTCGTTTGGTTTGTCCTCCCCTTCTATATCTATCTCCAAGGTCAGATCTATCCGACTGTTGACTGCTCTTAAATCCAGATGTTCTCTGGAACCTTGGAGAGAAATGCCCTTGGTAGAAGGGATGAAAGAAAACACTCCAAAAGGACTGGGAAGGTTGATTTTCTGCTCTATGAAAAAGAGAGGGAAGGATCTTTTTCTTGTTTCTTGTTCAATGAGGAGCAGATCCAGGGCAGCGCCAAACAATTTATCTCCTGAAATCGGGGAAGAAGCAAGCTTCCATTTGTGTCTGATATCTGCCTGCCAATGTTTGAGCCATAACAATCGACGAGCTGTGACCTGAGATGCTTTGGCATGAGCAGAGAATTTGACCGAATTGAATGTAGTGTCTGCGGAGAATTCCGCAGCAGCTATAAGTTTGGCGATGTCCTGGTGCACCCTTTGAATTTGGGATAGTCTCCCTCAGATTCTGGAGCCATCTGAGAGACGATCTCATGAAAAAGGATGCAGCAGTAGCTGCTCTTATGGCTCACGGATCTGATTGGTGTGCTCTAAGTAGAGACAACTCGGCCCTTTTGTCTTCTGGCTTGAGGGCCTCTTCTGCTTTAGTTGGAATAGCAGAGGAAGATGCCAGTGCCACTACTGGTTCATCTACTACTGTGGTATCGAGAAATTTTAAAAAATCTGAAGCCAAATTAAAGAATTTCCTATCATATCCTGTGGGATGGAGATACGCCACTGAAGAGGCCCACTGTTTCTGGATGAGGTCCAAAACATCTGTGGAACAGGTAGAACTTCCTCTTCCATTATTGGTTGGGAGAAGATCGTATCGTCTGACTCCCCTTGCTGTACAGATTGTTGGGTCGAAGAGGATGGAACATCAAGGTGCAGTAGTCTTAGCCTTAAACAACAGAGATCTGAAAAGATGAGGGTGGAACAGACCTGTAAAGGTTGGTTGGTCTGGCTTAATGCCCTCGTCATCAGACATACCCCTTTCCAGGGGATCCGCCTCTGTCAGGTTCCAATCACTGCCTATAATAGACCCCACCTCAACCTGTTCCATCAGTTCCTCCTGTTCTCCCTCATCCTGTACATTGTGTGAATGTGTGCTTTGGACTATATAACACTCCTCTGGGAGAGGTACTTGTTGGTAGTGAAGGTCCGTTCTGCTTAACGAATGGATTGATTGAGAATCGAAGTCAGAGGGCGGAGGCTGCCTAGCCATCATCATTTGCTGCACCCCATCTGCAATTCCCCTTCTAATTGCCATCTCCATCCAGGCCTTCATTCCGTCTGAATATCCTCCGGAAAGAGGTCATCCTGGTGTAGTGCAGCTGCTGTCGGGGTAAAGGTTGCTTCTGGGACCTATCTGGCAGTTAACGATGCTGATGGCTTGGGTTGCACCGGTCCATCTGCGGCCCCCCTGGATGGCACTGATAGATCTAAAGGTCTGGCACTGGAACCGGTCTGGCTGGAGAAGAAGGCTGAGACCTTTGCTCAGCGTTTCTCATGCATTTTTTGATATGCTTATCTAGTGCCTTCTGGCGTCTCTGGGAAACCTTTTCTGCCACCTTAGAGGTCTGCCTAGGGTGTTTATATTATATCATACATACATATACATATATATATTATGGACCGTTGGCTAGTCCAGGGGCATGCTCTAATTAGAGACAGTGTCCCTCTTAATATATTTCCCCTTTTTTGTAATTTCAATTTAATACTATTATTAATATTTTTATTGTTATTAATTTATATATTATATATATATGTATATATGAATATATATAGTTGTAAAATATATAGATATTATAAGACAAATATAGATATTATAATTGATATATTGAATATATATCTTGCAGAACAGTTAATCGAATTGTAAAGCCAATTGAGAACACCTTTCAGGGCCTTATAACAATAGAGTGATCCTGCAGTCATAGGCCCTCAACAGCTTCCTGCACAGGCGGACACTGGCCTTGGTGCTCGCTGTTACTGTGCTGCTGATTTCTTTGAGGGCTGCCAACTTAAAATGAAAACGATATTCAACTTCAGAAAGAGGTCAGCAATCGTAACTATCCCCTGGACCCTCAGTAAGAGAGCTTTGTGAGGGGAAGTGGCCTCTCAACAGTAAATGCAAGAAACTCCAGTAGACAAAATGGTGCCAGCGGTTATTTTAAGCACCAAAGTATAGTAGCAACCGTCACCTCTTAATGGAAGCTGATGTCAAAGCTAAATAGAAATCAACGAGGCGATCGAAGGGGAATCTGGGCTTTACGCCCTCCCCTTTAGGTGTTCTGATCAGGAAAGGCAGGAAAAAATCCTCGATTGTTTAAACTGGCGGCTCGTCTCTCAAGCGGCACAGCAGGGCTTTGCAATGACAATGATTTGTGATGTCAAGATAACGGATTTGTTTAAAACGCCGCGGAAGCGGCTGAGAGCTCCCAGGGAAGCCGATGTGTCGTCCAACGACAGAGTTTGCCAATTTGTCACCAGAATAATGTTTTTAGAAGCAATAGAATTGTATTATAATTTAGAATTGCCAAATTGAATATTAAGCTGTACATTCAAACCTGTTTAAATAGTCCTAGTCCGGCCAAGGAAACAACCAAGCTGCCTACCTCACAAAGGCTGAGCTAAAACTGGGGGACGCTGAGGAGGAGCAAGTGAGGGAAGCAAGTGTCCTATCAATCAAGCCCAGCCTAACCAATCTAAGCCTAAGCACCTTCCAATGCTGGATGCTTGGAGCAGCTCATTGGAGAATGTGTGGTATTACTAAAGGATGATGTACACGGAACAATTGAAAAACAAGAAGTAACTTGGAGTTACATAATGATTTAGTTTAAGAGAACTAATAAATCAGTAAATAAGCTAATATTGATTTTTTTGTTTCTTTATAAAATCTACATCAAGTAAAATGACTTTAGACATGTATCACAAGGACCACATAAAAATAAGACTACTAAATAGAAAGCAGGAATTGTAAAAGTGTGAATCAGTTACTGAATAATGAATTGACTTTGAAAAGTCAGTCAAATCATAATATGTATCTAATATAAGCAGAGGATTGCTAGTTATGTATAAAATGGAGGAATTAATGGAAGAATATGTGGAATTTGAATGATTGTTTGCCTTTGATTTGTATGAAAATATCTGTGAAGAATTAGAGTTAATAATTAATTGCCAAGTCTGTTAAAACGAAAGCAGGATGGGAGTCAACCTCCCACTTCCATGATTTAATGACAGATCACTAGTATAATTCATCACCTCTTAGCAATATCCTATTTATATCCTCATGTATTACAAAAACCTCCACAGTAAAGAAAAAGCTGATAACTAGTGACAAAGAAGTATTTTGCTCTTTTAGTAGTCTTCCTAAGTGTTACATACATTCTCTATGTATTGCTATTTGTATTTGTGAAGCCATTTTACACCCAGAAGATAAAATAAGTAATCCAGAAGCTGACATTCGTTATGTTTCTAGAATTCATGTTTTGTAAAGATGAAATTGTGCACGTTTTTTGTTCACAACACTAGCAGCCTTTGTAAATGGTGAAAACCCAATTACATTTGAATTTTTTAACGAAACCTGTATTGTCATTTCCCACTTTTCTGCTTTAGGATATAGCAAACATAATCCATATCTAGATGAACAAGAGGTTCCTATGGGTTATGCTCTGTCAGGACAATGTGCAAATTAAATGACACTCCAAAACCTAACATAGACATAATACTGCCTTCTCTGAACCCTGCTAAGAGTTTGGTATTAAGCCATAGGCTGATTTGGGTCTTCCTTCTTCCCTACATATTTTGTCATACAATTTCTTGGTAAAATTAAGATGACACCTTGTTATGCCTATATCAAGACTAATAATAGTCAGTATGAACCAAAGATATCTAGTTTTTCATTTGAATTCAAAACTAGGCTGCCAAAGATTAAGCTTGATTAGTGCCAGAAGAGATGTAAGGCAATGCTGTAGCTCTAAGAGAAGGACTGAGAGAATTCACACAAAAGAGGAAAAGTTTGAGAAGAAAGTAAGCCTAGGAAGATTTTGTTTTTTGTTTTAAAATAAAATATTATAATTTTAATACAAAAAGGGCGTTGGCACTTACCTGATATGCCCGTTCTCTGTGAGCTGTGAAGAGCATCCAGTGATGGGAGGTGCTTCAGTCTCTTCATGGAAGGCTGGGCTTAAAATTGAGGATGCTCCTCCTCCTCCACGAGATTCCTCCTTAGCATCCCCAGTTTTGCGAAGCCAAGGTAAGGTAAACCTGCATGCTTTAGCCTATCTAAATACCCTGGTTGGAACAGGCCTGCCCACCAGACGGAAAAAAAGGGTGGGTCTGGATGCTCTTCGCAGCTCACAGAGAACGGGCGTATCAGGTAAGTGCCAACGCCCTTTCTCCTATGAGCTGCTCAGAGCATCTAGTGATGGGACATACCAAAGCTTGGTATGGTATCTATATGCTAAGGGAGGGTTCGTCTGTGCTGAGGGTCACTCTGGATCTGAAATAACCTGCTGCAATACTCACCTACCAAAGGCAGCTTCTGCAGAAGCGAATACATCCATTTTATAGTTTCTAATGAATGGGGATGGAGAAACCCAGGTTGCTGCTTGACAAATCTCTTCTAACGTGGCTTAAGTAGCCCATGCAGCTGTGGTGGGTGCACTCCTGGAGGAGTGAGCCGTAATGCCTCGGGGCACTGGAAGAGATTGTGATTTGTATGATTTAGCAATGGTGGCTCTTATCCATCTACCTATGGTACAGGAGGAAACCTTATGCCCCAGTGAATTAGGCTGAAAAGACACAAAGAGCACTTCTGTCCTTCTACAGGATGCAGTACGGTCAATGTAAATGCGTAGGGCCCTCCTGACATCTAGATGGTGCCATTGATGTTCGAGCTTGTGGGATGGCTGTGTGCAAAAATTTGGGAGCACTAGCTCTTGGGCTCTGTGGAATGCCGAATTAATTTTGGGAATGAAGGAGGGATCAGGTCCGAGAACCACTCTGTCCGCATGGAAAATGCATAAATCCTTGTGTATGGACAATGCCGCTAGCTCAGAAATTCTCCGTGCAGATATAATTACAATATAAAAAACTACTTTGTAATTTAGAAACCGGAGAGTCGAGCTTCATAAAGGCTCAAAGGGACCCATAGTAAGTGCTGTTAGGACCTTGTTCAGATCCCAAGTGGGATAACAGTGAACTATGGAAGGTCTTAAATTTTTGGCGCCTCATAGAAAACTGCAAATGCGTGGATGGTGTGAGAGTGAGGGGAGGCCCTCCCAGGAAATAACGGAGGCAAGTGCTGCCACTTGCCTCCGCAAGGTATTTGGAGACAACCCTTTGTTCAGGCCCTCCTGTAAAAATTCTAATAACTGTGCCACTGAGGGAGAGGTGGGGTTGAACTGAAACCTCCAAAACCAGCGGCAGAAGCTAGACCAAATAGCTTCATAAATTTGGTTTGTTGATGGCCGCCTGGCTGCCTGGATAGTTTGAATAACTTGGCTAGAAAATTGCTCTTCTCTTAAAACGTCGCAGCTCAACTTCCACATGGCTAAGTTTAGCCATTGTGGTTGAGGATGTAGCACTGGACCTTGGGAGAGTGACACAACTGACGGTGGAATCCTCCAAGGGGGTTCTATGGGTAAGTCCTTCAGATCTGCAAACCATGTCTGTTGTGGCCAGTATGGGGCCACCAATAGGAGGTCTGCTTTCTCCTCCAACAACTGCTGAATCAGTTTGGGAATTACTGGGAGAAGAGGGAAGGCATACATACAATAGGCCAGGGGGCCAGTGACATCTGAGGGCATTCACGGCCTCCGCTCCCTGCAATGGGTAACGAGAAATGAACCGAGGCAGCTGTGCATTTAGAGGAGAGGCAAAGAGGTTGACTACTGGTTGGCCCAAATATCTTGGGGTCTAGGCGCCACTCTGCTTGGTCTATGGTGGCCCTGCTGAGCCAATCTGCTTAGATATTTGCTTTCCCTGATATGTGTTCTGCTTTTAGAGAAAGTAGATGAAGTTCAGCGCACCGAAACAGTGTCTCTGCATCCTTCATCAACAAGCTGGAATGGGTGCCCCCTTGTTTGTTGATATGAGCCTTTGTTGTTATGTTGTCTGTCAGGACAAGCACGTGCTTGTGTTGGATATAAGGGAGGAAGTTGCGAAGAGCTAAATGTATCGCTCAGAGATCCAACCAGTTTATATTCTGCGCTCTCTCTGAGGTGGTCCAGAAACCTTGCGTCGTGTGTGAATGGTAATGGGCTCCCCATCCTACCAGACTGGCATCTGTTGTGACTGTTGCCTTGCGTGGATCCCTGAA
Source organism: Naja naja (assembly GCA_009733165.1). Lineage (NCBI taxonomy): Eukaryota > Metazoa > Chordata > Lepidosauria > Squamata > Elapidae > Naja > Naja naja. The sequence continues at coordinate 122,266,694 of CM019151.1, read as the reverse complement.
GGGGCAACCACTGTTGATTCTGGGTCGAGTCCACCATCTGAGGGATCTGATGACAGCTGCCGGAACTATGACTCAGGCATTGGTATCGGCATTTCTGGCGTGTTGGTATGGCAACAGGAACCATTGAAGGGTTCTGGTGTGGAACCGGGCCCAAGGGATAATAAAAATACAAGAAATCATTTTTCCCAATAATTTAGAAAGGAGACAAAGTTTTACTCTCCTAACAGAACTGATCGGAAGGACTAATTCCTTGATGCTTTCATGTCTGTCTGCAGATAAAAAGACTCTGCCTTCTATGATGTCAATAATGGCACCTAGATGAGTCAGTCTGGTGGATGGAGTTAAGTGACTTTTTGACCAATTTATTGAGAATCCGTGCTGTTGCAGGGTTTGGAGTGCAATGTGAGTGTCCCGATTTGCTCATTGAACAGAAGATGATAGTAGTAGAATATCATCTAGGTAGCATTGAAGATGGATAGACCTGTCTCTCAAAGATGCTGCCAAGGCAGCCAAGACCTTCGTAAAGGTTCTGGGAGCAGATGCAAGGCCAAAGGGAAGGGCAGTATATTCATAATGTACTTTGTTGTAGCAAAAGCAGAGAAACTTGGAGTGTGAGGGTCTGATTGGGATGTGTAAATATGCCTCTGTGAGATCTATTGAAGTAAGAAAGTCGTGGCGTCTGATGCCAAGCAAGATGGATTGGAGAGTTGTCATTTTGAATTTTCAATAAACTAAGAATTGATTTAAGCGTTTTAAATCCAGGATTGCCTGCCATCCCACTGAGCTTTTAGGGAACACGAAAAGATGGGAGTAAAAACCCCTTCCCTGATGACAGGGAGGGACTGGCTGTATGGCCCGGATTTGCAGTAAATGCGTAATGGCTGTTTCCATGAGAGACCTTTTCTGTGTCTAGAAACAGGGCACCTCATGAAAAAGTCCGTGGGGGGGTGGTGGTGCGGAACTCCAGTGCTAGTCCAAATCTTACTTTGTCTCTGACCCATGCATCGGTGGTAGAAGAGTCCCACTGTTCAGCGAACAGTTTCAGGCGAACCCCAATGGGAATCTCCTGAAGGTTTTTACTTGGACTTGCGGAAGGGTGTGGATCCTGTGCCTCGAAACTGTCTCCTGGAGTTCAGACCTCTTCTAAATCTGTCTCCAGGTTTGGGCCTGTCAGTGTGTTGCCTGAATCCCGTCGGCCTCTGAAACCTCGGGTAGTAGGGTCCCTGGTAGAAGTGCCAGTAGGAACCTCTGTGGAAGGGCAGTGGAGATCTGGACTCTGAGCGGCAAAAGAGAGAGGGGAGAAATTTCTTTTTATTCCTAGTTTCTATTAGAAGGGGGTCAAGCATGGTGCCAAATAACTTGTCCTCCGAAATGGGAGCTGAGGCGAGCCGCCATTTATGTTTGGCGTCTGCCTGCCAATGCCTGAGCCACACTAACCTCCTGGCTGCAATTTGTGATGCGATAGCCCTAGAAGAGAATTTGACTGCCTGGAAACGTAGCATCGGACGAAAATTCTGCAGCCGCAATTAATTTGGCCACGCCCTGATGAGCCCTGATATTTGAGGATGGGATGTTGTCTCTAAGATGACAAAGCCATCTGAGAGATGATCTGGTGAAAAAGGAGGCGGTAGTAGCCGCTTTGATAGCTCAGGCACCAGAAACATGGGCCCTGCGGAGAGCTAGTTCCGCCCGCTTTTCCTCGGGCTTGAGGGCCTCTTCAGCTTCAGTTGGAATAGCTGAGGAGGAAACGAGGGCAATTATAGGCTCATCCACATCCGGAGTCTTTAAAAGTTTAGAGAATCCCAGTGCCAAATTAAAGTATTTTTTATCCTGTCCCGTGGGATATGATGCTGCTGCGGCCCATTGCTTTTGCACTAGGTTGGAAAACGTGTGTGACACAGGGATCACATCTGCCTCAGTGACCGGCTGAGAAAAAATGAGGTCATCTGATTCCTTCGGGAGTCAGAGGGTGGAGGAGGGGACCTGGTTTGTCCAAACCTGCCGTGTTCTGGGCTTTAAATAATAGGGACTTAAATAATTGAGGATGAAACAAGCCCATAAAACAGCAAGGTCAGGAGTGAGGCCCTCATCATCTGACATCCCTCTTTCTAGCAGGTCTGCCTCTGAGAGGGCATGGTCAATGGTGTGAACAGACCCCTCCTCCATTTGATCCACTAGATCTTGTGGATCATCTATTTCCTGTAAATATTGTGGAACTGTGTCAGAATGAAAAGACTGCTGTATGGGGGTACCTGCTGAGGATCCATGAGGCTCATGGGTTGATGGGACAGAGATCCGCAGTCTGACATTGTGGATCTTGCTTGCGTTGCCTGCTGAACGCCTGCTGTGATGCCTCTCTGGATTGCTAGTTCCATCCAGTTCCTCATGTTAGTAGGAATTTTGTCCGGAAGGTCCTCCTCCTGTCTGAGACTGGCAGCCATCAGTGTGAATGTAGCTTCAGGAGCCCTTCTTGAGGAGAGAGTGGGAGAGGTGACCTCCAGAGGATGGATGGAAGTGATGCTCCTTCTGGATAGGTCCAGAGGGGCTGGGGGTGTTATGAGCCTGAGATGTAGGAGGTATCATTAAAGGAGAGGAAGCCCGGACTGCGCCTCGGGTATGCTTTGCTACCTGCCTTTCTAAGGCTTGATGGCATCTGCGAGCATCCTTTTCTGCTGCCTTAGAGGGCTTTTTGGACCTGTCTCAGTCTTTAGGGCCTGCTCTAGATTTTGGGTTATAATTGCTTGCCATAGTAACTATTTGTGATTAAGGAGTGCGAGGCTGTACTGAGATAAAAGACAATTGGAGAATTGATTTTTGGTGGTTGGCACACCCAGGAGCCTGCACCCTAAAGGGGCAGGGGATCCTGCAAATAAAGTCCCCCTGTGTGAATTTATATATATATATCAATCTTTATTTATTGATTAGCCCTTAGGCCATATCAAAGCGCAGACCTCCAAAAACACACCATCACTAAAATTTGAGAAAAGCAACTCAAAATGAAATAGAATAAAATACAATTCAAAATGAAATTGGAATACAATACAATCCAAAATGGAACCAGGATAAAATACAATGATTTAAGCTATAGGTTAAATATGATTAAAATTCTATTACCATGTCACCCCTTCATCTACCCCAAACAATCTTAAAACTACTTTTAAAATTACATTTTTAAATCAAATGATCTTTCCTACAATCTACCACACTCTGCTGCACCAACTTTGTCCTTATTTCCATCAACTTTACAGCAAATTTGGCAATCCATTTCACCAACTGCAAATTAGAACCTAACAAACAATGTTGCAAGAAGCGCTCTTTAGACATTCGGATGCTGGTATAAAAGATCCTTTCCAGCTAATGTTCCTCAAATCTGAGTACAGGGGCAATCAAAAATTACATGGGACATTGTTTCAACTTCCCACATAAACAAACTCTTTCGCACAGGGATCCCCTTATACCTGCCCCAAAGCATGTTTGTTTGAAGTTGGTCCAATCTCAATTTGGTAAAAATCTCCTTATGATGGGAGATAAAGGCAAAGTTAAATATTTTTCTATTTTAAAATTTGTTTATTGACCGATAATGAGGGGCAAACTTTTGCTGCTGTCACCTGTGCGATGTCCGATTGTGCACTTATGTCCTTAAATCTCTGTACAGTCCAAGTTCGGATCTGCCTATGATCATACTGCTGCCAGTTTAACGGAATACCAAAGCTTGATACCTGCTTCAAAACTCTTGACAACCAATTATTTTTATTACTTGAGATAATCTGATCCATTAGTGCTAGCTTTGGTAACCTCCCTTCCTCCATCTCGATTATTCTTAGCCAATAATAAACTGTCTTCAACATGGCCCTAGTGCCAATCGCATGGACTCCCGTTTCTGCCCTTACTATGCATGCTGGGGTTCCAGGGGACACTGCCAAAATTCTCCTCAGGAACTTATTTTGAGGTATTTCCAGCCCAGTCAACTTATCTGACCCCCATATTTCTGCCCCATAGGTGTGTGTGTGTGTGTGTGTGTGTGTGTGTATCTATCTATGTTTATATGGTTTTTTATTTTTTTAATATAATAATAATAACAATCCAACAATGATTCGAATAAACAACCTTGGGTTTTTTTTTTTTATTCAATTCCAATTCGGGATCAGAACACCCCCCAGACCAGGCCCCAGTTAAGGGCAAGCAGGTCGGCAACTGATAATGTGCTCAGTTGGGCTGTAACCGTGCCTGTGAAATAGCCAACAATTTATAATAGTGCCTTAAGCTGAAGAGCAGAAGGTAGGGATTATAAGGCCCTGGGTCCCCAAGGAGGGAAACCATAGGGGAAAATATCACTCACAGGAATCAAGATAATCTTGCACTTTGCAAACGATAAAATGGCAGCTGCCTCATGTTGCAAGAGAATTAAAGAGCCAAAAACACCACCGGTCTGCTGGCAACAAAACCGATCAGTGGGGAGGTGCAGGGTCTAAACCTCTCTGCCCTCAAGGTGTTCTGAGGGGAAGCCTCGTGGCAAGTCTTTTTATCTTTTATTTCTCTCTCTCTCTTTTTAATCAGTTCCTCTGACCTGAGAAATAGCGCTTCAAAATGGCTGACTGTGGTGCTGTGAAAACGGCTGGCTAGATCGGAGATCAGCCCGTCACGCTTTTTTCTTTCTTTTTTTTAAAGTGACCAGAGCAACAAACGAAGGAAAAGAAGCATGGTTCCTTGCACGTGGAATGAGGCCTCTGCCTCGCTCAGCTCAAACGCTTAAAAACGCCTGAGCCAACCCCCGGAATGTCTAATACCTTGGGATATGATTAGAGGAAGAGAATGTTGTATACTGGACCTGAATCAGGGAAGGGAAAAGGATGAAAGGTGCTGCTCCGACCAGGAAAGATCACAACCACAACCTGTCTCTAGAAAGGCTAAGCTAAAACTGGGGACACTAAGGAGGAGTCTCATGGAGGAGGAGGAGCGTCCTCAATTTTAAACCCAGCCTTCTGTGAAGAGACTGAAGCACCTCCCATTAGAATGAAAAAGGTAAGAAGGAAGAAAATAGAAAAACAAAGATGAAGAGAAATTAAAGAAAAGGGAAAAATAATCATAAAGAAGTGAACTCTAATTTTCTTTGATTGCAGTTGTAACATCTTACAGCATTGGTTACATTTTCTACATAACATATTATTTTCATTCTACTCTTCAAACCATTTATCATAACCGTTTTTAATTTATGACAAAAAGTCAACCAATAAGGAGTTTCCAATCATCAATACATTTAGTCAGTGTTACTTAAATCTGGCTAGACTTACTTGATTACAACCCATAAGTGCAGTCTAATAATTTAAATCAGAGATGTACAACCTGAGCTTTCTCAAGGCTTCAGGAAATTTCTGTAACCTTGCTATGGAAGATTGATGTTATTACTTAATCATACTGTGCCCAAAGATAAATATTATTAAATGATTTATTAATGAATAACGCATTATATTTAGGTGTAAATGAAATGACATAAAATTTAGTTCATTTCTGTCCCTTCTCTTTAAGTAGCTGGAAACTTCCACCATGCCCCTTAAAGACCTGATGCAACCCTTAATCTAGGAAAAATACCCACTTTATTTTAGACCATTAATTAAGATGTTTAACCCAATTTAGAGTTCTTAAGATACGTTTAATTAAAACATATAATTTAATAATTTAATTAAAATATTCCAACATGTCTGGACAACACCAGATTGGTAATAGTGATTATGACTGAATTGCAGTAACATTTGAGATCCAATTTTTCCCATTCCCTCTATTTTTCTATGGCACACTATATGAGAGAACAAAAGCTTTTGGTGTCATCTTTAACTAATCTAGTTTTGTAAATTTTGGGAAACTTGAAGATAATTCTTTTTAAAAATGGTATCTCTCCTCCTATTCCAAAGATACTCAAGGCAGTTTTAAAGGCAGAGTCTACTAGTGGAATTGCCAAATATTGTAAATTCAATCTGTGGTTCATGGCATAAAATTATTTTAGTCTAAGTTCATGACTATCCTCTTTTATACTTTTTCAGCCGAAGCCTGAAATTGTGGCTGTAAGCTTGGAATGAAAGCATTAAAACAGTTATCAGTGATGGGTTAGCAAGGTTAATCTTTTACATTTTCAGAGAGAATTACTTGGCAAAGGAATCAGTATCAAGCAATGCTCATTAGAAATGTAGCAGAGTTTGAGAATTAAGGCCAGAGATCTTTCTAGTTTGGAAATGGCAAACTTTTAGTGAAATGAACCAAAATCACTTGCCTTTTCAAGAAGGGTCACAAATACATGTGGACATTTCAAACTCTTTCTACCTACTTGCTCAGAACTTTCAAGCAACAGCAATTGCAATGACAACTGTTCCTCATTATACTTGAAAATCATATAGTTCTTTGGAATCACTAGTTTCTGCAAAGGACCAGAAAATTCAATTTGCTATGCTTGCAAGATCATTACTAAATTATCTGCTAGGATAATTTGCACTGAGTATTTCTTACATAAGACTATTTAGCTGAGAGATTCAAGATCTCCCACCATTTTGTTGCTTATGGAACAGGTGAAACAGGAAGGTCAGGGATGAAGGTATACAGCAATCAGAGAGAAGAAGTAAAGCAGCTAGACAACAGGGAGCAGTGGCAAGGAATGTTTTGTAATGGATTTCTCAGCATCACCTAATTTTGTTTGTTTTTGAGGAAAGAAATGAAAATAATAAAAAGCCCATTACCAGGCTATTGGCCTGGTTTTCTTAGTCTTAGTTTCATAAGTAGAGATAATTTGATAATTTAATAACAGATAAAATTCATTGACACTCTCATATACATAGGTCTTATCCTTTTATTTCATTTGTAGTTAAGTCACAGGCAAGGCAATTCAAAGTCAATTTTCCTCTCCTCCAACATTAAAGGCATTGTGATTTTTATGTCCTGTTATTGATAACACTAGCAGAATGGATTTGGGCAAACTTCATCAATGTTTCTGCAATGTTTTCAAAATTCTGACAGCAAGATCAGCCCAAGAATTGAATAGGGGAAACAGAATGTGAGAGTTGACATTTTGGGATCTAAAGCATCTCCTATTTTATGCCATCCAACTTAGCCATGCTGATTTCTTTTGTGTTTTTAGCCTAGAGTTTTCCAAAACAATTCAGAGTCAATTTCCAAGGCTGAGAGGAACGTAGAGGGGAATCAATGCTTCCCTTTAGCCACACAGAATAAACATAGATTTACACCACAACAACCTAGGGTTGCAGTATTTGCAGTCTGGATGATCAGGATCAATCAATCAATCAACATTTGAAAAGTACCAACTTCACTATATTCCATTATATTCACTATATTTCTAATGTTTCTGAATCATGAGAAAGTCATCAGGAGAACTGAGATGAAACCTAATATGAGACAATGAAATAACGACCAAATTAAAATAATATTGCAAACGAGGCTATAAAACCAAAGAACAGCTGTGCCCTAACTATTACATACAAAGTTTGCCCTGGCTTCTTTTTATGATGGCTGGATAAGACAGGGACAACCTTAAAACTGAAAAAGCCTCTGTTTTTCAACCAAGAAATAAATTGGATTTCAAAGTGAAAGCAATCTACCTGCTGAAATCTTTCAGTAAATTTTGTTAAATATTCAGTAAATATTGAAGGAGGTTGTTTGTGGTTAAGTTAAAGTTGGCTGCCAAGGTCTTGACAACAGTAAACAAGCCACAGATGCCACTCATGGAATATTAAAACATTTATGACCTTTTAACTGTCTACAGTTTTAATAAAATTGGGAAATGATACGGTATTATATGGGAACAACTTGGCATTGTTTATTCTTATCTCACTCTTTATAATAATAATACCCCTAGCAATGTACACAAGAAAGGAATAACCTTAAAGCATAAATTGGTTTATTGGAAATTGTTGTTTAATTGTTTGCTATTTTGGCATTTGTTTTGAATTTAGAAATGCAAGTAAAATCATTTTCAAAATTATATGTTCCACAACATTGAGTTTCAATCACTTAGGTACAAAATGATTCAGGAAATCTTGTTATCTGTAAAAAAAATATATGTAAATGAACTTGTTTAGATTAATGCCATGTTTTTCTTTGTTTTTTCCATTTCCTACCTACTCCTACCATCTGTTGATTTCCCATATCAAAAGTCCTTTAGTTTTTATTTTTACTGTTCTCTGTAAATATTATAAGTTAGAAGTCATAGCAGGGTTTTTTTTGGCTAATCTTCATTTTATAACAACTTGTGTCCACCAGTGGTTTAGTAATTGCTCGAGAACAAGTTAAGAGAGGACATAGGAGTACAGTTGAAAAAAATTTCTTCCTGTTTCTTTAGAAAGAGCCTCTTCTGGGATGCTAGTTTGTTCTGGAATCAGTATTCTGAATCCAATCAACTACATTTTATTATAACTATGCTATACTTTCTTAACTCATAAGTAAGTGTCATATGTTCAATGGAGCTTACTCCTTGTACTACTTAAGTGTAATTTAGATACCAATTAAAAATTAAAACAATATTAAAAATATTTATATATCCAGGTTCATATATTGCAATTAGACAATCAATCTATAGTTCTTTATATAACAGTACAGTCAAAGAAGAATTACTGAAATTTAATAGCAAGCATCAATGCTTATTAGCAGTATAATCTTAATCATATTTACTTAGAAGCAAACCCCTCTAAAGTCAATAAAGATTATTAAGTGTATGGGTAAAAAAATCATGGGTGTTTATAACCATATCCCTTTAAAAAATGTATCACAAAATATGAATGCTTTACCCTTGACCAGTCAGTTTAAATATGTGATTGTACTTACATGCATTGTATGTAACAAATTACTATTTAATTATATTTGTTAAGAATGGTTTGTATCAACACATACACTTCTTCATAATTAAATGATCCTGGAATTCTCATTTCACCTATTTCATAATAGACTATTGCTTAAGCCCTAATTAAATATACATTTTAAGAAGAGGGAAATACCTTTGTTCATTGTTTTAGATGAAAAACAAAGCAGAACAAAACAAGAACAGTGACAAATTTTAGCTGAAGGTCCTACTTCAGCTAAACCTTTCAGTGACTTCAATAGAAAGATAATCTTTCTGTGATTATGACCAAACCCTCTCGTTGCTTTCATGAATATGTTTTGAGATCCGCTTTGCAAGCTGGCCATTATCAGATGAAATTACTGGAGCAACAAATGTCATCCTCATGCAAATGAATTGGTTGTAGAGAAAGAATGCTTGCCTCAAGAAGGATGTTGATCCACATAGAACTGTACTGTCCATATTGTCTTCTAGCAGGCAAATCGTTTCAAAACAAAGACAGCCATTGTCTACCCCACCACATAAAGATGGATTGCATAATTTAGTAAGAAGAAAGGTGGCAAAATATTCTAAGGTATATACCTTTAATATTATATTAGGGCCTTTTGTTTTCAGGGCAGAGAAGATATGGAGAAATCATTTCCATCATGTATGCATAAATGTTTGCCACCATTCAAAGAATACAAAAATTCTGTGGCAAAAATATCCTTGATGCTGGGAGATGTTATTAGTTAGAGTAGGACTATATTGGGTATTGTTTAATTTTGTTTTATTTTCATTGTTTAAGACCATACTAAATAATTACAAAAAAAGTCACTGGCTAGTTGACTCTGTATTTTACCTTCTTTAAAAGCAAACAAACAAACTTCGGCTCACAAGTTGAAAAATGTCTTCATATGCAATTTTTAAAAATAATTCTTGAACATCCTTCAGAAAACTGCAGTGAGACCCAGCTGTTTTCATTTCAATCCTAATCAGAAGTTTTCATTCTACCAAAATAAGCAGCAGGACTAGAAAAATAACCACTTTGGTATTAATGTTACAGTGCTACATTTCTTAATACAAGCTTTTTCCTTACTATTTAATTGTAAATAGAAGCTAAATTGGTTTCTAATATACTTAAATACAGTGCTCTCAACTATTTAAGTTACTGTATATGTATTATTTCGAAAAATGTAACTTGAACAATTTATATTTTAAAATAGAAGAGGCAGTAAGCCTGCCTTTTGTTAATTGTATTGGTTGTCTTGTTGAAATAAAGCTGCTTTACAAAAGAGGTATTATTTTAATACTTGGAACTGATATAGTGGGGACACAATCCAGCTCAAAGTGAGTACTTTAAAATATAGTAAAAGAGTGTTAAAAGATACATCACTAAAGTCCATGGGATTGAAATACATTTCTGGGTCTTGATGGTGCTCGCTATTTTTCTTTATTATTTATTTAGGGAAAAGAAGCAAAATATTTTTCAAGGCTCCATGCTAATTAACTGTTGGAACTTAATGTGACCCCACTTATTCAGAAGGATTTCCACCCCACCCCATCCCCGAGATGTGTAAAATACAGCCCAGGCACAAACTAATTTTTGCCAGGCTGTTTTCTGAAAGGAGGAAATACATTTTCTAACTTTGATTCCTACAATTTTAGTGACTCACAGCTTTATTGGCATTTACAGAATGCGTCTTACTTAGGATCTGCTCCTTTGCAAAGGGACAGTAATTTGTTCAGCTTCATCAACCTTAGAAAGTTATCAGGTCATGTACCCTTCTTTAACCGTAAACATTCTGACAATTGGCACTTGGATTTAGATGTATACAGATTTATTTTGTTAATGACTTCTATAGTGCTGGATATTTCCAAATCAACAAAGTTTTGTTTAGGAAAGATTATTTTAGAAAGGAACTGGCTAAACAAGACCTAGGATCACAGCATGGAAAACTTAATAAATATTCTCATGGAATCCTTACCAATTCCTTAGAAATATCCTCGAGCTCATAGTAATTTAAACAAAATCACTCAAAAAATAAATAAAAGTAGAAGGCAAATTATCCTGACACTTGGCAATCCTTACTTGCAGTGTCTTACAAACCCTGCAAGTAAGAGAAAAGGCAAGATTCATGACATAATAAAGACTTTGTATATTTGCAATAAACTATTTTAACACTTAAACTAAAACTTAACAATGACTTCCAATATTGGAGTTATTTACTATATAGAAAAGTGTGCCTAAGTATGTATATTACAGATTAATGCTCATCTTGATGCAACAGATTATACATTTGTTCTAACCTCATTAAAACACTGGTGTTTTTAAAGCATTAATATAACAATCCAAATGAATTCAACAAAGTAATATATTTTTAAAAAGTTACTTGGTTCAGGAGATGTCATGGTGGAGGCGATGACAGGTGGACCTGCCTGGTAGATTTCTGACATGGCGAATGATGCCCTGGAAAACTTCGGTCCCACTGGAGCCAGATTGGGTTCCACTTGGACTCCTTGCTTTCAAGAACCTGAGGACTGATGTGAGGGCTGTGAGCAGGGGAGGATAGTGGATTTCTTTTCATCAGTTCCATGGGTACAGTATATGTGGTGGAATATGCTATTTTGGAATTTGCATGTGGATTTGTTTGCAGTGTATTCATAGGGATCGCAGAGGGGACAGAATAGCCAGTTGCTTGACAAGATGCATATTGCATGGGCCCAAAGCACTATATCCAGAACTGGGAAGAAAAGGAGTGACTTGAGGAGAAAA
>CM019151.1:121795281-122243603 GCA_009733165.1 Naja naja | reverse complement strand
ATGGCACCTAGATGAGTCAGTCTGGTGGATGGAGTTAAGTGACTTTTGACCAATTTATTGAGAATCCGTGCTGTTGCAGGGTTTGGAGTGCAATGTGAGTGTCCGATTTGCTCATTGAACAGAAGATGATAGTAGTAGAATATCATCTAGGTAGCATTGAAGATGGATAGACTGTGTCTCAAAGATGCTGCCAAGGCAGCCAAGACCTTCAGAAAGGTTCTGGGAGCAGATGCAAGGCCAAAGGGAAGGGCAGTATATTCATAATGTACTTTGTTGTAGCAAAAGCAGAGAAACTTGGAGTGTGAGGGTCTGATTGGGATGTGTAAATATGCCTCTGTGAGATCTATTGAAGTAAGAAAGTCGTGGCGTCTGATGCCAAGCAAGATGGATTGGAGAGTTGTCATTTTGAATTTTCAATAAACTAAGAATTGATTTGCGCTTTTAAATCCAGGATTGCCTGCCATCCCACTGAGCTTTTAGGGAACACGAAAAGATGGGAGTAAAACCCTTCCCTGATGACAGGGAGGGACTGGCTGTATGGCCCGATTTGCAGTAAATGCGTAATGGCTGTTTCCATGAGAGACCTTTCTGTGTCTAGAAACAGGGCACCTCATGAAAAAGTCCGTGGGGGTGGTGGTGCGAACTCCAGTGCTAGTCCAAATCTTACTTTGTCTCTGACCCATGCATCGGTGGTAGAAGAGTCCCACTGTTCAGTTAACAGTTTCAAGCTAACCCCAATGGGAATCTCCTGAAGGTTTTTACTTGGACTTATGAAGGGTGTGGATCCTGTGCCTCGAAACTGTCTCCTGGAGTTCAGACCTCTTCTAAATCTGTCTCCAGGTTTGGGCCTGTCAGTGTGTTGCCTGAATCCCGCCGGCCTCTGAAACCTCGGGTAGTAGGGTCCCTGGTAGAAGTGCCAGTAGGAACCTCTGTGGAAGGGCAGTGGAGATCTGGACTCTGAGCGGCAAAGAGAGAGGGGAGAAATTTCTTTTTATTCCTAGTTTCTATTAGAAGGGGGTCAAGCATGGTGCCAAATAACTTGTCCTCGAAATGGGAGCTGAGGCGCAGCCATTTATGTTTGGCGCCTGCCTGCCAATGCCTGAGCCACACTAACCTCCTGGCTGCAATTTGTGATGATAGCCCTAGAAGAGAATTTGACTGCCTGGAACGTAGCATCGGACGAAAATTCTGCAAGCAATTAATTTGGCCACGCCCTGATGAGCCCTGATATTTGAGGATGGGATGTTGTCTCTAAGATGACAAAGCCATCTGAGAGATGATCTGGTGAAAAAGGAGGCGTAGTAGCTTGATAGCTCAGGCACCAGAAACATGGGCCTCCTGGAGAGCTAGTTCACTGCTTTTCCTCGGCTTGAGGGCCTCTTCAGCTTCAGTTGGAATAGCTGAGGAAACGAGGGCAATTATAGGCTCATCCACATCCGAGTCTTTAAAAGTTTAGAGAATCCCAGTGCCAAATTAAAGTATTTTTTATCCTGTCCTGCGGGCGGGATATGATGCTGCTACGTGCCCATTGCTTTTGCACTAGGTTGGAAAACGTGTGTGACACAGGGATCACATCTGCCTCAGTGACCGGCTGAGAAAAAATGAGGTCATCTGATTCCTTCGGGAGTCAGAGGGTGGAGGAGGGGACCTGGTTTGTCCAAACCTGCCGGTTCTGGGCTTTAAATAATAGGGACTTAAATAATTGAGGATGAAACAAGCCCATAAAAACAGCAAGGTCAGGAGTGAGGCCCTCATCATCTGACATCCCTCTTTCTAGCAGGTCTGCCTCTGAGAGGGCATGGTCAATGGTGTGAACAGACCTCCTCTCCATTTGATCCACTAGATCTTGTGGATCATCTATTTCCTGTAAATATTGTGGAACTGTGTCAGAATGAAAAGACTGCTGTATGGGGGTACCTGCTGAGGATCCATGAGGCTCATGGGTTGATGGGACAGAGATCCGCAGTCTGACATTGTGGATCTTGCTTGCGTTGCCTGCTGAACGCCTGCTGTGATGCCTCTCTGGATTGCTAGTTCCATCCAGTTCCTCATGTTAGTAGGAATTTTGTCCGAAGGTCCTCCTCCTGTCTGAGACTGGCAGCCATCAGTGTGAATGTAGCTTCAGGAGCCCTTCTTGAGGAGAGAGGAGAGGTGACCTCCAGAGGATGGATGGAAGTGATGCTCCTTCTGGATAGGTCCAGAGGGGCTGGGGGTGTTATGAGCCTGAGATGTAGGAGGTATCATTAAAGGAGAGGAAGCCGGACTGCTTCTGGGTATGCTTTGCTACCTGCCTTTCTAAGGCTTGATGGCATCTGAAAGCATCCTTTTCTGCTGCCTTAGAGGGCTTTTGGACCTGTCTCAGTCTTTAGGGCCTGCTCTAGATTTTGGGTTATAATTGCTTGCCATAGTAACTATTTGTGATTAAGGAGTCGCGAGGCTGTACTGAGATAAAAGACAATTGGAGAATTGATTTTTGGTGGTTGGCACACCCAGGAGCCTGCACCCTAAAGGGGCAGGGGATCCTGCAAATAAAGTCCCCCTGTGTGAATTTATATATATATATCAATCTTTATTTATTGATTAGCCCTTAGGCCATATCAAAGCAGAGACCTCAAAAACACACCATCACTAAAATTTGAGAAAAGCAACTCAAAATGAAATAGAATAAAATACAATTCAAAATGAAATTGGAATACAATACAATCCAAAATGGAACCAGGATAAAATACAATGATTTAAGCTATAGGTTAAATATGATTAAAATTCTATTACCATGTCACCCTTCATCTACCCCAAACAATCTTAAAACTTAAAACTTTTTTAAAATTACATTTTTAAATCAAATGATCTTTCCTACAATCTACCACACTCTGCTGCACCAACTTTGTCCTTATTTCCATCAACTTTACAGCAAATTTGGCAATCCATTTCACCAACTGCAAATTAGAACCTAACAAACAATGTTGCAAGAAGCGCTTTAGACATTCGATGCTGGTATAAAAGATCCTTTCCAGCTAATGTTCCTCAAATCTGAGTACAGGGGCAATCAAAAATTACATGGGACATTGTTTCAACTTCCCCGCCCCACATAAACAAACTCTTTCGCACAGGGATCCCCTTATACCTGCCCCAAAGCATGTTTGTTTGAAGTTGGTCCAATCTCAATTTGGTAAAAATCTCCTTATGATGGGAGATAAAGGCAAAGTTAAATATTTTTCTATTTTAAAAATTTGTTTATTGACCGATAATGAGGGGCAAACTTTTGCTGCTGTCACCTGTGGATGTCCGATTGTGCACTTATGTCCTTAAATCTCTGTACAGTCCAAGTTCGGATCTGCCTATGATCATACTGCTGCCAGTTTAACGGAATACCAAAGCTTGATACCTGCTTCAAAACTCTTGACAACCAATTATTTTATTACTTGAGATAATCTGATCCATTAGTGCTAGCTTTGGTAACCTCCCTTCCTCCATCTCGATTATTCTTAGCCAATAATAAACTGTCTTCAACATGGCCCTAGTGCCAATCGCATGGACTCCGTTTCTGCCCTTACTATGCATGCTGGGGTTCCAGGGGACACTGCCAAAATTCTCCTCAGGAACTTATTTTGAGGTATTTCCAGCCCAGTCAACTTATCTGACCCCCATATTTCTGCCCCATAGGTGTGTGTGTGTGTGTGTGTGTGTATCTATCTATGTTTATATGGTTTTTTATTTTTTAATATAATAATAATAACAATCCAACAATGATTCAATAAACAACCTTGGGTTTTTTTATTCAATTCCACTGGATCAGAACACCCCCAGACCAGGCCCCAGTTAAGGGCAAGCAGGTCGGCAACTGATAATGTGCTCAGTTGGGCTGTAACCGTGCCTGTGAAAAGCCAACAATTTATAATAGTGCCTTAAGCTGAAGAGCAGAAGGTAGGGATTATAAGGCCCTGGGTCCCCAGGAGGGAAACCATAGGGGAAAATATCACTCACAGGAATCAAGATAATCTTGCACTTTGCAAACGATAAAATGGCAGCTGCCTCATGTTGCAAGAGAATTAAAGAGCCAAAACACCACCCGGTCTGCTGGCAACAAAACCGATCAGTGGGGAGGTGCAGGGTCTAAACCTCTGCCCTCAAGGTGTTCTGAGGGGAAGCCTCTGGCAAGTCTTTTTATCTTTTTATTATTTCTCTCTCTTTTTAATCAGTTCCTCTGACCTGAGAAATAGCGCTTCAAAATGGCTGACTGTGGTGCGCTGAAAACGGCTGGCTAGATCGAGATCAGCCTCAGAATCACGCTTTTTTTTCTTTCTTTTTTAAAGTGACCAGAGCAACAAACAAGGAAAAGAAGCATGGTTCCTTGCACGGGAATGAGGCCTCTGCCTCATTCAAACGCCGCAACAGGTTAAAAAAACGCCTGAGCCAACCCCCGAATGTCTAATACCTTGGGATATGATTAGAGGAAGAGAATGTTGTATACTGGACCTGAATCAGGAAGGAAAAGGATGAAAGGTGCTGCCCGACCAGGAAAGATCACAACCACAACCTGTCTCTAGAAAGGCTAAGCTAAAACTGGGGACACTAAGGAGGAGTCTCATGGAGGAGGAGGAGCGCCCTCAATTTTAAACCCAGCCTTCTGTGAAGAGACTGAAGCACCTCCCATTAGAATGAAAAAGGTAAGAAGGAAGAAAATAGAAAAACAAAGATGAAGAGAAATTAAAGAAAAGGAAAAATAATCATAAAGAAGTGAACTCTAATTTTCTTTGATTGCAGTTGTAACATCTTACAGCATTGGTTACATTTTCTACATAACATATTATTTTCATTCTACTCTTCAAACCATTTATCATAACCTTTTTAATTTATGACAAAAAGTCAACCAATAAGGAGTTTCCAATCATCAATACATTTAGTCAGTGTTACTTAAATCTGGCTAGACTTACTTGATTACAACCCATAAGTGCAGTCTAATAATTTAAATCAGAGATGTACAACCTGAGCTTTCTCAAGGCTTCAGGAAATTTCTGTAACCTTGCTATGGAAGATTGATGTTATTACTTAATCATACTGTGCCCAAAGATAAATATTATTAAATGATTTATTAATGAATAACGCATTATATTTAGGTGTAAATGAAATGACATAAAATTTAGTTCATTTCTGTCCCTTCTCTTTAAGTAGCTGGAAACTTCCACCATGCCCCTTAAAGACCTGATGCAACCCTTAATCTAGGAAAAATACCCACTTTATTTTAGACCATTAATTAAGATGTTTAACCCAATTTAGAGTTCTTAAGATACGTTTAATTAAAACATATAATTTAATAATTTAATTAAAATATTCCAACATGTCTGGACAACACCAGATTGGTAATAGTGATTATGACTGAATTGCAGTAACATTTGAGATCCAATTTTTCCCATTCCCTCTATTTTTCTATGGCACACTATATGAGAGAACAAAAGCTTTTGGTGTCATCTTTAACTAATCTAGTTTTGTAAATTTTGGGAAACTTGAAGATAATTCTTTTTAAAAATGGTATCTCTCCTCCTATTCCAAAGATACTCAAGGCAGTTTTAAAGGCAGAGTCTACTAGTGGAATTGCCAAATATTGTAAATTCAATCTGTGGTTCATGGCATAAAATTATTTTAGTCTAAGTTCATGACTATCCTCTTTTATACTTTTTTTCAGCCGAAGCCTGAAATTGTGGCAGCTGTAAGCTTGGAATGAAAGCATTAAAACAGTTATCAGTGATGGGTTAGCAAGGTTAATCTTTTACATTTTCAGAGAGAATTACTTGGCAAAGGAATCAGTATCCAAGCAATGCTCATTAGAAATGTAGCAGAGTTTGAGAATTAAGGCCAGAGATCTTTCTAGTTTGGAAATGGCAAACTTTTAGTGAAATGAACCAAAATCACTTGCCTTTTCAAGAAGGGTCACAAATACATGTGGACATTTCAAACTCTTTCTACCTACTTGCTCAGAACTTTCAAGCAACAGCAATTGCAATGACAACTGTTCCTCATTATACTTGAAAATCATATAGTTCTTTGGAATCACTAGTTTCTGCAAAGGACCAGAAAATTCCAATTTGCTATGCTTGCAAGATCATTACTAAATTATCTGCTAGGATAATTTGCACTGAGTATTTCTTACATAAGACTATTTAGCTGAGAGATTCAAGATCTCCCACCATTTTGTTGCTTATGGAACAGGTGAAACAGGAAGGTCAGGGATGAAGGTATACAGCAATCAGAGAAGAGAGAAGTAAAGCAGCTAGACAACAGGGAGCAGTGGCAAGGAATGTTTTGTAATGGATTTCTCAGCATCACCTAATTTTGTTTGTTTTTGAGGAAAGAAATGAAAATAATAAAAAGCCCATTACCAGGCTATTGGCCTGGTTTTCTTAGTCTTAGTTTCATAAGTAGAGATAATTTGATAATTTAATAACAGATAAAATTCATTGACACTCTCATATACATAGGTCTTATCCTTTTATTTCATTTGTAGTTAAGTCACAGGCAAGGCAATTCAAAGTCAATTTTCCTCTCCTCCAACATTAAAGGCATTGTGATTTTTTATGTCCTGTTATTGATAACACTAGCAGAATGGATTTGGGCAAACTTCATCAATGTTTCTGCAATGTTTTCAAAATTCTGACAGCAAGATCAGCCCAAGAATTGAATAGGGGAAACAGAATGTGAGAGTTGACATTTTGGGATCTAAAGCATCTCCTATTTTATGCCATCCAACTTAGCCATGCTGATTTCTTTTGTGTTTTTTTAGCCCTAGAGTTTTCCAAAACAATTCAGAGTCAATTTCAAGGCTGAGAGGAACGAAGAGGGGAATCAATGCTTCCCTTTAGCCACACAGAATAAACATAGATTTACACCACAACAACCTAGGGTTGCAGTATTTGCAGTCTGGATGATCAGGATCAATCAATCAATCAACATTTGAAAAGTACCAACTTCACTATATTCCATTATATTCACTATATTTCTAATGTTTCTGAATCATGAGAAAGTCATCAGGAGAACTGAGATGAAACCTAATATGAGACAATGAAATAACGACCAAATTAAAATAATATTGCAAACGAGGCTATAAAACCAAAGAACAGCTGTGCCCTAACTATTACATACAAAGTTTGCCCTGGCTTCTTTTTATGATGGCTGGATAAGACAGGGACAACCTTAAAACTGAAAAAGCCTCTGTTTTTTCAACCAAGAAATAAATTGGATTTCAAAGTGAAAGCAATCTACCTGCTGAAATCTTTCAGTAAATTTTGTTAAATATTCAGTAAATATTGAAGGAGGTTGTTTGTGGTTAAGTTAAAGTTGGCTGCCAAGGTCTTGACAACAGTAAACAAGCCACAGATGCCACTCATGGAATATTAAAACATTTATGACCTTTTAACTGTCTACAGTTTTAATAAAATTGGGAAATGATACGGTATTATATGGGAACAACTTGGCATTGTTTATTCTTATCTCACTCTTTATAATAATAATACCCTAGCAATGTACACAAGAAAGGAATAACCTTAAAGCATAAATTGGTTTATTGGAAATTGTTGTTTAATTGTTTGCTATTTTGGCATTTGTTTTGAATTTAGAAATGCAAGTAAAATCATTTTCAAAATTATATGTTCCACAACATTGAGTTTCAATCACTTAGGTACAAAATGATTCAGGAAATCTTGTTATCTGTAAAAAAAAATATATGTAAATGAACTTGTTTAGATTAATGCCATGTTTTTTCTTTGTTTTTTTTCCATTTCCTACCTACTCCCTACCATCTGTTGATTTCCCATATCAAAAGTCCTTTAGTTTTTTATTTTTACTGTTCTCTGTAAATATTATAAGTTAGAAGTCATAGCAGGGTTTTTTTTTTGGCTAATCTTCATTTTATAACAACTTGTGTCCACCAGTGGTTTAGTAATTGCTCGAGAACAAGTTAAGAGAGGACATAGGAGTACAGTTGAAAAAATTTCTTCCTGTTTCTTTAGAAAGAGCCTCTTCTGGGATGCTAGTTTGTTCTGGAATCAGTATTCTGAATCCAATCAACTACATTTTATTATAACTATGCTATACTTTCTTAACTCATAAGTAAGTGTCATATGTTCAATGGAGCTTACTCCCTTGTACTACTTAAGTGTAATTTAGATACCAATTAAAAATTAAAACAATATTAAAAATATTTATATATCCAGGTTCATATATTGCAATTAGACAATCAATCTATAGTTCTTTATATAACAGTACAGTCAAAGAAGAATTACTGAAATTTAATAGCAAGCATCAATGCTTATTAGCAGTATAATCTTAATCATATTTACTTAGAAGCAAACCCCTCTAAAGTCAATAAAGATTATTAAGTGTATGGGTAAAAAAATCATGGGTGTTTATAACCATATCCCTTTAAGAAAATGTATCACAAAATATGAATGCTTTACCCTTGACCAGTCAGTTTAAATATGTGATTGTACTTACATGCATTGTATGTAACAAATTACTATTTAATTATATTTGTTAAGAATGGATTTGTATCAACACATACACTTCTTCATAATTAAATGATCCTGGAATTCTCATTTCACCTATTTCATAATAGACTATTGCTTAAGCCCTAATTAAATATACATTTTAAGAAGAGGGGGGAAATACCTTTGTTCATTGTTTTAGATGAAAAACAAAGCAGAACAAAACAAGAACAGTGAAATTTTAGCTGAAGGTCCTACTTCAGCTAAACCTTTTCAGTGACTTCAATAGAAAGATAATCTTTCTGTGATTATGACCAAACCCTCTCGTTGCTTAGCAACGCATAATTAAGGAATATGTTTTGAGATCCGCTTTGCAAGCTGGCCATTATCAGATGAAATTACTGGAGCAACAAATGTCATCCTCATGCAAATGAATTGGTTGTAGAGAAAGAATGCTTGCCTCAAGAAGGATGTTGATCCACATAGAACTGTACTGTCCATATTGTCTTCTAGCAGGCAAATCGTTTCAAAAACAAAGACAGCCATTGTCTACCCCACCACATAAAGATGGATTGCATAATTTAGTAAGAAGAAAGGTGGCAAAATATTCTAAGGTATATATACCTTTAATATTATATTAGGGCCTTTTGTTTTCAGGGCAGAGAAGATATGGAGAAATCA
Organism: Naja naja; assembly: GCA_009733165.1. Taxonomy (NCBI): domain Eukaryota; kingdom Metazoa; phylum Chordata; class Lepidosauria; order Squamata; family Elapidae; genus Naja; species Naja naja. The sequence continues at coordinate 122,234,445 of CM019151.1, read as the reverse complement.
TTTCCATCATGTATGCCATAAATGTTTGCCACCATTCAAAGAATACAAAAATTCTGTGGCAAAATATCTGCCTGATGCTGGGAGATGTTATTAGTTAGAGTAGGACTATATTGGGTATTGTTTAATTTTTGTTTTATTTTCATTGTTTAAGACCATACTAAATAATTACAAAAAAAAGTCACTGGCTAGTTGACTCTGTATTTTACCTTCTTTAAAGCAAACAAACAAACTTCCGCTCACAAGTTGAAAAATGTCTTCATATGCACACAATTTTACAAAAATAATTCTTGAACATCCTTCAGAAAACTGCAGTGAGACCCAGCTGTTTTCATTTCAATCCTAATCAGAAGTTTTCATTCTACCAAAATAAGCAGCAGGACTAGAAAAATAACCACTTTGGTATTAATGTTACAGTGCTACATTTCTTAATACAAGCTTTTTCCTTACTATTTAATTGTAAAGAATAGAAGCTAAATTGGTTTCTAATATATACTTAAATACAGTGCTCTCAACTATTTAAGTTACTGTATATGTATTATTTCGAAAAATGTAACTTGAACAATTTATATTTTAAAATAGAAGAGGCAGTAAGCCTGCCTTTTGTTAATTGTATTGGTTGTCTTGTTGAAATAAAGCTGCTTTACAAAAAGAGGTATTATTTTAATACTTGGAACTGATATAGTGGGGACACAATCCAGCTCAAAGTGAGTACTTTAAAATATAGTAAAAGAGTGTTAAAAGATACATCACTAAAGTCCATGGGATTGAAATACATTTCTGGGTCTTGATGGTGCTCGCTATTTTTCTTTATTATTTATTTAGGGAAAAGAAGCAAAATATTTTTTTCAAGGCTCCATGCTAATTAACTGTTGGAACTTAATGTGAACCCCACTTAATTCAGAAGGATTTCCACCCCACCCCATCCCCCCGAGATGTGTAAAGTATACAGCCCAGGCACAAACTAATTTTTGCCAGGCTGTTTTCTGAAAGGAGGAAATACATTTTCTAACTTTGATTCCTACAATTTTAGTGACTCACAGCTTTATTGGCATTTACAGAATGCGTCTTACTTAAGGATCTGCTCCTTTGCAAAGGGACAGTAATTTGTTCAGCTTCATCAACCTTAGAAAGTTATCAGGTCATGTACCCTTCTTTAACACGCCAAGCATTCTGACAATTGGCACTTGGATTTAGATGTATACAGATTTATTTTGTTAATGACTTCTATAGTGCTGGATATTTCCAACCGAAATCAACAAAGTTTTGTTTAGGAAAGATTATTTTAGAAAGGAACTGGCTAAACAAGACCTAGGATCACAGCATGGAAAACTTAATAAATATTCTCATGGAATCCTTACCAATTCCTTAGAAATATCCTCGAGCTCATAGTAATTTAAACAAAATCACTCAAAAAAATAAATAAAAGTAGAAGGCAAATTATCCTGACACTTGGCAATCCTTACTTGCAGTGTCTTACAAACCCTGCAAGTAAGAGAAAAGGCAAGATTCATGACATAATAAAGACTTTGTATATTTGCAATAAACTATTTTTAACACTTAAACTAAAACTTAACAATGACTTCCAATATTGGAGTTATTTACTATATAGAAAAGTGTGCCTAAGTATGTATATTACAGATTAATGCTCATCTTGATGCAACAGATTATACATTTGTTCTAACCTCATTAAAACACTGGTGTTTTTTTTAAAGCATTAATATAACAATCCAAATGAATTCAACAAAGTAATATATTTTTAAAAAGTTACTTGGTTCAGGAGATGTCATGGTGGAGACGATGACAGGTGGACCTGTACGCCTGGTAGATTTCTGACATGGCGAATGATGCCCTGGAAAACTCGGTCCCACTGGAGCCAGATTGGGTTCCACTTGGACTCCTTGCTTTCGAAGAACCTGAGGACTGATGTGAGGGCTGTGAGCAGGGGAGGATAGTGGATTTCTTTTCATCAGTTCCATGGGTACAGTATATGTGGTGGAATATGCTATTTTGGAATTTGCATGTGGATTTGTTTGCAGTGTATTCATAGGGATCGCAGAGGGGACAGAATAGCCAGTTGCTTGACGAAGATGCATATTGCATGGGCCCAAAGCACTATATCCAGAACTGGGAAGAAAAGGAGTGACTTGAGGAGAAAACCCTGTTGCGGTTTCCAAAAGATGTTGTGTTGGGGCACTAGATGGACGGCGAGTTAATTCAGCTATTCTTGGAGATGGCGGTTGCATTGAAGCAGTTGGTGACTGATATGCTGCTATACCATCCACCACAGGGTTGGTGAAAGGGTGGGTCCCATACTCATTCTGGAGCAATTCGCTTCGGTGACTAAAACTATTCGATCTGTTTCTGGAACGAATGGCAGTATTTTTCCTCGATTGCCTCTGGAGCTGCATTTCTACTTTGTAGGTATGAACAATTCGAGAAAGCATTCTTGCCTGCCCTAGATTTGGAGCCACCGATTTTATGTCATTGTCCTCCATCATTGCTAGCAAGCCTGGAGAATCAAATCCTTGCTGCAGCAACGCATTAAGAGTGCTTTCTGATATTCCTTCAGAACGCATCATTGCTAAATATTCTGGATCCACATTCCTTTTAATGTCCTGTCCTGGAAAAGATGCAGGCATCTGCATTTGGGAAGGTGTCATTGTAGCTTCATAGCCATCATAAGGGACTTTTGTACTAAAATTGTCTCTGACTGGTCCATGACCACGGTTTACAGAAGTGGCAGGCAGCATTACATTTCCATCAGGGGCTGCAGCTGAATTTGGATCCACTACCAAACATGTTGGAGCAATTTGTTTACTGCCTGCAGAATCTACAGATCTCTCTACTACATCATTATAAGCTTGTCGATAAGGAAATACAGAAGGTTCTCCCCTACATCTAGATGTAGGGGGTTCAACACCATACCTTGTTAGAGAAGGATCTCTATTCCGAATCCTCTGTGCTTCAGGAACCATCTTGATCACAGGATCTCTGTATACATGGCTGCCTTCATGTGGTACAGGTGACCGTACTTGCATCTGGTCCCAAGCCAATCTACCACCAGGCATGCCATAATTCAATAAAGGTCTGTTAGTCATGTGATCTCTATAGTAGCATGAATCTCTAGGTGATCTAGTAGCTAAAGAAGGATCATTGTAGTAATCCTGAGGTGGCAAGGAACTCCGTGTGGACATCGCAGGCTGTCTGTTGTAATACGTAAAATCAGGAATGGAACCTCTCCAAAAGGAACTCTCCGTAAAATGTGGCTCCGGATATCGATACAAGTCTTGTTTTAAGTCTGTACCTCCTTGCAAGATGATATCATGTGGTTTACAGCTTGGCTGCTCACACCAAAATCCCTCACCACCATAGGTTAGTGAATTCCTTCTCCCTGGAGGCCTCTGGCATTCAAACGTAGCGTCGTTCTCCCAGGAGTCTTCGTCCCATCCTGCAGCATCCCAGCTCTGAGAGCGGCCAATATGTCTGCTTGGAACTGGCATTCAGCAATATTTAGCTTTTAAGAAGGACAGGAAAGCTCTCCTGTAAAATCTTCTGTTACACACATAAACAAATACAAAAAAACCCAGAAGCCCTGTATCTGAATCCTTCTGGGCTTTAGGAAATAGTCCAGCAGGTGGTTTACTATTTCAAAGTGCTGCCTGAATTATTTATTCTTCGAAACTTTAGTCACAAAACAAGAAACGTCTAACAGTAACTCAGCCTAGCTCAAAATAAGTAGAATGGAAAGGTCTTTTCTGTATAATTCAGATGCAGAAAGGAGTTGCTCTGCTTAATCCAGATTTATCCCTTCCTGCCTGCAATGGCTAGCTCACATGGACAAATAAACAAACACTGTGTGAGGATTAAAGGCTAAATAAAACTCTAAAGCTTTTGTTCCATGTGACACTATTTTAGTCTGATGGATGCAACTGCATCAGCCCCTACACACATCTTAGTATATTTTCTACCACAGATCATGACCACTACATGCTATTTTACATACAAACACACAGAGGCTGGCTTTATGCATCACAAGACATAACTTTTATTTAAAATTATACTTTGAGAAAAGAAAATTCCCTGGCAAGAAAAGGAGAGATGGTGGAAAGTATGGGAGCTTCATGTCAATTCAATCTTAATCCACCCTGATGAAATGCTAATCCACAACAAACAGCTATGGAGACATTAAATAGGCACAGGTGTGCTGATCCCAAGAAGCAAGATACCGAAGTATATAAATCAATCATGCTTAAAAGAAGCCAGGCATCAGTACAATACTTTATCAATGTCTTACATTACTGGGGAATCAAAGAGAGAAAAGCAACGAAAAAGAGAAGCCAGTTTTAAACTAACCACTCCAATTATTACATTATCCTCATAATTCTCCAATCCCTTCATCATCCAGGAAAGGAATCTGCTGAGATTTAATTTGGAATTTATATTATAAAGGTTCGACAAGAGGTCACAGAAAGAGGGCAAAAAGCCTTGCTTTTACAAGAACAGAGTCTTTCCTACACCCTCACACACACCCCACGTTAAATTTTCACTATTTCAATTTTGATGTAGAACACACATTCACACTGTAAAGCAACAAAGAAATTTCATCTTGGCAAATCTTGGTGAACATTTCGATCAAAACCACCATTTAAAAAATATCAACAAAGTAAATTAAATAAATTTCAGAATGTGGATGCATATTACCATATCCTTGATATAGTACAAGTAGTCTTCAGCTTAAACTGAGCCCAAAATTTCTGTAGCTGAGACATTTAAGTGAATTTTGCCCCATTTTATGACCTTTCCTGCACACTTCTTAAGTGAATCACTGCAGTTATTAAGTTAATAACATGGTTGTTAAGTGAATCTGGCTTCCTCGTTGACTTTGCTTGTCAGAAGGTTCCAAAAGATAATCACATGAGCAGCAACAGTCATAAATATGAATCAGTTTCTAAGCATCTGAATTTTGATCACGTGCTGCAACAGTCATAAGTGTGAAAAACAGTCATAAGTCAGTTTTTTCAGTACCATTGTAACTTAGAACGATCACTAAATGAACTGTTGTAAGTGGAGAACTACATGTAAAAACTGTCTAAAAACAATACCTTTACTATTTCTTCAATACAATAGAAAATATAGATGAACTGTAGTGTTTTGTTTATTAAAAACTATCATACAAAATTAAAATGAAATCTTACTTTTTCTGGCTAGATTAGTGTGTGTAAATTTAAAGCTGTTCTACAATAAAATTACAAGACAGTGCTATTGTGACAGACACTAATTCATTCTAATGTATCTTTTATATAATTACAATAAGGATGCCATGGATGGAAACTAATAAAATACAGCTATGATTTGTCACAGTGGCCAAAGAAAATTAAGTAAGTAATTTAAGGTTTCTGATTAAACAGTTTAAGTAGAGTGCCTACTAATGATTATTTATGGAATATTCTTTTTATATGGCAATACTTTGGCAGAAACTATTCTGAAAGTTTGTTTCCACGACTTGAAATAATAATAGAATCAATAAAAGTAATTTATGTAATTTCTTCAGCTAGTCCATTCTGCAAGAACAACCCATTCCCATCTTTATCTAAATTTTAACAATAATTGTTGTACTTTCCATGAATATCAAACATACTGACAAAACGTATTAATCATCTCTAAATTGGTTTTATTTTGTAAAGTACTCCAATTTTTCTAAAGAATGTTCTTTTCAATACAGTGAATTTAAAAATAAAGCTAACTGATTTTTTCATTAAAATAATTGATTATAATTGGCAACTAATCATCCAGTTCAATCTACATCAGGAACAGATGCTATTGGTTCAGCCAATCAGGCTACATATTCTAAATGAGTTTACTTCATCAAATCAGTGAGAGGTAGATTATACCCCACACATAAAATAAGTAGATTTTCTTTGAAGTCCTAGAACAAGAGTACACTGCTAATTTATGCATACTCCTGTCAATATTCTGTTTATGTGTATCTGAATATGCTACCTCTTGCTGTAGCATTGTAATGCATTAGTTGCTGTTGGTCAAATATAAGTTATATAAATAACTTGTATTGCAACTCTTGTAGAGATATGTTTTGATGTTGTGCTTCCAAGTCTGACAGGTTGAAATCTGTGAAATACTTGGGAAATGTTTATCTACAAGTTGTTTGTATCAACCACCTCAGTTACTTTTGAGTTACACTTGGGAATTCCATAGACAATGTGATTATGTATGAGGGAGAAGATGATTTCAGGAGCTGTGAATAAAAGTTAAGTCCAGGGAGTCTATGATTTATGGTTGTAAATATCATCCCTAGGATGTGTGCCACTTTCATAAGTGTGGTCTTTAGTATTACCAAAATCTTTGAGCAGTACAGACATTGTGTATAATTGGCTGTAGAGTTAGGAGCCAATGGGGACCATTTCCTGACTAAAAGGAAAATTTGAGAGCTCAACAGTATTTTTCTTCTATGACAGAAGTTCTCATTTGTAGAAGCCAAGGACATGGCCATCCTTTCCTAATTTTCAATCAGATTCTATGCTAGCAATTCTCAGAATTATCTTATTGGAAGGAAAAAAATGGGATGCTAGATTGGCTCTAGAATGGTGATCCACTTCCCAGTGCTTAAACATACTTCTGCAAATCATGCCAAGAATTAGTAGTTCCCCAACTGATGGTATGAGAGAGTCAGCCACAAATTCTGAAGACTTTGCTAGCTTATTCAGATATTCCCTCAGCTATTGAGTATTCAGTGATACCTCAGCCAGGAACAGAGTATAAATGGCTTAACTATTACTGAGTTAGCTGCTATGACCTTCATTCTCACAGCAATTACCTTGTGTAGCAGAAGACAGCTATAACTCCATAGTGCTACTTCCTGATATATTTACATTATTTTCTATTTAGGATCCAGAGACAATGTAGAAAATTCCAGAGGTAATTACAGGACAGTGACCAAAAGTCCAAGATATTATCTAACTATTACAATCACAAGAGGTTGTATAGAAATAGGTAATCTTCCATCCCTTCTTTCATGGCTGGAAACTAATAACATACACTATAATTTGCCAGAATGGTCAATGTGGTGAAAGGTAATTTAAGGTTTCTGATTAAATTTGGTCAGGTCAAGCAGAATGCCCTATTTATGATCATTTAGAGCCTTCTAAATGGCAAGACTTCGGTAGAAACTCACTTTATCTCCAGAGTTTTCTCCACTCCTTGAAATAGTAGAATCAGTAATGAATTACCCCAATTGCTTATCCCAATATCTAAATCTTAATAATGTTTATAGTTCCATGCAAAAATCATGTACTTTTCTAGTAGGATAAGAACACTAAGCAACGAAGTCATTGGTTGTTGCATTTTTGTTTTAGCTGATATAGGAAATGCTGATCCTATCACCCAGACTATTGCTAAATCCTTTGTGGATATTGTTTTATGATATGAATTCTGATTCTTGTAATAATACAAAAAGACATTTTTCTCCTGGTATAGTGCAAAATATACTAAATATTAAAAGTGGAACACTGAATACTATATAAGATACTCAGATTTACTATAGTAACTTGTTGTAACCCATTCTGATATTTAGAAAGGGCGTTGGTACTTACCTGATACGCCCATTCTCCATGAGCTGCGAAGAGCATCCAGAAGTGGGAGGTGCTCGGTCTCTCTCGAAGCAGGCTGGGCTAAAATCTTACTGGGATGCTCCTCCTCCTGGAACTCCACCCCAATGCCCCAGTTTTGGCAAAGTCGAAGTGGCAAACCTGCCTATACTTCACCTATCTACAAAAAGACGTTTGGCTGGAGTAAACCCGCCCCCCAGACAGAAAAGGGGCGGGGCTGAATGCTCTTCGCAGCTCATGGAGAATGGGCGTATCAGGTAAGTACCAACGCCCTTTCTCCCCGAGCTGCTCCGAGCATCCAGAAGTGGGACATACCAAAGCTGGAGTTGTCCTCAGGGAGGGATGCCGTCTGGCACCAAATCTACTCTCGGTCCCTATGTACCTGCTGTAAGACCCTTCTGCCAAATGAAGCCTCAGCAGAGGCAAACACATCCACCTTATAGTTATGTATGAAGAGCGAAGGAGAGGACCAGGTGGCCGCCCTGCAGATCTCGTCTATCGAGGCCTGAGTGGCCCAAGCAGCCGATGTTGCCGCACTACGTGTTGAGTGGGCAGTGATGCCCGCTGGTACAGGGATAGATTGACCTTCATAAGATTTTGCTATTGAGGCCCTGAGCCAACGGCCAATCATGGAAGAAGACACTTTGTGACCCTTGGACCTAGGGAGAAAGGAAACAAAAAGGGCCTCCGTCTTCTGGAAGGACGCCGTGCGTTGTATGTATATGCGCAATGCTCGGCGCACATCAAGGTGATGCCATTGTCGTTCCAGACGATGAGTCGGGTTAGAACAGAAATTGGGAAGAACCAGTTCCTGTGCCCTATGGAAGGCAGAATTGACTTTAGGTACAAACGTAGGATCAGGCCTGAGGACTACCCTATCTGCGTGGAACACACAGAGGTCCTTGCAAATTGATAAGGCTGCCAACTCTGATATTCTCCTCGCCGAGGTAATCGCGACCAAAAAGACTATCTTATACGTCAGGAATTGTAGACTGATGGTTCTCAAGGGTTCGAAGGGAGCCTTGGAGAGTGCTGACAGAACCTTGTTCAGGTCCCAGGTTGGGTACCGGTGGACAACTGGTGGACTTAAATTGGTGGCACCTCGCAGAAAACTGCGAACCCGAGGGTGTTGAGAAACTGAACGAAAATCACCTAAGGATATAACTGAAGCCAGGGCCGCCACTTGATGGCGTAAAGTGTTAGGGGACAGTCCCTTATCTAATCCCTCCTGTAGAAAGTCCAACAGCCGTGCTACCGATGGAGAGGTGGGAACAACCCCTGACTTCGTGCACCATTTATAGAAGATGTTCCAAGTGGCATTATATATGCGCACAGTTGATGGTCGCCTAGCCGCTTGTATAGTATCAATCACTCTGGCGGAAATGTCCTCTGACCTCAGACGTTCCCGCTCAACCTCCAAACGGCTAGACTGAACCATTGGGTCTGGGTGAAGGACCGGGCCCTGAGATAGAGATATCATGGACGATGGAATTCTCCAAGGTTCTTGGATGGATAAGCTCCTCAGGTCCGCAAACCATGGTCTTCTGGGCCAATCGGGGGCCACCAAGATCTCCGCCGTTCTTCCAGAACCCGTTGAATCAGCCTAGAAATTACTGGAAGAGGAGGGAAGGCGTATAGGAGCCCTGAGGGCCAAGGGCAGCAGAGAGCATTGACATTCTCCACTCCTTGGGACGGGTACCGGGAAATGAAGCGCGGTAATTATGTGTTGAGGGGAGAGGCAAACAGGTCTATTACAGGAAGGCCGAATTTCTGGACTGCTTTCTGAAACAATGAGGGGTGCAGACGCCATTCTGCCTGGTCGAGCGTGGCCCTGCTGAGCCAGTCCGCCGCACATTGGTGATGCCGATATGTGCTTGGCTTTGATGGAGAGGAAGTTGTTTCGCCCACGAAGCAATTTCTCTGCCTCTCGCATTAAGCGTTTGGAGCATGTGCCCCCTTGTTTGTTCAAGTGGGCCTTGACGGTGATATTGTCTGTGAGCACCAACACGTGGTTGGAGCGCAGTGTTGAAACGAAGCTGCACAGGGCGAGATGACCGGCCCGCAGTTCCAACCAATTGATGTCCTGTTCCCGCTCTGGAATGGACCATTGTCCCTGAGCCATGTGGTGAAGATAATGAGCCCCACATCCGTACATTCCGGCATCTGTCGTGATGGTCTCTCTTGGAGGATCCCTGAAAGGACAACCCCTTTTGATTGTTGCAGCGGTCCACCAGTGAAAGGATCTAAGTACGCTGGATGGTACCATAACTCAGGCCCTGGAATTGTCCCTCCCCGACCGCTGGTACGGTAGTAGGAACTACTGCAGAGCCCTGGCATGCAGGCGGGCCCAAGGAACTATGGATATACAAGAAATCATCTTCCCCAGTAATTGTGATAGCAATACAAGGGGAACCCTTCGAAGGGTACTGATTTCCTGTACCAGTTTCCTAATACTTTCCTGCCTGTTGGGTGAAAGAAAAACCATGCCCTGTGTGGTATCAAGAACCGCCCCTAGATGAATTAGTCTAGCTGTGGGGGTTAAGTAACTCTTGTCCCAATTTATAGAAAACCCATGACTCTGAAGAGTGGAAATGGTGATAAGGGAATCTGCCTTAGACTGCTGAATGGATGACGATAAAATCAAAATGTCATCCAAATAACAATGACGCCTAACGGGTCTGCTTCTGAGGAAAGCGGCCAGCGCCGCCAGGACCTTTGTAAAGGTCCTGGGAGCAGAGGCCAGTCCGAAAGAAAGGGCAATGTACTCGTAGTGTATGTTATTATAACAAAACCTAAGAAATTTGTAATGGGAAGGCCGAATTGGTATATGCAAATATGCTTCTGTAAGATCAATCGATGTAAGTACGTCCCCCTCCCTGATGCCAAGTAAGATCGATTGTAATGTGGTCATCCTGAACTTACGATACAACAGAAACTGGTTGAGACGTTTCAGATCTAGAATCGCCCTCCAGCCTCCCGAACTCTTCAGGACCATGAAGAGATGGGAATAAAATCCCAGACCCTGTTGATCTAAGGGTACTGTTTGAATGGCCCAAATCTCCAATAAATGGGAAATGGCAGATTGCATGAGAGCTCTCTTCGTGGGGTCTCTAGAGAAAGGACATTTCATGAAGAAGCGCAGTGGGCTGGAGAGGAACTCAAGAGCCAAACCAAACCTGATGGTATTCCTCACCCAGGCATTGGAGGTGGAGGAATCCCACTGGTCAGCAAAGAACCTTAAGCGGCCCCCTATGGGCGTTAGGTCCCACTCATCATTTAGAACGATGGAAGTTCCTGCCGCTAGCTCCCCTGAACTGTCTCCTGTTCTGCCCCCCTCGTCTGCTTCTGCCGGCAAAGTCAGAAGAGTCCGACTGTTGCCCCTGACTCTGTATTGGAGTCCGATGAAATCTTGAATAGTAATGTCCCGGTAAGAGGGACGAGAGGGGCCCCTACGAAATGGCTGTGAAGGTCAGGAGTCCAACCTCCTAAACAGAGAGGGGAGAATCCTCTTCCTCGATTTTGTCTCAATAAGGAGAGGATCAAGGGCCTTGCCAAATAGTTTCTCCCCGGATATAGGTGCAGAGGCGAGCTTCCATTTGTGCCTCGCATCTGCCTGCCAATGACGGAGCCACAATAGGTGCCTGGCACAGACTTGGGAAGCTATGGTGCGGGAGGAAAACTTCACGGCGTTGAAAGTTGCATCTGCCGAAAACTCGGCAGCCGCAATTATCTTGGCGACATCTTGATGCACCCGGGTATTGGAAGCTGGTATTATTTCTCTCAAGCCATCTGAGGGAGGACCTCATAAAGAAGGAGGCAGCCGTGGCCGCCCTAATGGCCCATGCGTTAGAAACGTGCGCTCTGCGCAAGGCCATTTCAGCCCTCCTTTCCTCCGGTTTCAAAGCTTCCTCCGCCTCCCCTGGGATGACTGAAGATGATACAAGGACAGCTATGGGGTCATCTACCTCAGGAGTGTTTAATGAGCTAGAAAACCCGGGGGCGAGGTTGTAGAACCTTTTGTCGCACTCCAGTCGGGGAGGATAAGAAGCAGATAGGGCCCATTGTTTGTTGACCAGGTCAGTGAACATATGGGGAACGGGAATAACTTCAGCTTCAGTGGCAGGTTGAGAGAAGATTAGATCATCTGGCTCTTCCTGTGACCCGGTTGACTGAACTGTGGGAGGGAGGTTGGCAAGGCGAGCGGTGTTGTTCACCTTGAACAAAAGGGATTTGAATAAGGACGGATTGAAAAGCCCCGTAAAAACTGGATGGTCAGGGGTAAATCCTTCTTCGTTGGACATCCCCCTCTCCAGGGGGCCCACTTCAGAAAGGTCCTGGTGAAGATTGCGAAGTGACCTAGCTTCTGGATCCATCCAGTCACCTTGATCCCCCATCTCCTGAATACCCTATGGTGGAGGGATGCTAGGGTTAGAAAACTCCCTTTGGGGGGATACACGGTGATAATGCTGTTCCACAATACTCACGAAGCGGCCCGATAGGGACATGCAATCTGGTGCAATGGAAGGTTGGTTGGTACGAAGAGATTACTGCACGCCCGAGGCAATGCCTTTCCTTATTGCCAGCTCCATCCATGATCTCATTTTGGCTGGTATTTCATCCGGGAGGTCGTCATCTGAACGTAGGCCCGCCGCTGTGGGTGTGAATGTCGCCTCAGGGGCCCTGGCGGGCCAGGTCGGACACTGGAGCCTCCTGATGGATGGATCTGGGCAGGCTCCCTCTGGCTTGGATGGAGAGATCCAGAGCAGCGAGAGGGGGGCTTGGAGAACGGGTGGAGGCGGTAAGACAGGGAGGAGGAGCTTGCTCGGACTCCCTGGTGCGCTTTCGCACCAGTTTCTCCAGGGCCTGGTGACGCCTGTGGGTGTCCTTCTCAGCTGCCCTTGAAGACCTATTAGAGGTTGGTATAACGGGTCGAGACCCCTGACCGCTGGCCATCTCATATGGAGATGTTTGACAGAGCAACGGTGGTTGGCTCACTTAATGACCTGTGCTGAAGGGGTGCCTAATCTAATATTTCTATTATTATTATTATTATTATTATTATTATTATTATTATTATTATTATTGCTATATTGCTTGACTAATCTAGGATATGATAGGCCTGCAACACAGCGAAAACCCAGAACCCTGGGTTATAAGAGGCCTGTGAAGGCCTGCCAACAGTAGTCAGAATGGTCCTAATGAGTAATGTGGCCTGGCGCAAGCCCCCAAAAAGGGAAGCCTAAACCAGTGAAGGCCTGATGACCCAAGCCCCCCAAAAGGGAAGCCTAAGGGTAGATAAGGAGAAGAAGAAGGAGGGAGTGGATGGTGTCCCCAGTCCCCAAAAAGGGAAACCTTGTGGGGCTGTGGCGCATTGAGAGGCCTGAAGGAGAAACGCGCCACGCTAAGTTATTTTAGGGAAGAGTCAGCCGCAATCGCTGACTACGCTCAGTTGGAGCGAAAAGGAGGCAGCGAGAGGGAGCAACGAATATTCACCCCTTCCTGTGCTGATCAGAGATAAGGCTTCGGGGCCGCCGCCCCGCTCGGGAGCGAGCCTATGAGCTCCGGATGCAGCGGAGGATAGAAAGCTGTTGCGATCGCTCCCAGCCGGCGAGCGATTGGAAAGATAAGCCCCTGAGGCAGCCGCCTCAGAGCGCTGTGCTGGCTCCCTGCCTAGCGATCCCCGACGGTTAGATGTTATTTGAAGCCGTCGGTAACGAACGAGCTAAGGACAAGGAGAGGAAGCACTAAAACTGGAATTTGAAGAAAAGTTTTCTGCTCCGGCCAAAACCAACTACCCTGCTACGAGGCTGAGCAAAAACTGGGGCGTTGGGGTGGAGTTCCAGGAGGAGGAGCGTCCCAGTAAGATTTTAGCCCAGCCTGCTTCGCGAGAGACCGAGCACCTCCCACTTCTGGATGCTCGGAGCAGCTCGGGGGAGAAATAACTCAATTATGAGCGTTTTTCTTATCTCTTTCATTACCATTATTCTACATTATACTTTAAATCATTCATATACATTACATCATATTTAAAAATCCTTATCTTTCTACAGTTATGCAGTCATCACTATTTGAGAAAATCAGCCCACAGAAATGTTTGAGATGAATGGGAAATCCTATGAACCTTAGCTAGAGAAAATACACCCTTAAAGTACTTATTAACTGCATGTAATCATAATCTGCCATTTAATAGCCGTTCTAAAAACATGTTGGATGGTGTATGACAGCAGCAAATGCGTTTAGAAATTCAAATTGCAAATGTAGTTGGCAGACAACGAATGTCTCTCTAGCTTTATGTAAACAACACTAATACAGGAGATGGAGAGGATGGAGAAAAAGTATTTTTTGTAGTTGAAAAAAAAACACAAAAGAGAAAGACTCAAAAATCCATTGTTCAGAATAAAATAATCTAAACTTCAATTGTAGCTAATGTTCTGTTAGTAGGGTTGTCCTCTGATCCTTGTAAGTTTCTTGTATACTTAGCAACCACGTCTGATAGCAAACTTCAAACTGGAAGGGTGGTTTTTGAAAAATCTACAGCTGCCTGATAGAATCCTTTTAAGTCAGGTTCAAAGTCTGCTTTAGAGATGAGATAGAGCACTACACCTGCATATTTATGGCATTTTGATGAGAAGAGCACAGCTTTCTCTCTTGTGCCATATAGTTCTGGCAGTTGTCAGCATTTATTTTGGAGGAGATTACAAAGGATGCATACTTTCATTCTGCTCTGGAGAAGATTAACCCACTTTTGACTGGGTTAATTAAACTGACAGATGAGATGACTTTTACATTTTTTTGTATTACATGATGAAACAAAGACCTCACTCCCCCTGCTTCTGAACACACACACCCTTGCTATGAGTTTCAGGTGCATTTCCCTTTATTGCTTCACAAGTTATATTGGTGTCAATGAAGTGGCCCATATGTGGCAAACAATCCTTCACTTCACTACATTCTGATGGTTATACAGTTCATAACTGTTAAAAGCAATGTGTGGAGATTGTTTAGAGACTACAGGAAGGGGAACAAGAATTCCCCTTGGCAAAAACATACCAGAAAAACTTTAATTGGAATCTTGAGATATTATCCAACTAGGACGTTGATGCCTTGGTCACTTCACAAATTGATTATTGTAACCCACAATACTAGGGGGTATCCTTGAAGAACATCTGGAAGCTGCAACTACTGAAAAATGCAGCAGTGTGGGTAGTTATGTGCACTTCTTGATCAGTGCATGTTATATCCTTGCTCTACAAGCTGCACTGCTTGCCAGTCTGCTTCTGAGATCAATTCAAGATGTTGGTAATGACCTATAAAGTCACACAAGACATGGCCTGGGTTATTTGTGGGATTGCATCTCCTTGGTTACATCTGCCCATCCCATGAGGTCCAGCAGAAGAGGCATGTTATAGATTCCATATATTAAGAGGTGTCACCTGATGGGGCAAAGGAAGAGATTCTTTTCTGCCATGGTACCTCTCCTTTGGAACATCATTTACCATAGGAATTAGATTGGCCCTGATTCTGCTGGTCTTTGAAAAGGTTCTGAGATCAGGGTTTGGTATTATGCTTGGGTATCTGACTGTGGTATGGAGCCTGCATCACTTGTGATACATGAATTGCACTTTTGCTGCTGATTATTTTTTATAGTTTTAATCTGGTTCAATATATTTTTGTTGTTTTATTTTTATTCTCTTCCTTGCTGTTCCTAACTGTGTGAGTGCCCAGTATCACATAACTGAAACCGGGGAGAAACTTTTAAATTAAATGAATGGGTGAAAGAAAGAATAAGCAGGAACTCTATACTTTTAAGACCAGCTATGGCATATATTGAAAAACAGCTATAGTGAAAAGCAGCATAAACATCTGAATGCACAATGGCATCCATTTTTGTATAAAATCAACAACACATGTCCTACAGTACTCTTTGGGATTTGAAATTTATATTCATAGTCCTGAATCCTGAGGGGATAATATCCAGTGAATGGGGAAAAACCCACCCCAAATTATCTTCATGAGACAATTATATGGTACTTAAACATATATGCAATATTTAAATGATCCCTTTGTGGTGAAATTTAGTGTTCTTTCTTGACAAGATTCTTAGATTTGGGGCATATAGGACAATATATTGCAAGTTTAATAACATAGTAAGATTTCGAGCAGTTAAAGGCAGACAGAGATTCTCAAATGCCATGATTACCGAGTCACTATTGTAACTGTGGAGTTGAGAGTTGATGCTCTGTGTTTTCAAACCATTTATGTAAAGAGATTCAGAATTTCAGAAGGCTAAACCAAATGCAGTTATTAGCTTATCCCTGGAGTAATGCTAAAATTAACACTGCACAAAACAAGTACAATGTTTTTCCCAGGTATTGCTTGCTACCGTGTTTCCCCGAAAATAAGACACTGTCTTATATTTTTTTTGGCTCCCAAAAACACACTAGGTCTTATATATTTATGGTGCCAAATACTGGGTGTGAGTGTGTGTGTGGGGGTGTTTCGCGGGTGCACGGTTGCTCCCTGAAAAGTCTTCCTGGAACTGGAGATTTACACTAGGTCTTATTTTCGGGGTAGGTCTTATATTAGGGCAGGTTTAGAAAATAGTGCTAGGTCTTACTTTCGGGGTAGGCCTTATTTTCGGGGAAACACGGTAGTCTTTGTAAAAAATTACATAGCCTGTTTACCCAACAGCAAATGAGGGATTGGTCCCCAAATAACCATCTGTGAAATGAACAGAGGAAGATGTAAGAAAAAAAGAGACTGGATACTGAAAGACATTAGCTATTGACAGAGATATTAACACATGGCCAAAGACGCTGTTAAAAATCATGAATACTTTTGAAGATTATCCTGAAATTCAGTCACTAATTGTGAGAGGCTGCTTATCCTGTGAATGTAACCCTTGTGCAGAGATATCCACAGAATCTAATGCTTTGGTCAAAATATCTGAATGCACATTGCATTGTCACAATGCAAGGTCCATCCTCTTTGTACATCCATGCAACATTGCAACACATGTACAATGAAGGTGGAGCTTGCCTCTTAATGGCAAAATGCTCATTTCATTATTTCATGCCCCCTAAAATCCCCACAGATATTTCTGCAGACTGTGATTCCTAAATAGGTCTTCTCTTTCTTTCTCTCTTCAGGTAAAGCCTTCTGTTGCTCATCTCTATATAGCATATCCTTTTACTTTCTCTTTCTATCCCTTCCTGGGCAGTCATGCCAACCTCCTGTTAGTCCAAATCCATCTTTATTGTTCTTTTTTTGTCATTGTTACTTCTACTTGGAAAAGAAAAGAAAAGGGAGTGTGTGTACCACATGCTCCTGTGCAGAGGAGTATTCTGTTTATGAGAAGAAATGGCTGGTACATGCAACTCAAGTGTCAATAAATTTTATAAATGAAGTACCTTACTTTACAGGCAATTAAGTTTAATCAGCACATTAATTTAATTAATATAAATTTATTATTTTGTCCTAGCCCTGCCCTTTTTTAGAGAGTGGTTTCTAAAAGATATTTATATCTGGCTATGTAAGTTTATCACAGATAGATCTATTGAAGGGGATCTGGTAGAGTTTGAGCTGGCAACAGTACAATGACAAAGTGAGGAAGTCCAGAATATTTGTCCATTATTATAATATGCCTCTGTCTACTCTTCCTTTTTGAGATTTGTCATCTTAAATTCAAGACTGTCTTCCTTCCAGATAAAAAAAAATGTGCATGCATGGGAGAGAATGAGACAGCATACATTAATTACACTAACTAAATGCAGCTATTAAATGCAAAGATGTAACTGGGATGAAGTACTCTGTTCATCTCTTGTTGTTTAATAAAACCATGCTTGCTGCACTTCCTTTCTATCCAGTTCAACATAACTTAATGAGTGGAAAATATTATGTAGATGTTAGGAATATTTCATTAGAAACAAAAGTTACAACAAGGCTTACCTTCACAAATTCTGTCCAATCGCTGCCTCTTGACTTTATGTTTGTCCACAAGTGCCATTGCGCTACTGTGTTTTAGTTTTGCACTACTTTCTGAATCAAAGGATAAAGCAATCCCACGAGAACTTATGGAAATTCACAGTAGTCCAAGTGCATAACGTCACTTTGAATCCTGAAACAAGAACAGAGTTGTAGATTGTTGGCCCTTGGTAAAACAATAAATCTACACTGAAAACGTCTCCAGGTGCTACTTCTGTTTATGTGATGTATCTTCAGTGTTTTTAGCCCTGGAGCTACGTAACTAGAAATTGAATTGTTTGGGACTTTTGATGCCTTCATGGGATTTTGCATACTTACTACCCATACATACCCATATAATCTCAAAATATGACCTGCGACACTCTCTCTGTGTGGTTTGGGATTTTATGTATCTAAAAAATGGAATCTGGAATTAATACTTGGCTAGTGTCCTACACTGCTGATCACCAAATGAAGGTATAATGCTAGCAAATATATATTGTTTTACAAAATACATTGCCACATGGATAGAGAGAAATGAATCAGGAACAAGAACCCCACATATGCACACACATAATCCATGAGCCATCTATTCAGTATTGAACCCAACCAAGTGCAAACAGGTACAGAACTCAATTTTTTGAAAGAAGCAGAATTACTGTAAGAGTTACATCTTCCTATACATATAAAGGTTTTACTTCTCTTATGAAAGATTTCAGTTGAAAAAAATTATACAACTGAACACATGTCCTGAACTCCTGAATATTAAAGAGACAGAACAGATGAAAGAAGGCCTCTTTTCTTCTTTGTTATATTCATAGTATCTAAATAACCTATTGAATATAAGCACTTTTGCTACCAAAATACATACTTCTTTGTAAGATCATTTTTATACTGAAATTTTATTTGCATCTACTGAAACTTGTGGCTGTGATTTACTCAGTTAACCTACAATTGGCTGTAACTGCAGATGGCAGCATGTAGAACTTTTCTAGGATTTGAAGGTGTATACTGTTGGACCTGGTTAAAGCATGGATGAGAAACTGCAGACACTAGGCATGCTGGCTAGACAAAGTAATATTTCTTTTCTTTTTCTTTTTCTTAAAAGCTTAAGTAATGATAGAACACTTCTCTACTGGTGACAAGAAAGCTCGATAAACATAGCAATCATGTCACCTCCTTGGACAGCAAAGGTGACTAACAAGCAAGTACTGGAGTGCATAACACCAGACATGTCGCTAGACGGCAAAAATCACGAAACTGCATCTCACTTACTTTGACCATGTCATACATGTCATTCACTGCAGAAAGCAATTATATTTGGAAGAGCTAGCGGTAAAACAGAACAACATAATTGGAAGAGACCTTGGAGGTCTTCTAGTCCAACCCCCTGCTCAAACCAGAAACCCTATAACAGACAAAAAAAGAAACCAGGCCATCAAAGAAGTCAGTGGCTGGACACTGTAAAAGCTGACACCAGCCACAGCAGAGAAAAACTCAAAGAAATAGTGCAAGATTGGTGTCATGACTCCAAGGCTGACAGACATGGAGCCATGACACCAGGAAACCAGGTTAAGGATAAACATGTACTCTACTCACACATAAACTCCACATAACACATACGGTGGTAGCATGAACGGGATATGCATTCTAGGGATTGATTAATGATGTTGTGAAATCTTAGCTATAAAGGCCCTGGATGTTGGGCAGTGGGAGCGGCCGCAAGGTGTGTATGTAATATGACCTTAATTAACCTCAACTAACCCTGCAGAGTAAAACAGTAATTGTAATTGTATTGGAAGATGTGGAGAGACCTGGCCCGTAGAATTGCCAATTGTCAGACAATGGATATACCATCATCATCATCATCATTATCAAAGTCACCAGCTGAGATCAGCTTTGAAAATGCTTAACCACATTTCATCTTACAGTTAAAATTACAGCCTATACTAATGGATGTGAAACTAACTAATTTTTATAGCTTTGATGAAGTATTAGAACACTGAATGTGTTTTTCCACTTAATAATTCATTAGCAGATATTTTGGATCTTTTAAAAATTAAAAAAATAATAATTCAATTTGTCTTTCTTGTAGCTTCCAGTTCATATCATTTTATACTTGTTAAGTATTTTCTTGATATATTCTTCAAGAAACTCAAATGCACAACACAAATTTCTTAAGATTTTTGAATGCAGTTTCTGAAAATCATTTCAATCATATAGAGGGATTTAAAGGCCACTGGAGCTGGGCAGCTACAATACACTTAAATATCATGAACTAAAAATAATATTTATGTATTTCATTTGTTTGCTGCTCACTTCACCTTGGGGCTAACAATATTCATAGGATATTCTTAACATCATACTTTATTATACACCACGGGCAATCTTAGCTAACTTCCATGTACTTGTCTGCCTTTTTTGGCAGGGGTGATAAAGGGTTATACCAGACAAGTTGGAAAAGTTAAAACAACAGAGAAAAAACGGTCTTGTCAGATTTCAAGCAATCCTATATCAAACACATTAACATTTCACTAGGTAAAACTATCTTACCTGTGATTCGGTGAAAACGCATAGCTTCCAAGACAAAAAAGTAGTAGCAAGAGAAATGTGACCTAAATGTTGTGTATACTTGCATATTTGATACAGTACCTGATCACTGAATTAGATATTTATATTACAAAAGTATTTAGGGTTTTATAATTAATACTTGCAAAAAGATTGGCAAGCAGTCATTTTGCTGAAATAAGTCTCCTCTCTAATTTCAGCTCCAGAAAAACAACAGAAAAATGAAAAGGTTTTTGAAAAGGTTTTTAGAAAACTAATGCCTGATTCTAGTTTATAAGGCTGAAAAGCAATTTACTGAGCATACCTTAGGTGCATTACTTGCATCTTGTTCTTCATCGCCTTCTGTAACTGTATGTAAGGAATAACCTTGGGAAATGAGGGGAAAAAAATGCTGCTAAGCCAGCAGTCCGATAAGAGACAGCATAACCCACAGCTGCATAGGGTGGTTTAGGGGAGAGAGTCTTCCTAAATTCTCAGGCTATAAAATGGATGGTGGCAGAACTGCACTTTCAGACATGTAGCTTTTCAATAAAGTAGAATTAACTTATCTGGCTGTGCTTCTTATCTAGTCTATCTGGTAAGACTGACATTCATCTTGCAAGTCTGAAAATATAATTCTCCTGCTGTCAAAGCCCAAGAACCTAGGGAAGATCTCTCCTGAGCCTCTTGGTCTGCCTTCTATGCAGCTGTGGGCTAAGCTGTCTTTCTTCTGATCATTCTCTAGGTAGCAACTCTTCAGCCTATCTTCCAAGGTCATTCCCACGTACATAACACATCCTATATGCTTAGCAAACTTCCCTTATTTGAATATCAAAAACATTTGTAATTCACAAATCAATTGATAGCAAACTTAATTTCTTAGCAAAGACCTGTTAGTATTAAAGGTAACCACAAAATACTAAAAAGTAACAATGAAAGAAAAGATACATCCTTACAAAATATTATGCACATTTTAAGAGAGTTCCATAATCCAATGTGAACTAAGCATGGTTAACAGGCATCAAATATTGTTTGTGAATTAAAGAGAACTAAATATTGGAAGAGAAGAAACACTAGTACAATATTTCTGATGGATACCATGGCTCACTAGAACTGTTCTACATACCTCTTAAAAAATAAGATGCAATTGCACTATAGGATTGGCTTATGTCTATTAGACGTTAAAGAAAAAACAAAACACGATCTCCTTTCCTGATTTAAAAAGTAAGCTAGACGAGGTATGGTGTCTTTTGTGTTCTACATTGTAACTAAATCAACTAAGATCATTAAATAAACAATTCAGTTGGATCTTTGATGGAAAGATAGGCTCCAAATGACTGCAATGAGGATGACATTTCATGTATCTTCCTACCAATCATATTGAAGAAATCCATCTACATTTGTTAAGCCTCAATGCACCACAACCAATTTAGACACTGATACTGATGGTGATTAAGGCACTAGGTTAGAAAACAGGTGACTGTGAGTTCTAATTCCACCTTAGCAATGAAAGCCAGCTGGGCCAGTCACTTTCTCTCAGCCCAACCCACCTTACAGGGTTGCTGTTGTGGAAAAAATAGAAGTAAGATGTGTTGGACATGTTTGCTGCCTTTTGTTATTTGTAAAAATAATAAAGGCGCTCTGTGAGTGTAAAATAAAACACTTCACCCAGTCTATATTTCTATCTGATAGCTTCTGATTCACTGGTATATTTTGATGTTAGCAGGGACTGTGTTCATTTTCAGGGATATGATTTTTTTTGTGTGACTGGTATTATGTATTGGCTTTTTCAGAATAGTATTGTTTGCTCTTTTTTACAACACAAGCAAGAAGGCTTAAAAATGCTACAAAGGACACAATATATTCATTGTGTTTTTCAGAAGTCGAAAAGCACATTCCCTGGTAGCCACAATCTTCATTGTTTTCTTTAGCACAACATTTCAGAAGAAGAAAAACCAACTTCAGTCTTCCAGAAACAACATACTATTAATAGTTAACAAATGCAATACAATACCATTTATGGGAGGGCAGGGATCCGACTATTACAAATTTATTGCTTCTCAGGATTACAATTTCATGGAGAATATTGTTATTATTATAGATGGTTATCAATTATGCATCACATTGATAGTATAAAAAGAACAAGAGCTGAATTCTGACTAAAAGGAGATGGACAATTTCCTGGTACTAAATGACCAATTTCCCAGCAATAGGACGACAGCCTAATCACAGAGATTTATAGTAATAATTAATTGATTTTTCACTCAAAATGTGAATATTCTAAAAGCATGAATCCCATTCTCATTAATAATTAATCCCACATTTTAAAAGTACAAAACCCTCTGTATTCTAAGCAATGAAGCTTTTAAAAAATGAGAACTCATGATATTACTTGTCACAAAATGGGAAGGGATCCCCTTGCATTTATAGCAAATGAGGATGGTATATAAATAAATGTAAAGAATCTTCTGTTATCAACTCTTCTCGCAGAAAGGGCTGCAGGGAGGGGCCAAAAATCAAAATAGCAGCCATTAGCGCATAAAGCATCGTATCCATCACATGCATACAAATGGAGCAAGTGCCATCTTAACTTCTTTGATTCCACCCACCAACCATCTCCTGATTGTATTCCTGATTTCTGAGTTTAATTTAACATTTTTCTATACCAAAAGAAGCCAATAGAAAAAGAACAGGTGAATATTCCTCTGGAGCAGATTGGAGCTATGCTTCTGCAAAAGATTCTTATCATTTAATCCCCATGTATTATTCCCTAAATTCTACAGGAGTTTTGATATCTTCTTCCACTTGTAATGCTCACATGTTTCACTTAATTTCTTTGCTCTTTCTCCCCCCTCCCAAGAGAAAAATTTCCAAAAGACAGAATAGTTTCAATATTTTTGACTGATAAGACTACAAGCACTTTGCCTGGAAGCAACCTTAGACTAGGTACAAAAAACTAATTTTGTTCTTCAAAAGCTGACTGTGAAAACAAGGAGTAGTTAAGTAGTTATTTTAAAGTTTTTGTTTCTTAAATTCTGACAGTTTACACTATCAGATAACCTGGGATCCAATAAGAAAAAACAATAACCACTTCCCCCACCCCAAAAGGACAGAATGATGTTGTATTTATCCATTATAATTTTTAAGTAACAAAATTGCAATTGATTCTGCTAACCATCATTCTTCTTGACATAATAAAACATTAATTAACCATTTCATCAAGAGCAAAAAATTGATAAAACTTTTTAGCAAAAACCTGCAACTGCATCTTGATGACTGTCATCATAATTAAAAGTCAACTTTCTCCTCACACTAAAGTAACACAGTACAATTAAGTCACATGCCCCAATGAAGACTATGTAGCCTCAGCAAAAAGAAAACCAAATTTCTCCTTACACTCAAGTAATGTAGTGCACTACAATGAAGTGCTTCTTTGGCAATGAAAAGGAAAAACAGTTTCTCTCCACATAGGAGTAATATAATTCAATGAAAGATGCATCTGTCTCAGTCCAAAGAAATCACTATTGGTACTAAACATCGTGGCCAGGAGCACTGCTATATACTTATCACTGTCATTACAAGAGTCACCATCCCTACTTACTTCTCTTTAGTGGTCATTAAAAGGAGATCAACAACTACATGAAGAAAGATTGCTTCTGGCCTCCAGTAATTGACTAAAATTAGCAACCATAGTGTGACTGCATACTTGTAATTCTTTTTTTCATACCTTTGAACTAGACCAAGAGAAACAAGGATGTATTCACAGTTTTACCATCACCATTACCTATGTTTGAGTTTTTTTGCCTTTGCTTTGCACAGGATCCACTTTTGTTTCTCTACTGTCTGATCAAGCAAACTACTACATGGTCCATCAGTGCTTTTTAAATTATTAAATCCCAAAGTATAAATATGTTACTGCAGGGCAAGTAGAGGCTTTGATTTGAAAACAAAGGAAGTGTTTTGCTGTGTATGGGGCACATCTACAGGTGCTTACTCCAAAGGCTTCCAGTAGTTGTAGAAGACAGTCCTCCGATCATAGGAAAAGACACAAATACAAGTAATCCTTGACTTAACAACAGTTTATTTAGTGACGTTTCGTGATGTTTCTTCCTTTGCGGAGCTGGAAAGGGCGTGGCCTGCGCATGATGCATCCAGCCTGCGGGCCGCCAATTTGACACCCCTGATTTAGTGACTGTTAAAAGTTGTTACAGCACTGAAAAAAGGTACTTAGGACTATTTTCACATTTACAACCTTTGTAGCATTCCCAAGATCATGTGATCAAAATTCAGATCCTTGGCAACTGGTTCATACTTATGAACTGCTGCTGTGTCCCAAGGTCATGTGATCCTCTTTTGCAACATTCTGACAAGTGAAGTCAATGGGGAAGCCAGATTCGTTTAACAACCGGGTGACTAACTTATCAACTGTGGTGATTCACTTGACAACATGTTGCAAAATGGGGCAAAACTCACTTAACAAATGTCTCATTTAACAACAAATGTTGGGCTCAATTGTGGTCGTAAGTTGAGGGCCACCTGTACTTTGAAGAACTATGGAAGAACCAACTATTTCACATGGTACAATGTATTTTTCCCTTTAAAGCACAAAGCCCAGCATGGTTTAATAGTAAACTGTAATACCTTAGTACCATATAATATCAACTTGTTAACTCTCAAGACTCTTTTTTCTGCTATGTATTCAAAATGGACCATGATTAATATGTATGTATTTTGTCTGTATAGTGTGTGTGTGTATGTATTTGTGTGAGTATGTATGTGTGTGTGTGTGTATATATATATGTGGGTGTGTATTCATTCATCAGAATTTCCTTTTAATGTGCGTCATTGTGCACACAGAAAAGTGACAATAACAGTTATCTTATTATTCTTATTATAAGACTACTTTCAGTCACCAGAAACTTTGATGGGTTACACATTATATCTAGCTCTCATTTAGCTCTCAAGCGTGTAGTAATCTGAGGGGCAGGGTCACATAGGTGGTGCCAAACTCTGTTTATATCCTCTAGTGACTTTTTAAAAATCATACATTAAAACAAAAAATCAGCAAGAGCTTAACATTTGAGGGTAGGAAATGCAGGGTAATTCACACATTAAAGTCTAACAGAGTTTCGACAAAGACAACACCAGAAAAAAAAAACCAAACATCCGGTCTTGTTTGTGTGCATCATATGCTCCTGTCCAGGTGCATCATTACTTTGCTTCTTCTAAATATTAAAGGCAGACTGGCCATTTCCACTGTGCTCATCAAATGCCAACTGCAAAGCCAAAAACTGCATGACAAACATGATTTGTTATTTTTAACATGACAGTTGATTATGCCACTATCATTAAAATATATACAGTTGAAGCAGAACTGCAATCTTGGCTTTGATGCTAATCACGTATCTTTAAATACATATTTTATTTTCTTTATTTAAATCAGACTTGATTAACTTGGTAAGGAACTCCAAATACATTAGATAAGAATTACAAGAACTTTAAGCAGAATAGCGGTTGGAGTAATTTCTGGGAATTACATCCAGTCCAGTCTAACTGATCCATCTATTCATCCACCCGATATGTGGACATGGTCTACATCAGGGGTTCCCAACCCCCGGTCTGTGGACTGGCACTGCTCTGTGGCTTGCCAGGAACCGGGCCATGCAACTGAGTGAAGCCCCATCCATGCACGGGATCCAAGAAGCGCGCAAAACCACACCCTCCCCAATCTGTGGGGAAAACACCCTCCATGGAACCAGTCCCTGGCACCCAAAAGGGCAGGAGCTGCTGGGCTACAGATTTACAGATTTAAAGCAGAATTTTTAAAGTTTAAGGCCAGAATACTAAATATGATTTAAAACAATCTTTTTTCTATTCTGAAAAACAAACAAGTTTCAATCTTCTCTAACATCCTGTATTTTCAGAATTCTCTCAGTCATCAGTCTTTGTCAGAATCTGCTAACCAAACAATCTATATCCAGAATTGGATATAGATACTCAAAGTGGGATCACCTAATTCTTATATCATCCACCCCAACCTTAACTAACTTGAAAATCAGAGGATCATCAAATGTTTTCTTAAAATCAGTAGATTTTATGTCCTGTAATCTCTCCTCCAATAATCTAGCTAATCATTGATTCTCGGGGAATTCTCAAAGATAACACGGTATATATAATATAAAGCTTTAGTCAACAACAATTTAGTTTTTTTCAGTACTCTGGGATGCAATTTCTCCAGAGATTTGGCACAATTTATCACTTAGCTTTAATCTTTGTAAATCTTCAGTATTTACTGTTTTGACAGTATAATGAAATAAAATTTCAAAATTAAAGTTTATATCATATAAGACTTTTAGTCTTTTGAGTTTGTACTTTTCTTTTGATATAGCATGCTCACTTGTACAGCATGCTGTATGACATGCTATTTTCATGACGCATGAAAACACACATATTTTCCTGGGTAACAATAAAAATACAAACATTCATTCTTTGGCTTACAACAACTGGTACTACAACTCAAATTAATGTAGTCTATCATCATTCTTAGTGAGACCAGTTACGTGCTGAAGGAAATCACAAGATTTCAAGGAGATATAAAATATTCGTTACATCACTGAACATTTAAAATTCAATAAAAACATACCTGATATTTACATAAAAATATAATTTACCATTTAATAACAATTCCAATGCTGGACTAATCGTTTTGTTGGGAGGGGGGACACTTTTTGTCTCAAAACATAAAGACTTTATTATTTATTTATTTAAGCAGCATATTACAAAAACCATGAACTTTCAGAGTAGTTTAATAAAAAGTAGACATTAGTAATATATATTCCTATTTTAAAAAAAGACACTCGAACAATCGAATGGCAATTTTCATTGGCTATGAATTATCTTGAATTTTATACGCTAATATCAAGGATGATGGATAATTATGATGAATTGGACCTGGCTGGGGTTGCAGGTATCCAGTACAATGTTTTAAGAAACTTAACCATTAGCTATTCCACTTAATTCATGGCATCTGCATCCCGCAGCAGCTGTAGTTTATGGACCATCTTCAAATGTAGAACTACATCAGTTTGACAGGTCCATGATTAGACCATGCAATAATGAATATGTGATTTAAAGCCTGCTAAAAATGGAACATGCTCATAAAAGTACACTATGTAATTTAAAAACAAATAGTCATCAAGTAAGCAGCATAAACAGATACAGACACATAACACTTCATCTAAGAGATTTCTACATTAAATACCAATCTGAAAATAACTCAAAAATAATACTAGTAAATATACTAAATACAATTAAAAGCATAGAGAGAAATCAGAACGGACATGCAGTTTCAGTACAAGTATTTGACTGTGAAGAAGGATACACATGGGAGGAAAAACTGTAATTCTTCTGTCTTCGGCAAGATTAAGAAACAAATGAAGTGATTTACATACAGTAATTGCATATCCTTGCTAGTCTCCAGCAGTGTCTTTCAAAATGTAAATTTTCTGAAAGTGCTCGGACATTACCCTAGACAAGTAGTTATTTATTTATTTGACAGAAAAATTACTTAATCATGACAATATAAAAAGAAGTTTAAAAAAACTCATTGCTAAAATGTATTTCAACAGCTTCTTAGAAATGTATGTTAACCATCTATTGGCCATTACAGAAAACAAAGAACAAGAAAAAGGATAATAGATTGAAGAGCAAAAAAGTCATTCTACCAACACAACCAATATATTGCTTGGTAACATCTGTTCTTTGTAAATGCACTTGTAATTCTAAAGAAGAGGAGCCCATATGTTCTTCAAACTATAAACTCTCCCAATTGCATTCATGGCAAACCTCCCCCCCAAATCATGATCACTGTTTTAACAGTTTGTGTCTTTCTTATAGGTCTTTCGTTAGTTGCTTAGTCTTTATGACTGAAGCAGCATATAAACCAAAGTATCTAAATAAGTAAGACAATAAATAAATAAAAACATCAGTGTTTAAAATTACTTTTGTCCATTAATTTCAACAACTCTAGATTTTGTGCCTACCATGGCTGAAAGAATAAAGACATTTTAAACTGAGGTTCAGAAGAGGTACTAAAACAATTCCTGGATTATTGTATGTACCCAAAACATTCATCGAATTTTTGTACAGGTAGAGCACTGTTTTCATTCAAAAGCATACAATTTTAAACCAGCCCCAACATAATGTGGGCAATTAACATATCCTCTGTCAGGGGTTATGGAATGCATTTAGACTATCTTCAAAAAATAGAAATTAAATAGAAATTATTGCACTTAATAGGATGTTACAGAATCTGCTTGATGGACTTGATCAACATTGATTAATTTTGCTCTTATTTTTAGATTGTTTGTTCTCTTGAAGGTCCAGAGAGTTTTTTCCTAAGTTTAGAGTATTCCCTTTATTGAAACAGCCTTGGTTACTAAATGGCATTACAATTTGTCCTTCTGTTGAGTTTCCCTTAATGAAGCTTTTTGTACATATTTACAAAATATATATTTTACCCTGACCTATCAAATATTGTTGTACTTTGTTAGATGTTTGCCTCTCACTCCACCCTAATAACTTTATTTTGTAAGTCAGTTTTGAAATACATGCATCTAATAGGATTGATTAGGCAGTGAATTGCATGTTCTATTTCAGTACAGGATGAAATTCTTAGTTGAAGGAGTCCCAGAAGGTTAACAAGAGTGATTTAAAAAGTAGTAAGTTTAATAGGAGTGGTGTAAAGAAATAAAGTGATATAAGATTGACAGAGCACAGCAACTTTGGAAGGCCAACAATAATCCCAGTAATACTTTACAAATACATACATCGGAAAGAAATGTTAGAAAGATAAATATTTTATGATGTGAGGCTAACACATGAATGATTAGACTAACAGCTAATTAGGAAGAAAATAAGTAACCAGTTGAAAGGATCAATTTTCTCTCCAAGGGAGCTGCTCATCTTCTACTTGGTAAGAAACTAAATTGCCATAAAGCACTGGAATACTTGAATATCAGTGAACAAACAGCAAACTGAGTATGTTATTTATTTCTTACCTGAAGCAAATCATTTTACTGATACATCTATTTCATAACTCTAATGCTATTTATTCCTATATGATACACATGAATTTGTGGTATATTTGTGTTAAAAGATGACATACATTATTTCTGATCTATAAATTGTTTTGTGCCAAGGACCCAGGGCTGATTGACATTGTACTTTAAATATTAAAATATATCCTGCATCTGATTCACTAATAGCTCCATGAAAACAAAAGTCACATTAAGAAATTTTGAGATAGAGAACAAGAGAGAATTATGTGCACAATAGCTCACATTTGGTATAATTGAACACATATGTTTGTTTGGTTTTTTTAAAAAAAACTTCCTGTGGTCTCAGATTTATAGCCAAGTTCTGAAAATTCCTAAACTTTTAAAAATGGTTTATTCTGAGTTTTGGAATAGCTGGGGGGATGAAGCTAATGAAATGATTCTGAAATCTGACATGCCTTTTCATCTTAAAAACTAGTGCTATGGAATTAAAAGTGTACAAAAAGAAATGCCTAAGAAGATATCGCTGATTCTTCCAGAAAACCCATAGCTCTCCAGGTTTAATGCAACATTTCAAAAATTTAAGGAATAATACATGTCTTATCTGAAATAATAATTTAGTTGCTTAACAAACTGAAATGTTATTTTAAATTTGTAGTGATCCTACTTGCAAAGGTAAGAATTAGATCAAGCCAATATGAACCTAGTCGGAAGATGTAAGAAACATAACTGTCCAAATTTTCTTCTGCTCAATTACCAGTTTTTAAAGATGACACAAACTAAAAACTAATTTCACATCATCCAACTGAGTAAAAAATTCAAACCTGAATGAAAATGGATGGGTTTCTTAAAAAAAACAAATAGTACAAAAATATAAAAGTAATAGTAGGCTGTGTTAATATGACAAGCTTATCTCCATTGGGTTTTCTTTTAGGGAACTGCCTCAGGAGAAGCGGCGTGCAGGGCTGTAGACACCCCAGCCGTTCTCAGCACAGCACTGGGGCTTTGGACCCAGGTGTGCAGGCCATGTGGTAGCGATGAGCATGCATCGCAGGGAGGAATCAGCCCATACAACAGCTGATCAGCTGCACTCTTGCCGCTAGTTCCAGCACTGGGGGTAGATGATCCAATGCTGAGTTAGGGGGATTGAGCGGCATGGCTTCAGTCGGCCTCGGAGGACTGGCCCTCCTTGATCAGGGCCTGAAGAGCCTCTTTGGGCATGAAGTGCTTGACACGAGCCCGCCCAAGGCCTGAAGAACAGGATCTGGCAGGGGATGGTAGCAGCCCTAGCTAAAGGCCCCGCAAGGCCTGAAACCAGCTGGTGGAGTTGGTAAGGAGAACTTCCACTTGCGCCGAGTCTCGGTCTGCCAGTTGCACATCCAGAGAAGGTGTCTTGCAGACACAGAGGAGGCCATTGCCTTTGATGCAAATCTGGCAGAGCTTAGTGTAGCATCGGCTGTAAATTCCTCTATGGCAATTATTTTATTGAGGTCTTGGTGTGACCTGGTGTCAGTGCAGGGTAGCCTGTCTTGAAGTTGGTGCAACCAACGTACGGCCAACCTTGTGAAGAACAAGGCAGCGGTGGAGGCCTTCACTGCCCAGGCTGCGGCCTGGTGTGTGTGTTTCAGAGATTGCTCTGAGTTTTTGTCCTCAGGCTTCAAGACATCTTCAGGTTCCATGGGGGTGTCAGAGGGATCTACAGCTGGCAGAGCTAAGGCATTGGCCAGGGAGGGTCCCACATTAAAGAACCTCTTGTCTTGGGATGAGGGATGGGGTCCCGACAAGGGGTAGCGCACTGATCCCTCACTAAGTCCAAAAATAATAAAGGTGAGGGGAGGACCTCATTTTGGACCACAGGTTTGGAGAATAAGGAGTCCCCACGAACCATGGGGTCCACCTGTGGTTCCGGCACACTTCCTCTAGGCTTAGTTGTGCAGTAATTAAGGCCTTGTGGAGTAGTGGCCTAAATAAGGAAGGTTTGAAGACAGCTGTTGTTGTGGGCTGCTCCGGCCTACTCTCCTCTTCATCTGAGAGATAGGGGTCCCTGATTTCCCCTTCCTCCTCCTCTGACACAGAGGATCTGCTCTGCTCTGAGTGGTATGAGGAGCCTCTATCTTCCCGTCCTCCCAGGTATGGGGATGGGAGGAATACATGAACTCCATGGGCTTGGAGATTTCCCTCCGAGGAGGGGAGTTTCCCTGACATAAGGTGGAGAGGATCCTAGCCCCCCCCTCGGACAGAGGAGCTGCTGGAATCTCTCAGCGATGCCCTGTCTGACTGCCATAGAGACCATAGATTGAATATCTTGGGGTCTGTTGTCTGGGGGAGGGACCATGGGGCAGAGCCCAGTCGCAGTTGGGGTAAAGGAGGCCTCTGCCTATGCCTATATCCCCCTTGGGGCAAGAAACCTTGAGGATTGTGACTGCTAGTATCCCAATTAGCAGGCCTGAAACAGGTGCCAGACCTGCTGAGGTCTTGGGGAAGGGAGGCCTCATCAGGCCTCTCCGGGGACCAAGCTTGAAGATGGCTTCCTAAAGTTCCATCTGACCCCACAGCTGATCACATCAGACCCCAGGGGCTGATCAGTATAGGTCTGAGAGTCTCCTGACTGAGAAAAACCCTGTTCTTGTAATTGTTGAAATTTTTTAGCAAACTGTTTTTCCAGGACAGCATGCCACTGCCTTTCTGCCCTAAGTTCTGATTTTGAAGCTTTCTTGGGGGCAAGAGCTTTGGCCCTGATCTTTGCTACTGCCTCCCTATTGGCTGAAAGGACTCTTGGGTGTCTTGTCTTGAGAGGCCTTCTAGACACTTCAAGGCCCTGGATGGCCTGCATGCTGGATGGTCCTGGCTGGGCCCAGTCATTCTCTATTTCTCTAGAAAGAACACCGAGGTGCTGTCAGCTCCTCCACAGGATGTCTTCCAAGATGGAGGCCAGACAAAATGGATCACTGCTTTGAGGCCCAATCAAAATGGCACCCGAAAGAACTTGATCCTAAAATGGCCACCAGCCACGAGGCCAGAAGCTTTACTGTGGGGCTTCGTTAGTAGTCTTGAATCCTTTGGGGCCTCGTGTTGGGAAGATTCTGTCTGGCTGAAACTCCACACTGGAGATGGTCCTCTTTTAGTTAACACCAGCTGGGAGGTGCAACTGGAATTGGGCCTAGTGTCGCTGGGAGACCATGTGGGAGGCTAGCCAATGACTTGGCTCTCTGAGGCCTAATTTACATTCTGGGAGACTCGTGCCTCAATGAAATGGCATGGGAGATGGCAAGGGAGGCTCCACGGCTCTCTCCCAGGCCTCATTTACTGTCTGGTTGTCAGCGCCCTGCTGGGACAGCTGACTGGCGGAGGAGAGTGGGTCCCCACTCTCCTCTCAAGCGCAGCTCTAACAGAGCTCCAGGAGCTGCGCTGATGGTATCAAGCTGCTTGTTTGCTTTTATGTTGTTGTAGGAAATCGCTATTTAACTATGACTCCAGAGACAAGAGTTCTTAATGTCACAAGAGCTGAGTCAAAAAGTTGGGGCTCTCAGCAGAGGTTGGCTTTTTATAGTGGCAGACTCAGCTCTATGACATCAGAGGCGGAGTCATATCCCAATACTGGCCTCTTGAAGCAGCGTGGTGGAGAACTGCCGGGCAGCTACATGGTCTTTATCCTCTCTGTTCATAAGAAACTACTGCTTGAACCTCTTCGCATCGGCAGATGCAGCATTTGGCAGATGGGTTCTGCAGAGGGTGCACGTGGAGAGGAGTGATCAGGCCCAGATTTGAGCCCTCCCATGGACACTCCAGCTTTGGTATGTCCCTTGGACTGGACTCTCCTAACCATATAAAGGAGAAGGAACGTTGGTCTTACCTGATGCGTTCTTCCTCTTTTTGTGGTGAGAAAGTCCAGGCCCGCCCTAGGTATGTCTGGTATGGGGCGTGGGCAGGGGAGGGGGCGATAATGAGTTTTTCTTCTTTTCACCTACATAGACACATCCAGTCTGTCATGTTCTTTGCTGAAAGCTGGAGAAAGCCAGCAAGAGAGGTGGAGCTAAAGCAGCTTTGACAGACTCAATCCAATGAGCGAGGAAACGGCGTTAACCCTTGGACTGGACTCTCTCACCACAAAAAGAGAAAGAACATGTCAGGTAAGACCAATGTTCCTTCTCTGTCTTCAGATAAGGAAACACAGACATTGGTAAGAACTAACAGACAAAATGAAATAAGTAAACCACCATCTAAAAGTTCTAAGGATATGTGACTAAAAAATTGTATAGCTAAGAGAGTAAGATATATTTTATAGAAGTTTAATGCACTGCATAAAAATCATTGTTGCAAGGTATCATCGAGACTAAAAGAATTCAAAATAAGACCAGTCATTTCAATGGATTATGAGAATTACAGTAGTTCTATGAATGAGAGAGAAAGAAGAAAATACCTAAGCAATATCAGTCTTCAAACAATAGGCTACCAGAATAAACCAACATTTGGAAACATTTACAGGTAGTCCTCCAGTTAGGACTACAATTTATTTATTTATTTATTTATTAATGGGACTTATATGCCGCCCCATCTCCGAAGACTCGGGGTGGCTTACAATAAAAACAAACACAATAAATATTTAAAAAAGAATTAAACTAATGGTCCCAATTAATACAAAATTTAAAAACCACCAAAATCTAAAAACACCCCACCCATGGGTCACAGCCCGGATTGGTCAAATAACCAGGTCTTCAGGTCATGGCGGAAGGTGCGGAGGTCAGGGGCCAAGCGGAGCCCCAGGAGAAGTTGGTTCCAGAGTTCAGGGACCGCGACAGAGTAGGCACGCCGTCGGGGACCGCCAGCCGGCATTGCCCGGCTGATGGGACAAGGAGTCCCTGTCTGTGACTTCGTACAGGGCGGTTAGTATTCGATGTCGGCAGCAGTCGCTCCCTTAAGTAATAAGGACCCATGTCATGTAGGACTTTGTATGTTAAAGTTAAAACCTTGAATCTCACCCGGAGAGCAACCGGCAACCAATGCAGGCAGCGCAGGAGGGGCTAACATGGGAGAACTGGAAACTCCCATCACCGCCCGCGCTGCCGCATTTTGCACCAGCTGCAGTCTCCGGATGGTATGCAAGGGCAGTCCTAGATAGAGAGCGTTGCAGTAGTCGAAGGCGGCAACAAGGGCATGAGTGACCGTGCAGGGCATCCCGGTCCAGGAACGGGCTAAGCTGGCGAACCAGCCGACCTGGGCAAAGGCCCCCTGGCGCGGCTCCCACCTGCTCCTCCAACCGAGCCGTGCATCCAGGAGGACCCCAGGTTCCTCGCCCTATCCACAGGGGGCAACACCACTCCCCCTATGGTCAACGTTGGACATTCTAAGCTGGAATGGGATGCCGGTATGTACAACCACTCAGTCTTGGCCGGGTTGAGTTGAAGCATGTTGCCGTCCATCCAGATTCGTACCGCATCCAGACAGCGAGTCATCACGGAGAGGGCATCACTGATCTGGTTTGGGGTGGAGATATACAATTGAGCCCAAAATTTATATTGCTAAATGAAACACTGGTTAAGTGAGTTTTGCCTCATTTTACCACCCTTCTTGCCACAGTTGTTAAGTGAATCACTGCAATTGTTAAGTTACTAACACTGTTGTTAAGTGGATCTGGCTTCCCCATTGACTTTACTTGTCAGAAAGTCATGAAAGGTGATCACATGACCCTGGGGCACTACAACCGTCATAAATATGAACCAGTTGCCAAGGGTCTGAATTTTGATCATGTGACCATGGGAATGCTGCAACAGTCGTAAGTGTGAAGAATGGTCATAAGTCACTTTTTCAGTGCTGTTGTAACTTTGAATGGTCACTAAATGAACTATTGTTAAGTCAAGGACTACTTGTACAAAGCTCTTTAAATTGAAAAATGAAATTGAATTCATGGAAAGCAAGAAATTTTTCCTCTTTTTGTATTTAGATTCTGTTTTATATTATTTTAGAAACAAAATAAACTTTACCAAGATACCCAAACTATGACCCACAGATACATTTTGAGCCCCTTTTTCAGGAACCATAGCATTAAGCAAATGACTGATTTTATGAAGATCTGTAAAGTTGAATGGATATAATGGTTGAAAAGAAATATTTACAATATAAATAGTATTATAACTGAATTTAGCAGGGCTTATTTTCAGGTAAATAGCTCTAGGTAGCATTCTTGAAATTTCTGCAAATAGCAATAGCAACAGCAATCGCACTTAGACTTATATTCCGCTGCAGATTAAGCAGTAGTGATAGGTACATATGGTTCCATTTGATTTAGCATAGCTTTGTTGTTTATAAAATTTGTTGGGATAATTTACAAAACCTTGCCTGATTTCCAATTCTTCTCTCGCAGCTTATAATATTCATGCAGATGTGCATCTGATATCATGTGCAGGCCTATTATTTATTTAAATTTGCTTTCATCTTCCTCCATCTCCATAGCATAAGCATTGGCAGGAACCTTCATGTCAAGTCTAGGTTCTTTCCACTGAATATGCTTAAGTAGCAGAAATATTGTGTTTTATTACAGCCAATGATCCAAAATAATACTTAAATAAATAATAAAACAAAGGAAGACCACAATGAAGCAGAAATAAAACTAAAACAAAGTAGTCTCTTAGCAAGTTGTTTAATACAGAAGTAAGAAATGTGCAACATTTCAATGAATTGTATCATGTTGGGTAGATATTAAGAAATAAGTATAAGTGATTCTGAATCATCTAGTTTTTTAGCTAGTGAAAGACTAACTGTAGTAGAAAGAATAAGAATTGTACTAGAATAAGACTGGAACCATAAAACTGTTTCACAAAAGTTGATTCAAAACAACCAACAACAAAAATTGTTTCAAAGAAGCTGGGAGGAACCCAAGAGATAAGATCCCAACCAAACTACAGGCTACACAAAATAGTTTATAATAGCAAACAAGAAATGCATTTAAAATGCTGTGAAGAATTTTATGAAAGAACAGAGCCTATGCAGCAGCTCTTTTGAGTGGTGGTTAGAAAATATATATAGTTAGGATTGTGAACAATTTTCAGCAGTTAAGACATGAAGGCTGTTTCGCAGGTTAACAGTATGCCATAAACAAAACTAGTTTGGAATATCTATACAAAATGAATAAAACATCCACTAGATATTTATTTTGTGTTGCTCAACATATGCTCTTTAAGACTATATTTAGTCATGTGCCAGCACTTATCATGGATGACTGGGACTGCCTCAAGGGACAAACAATTCAGCATCTCTCACTCAGCAATAGAAAAAAGACCAAGAAACCAGAAATTCAACATGGCAGGAAGCAACTCTCTCATTAGAAGGCTTTTTCGGTACAATCAAGATATGCCAACTTTATTTTCAGGCAGGTTTTGGCTCAGGAGGAATGGTCAAACCTAAGACCTGATGCAAGAGGGGAAAAACAAGGCAATTTTTCAATAATTCTCAGCTGAAAATAAACTGCAAGGAACTTCCCTCTGAGCCTTGTGAATCACAACCATTACTTTTCATTTTTCACAGAGGAGGTCACGGAATAACAAAGACACTGAAAAAGCTGCAGCTAGAATGATGGGGGAAGTAATATTGCTAGAATCAAAGATAAAAATTACAAGGGAGAAAAGAGTAGTAAGTCTGTTCCTGCACTCTGTTGGAGGAAGCAAAAATGCTAAAGGTTAAACATCAGTAGTGTGTTTTAATAATAACCATACTTCCTCTTGGCTGGAAATAAAAATCTGTTCTTTTTACTGAACTCCAACACAGAGATGAACAAAATCTTGGAAGGTTCTTTGACACAAGGTCACAGCTGAAACACACAAGTGAATAAAACATCCTACAGACTACAGTACTTAAAGTGGAACATCTGTTTTCAAATTAAAAGTACAAGCTGCCAATCCAGATGACAACTAAAGCACCATCAAAAAGTTACAGAACATTGCAACCGGATGACCCCTGGCTTAAAACCTTTAAAGATGCCCCAGATGTGATTCACTGGCTAATCTCTTACAAATAATAATACAACATAAGCACATTGTGGTATTTATATTACAACACAGGAAAAAAAATTATTAGTCATTTTAGAAAAAACTGCATGTTTTTATCTTTCACTCGTGAGACAGACTTATTATCACATGTTTTAAGAAGAAAAGAAAAGAAGAAATAAGGAACTACACAATATCTCATCTTTGAAACATTACATTTAGTCAATGCTTTATGGATAAATTATTCTATCTAGTTTGAAAGCTAAATGTAAATCAATCCACCCTAAAAATAATATACCTAGGGAATGTTTCAAATATGACAGGAAATAAGAAAAAGTAAAATCCAGTGATGACAAATTAGTTTTTCCATTAAACAACGCCACTGTTAAGGTCATTTGAAGCACCTACAGAAATAGCGTAAAAGATCTAATGATATTACATTATTTTCAGTCCTTTGAGACAGGCTAGGTCAGAAAAGATGCTTCAAGAATGATCAGAATTCTACTCTATTGAGATAGCTGGTCACAAATTTTGAAACTTTGTTTTTTTCCCTCTTTATTATAACACAGAAAATGAAAAGGCATAGAGAGTTTGAGTTTCTTTCTAATCTTTTCTTCATTTCCTGGGCTTACATGTTTTTGTAATTGTGGCCACACAATTTCAACTCTCCACAAAAATTAACATGTTAATTCATGAGCTGAGTGTCATCTATAACAATAATTTGTACAGAAGCATTAAACATGATTCTTTCAAAAACTCTAAAGTCACAGAAAACTCATCTAGGAACTTTGATCATCAGTAGATAGAGGGGGGGCAGGACTTGGGTATACAACAATGGATCGTACTATGAAAACTCGTAAAAATTGTGGAAGATTGGGAATTAAGTTTTCTTGCTTGATGTTAGCTCTACTCTTTCTATCACACATGCGCACGTACTGATAGATATGGATTCACATATTGCACTAAGCTATTGTGTTATCATGGTTTGTTGACCAAGCCAAAATAGATGGATTAACATAACAATCTAAACCAGGGGTGTCAAACTCTATTTTATTGAGGGCTGCATCAGAGTTGTGTTTGACCTTGGGGAACCAGGAGGGATGTGGCCAGGGGGCATGGCCAGCTCGATGTCACTGATTGAGGCTCCACTTTTGGCTGCAACAGCCTCCTGCAACCTTCTGTCAGCAAAAATGGAGCTCTGGAGCTCCCTGAGATCCATTTTCGCTGGCAGAGGCACCGCAGACCTGTCCTTCACTGTTTCCAGGGAGGTCCCACAGGCCGGATCTAAGCACCTTGCGAGCCGTATCTGCCCCCTGGGCCTTGAGCTTGACACCCGATTTAAATCATAAATATTATACAGGTAGTCCACACCTTACAACTATCACTTTTGAGTGTCTCAGAAGCTGAGAATGTTGCTGATCCATACAACATTGTAGTTGCAAATATTGCCATTAGGTTACCTCTGATATTTATTTCATAACACAGTGTGTTCAAAAAAATCATCATGATCAATCAGCTACTCCAAAATCAATAGCTGCTTCCTTCCAATTTTTCCAAATCACCATCTTTTTTCCTGATTTTACAGTTAGGTTTCTCCAAAAAGTCAATTTAGCATGGGAAAAATGGAAAAAGGGGGGGAAAGTTATATTAGATATGCCATTCTATAACTTCCTAAGTGATTTTTTCCCAGAGATTAATTAGTTCTAATTATTTAAATCTTAATAATATCCATCAAAACAAAGGTGCTATATACATGTATTCCAAAGATGCCCAAATAGAAAATAACTGTTTATCTTTCATTAAACGTCTCGAAACTGTCTTTCATTAAATACCTTGAACGTGTATTAAGTCTCCCTTCACTTCAATTTTGAAAGTGTTTTCTGCAAAAATTTACTGGAGCCATAGGAAATGCCATTAAGTAAAAATAACCATATTTTTCCAACCTGAGTCATGTGCCTCTTTGACCATTAGAGGGCATTTAATACTGTAGTGTGGGTGGACTAGACAGCTTATATGAGATACTGTATATTTGCAAGCCTGGGGGAAAGAAAAAGGGAAAGGGGAAGGGGAAAGGAATTTCCATCAACTTTTATTTATTAATTGTCAATCCTCAACATTCCATATGCTATGCATTTAAAAAAACAACAACAGAAGGGTAGAAGAACAAGGACAAGAGGAAATAGCCATGAGATATAAAAAGATTCCAGAAAAATGCCTGTAAGGCAGAGCCACAATGTTCCAAGTGGCTTTCTTCCCAACCTCCAAATGCTATAAAGCCCATTCATTGTTAATCTCAAAAACAGCACATTACATTTTTAATTTTTCAAAAATGATTAACCGTGGAAAAACTGTAAACAATGTCATGGCACTATTATCTGTTTCCTGAAATGAAGGTCAGAGCTCTTTTATCGCGCTTTCAGTGATGAGGAAAAGAAAGCTGAACTTTCGAACTGTCAAAAAGATAAGCCATGGCCACTTACATTCAGACAGTTCTCTCTCATTATTAATGTATACCAAACATAGAGTCAATTTGTCTTAAGATGCAGCTGGGAAGGACTAAGGGCACATCCATTCACTTTCCTAGGTATGAAATGCTTTACAGGATAATATTGCTGTTGAAGAAAAGAGGATATTTGTCTCTTTCTCTCTTGTGTTTATATCCACAGACATGTGGATGGAGCTCTAAATAAGTTTGGCTTTCTTTTTCTGCAAAGATAGCAATAGTATAGCACTTAGATTTATATACTGCTTCACAGTGCTTTACAGCCCTCTCTAAGAGGTTTACAGAATCAACATATTGCCCACAATAATCTGGGTCCTCATTTTACTGATCCTGAAAGGATGAAAGGCTGAGTCAACCCTGAGCTGATCAGGATCGAAATCCTGGCATTGAGCAGAGCCAGCCTGCAATACTGCATTCTAATCACTATGCCACCATGGCTCCAGGATCCTAGGATGCTTCCTGAATGATGAACTGCATGGCCCAGGATGTCTCCTTCTCAATGCTATTACCAATCTTGATTTTTCACTATTACCAATGTCAATATGATTGGCAATTTGTAAGAAACAATAAATAATATAATAATAATACCAAGTAGGACTTTGTGGCTTCTTCACATTTGACAGCGGCCTCACAAACCAAGAACTGGTTGCCTAATAAGAACCATGTCCAGCCAGATTTAGGTCAAATTCTTTTTCTTCCTAATTCCCAGTTAAACAGTATCTGACATATTGGAAAAATATACTTGAAGACAACCTGAGTTCATTATCATTACCAGATGACAGATTCAGTATGTCAACCAAAAAGCAGAAATTGTCAAGGAACAGCAGTCCTATAAATGCATTTATAAATAAATTATACACTCATTAACCTACTGATCTTAGACGATTATTATCAGATTGTTAAGTGTATTAAATATATAGGCTTCAATTGTTCATACAAGAAACAAAAAAAGAAGCATCCCTTGCTAATTATGGTATCTGCTTT
Source organism: Naja naja (assembly GCA_009733165.1). NCBI lineage: Eukaryota > Metazoa > Chordata > Lepidosauria > Squamata > Elapidae > Naja > Naja naja. Next base: position 122,193,791 of record CM019151.1, on the reverse strand, counting down.
ACCAATGAAAAAACACTCAGACTGTTGATCCAGTGTGTTTTCAGCAACACTATAATTTCTTCTGATCCAGTACTTGATTTGGATCTGAAATATATTTCACCCAAAGCTTCTTTAGCTGCAACTTAACAACATTCCTAGAAGGGGTAGATTGGATGAAAACTGGGACTAACAATTGCTTCTTGCAGAGACATAACCTGAAATAACCAGGTGTTATTTCATAATGTGAAATATGTTATGCAAGCAAATGAAGATGGAAATCGGTCTTTTGCCATGATCAGATTCTACCACCACTAGGTAACCAATGATCCTCACACCTTTCTGCTTCCTAGGCTAAGCTGGTGTACTCTTAAAACTGTTAAGCATCTTTTTCATGATTATTTCCATACTCCTCTATAGGAGCCTGTAAACTCCTGAGAAAGTTGACAGAATCTTCAGCTCTATTAATCCAAAGTGGTGTTGTCAGACCTATGTCTTTCTTGATTGGGCAAAGCCTCCTACAAGTTGTTATGTGTTTTATTCATACAGTGGTAAATTTATCCTTGAGGGGGGAATGCTTCCATCTCCCTTGAAGGAGGAAGTGGTACTTTCTCTCTGGAAGAAGCAATTGTTAGATCCAGTTTTCCTCTAATCTACCCCTTTTAGGGAAAGTTGTTGAGTTGTAGGTTAAGAAGCTTTAGGTGAAGTATATTACATCTACCTTAAACTACACCTGATGTTATTCTATTTTATTTACTTTTTGTTCATTTCAAACATGACACAAGAAGCCAGCATACTTAGTAAAGCAAAGAAATAGCTTCAGGCATAATCTTTATTTATCAAAATATTTCTGGATATGACACTCTCCTAACACATTCTTTTAAAAATGTTGAGGAGTGTGCTGGATAAAGGTAAAGGTAAATTGCCCAACAAAGACAGAAGTTAAACTGAGGTACAAAAAAGCATTCCAGGAGGCAAATGGTTCAGTAAGGAACATTCTCAGCAGTATATTTTCTTGGTAAATAACTACAGCCACCACAATACTTATTTGAAAACACTATGCCATAACATGCATTCAAATTTTGAAATGAATCCATAAGTCTAACTTGAGCATTAACCATCGTGAGCCTTTTTGTTACATAAACACATAGCAAAAGGGCGTTGGCACTTACCTGATACGCCCGTTCTCTGTGAGCTGAGAAGAGCATCCAGTGATGGGAGGTGCTTCAGTCTCTTCATGGAAGGCTGGGCTTAAAATTGAGGATGCTCCTCCTCCTCCATAAGACTCCTCCTTAGCGTCCCCAGTTTTGCGAAGCTGAGGTAAGGTAAACCTGCATGCTTAAGCCTATCTAAATGCCCTGGTCGGAACAGGCCTGCCCACCAGACGGAAAAAAAGGGTGGGTCTGGATGATCTTCGCAGCATAGTTTTACTCTCCTAACAGAACTGATCTGAAGGACTAATTCCTTGATGGTTTCATGACTGTCTGAAGATAAAAAGATTCTGCCTTCTATGGTGTCAATAATGGCACCTAGATGAGTCAGTCTGGTGGATGGAGATAAGTGACTTTTTGACCAATTTATTGAGAATCCGTGCTGTTGCAGGGTTTGGAGTGCAGTGTGAGTGTCCTGATTTGCTTGTTAAACAGAAGATGCTAGTAGTAGAATATCTTCTAGGTAGCATTGAAGACAGACAGACCTGTCTCTCAAAGATGCTGCCAAGGCAGCTAAGACCTTCGTAAAAGTTCTGGGAGTAGATGCAAGGCCAAAGGGAAGGGCGGTATATTCATAATGTGCTTTGTTGTAGCAGAAATGGAGAAACTTGGAGTGTGAGGGTCTGATTGGGATGTGTAAATATGCCTCTGTGAGGTCTATTGAAGTAAGAAAGTCGTGGCGTCTGATGCCAAGCAAGATGGATTGGAGGGTGGTCATTTTGAATTTTTGATAAACTAGGAATTGATTTAAGCATTTTAAATCCAGGATTGCCTGCCATCCCCCCAAACTTTTAGGGAGCACAAAAAGATGGGAGTAAAAACCCCGTCCCTGATGACAGGGAGGGACTGGCTGTATGGCCCGGATTTGCAGTAGATGCGTAATGGCTGTTTCCATGAGAGACCTTTTTTCTGTGTCTGGAAACAGGGCACCTCATGAAAAAGTCCGGGGGGGGGGGGGCGCAAAACTCCAGTGCTAGTCCAAACCTTACTGTGTCTCTGACCCATGCATCGGTGGTAGAAGAGTCCCACTGATCAGCGAACAGTTTCAGGCAAACCCCAATGGGAATCTCCTGAAGGTTATTTGGACTTGCGGAAGGGTCTGGATCCTGTCCCTTGAAACTGTCTCCTGGAGTTCAGACCTCTTCTAAATCTGTCTCCAGGTTCGGGCCTGTCAGTGTGTTGCCTGAATCCCGTCGGCCTCTGAAACCTCGGGTAGTAGGGTCCCTAGTAGAAGTGCCAGTAGGAACCTCTGTGGAAGGGCAGTGGAGACCTGGACTCTGAGCGGCAAAAGAGAGAGGGGAGAAATTTCTTTTTATTCCTAGTTTCTATTAGAAGAGGGTCAAGCACGGTGCCAAATAACTTGTCCTCCAAAAAGGCAGCTGAGGCAAGCCACCATTTATGTTTGGTGTCTGCCTGCCAATGCCTGAACCACAATAACCTCCTGGCCACAATTTGTGTGGCGATAGCCCTAGAAGAGAATTTGATTGCCTGGAACATAGCATTGGCCGAAAATTCTGCAGCCACGATTAATTTGGCCACGTCCTAATGAGCCCTGATATTTGAGGATGGGATGTTATCTCTGAGATAGTGAAGCCATCTGCGAGATGATCTGGTGAAAAAGGAGGCGGTAGTAGCTGCTTTGATAGCTCAGGCACCAGAAACGTGGGCCCTGCGGAGAGCTAGTTCTGCCCTCTTTTCCTCGCGTTTGAGGGCCTCTTCAGCTTCAGGTGGAATAGCTGAGGAGGAAACAAGGGCAATTATAGGCTCATCCACATCTGGAGTCTTTAAAAGTTTAGAGAATTCCAGTGCCAAATTAAAGTATTTTTTATCCTGTCCTGTGGGCACAGGTTATGATGCTGCTGTGGCCCATTGCTTTTGCACTAGGTTGGAGAACATGTGTGGCACAGGGATCACATCTGCCTCAGTGACTGGCTGAGAAAAAATGAGGTCATCTGATTCCTTCAGGGAGTCAGAGGGCGGAGGAGGGGGACCCAGTTTGTCCAAACCTGCCATATTCTTGGCTTTAAATAATAGGGACTCAGGGGCTCAGGCTGTTAAATGCCTGCATTTAAGTTCCAGCTGCCTACAATTACTGTAGGCTCGAATCCCACCAGGCTCAAGGTTGACTCAGCCTTCCATCCTCTCAGGGTAGGTAAATTGAGGACCCAAGATTGTTGGGGGCAATAAGCTGACTTTGTAAAAATGCCACTTAGTAATAAGCAGGCATACATAATGGAATGAAGGCTATTGCTGAGCACACTGGGTTGTATCCCCCCCCCCAAAATTGTAAGCTGCCCTGAGTATTCGGAGAAGGGCGGCATATAAATGTAATTAAAAAAAATAAAATAATTGGGGATGAAATAAGCCCGTAAAAAAGGGAAGGTTGGGAGTGAGGCCCTCATCATCTGACATCCCTCTTTCTAGTGGGCTCGCCTCCGAGAGGGCATTGTCAATGGTGTGAACAGACCCCTCCTCCATTTGAGCCATTAGATCTTGTGGATCGTCCATTTCATGTAAATATTGTGGGACTGTGTCAGAATGAAAAGATTGCTGTACGGGGGAGATACCTGCTGAGGATCCATGAGGTTCATAGGTCGATGGGACAGAGATCAACTGTCTGACATTGTGGATCTTGCCTGCATTGCCTGCTGAATGCCTGCTGTGATGCCCCTCTGGATTGCTACTTCCATCCAGTTCCTCATGTTAGTAGGAATTTCGTCCGGAAGGTCCTCCTCCTGTCTGAGACCGGCAGCCATCAGTGTGAATGTAGCTTCAGGAGCCCTTCTTGAGGAGAGAGTGGGAGAGGTGACCTCCAGAGGATGGATGGAAGTGATGCTCCTTCTGGATAGGTCCAGAGGGGCTGGGGGGTTATGAACCTGAGATGTAGGAAGTATGATTAAAGGAGAGGAAGCCTATACTGCACCTCAGGTATGCTTTGCTACCTGCCTTTCTAAGGCTTGATGGCATCTGTGAGCATCTTTTTCTGCTGCCTTAGAGGGCTTTTTGGACCTGTCTTGGTCCTTAGGGCCTGCTCTAGATTTTGGGTTATAATTGTTTGCCACAGTAACTATTTGTGATTAAAGGAGTGCGAGGCTGTACTGATATAAAAGACAATGAGAGAATTGTTTTTGGTGGTTGGCACATCCAGGAGCCTGCACCCTAAAGGGGCAGGGGATCCTGCAAATAAAGTCCCCCTGGGAAATTTTTTTTTTAAATTTGTGAAGTATAAAGAAATTATATACAAGGTATTTACAAGGTAATATAGATACAAGGTAGTATAGAGATATCTATATACTATATATATGTATATATATATTTATCTGTTTTGTTTTTGTTTGTTTTTGTTTTTTGAATTTTTTTATATAATAACAATCCAACAATGATTAGAATAAACAGCCTTTTTTTTTTTTTTGCTTTTTTTTTTATTTGATTCCAATTCGGGATCAGAACACCCCCCAGACCAGGCCCCAATAGGGGCAAGCAGGTCTGAAACTGATAAGTGCTCAGTTGGGCTGTAACCGTGTCTGTGGAATAGCCAACAATTTATAATAGTGCCTTAAGCTGAAGAGCAGAAGGTAGGAATTATAAGGCCCCAGTCCCCAAGGAGGGAAACCATAGGGGAAAATATCACTCACAGGAATCAAGATGATCTTGCACTTTGTGAATGACAAAATGGCAGCCGACTCGTGTCGCAATAAAATTAATACAGCCAAAAACACCGCCCGGCCTGCTGGCAGCAAAACCTATCAGTGGGGAGCTGCAGGGTCTAAACCTCTCTGCCCTCGGGGTGTTCTGAGGGGGAACCCTCGTGGCAAATCTTTTTTTTTTTAAATCGGTTCCTCCGACCTCAGAAATAGCGCTTCAAAATGGCTGACTATGGCGTGCTGTGAAAACAACTGACTAGATCGGGAGATAAACCTTCGGAACTATGCTTTTTTTTTTAAGCGACCAGAGCAACAAACGAAAGGAAAAAATGGCATGGTTTCTTTGTTAGGGGAATTGTGCAATAGATCAGCCTGCTGGAAGAGCAGATAAGCCGACAAGTGGAATGAGGCCCCTGCCTTGTTCGGCTCGAACGCTCGCAAAAGTGAGCGAAAAAATGCCTGAGCCAACCCCCGGAATGCCCAATATGTCGGGATATGATTAGAGGGAAAGAATTCTGTATACTGGACCTGAATCAGGAAAAGGATGAAAGGCACTGCTCCGACCAGGAGAGATCACAATCACAACCTGTCTCTAGAAAGGCTGAGCTAAAACTGGGGACACTAAGGAGGAATCTCGTGGAGGAGGAGGAGCATCCTCAATTTTAAGCCCAGCCTTCCATGAAGAGACTGAAGCACCTCCCATCACTGGATGCTCTGAGCAGCTCATAGGAGAATAAATAAATACCCCAGTCATACATGCATTCAAATGTGAGATAATACAACTCAGTTTTGCCACAGTACAGAATATAATTAACGTATTCTGACTTTAGAATATTCCTCTGCATATTTAAGGAAGACAGTATTTCTGTTTTGCATGTAGTAAATTTGCCTTTCATTCAACAATGAGGTTGAAGATATCCCTGAAGCTCAACAGCTTACTCAAAAGGATTGAAAGTTCACTGAAGTAAATAGAATTGCTCAGGATATAATCTTTTTCAATGACAGTCAGAATGGCATATATTTAAAACATGTTTTAGTTTCTTAATTTTTGTTTTCTGTCTTTTAATGACCATAAAGTATTTCAGATCAGCAAAGCCCTTTTTTATAATTTTACCCTGCCTTTATTTTTTTTTATAAAGGTGGCAAACATATATAACACAGGTAGTTGACTTATAACCACTTATTTAATGATCATTTGAAGTTACAATGGCACCGAAAAAGTGATCATTTTTCACACTTATTTTTGTTGCAACATCCCTATGGTCATGTGAAATTCAGGCATTTGGCACCTGGCATGTATTCATGACATGGGCTCATGTGATCACCTTTTGCCATCTTCTGAGAAGGCAAAGTCAACGGGGAAGCCAGATTCATTTAACAACCATGTTACTAACTTAACAACTGCAGTGGTTCACTTAACAACTGTGGCAAGAAAAATTGTAAAATGGGGTAAAATTCAACAACTGTCTCATTTGAAATTTTAGGCTGAATTGTGATCATATGTCATACTCATTTCTCCTCCAGTTTTCCTCACAACAACAATCTTATGAGAGAGTGACTGGCTCACAATTACCCAGCTGGCTTTCATGTCATGTTAATCACTAGACCAAACTGGCTCTTGAAAACTATAGATCAGAAAACTTTCATTTCTCTTATATTTGAAAATTACTAGGCAAACGTTACTGGTGTGTGTGTATGTGTGTGCGTGTGCGTGTGTATGTGTGTGTTAACCACAGGTATATGTCCCTTAGTTTATTTAGGAAGAAGGGATATCCAGCTAAAAAGGTCAATCTTTTTGACACATACCTCTTAAATACATAATCAATATAATCATATGGCTGACCAGGATAGCTCTATACTGTGCACATTTTTGCACAGGCACATTTTAAGCTTCATGTATCAGGACTATTTTGGGATTCTAACAGCTCAGAGATTATTAACCTAAACCTATGACAACTCATCTGCAGCCATAACATTTTATTGTGTGCCAAAAGCCTAGTTGTGTCTCCATACTGCAAAATACACAGATTACTGAAGCAATGAAGTATGACGGCTCCTATAGAGCAGTTATAGTTTTCTTTAGAAAATACCTACAAGGGGTCCCTTTAATGCGCAAATCAGTGCACTATGGAAGTTAATGGTTACTACTCGGGGATGCATTATTCCATGGATCACTGGTATAACAGACTATTACGGGCCTGGCCTTCAATGCTTCTGTTGCAAAGAAGCAGGCACTTGAGAAAAATAGGGACTTCATAATTAAAGTTATCAATGCAGCCTAATATTTTTCTGCATGAACAACTATATTCATTTTAAAAAATGTTGCCATAGATGCTTGCCTGCAACTATAACAGAGAAAGCAAATAGAACATAATCTATGTTAGTATTTCCCAACCTGGCCATTGCTGGCTGAGAGATTGTAGCAATTCTAACCCAGCACATCTAGTGGCCCATCAGATTGGGAAGGCTGTTTTAAAAAAGGAAAGGAAAAAAAAGACATTTAAGAACCAAATGTAAAAAGAGTTGGCATTCTGCAAAACTGTTCCAAAATATTATGTACAATAAAGCCTATGTAGCAAGGAACAATGCGATCAGGGAGAAGCTTCAAAGCAACCTTATCTTTTACGAAACCCCCCCCCTTTTTTTACAATTGTTAACAATGTAATACACAGACCCACACATTTGCTGAACAAATACACATTTCCTAAACTTGTCTTCCAATTCTTGAGAGACTTTAAGAAGGAATCTGAATCTGTCTGCACATATATTTATTAACCTAGGCCTCCTGGGGCTCTTCTAAGTATTAGCAAACCAACCTTTTAAGTATCAAAAAGAAACTATAGCTAAGCAGTGACAGCCTCTCTGCCTCTCATTCTTTCTCTCTAGTTTAATCCTTTTAATTTCCCTCCTTCCAACACAAATACCTTTGGGGTTCCTCACTCACATATCTTGACATCTCCCATCTATTTAATGAAATCAGGCTTAAAGCAGTCCTGCCACTTGTTCCCTGCTGCTATTACTAGAATTCTGACTGGTGCCCTGCTGTGTGCTTTCCTTTCTCTATGCCTAAGAAAACTTTTTTTTCTGCATCTTCAACAAAAGCTGACTGTCACCCATCTGTCTTTTCCAAAGAGTGTAAGCTCGCTACATCTTTTCTTCTCTTCAAAGTCCGTGAACATGTGTCTGCATTTTCTTTTTATTTAAAAAAAAGTCTCTGGTTGTGCTTGCTGTCATCTATATTGCTAGTGTAAGTTGTGACAATTGGTGGCCTGATGTTTTTTTTAGAGCTGTCTTGTTTTTACACACAGAAACATAATCTTCTAAACAGGCCAACTCCCAAGGTGAGCATGCACAACCATAGAACAGACAAATGGCAATCACACTGATTAGCTGTTTGGCTGGGAGGTGGGGATGGAGAGCAAGGGACAAGATAGAACAAAATCCAGTTGTCTGTCCCATCCATCTTCCTGCACAGAAACACAGCAAAAATAACAGCATTTATATACTCGCCATCCTGAAAACTAGATCAGCAGAAATACCACATTTCTCAGCTAAATGTGAATTGATTGCTTCTACAATACGTGCTGGAGAGGAAACAAACCTAAATTTGTCTCAAAATGTGCTTGTGAACAGGGTAGTAAACAGGAAATAATAATCAACAAGAGAAAGACATATCCCAATACAGAAGCCCCCAATGCAACAGTGCATACTCCAAATCTGCAACAAAAGGAACAGGCAGCAACTTACTGGTCTTCTCAGGCTGACAGGTTAGATAGGGCCTTCAGAGATGAGTGTCCATTTTGAAACTCCCAGAATAATTCCGTATAGTTAATGAAAAGCAGATTCTTTGTCTGACTTTACAACGCAACAGTTGCTTAATTTATGAGGTAAATCACAATTCTTTATATCTTCACGCAAACTTCTCAACTTTAAAGCAAGGTTTTCAAAACCACAACGAGCTATAATTTGCTAAGCCAAAACCAAACAAACCACATTATGTCTCAGAATAAAATATGAATTCATTAAAGGAGTTTATCAGGATTTGTTCCCAATTAAACATTTCAAACTTCAAGTTAAGTCTCACTGAATATAAGCACAGCATTGCACTGTTGACAAGCACAAAATTGCTTTGCTGCAGAGATATCTCTGCAGAACCACTGAATCTTATACTTGTGGTTGCACAGAAACTTTGCATAAGGAGTAACAGGTGATCGGCTGAATTAATCTTATTATAAACTTCTGTTTCAGTTATGTTGATACAGCTACACAACCCCTTATCTGCTAAGTTGAGTTTGGTGTGGGCCAACCCACTGAACTACAAAAACAACCAAAAGACTGGTTTTAACAGAAGCAACATCTGATGGTCTTCACTTACAAATTCAACGTCCAGTCTCAACAGTTATCTCTAGTGGTCCCACGATCCCTGAAGGTGGATCTTAAAGTGGTCCCATGATCCCTGGAGGTCCTCCAAATCTTCACGGGTCTGAAAAAAAATCAAAATTATTTGCCAGCCTATATTTAAAAAATTGTACAGGACTTAAATCCCTTCAAACAATTGTGAGAAGTAGTAGTGCAGTGAATACATTAATTTTAATTTTTGGTAAGGTAGAAATAAATACATCCCATACAAACAAAACTCTTTAGGGGTCCTCCATAATTTTTAAAGTTGGAAGGGGTCCTGAGAGAAAAAAATAGTTTAAGAAACACTGAGCTATTGAAACGCATTATTTAAAAAAGAAAACCCATGTTTATATAAAGGTTCTTTTTTAAAGATTAAAAACATGACTTTTACTTTGCTGTTGGAAACTGATTAGTTCCAATGTAAGACATTAATATTTTAATATACTCTCGGGTCATGAGATGATTACTACTGTCATGCTCACTTTAATGTTATTTTTAAATTAGTATGATAAAAATGCATATATATTTCAAATAATCAAGCAAAATTATGTAACATTGCAATGGAAAAATGAATGCTATTATAGATAGCAGATGTAGAATCAGCTTTTGATTCTTATAGGTCTTTACTTAACAGTGACCTTCAAAATGGATTCAGTATTTAGTAACAATATGCAAATCAAATCAAATCCTTTATTACAGCAAAATAAGATGTATTAAATAAAACCTACCAACCTACAATAATATTCAATGTTTTACAGAAACAACTTTGGGCTCCTCTTTTTTCTAACACCCATGCCTTCATATCATACCTAATTTTGTCCTTCAAAGCAACCCTAAGACGTGTTAGAGAACATCCATTGTTCTTAGATAGAATGAGCTGTGTCAGGTGATACTATATGGAGTTCAACAACTTTAGGATGCTTTAGCTATTATCAGAAACGGTACTAGAACAGCAATTATATGTATACAGAAATATACTTTCCTGTTGGTTTATGTCTAATGTAGGGTTACTTTGGACTCCAAACTTTTACTAAAAGTTCCCAAGCTACTAGCATCAGTTGCATATAGTATGTATGAAGCCCTTCAGGAATCTCCTTCCATTTTCCAAGTATTAAATTCACAAATACTGTGTAGTTCCACACTGCCTTCCCAACCATTCTTCTTACTTCAGATCTGTCAAAATCCTTTTTTAAATGCAACTAGGATGATTAGCAACATGTGTTTTTCAGATGTTTTGGATTATGGCCTCTATAAGCCAAAAGTGATAAAAAGATTGCAGATTGTCTTTGTTTAACATCTATTCGTTTAATGATCATTCAAACATATTGTATGATGGCACTGAATGACATTAATGGCATTAATTACAACTTCATAATTTAGTAGCCATTGCAGCATCCCACAATCACATGATTTGAAGCCTTCTCTGCTGGTTTCCCATAAGCAAAGGCAATGTGGAAGCCAGCAGGAAGTCACAAGTCACTTGATGTCCTTGCTTAATATTCCATGCAGTCCTCACTATTGACAGTAACTGGGACTACTGGCACTGCCATCACTAAGCAGCATAGTCTGTTTTTTTTACTTAGACACATTATTTCAAATCCAAATTAGCACTGCTAACCAAGGACTACCTGTATGAAGTTCCAATCTGTATTCTCTCCAGTGAGTCTGGTTGCCTATCTCTGTATTACAATTGTCTAATATTTTAGTGTTGGAGCAACTTAGAATGTGTGTCACAATGGTACCACATTCTTTCTATGAGAAAGCTAAATGCTTCTACACAAGGATGAATGGATAAAAATTAATCTGATTCCCAAGCCAAAAACAAAAAAAGTATGCACTATACATTATATCTCATACTTTTCAGTATGATTTTTCTTAGGCAAGGACCAGGAATCAATTTCTTTATTCATGATGTTAAGAAAGTAAGAATTTCTGTTAAGGAGGAATGCTCACATTTGCTTAAAAGCACCTTAACACACTCTTTTGATGCCTCCGAGATATAAAATGTGACTTTTATTTATTTATTTTGTAAAACCTTTTCCTGGCACTATACAGTTACCATACAAGCTTAGGGAAAGATTCAGCTTTTTCAAGGCGGCGGAAATAAAACTCTGCTTTGACTTTGGATCCAAAGCACAGCACACACACAATGATAAAAATATTACTAATGAAGCCATTTTCATGAGATTTAGGAATCGCACTGATATGACTGTACAATAAATATAACTTCCATGAACCTTTACAAGGGTGGGGATTTTGCTCACTTCTTGAAACATCTTAACTGAAAGAAATTATGGAAGTTTCCTCAGGGTAAAGTAGTTGGATTTAGGGAAAACTACTGAAAAAATTATTATTATTATTTATACACTTTCTAATTTCTCTCTAATTGTGTTTGTGGCTGTTGTTTGCTTGGGGTTTTTTTTGGTTTATGGAAGAAGCTCTTGGTTTAGTTTCTTTTTTTTTAATCCTTCATCTTATGTGAGAGTTCTGAGTACTATTTGCATTTATAGTACATAATACAAACTAAGCTAAATTTCTTCACTTTCCCCCAACATTTAACCTAAAACACTAATTTGAAACAAATATCATGGTTTAAAGAACCACCTTTTATCCATCTCCCTCTTTTTCTTTTTGGCTTAGTTTACCATCTAGGCTGCTGAAGAATTCTAAGAATTGGAAAGCACATTGTATTTTGTGACCTTCAGTTGACCTAATAAAGACATTACCCTAATAAGGCTTTGGGAATATAATTTATGCCCTAATTCAAAAAACAATTTCCTCATAGCAGCTGGAAAGACTAAACAACTGCATGCTTTGTTCTAAAAGTGTATTTAAAACAGGATTAATTGTTTATTCATGTGTATTTTGGATTGTATGTACCAGGACAACTATTCTGCTTACATCATGCAGGTCATTATATATCTATAGCTTGAAGGAAACTAATTTTGTTTTAGCACCGGAACAGAGGGGGGGAGAAGGGGGGGAGGGATAGAAATTCCAGCTTATTAACACAAACTTAATGTAATTCCCTTAGGTGCTTAAATTCTACTTATACCAATAGGTGTACGGAGGAGGGGAAACGGAATTACAGAAAGTGGAAAATTTTAACATATTATGACCTCAGGCTGAGTTTCAAAGATGCAGGATCCGGGGAATAGCCATTACTTTAGAAGACATGCTCAAGATCCAGAAAGATCCTGACAAAACCTGAAAACTGGGCCCTATCCAACAAATGCAATTCAATGAAAAGCAAGGTTTTACACTTAGGCAAGAAAAACCAAATGTACAGGTATAGAGTAAGTGGTACCTCACTCAACAGCGGTAACTGTGAGAGGGATCTAGCAGACAACACATATATGAGCCAGCAATGTACTGCAGCTGGCAAAAAAGCCAATACAGTCCTACTGTATCAAAAGAATAACATCCAGATCATGTGAAATGTTAGCACTGTTTTATACTGCACTGCTAAGTGTCTATGGAGATTCTCAGTCATCTAGGTCATTGTTGTCCCAAAGATGGTTTTTCAAGAGGCAACTGAACTTTCTGGTTTCTGAAGATGTTTTGATTCTCATGCAAGAAGCTTCTTCAGCTCTAGCTGGATGATGGGGAATGGAAGGATTTATACTTCTTGCAGACAGCTTGTCATTTGCATTTACTGCACTGCTAAGATCACACTTGAATAATGTGACCAGTTTTGATCACTATGATACACTATGATTTTGTGCTTGTATATGTCTATATTTGTCTATATGTATTCATATTTCATTGTTGTTTTGCACTTCTGGTTAGATGCTAACTGCATTTCGTTGCCTGTGTTCATGTGCAATGACAATAAAGTTTAATCTAATCTAATGTTGAGTATAAAGTCAGAAGCTTATTTTGGTGATCACAAATTCTGGGCTAAGGCTAAGCCACCTAAAACTCTGTATCTGACTGCTAAAACTCAACATAAAATACCTAAGCATGTATTTCACAACTTGCTTCAACATGTGAGAAAGCCTAATCCTCTGTACCAGACGAATTGTATAGGAAAATAAGGCAGTCTTCTGTTAACTCAATTTCCCAAACAAACTCATCTGGTGATAAAAGATGACCCAGATAAAGGCAAGCCCCAAGCCACGTAGGGATAATCAAAAGGAACCTTTTATATTTGGCCTGCAAACCATTGGCTATCAAATCAGTTCTCTTCAAATATTATTATCAATATTCAAATATCTTCATATGTGAAAAGATCAGTTTCGGTAGCCAATTGTTTCCATGCAGATATACACTGCATGGAATTATTCATCATTTGGTCCCAGCAATTAGTAATTCAGCTAAAATAACAACTCTTGGGCAGGACTAATGTAAGAGAAACTGTTTATACATAAAAAGAAAAGAAGACTGAGAAGGGCTGAAATGAATTCAAGTAATTTAACAAGCTTTCCTCCTTTTTTCTACATTTAGCTACCGCAAGAAAATTCTCAGTAGTACAATATTTAACATACAAATATACAATCCTTAAATTGGCTCAACCTATGCTTCATGTTAACCCATGACTGCTGATTCATTTTGTATATTTTGTATAAATCACTTTGTATAAACCACAATGGCTAGTTTCACACATTATGCTAAATCGCAAACATGGGATTCTTTAACAGAATGTAATTTAGACACCATCTTCAAAAATAGTTATCTATGGAGGAAAAATATTGCTTCTCTTCTGAATGTACCTCGTTCACATCCCACTTTCATGCTTTCTATAGTAATTTCAGAACATTTCATGAAATCTACCTTAAGTCAGCACAAAATGAAAATCTAACTCTGCATATCACTGTCAAAACCCTATAGTCCTATATTAAAAGGCATACAAATATTTTTTCAGTCTCGGTGTTGGACCATACACCTCTTTTATCCCAGGGAAAAGAAATCATCAGTAATGTCTAATAATGCTTGATTATTTTGAAATTTCTGTCTTCTAAAAAGGGGATAAGAAAAAAAGTATAGTACCCAAAAGCAAAGTGGCCATTATAGGGGAGAAAAGGATAAGAGAAAATGATAAAGTGATTTTAAAAATTCACATCAACAATCAGTTCTCAGATCCAGATTTACTACTGTGACAGCTTTACATAATTTCTATCAGGGCCAAGTATCTATACAAGCATAAATAAAATTCCTCTCTTCACACATACACACACATGGTACGAGGAAAGTCATATGCTTTGTTTTATCAGCCATTCTGCATGCACATCTGTATATATTCATGTACTCATTTTGAATGTGTAGTGGAAAATAAAGTAACTTCCCAAGAGGAAAAATCCTTAACAAAAGTCTCTCACAGAGCTTGTCAGAGGAAACATCTGTTGTCCCCTGCGGAGGTTGAAAGACTAGGGAGGAAAGGAGAAAAAAAATTCAGCCAAAACTAAATTAATAATAAGAAAAAAAAAGAACTGCAGTAAATATTTCTTTGCAAGACAATGTTTGCAAACACACCCACACACACACAGAGTGCAGAAAGGAAAGAAAGACACAAAAACTATGTGTACAAATGAGGATATTGCAATTATGATTCCATGCTAGAAAATCAAGTCTATAAGGGGTTAAACTAGTTTCAAAGCTTATGGACTATGAAAATGGAAACATCACACATGGACTAATAGTTCTTGTAAGAGAAAACATCTGTTCGAGTTATAAGGTCAGCAGGAAACGAACACTCTTTAGTTTGTCCTTACTGGTTAAGCTTTACATTTCTCGCAAGAACTTATGTCTTAACTTAGTGTTAGTGAAACTTATAAATATATTCCAATTGCCTTTCAAGTAGCCAAACACCTTACAATTACACCCCTTCCTGTGACACTTCCTGGTTAACTCCTAGCCATAGTTATCACAGAGGAAGTACATTTTTCTACCATCGTGCTACTTCAATCGGTTCACAAGACAACCAATATTTAACTGTCTTTCACTTTGTCAATTATATCTAATCTTCTGAATAGCTTTCATATTATCTACTTGGCAGTTATACACAAAACATCATCTTTGGGTTCTATCTTAACCCGTTGCACATCAACTGACAATAAGCTGTCACTACCCTTCCATGTGACAGTAGATTGGTGCTCTCACCCAAATTAGGATGGAAAAAAAGGTTATCATCTCTGTTATCCATAACAGGAAAGCTCTGTTAGGAAACACAGGGACTTCTTTTTGAAAATCAGAAGACACAGCAAAGACGGAAACTGTCTGTCTTGTTTTAATGATAAAATACTAGTGTCAGAGACTGGGATATATTTTTTCTTAAAACAATTGCTTTTCAAACATTTTCAGTATTTTAAAAAAAGTCTGTGTGTGTGTATGAGAGAGAGAAAGAGAGAGAGGGAGGGAGAGAGAAAGAGATTCTTTATTATTATTACTAGACTGACAAAATTAAAAACTGTGGAATGTCGATGGCTCTGGGACTATACACACTTCCTGCAACTTGAAAGACAGCTCCCACAGGAAACCATGATGTAAAACTACAAATATGTCATGGTTTGCTTCATATACAGGAAATGGTAATGACTTACCTCCTAGTAAGCATTATTTTTTTAAAAAAATACTTGCTTTAAAGAGTAGCACTTTTCTTGTAAAGGAATTCATCTGACAATATTGATCTACTGGGCAAATTATCTGACAAGATTCCTTTTATCAAAATGCTGTTCAAATATCATTAACTGCTTAATACCCAGTGCTCTAAAAGCCACTAGATTATTTAAAACCTGGCACTGCATATTAAGCAGCATGTGCCATTACTCAGAATTACCAACTACACAGTCTGCACAGGCAATTGTTTTTTAATTTCTTAACCAGTACTCAATAAGATCTAGAAACAAACCTCTGTAATTTCCTTTTCCACATATGGCAAATGTAGAGAAGAGGGGTGAACACTTCACTTTTTAAAAAGATCTGTTCTGAAGAATGTTCTGCAGAGTAAGTTATCTCTTTTTTTCTGTTTTTCCATCAAGAGTCCCTCAATCTGATACCCTCCAGATGTGCTGCATTACAAATCACATCCAACTTCAACATGGCAGTTATAGTCCAAATCATCTGGAAGGCTCCAGGTTCATTTCTAGTGAGCAGTTTGCTCCTGAGTTCCAAAGAAAGACAGGCATAGGCACATCTTGAAAAGCAACCAAGTAGCCCCTGGAGATTTATCTGAAAAAAATACACCCAGTTCAGAATTTGTACAACAAATAAGGATGTGCTCTACTTTAAAAGGTTCACAGACTTTACATCTGGTAAGGAAAAAGAAACAAAGCCACAATTTTGTCTGCCTGGGAGTATACATTAGGCATAACACATGTCAAATCGGATGTGAAAGTCTAATAATACTCAAAGGCTAGCTTATCATTCCTTCATTACAATTTAGTACAATCCAGGGAAAGAGAGTGGTGCCCTAAAAATCTTTTTCACCATCATACTATACATATGTTGAAATATGAGGAAGAAATGTACTTGACATGCAATTAAACCAGCATGTGGATCTTATTCCTCCTAAAGGCTATTATTTGATTTCCTGCTCTCAACCAAGCAATGAAAAGATTCCAAGTTTAAATGCATCTGAATTAGATCATTCTTTGGGGTGGTCGCATCTTGGACTGGAAACCAGATGGAGTGTTTTAAAAGCCTTTTGTAACTGAACCAATTCACCAAGTTGCTTGGAAACCTACAGCTGTAGTTGTTGCTCTGGGGCAAGATTTAGCCTAGTTTTTACTGAATCTGACAACATTTGCAGACAACCACCATCAGCAGAAGTAATCTTTTAGGCAGTGACTGGTTTCCATTGTAGGAGAGGGAGCTTTTATGGCAACAAAGCAAAGGGAAGTCTAACTTGATTCATACCAGTTTCCAGCTTATTCCTCTATATAAAACTAGTAATAATAATTGGTGCATGCTATCCTTATCTTTAGCTTTAATAGATTGTGATAAATTGACATAGGGACAAACTTAAACATTTACTAAACTGTGGAGAATATGTGAAAAAGAGAAGGAACAGAGCCCTATAAAAGTTACTGATGGACATCCAAATAGTCTAACCACAGGGTTTGATATTTACTGTCAGGCAATTTCCTAAAGAAACCTCTCTGACTCCTCCAAGCTCTCCAAGGGAGGCTATATAAATGTGCTAATAATCATATGATAGGAGGTAATACACACCAACTGAGTAAGTTGAAAGGTCTTTGTGTAAAATACATAACTTTGGGATTTTACCTCTCTCCCTCCCTCTTTCTTTCTCTTTAAGGTAGCTATACCCATACTCTGAATGAAAGATCATTTCAATATAGTAAAGCCATAAGCTTACAGGTCAGGTTAAGGAAAGGAGGGTAGCAATATCTGCTGGGTGTGTATTCACTTTTATAATTAACACTGGGATACCTGCAATGGCTCCCATTTCAATCCTTTGGAAGCAAGGCCTAGGTTGTAGAATGCTGAGGAATGCTTATAGCAAAGCTGGAAATAAATACTATTTATTTAACCCCCTCCGCCCTTTCCCCCCTTCCCTCACTACGTGTTGTTCGCAATGCAAGCGACGCAAGCCTTGTGTTCCCGCGGGCCATGTGGGCATCGCAGCCTTATGTTCCTGCACAGCCTGGATTAATTGCTTTGGGGGGTGCTTTGGGGGTGACATTTCTCTGTGGACCACCAAAACTTTCTCACAGACTATCAATGGTCCCTAGCCCACTGGTTAGACACCACTGCTCTAAATGGTTTTGAGAGGTATCCTACTGAGACAGTTCCATGAGTTGGGAATTGGGGGTACCTTTTTACTGTGGTTCTCTTCATTTCTGAGGGCTGCTTCAGTGGATGTTTGTTAGAGGAGAGATTCCTAAGCCTCTCCTGTGAAGTGTGCATCCTGTCCTATATCAAGGGGGGAGGGGCGGTTTCAGCAGTCACCCATGTCCTTGTCACCTCACTTGTTTGACCACTGCAATATGTTTTACACAGAGTTGTGCTTAAAGACCACTAGTTCAGCTAGTCCAGGCTGAAGGGCATTCAAACGCAACTCAAGGTACTAGTTGTTTACAGCCTTATATGGTATAAGGACCATTTACTTGAGGGATTGTCTGCTTCCCATAGGATCTGCTTGGCCATTTCGATCCTGTAAGGTTGGTTTGTTCCAATCGTCTTCAATTAAACTATCTATCAGTATACCTTCTCTATTGCAGCATCTACACTCTGGAGTTCCCTTCTCCCCCACATCTGACAGCTCCCACCCTGCTATTGTTTCCAAGGGTCTTGAAGACCAAGTTCTTCACCCATTCTCACTATCTTTTAGTATTTAATTTATCTCTCTTGGTTTAGTAGTTGTGTGCCACCCAGAGTTGTTGAGAGTCGGACAGCAATAGTACTTAGCCTTATACCACTTCATAGTGCTTAACAGCCCTGTAAGTGGTTTACAGAGTCAAATTACTGCTCCCAACAACCTGGGTCCTCATTTTACCAATCTCGGAAGGATGGAAGGCTGAATCAACCTTGAGCCAGTGACAATCGAACTGCTGGCAGTCAGCAGAATTAGCCCACATTCTAACCACTGCACCACAAAAGCTCTTGCTACAAATAAGAGTACGTACATGGCTCTTGCATATAAATTTGATTAATCAATTAATCAAGGGTTCCTTCATAATGTAAAAACCAAGATACAAGCAACATTTAGAGACAACTTTTCAATCTATCTGCTATGAACAGAACAACATTTATGCCTTACACATTCATAATGTGAGGGTTTTCTTGGAAAATTTCTCTGAATCACCCAAGATTGAGAGACTTATTTGGGCCCTCTGTTTGTTTCTGCTCAAGTAGTTTTACCTTTTGATTTACTATTAGGGTTGAATCATCTTCTTCTACTAGATCAGTGTTTCTCAACCTTGGCAATTTTAAGACTTGTGGACTTCAGCTCCCAGAATTAACAGAATAACACAATTCTCCAGCCAGCTTTTGGCCCAACCATCTATCAATCAACACTAGAGTTGAAATACAATATATCTGGAGATTACTAAATTATTGAGATCAAAGTTGTCTGAACACTTCTAAAAAATTAGCAGAAATCTATACAAGACAGAATAAGAATCAGAAAGGAATCTATCCTTTTAGATTCGATCTAGTTAAATATTAAAATTAGTTAATTGGGAAACTTAAGTTATGTTAATACCTGGAACTCCATTTTGTATATTTCCACTAGAATTAATTACTCATAGAAATACATACATGCATTATTCATAAAGCAAAATTGAGAGAAAGTAAAATAATGTGCTGTAATCAAGAGGTGAGGTTTTTCACAGTAACTAATGTGATTTATTTTAAAGACGACTGAAAGCCTGCAATATGGTTTAACTAGCAGATTATACCATAAACTAAATCAGCTTTGGATAAAATCTTAAAAGCTTCATTTCATTCTACTACGTGTGCTACTTCATAGCCGTGCAGTCTTAATAATAAATATTAGGCTATTTCCACCTCCGTGTAGAAACCAAGGGCACAATTTGAGCACTTTAGCTTCCCCATTGAAGTTAAAATTAATTGCCACATAAAACTGCTGGTTCCTACCAAATGAAGCTCTCTCCAATGTGTCAACCCAGGGATGAAACAAATCCAGGAATGCCTTAATTATTTCACCTGAATTATGGCTGCATTTTGTAAACCTGGCACTTTTATGGATATTGGAGGGTTTATTAATTCCTCGGTATTAAGACATTCTAAATAACAAAGACCTTAACTAAAAGAAACGCCATCTACTGTTTACTCACAGAATGAAAGCGAATTCTCTCTATTCATTACATTTCTGCTACATGTGCCTGACCTCTGAAGTGCTCAGAACAATGTTTTAGCCTCATAAGTAGCTTAAGTGAGAGGAAGAGACTTCCAGACAAAGGACTTCCAGCATAAGCAACAACAAGCTGTTCTCTTCTTCACAGATGTGATGTGCTTGTGTTAAGAAAGGCAAATAGTTTGAAAAAATGGGAGAGCAAGCAACAGAGGCTAGTATTTCCTGGGCCCTGGTAAAAATCCTCTGAATAGAGTAGGGCAATGTTACCCTTTTGAAAAGTCAAGGCTGTGCTGCTATTCCCAGCTTTATGAGCGTAAGCTCTATTGAACCCACAGAGGAGCAGGTTATGGGAGTAAATTCATATAAAATTATGAATTATTCATGACAGATGAGCTTCATTCTATGATACGATAAAGTATTTCAGTAGACCTCCATAGAAACCTCACAGCAAACAAAATAATAGACTGCAGGAGTCGCTGAGGAATCTAACTTTCCAGGCACATCAGCATTTGTATTTCTAATCTTACCAAATGCAACAGGCCTTGGTGGCTCAGGCTGTTAATTGCCTGCACTTAAGTTCCAGCTGCCTACAACTGCTGTAGGCTCGAATCCCACCAGCCTCAAGGTTGACTCAGCCTTCCATCCTCTTGGGGTAGGTAAATTGAGGACCCAAGATTGTTGGGGGCAATTAGCTGACCTTGTAAAAATGCCGCTTAGTAATAAGCAGGCATATACAGTGGAATGAAGGCTATTGCTGAGCACACTGGGTTGTATCCCAAAATTGTAAGCCCTGAGTCTCCGGAGAAGGGCGGCATATAAATGTAATTAAAAAAAAAAAAAAACAGTGGTATATTCGAAGCCACTGGGTTGCTATGAAATTTCAGCAGGAGTGAAAGCTCGATTCAATACATTCTAAAGTTCCTATGCTACTATGAAAGCTACAGTATTTATTAAATTCATTAACATTCATTTAATTTCAGTCATAGTTGTCCAATTTTAGGGGACCAGAGGGCATATTTAAACTTTTGAGGGCATGAAAATGGGTGCTCTCACAAAACAGTTAACGAGAGAAAAATGATGAACAAAAAAGCATTTGTTTGCCAAAAGGCAAACTGGTAGAATTGTTTGCATTCCACCCTCTTTTTTATTTCTCTCTTTTCTTCTCAAATCAAAATACCAAACATTACCAATCCTGTTTTTAATTTCTAAGAATGACAATACAGTGTCTATGGGAACTCAAAGATATTGGGGAGAAATGGCATTTTCCTTTATAGTATTCCTGTTTTCTTAAAATAATAAAGAAGAAAGTAAAATCATGTGGGACAAGGTACCTGGTGAGGTCCAAGGGATTTGTCCCTGAGTATTGATTGGGTTAACTGTGTTTTAATTGCTGAATTTTTGTTAGTTTTGTTATGGTTTTTATTGAATCCCATCTGGGGTCACAAAACCTTGAAATGGGTAGCTATATAAATATGACAAGTAAATAAATAATGGTAACACACACCAAAATCAAACCAAGTACGTTAAGTCAGCCAGGGACAAATACCAAGGGATACCTAGAGAAATTAGCCCCCTTTAAAGCAGATTGAATTAAATACCCTAAAATTAATTGGCATATTTAGGAGTCGTTGGTTTCTTTGAGGAAGCTGGCAACATAATCGTACAATAAAAGTTGTCCAGGTTTTGCCTGCACTTTACTGTGCTTTCAAATCTATCTGACTATAGGTTTGTCCCCAAAACAACACTATGTCATAAATTAGTCATTTCCGCTTTCTTTTTTACATCTCTCAAGTTCAAACTAGCCATTGTTTTAGAAATAAAGGAGGAATTCTCCAGAAAACTTGTATAA
This sequence comes from Naja naja, assembly GCA_009733165.1. NCBI lineage: Eukaryota > Metazoa > Chordata > Lepidosauria > Squamata > Elapidae > Naja > Naja naja. The sequence goes on along the minus strand of CM019151.1, from coordinate 122,171,933 downwards.
TCTTGCCAAATACATCAAGAAAACAAGGCCCCATTCATTATGTTTATTATTCTAGCTTCTGTTGAAGTTAATGCTGAATAAAAATATATGCTTGTAGTGGAGACAACAAGCCCAAGGGAGTAAAAAATCCAGAATCTTCCCAAAAATAAGGAAAAGCTTTATCTCCAATCCTAATCCTAAAACAATTCTTCTGAATCTCTAGTTTCCCCTTTCATAGTTGCAATTGACATTCTTTGACACTGTTCCAGGTGCTATTCAGCAGATTCTGACCAGTTCTAGAGAACTGATAGTTCGGAGAACCGGCAAATATCACCTCTGACTAGCCCCGCCCCATCTATTCTCTGCCTCCCGAGTCCCAGCTGATCGGCTAGGTCTTCTTTTGTTGCCCTGCACAGGAGAACGGAGCTGGAAAGCAGGTTAGTGGGGTGGGGAAGAAATGAGATTTTGCAGTAACCTTCCCCTAGGAGAGGGGTGGGAATGGAGATTTTACAGTATCCTTCCCCTGCCATGCCCACCAAGCCATACCATGCCCACCAAGCCACACCCACAAAACCAGTAGTTCTGTAATACAGAGCCAATGAATGGCATTTAGCAACCTTTAAGAGCCAAAGAAAGTTTAGTTTGAACTTGCTAAAATCCTCATATTGGTAATTTGATCATGTCAGTTCTGTGTAATATAAACATAATTTGCATGTGCCCTCACATGGTAGTGCTTGTTGTTTAACATAGAGAGCGCAAATATCAATCGGGTGGAAAAATGACCTTGGAGTGAATTTATCATATCCAAGACTAACATGGGAATTAGCTAGCTCTTAATCTTTTCAGAGGTCTTGAAATCAGAGTAGCTTGGTATTTACTGAGGGGGTGGGGCTTGCTTGAGCATATTAAATGATGCTTAAAGAGAGGCTCTTAAAATAGTATAAATAAGTAAAAATCACTGTACTACAGCATAAAGCTACCAAGAAAAAGACTAATATTTTCCATTTCTTGCTGTTTTGATTGTGCCATGCATTTACCATTATTGTACTCAGTTTTGTTTTGTTTTGCCATAGATCTTAATCAGCAAATAGCCTGCTTGGTTGTTTTTCTTCCCTCCAGTGAGTTAATTTTTCCAAAGTGATAGAGAAGAGAAAAAATAAATTTGTTGTCTAAGCCATGCTATTGATATTGCTAAACCTAAACAAAAGAAAGTGATAAGCAAGCAGAAACAAAAATTATCTATGTATTACTTTCAAGGATTCTACCCAGCAATTTCTGCGGAAAAGCTCTTTTGCCATCCAAGACCAAGTTACACTATTTAAAAAGCACAGCACAGCATAGCATTAATAAATGTGCAACAGACTAAGTATAGTATATTCATATATAAATAGAAGAAGTTAACATTGCATAGAAGGGACTAAATGATTTCTATAAGTTAAAGTGTAAAATAAAAAAATTGCTACTAGGTACTGGTCATTTAATAAGAATACCTTAATTGCCTCATCATGAGTGGATTTTTTTCAGATTAAAGAGTGAGTCTATTAGGTCTGATTGACAGTGCATTACTATGAGCACTTTAAAAAGACATGTGAAACAGACACAACCTCTATACTGGAGCAGATACATACTCAATCTTCATAGGGAAGGTATGCATATCGACCAGCTGTCAATCCTAGTAGAAGAACATTTATATGAATTATGAAGAACAGTGGGTTGTATAGAATCCTGCAGGGAGATTCTGGAAGAATCAGGAAGTGCCAGGATAAGACAGCAATTTACTTTGGCTCTGTTGACCTGAACTATGTCCATACCTTCTGCTTAAGTTCTACCAGGATGTATTCCCTAGGCCCAAAACAAGTAGGCTCTTTTGTTGAAAAAAATTATTACAAAATAAATGTCCTAAAATATAGATTGGGCTTTTGGGTAGTTTACTCTCTTCTCATCCTCCTTGAAATTTTTTGAATGAGTCAAGGGCAGTAACTCGATAACAAAGGCAGGGACAGAAGCAATTCCCCCCCCCCCAGTAGTGTAAATTTTCTATCAGCCTAAAATATTACTCTAACCGCTCCAAATCAGTCTTTTCCCAAACAATCACATTTAACTTGTAAAGACAGTGAGAGTAAGTTGTTTTGTTAAAAATGAAACTGTACAGATTATAACAATAAGCTTGGAACACCTAATAAAATCATTTTTATTCAACTAACTAACTCTGTTTCTCTCTCAACTGAAGAACATCGTGGAGAAGCGGGGAAAGCAGGTATGCATTTTTCTGTGAAAACTCCTTTAGGCAAATCCGCTGTGTAATTCTTCATCCTATCATCCACCAACTAAGTAACAGAAATATTAGTTGAAGTGCCACATTTCAAAAATCATCTACTGTACCAAGTCAAAGGATAAAATTAAGGAAATATTTTATCCTCCAATTTGATCAAAGCAGAATCAACACACAGGTTTGTCTTTATTAAATTACAAAAATCCTAGAAAAATGTCCTGTAGAAGGTTTCCACAACCACAAGAATTTCATTTCAATAAACCTAAAGTTTAGAAAGAAAGAAAGAAAGAAAGAAAGAAAGAAAGAAAGAAAGAAAGGGAGGGGAGGGAGGGAGGGAGAGAGAGGGGGGAGAGAGGGGGGAGAGAGAGAGAGAGAGAGAGAAAGAAAGAAAGAAAGAAAGAAAGAAAGAAAGAAAGAAAGATTTTTTTTCATCTGTAATTTTTTCCTGTGATATCAGATTAGAAATTCTGGTGTATCCTAGAATTTTATAAGGGATATTTCAGAAACTGTGTTCCATTTTAATTTTACTGACTTTTCAATTGTTCAGTTTTAATAAATCCTATTAAAACATGTTGAGATAGATCTATTATGCTATTCAAATATTTTAACTAAACTTTTCCCACTGGATCTTCACTAGTGCATCTGCAATGGTTTTTTCATAGACAATGTTAGATATCTTAAGATTTTTATGCATTTTCAGTATTCTCCAAATCTATAATTTTGTAATTAATTATTTGAGGGAATAGTTTGCAAAATTTAAAACAATTTAGAAGGATTCCATCTGCTAGCTCTTACCGGGTGTTAGATAAACATCCCAGAGAAACCTATCATATCCTAACTTTAAGGCATTAATGTGCTTATACACCAATCCTCGGTGCTCGGAGAATTTAAAGCACAGTAAAAGTAACAAATTACCTTATTTTGTTCCAGACCTCACATCATTTTTTAAACTGATTGTTCTATGCATATATTATTGTATGAGGCAGGAAGAGAACTGTATTGAAATGCTGGGAGGAAGGATGGATAATGTGGAAGAATTCTGGAATCATTTAAGATGCAAACCTCCCTAAATTACTTGTTAAAGTTTTACAGACCAGTTAACAATTTGCTAGGTCATGCATCCATACAAGTCAACAAAAGTAAATTTTATTCATCACAGGCACCTCTAGCAATCCACCTGTAACTTTTGAGATACAAACAAGACTACAAGAACTCACAAATCAATAGAAGCAAAACATACAGAACACATACAGAACACATTTTCTGGAAATTCAAGTTCAAGTATAAATGTAAAAACCTTCCAAAATTTGTGTTTCCCACAATACTTATTTTGTACATGAATTTCTAACATTCAGCTGAATCCTTAGGACTTAGACTTAACACTGACTTGGCTCAACATCTGCCAAGAAAATTAATGGTAAACACTGAAAGGGCCCATCTACAATAAGTGCTAACAGTTGTTCTGATGAAATGACAGATACCTACAATTCAGCTGCCTTGGGAGATTCATAAATATAGGTATGATGTCAGGCATAAAAGCCCAGAGATGAGACAGTGAGATCCAATCTAGCTCAGTCCTTTATAGGATGTAGTTACCCTGAAACTGTTCTCCATCCAATTTGGGACTGTGCAGTCTCTTAATCCAGGAAAAGATGAGTGGCTAAAGACCTCCACCATAAATCCTACAGATGCACATCCCATCTTAAAGTATGGGATATGTATCTCTTTAAAAAGACCAATTTAGAGAAACAAAAATATAAAATAAAACAAATAAATAACCCAGTGAATATTCTTTTTATCTGCAAACACCATCCACAATCACTTTAACCAACTGCATGTCATGAGTTCAGTCAAAACAGGTTAAGATCATTTGCTTTTCTTGAAAATAAAATTGAGATTTGTGTAGTTTCACCACAGGAACAGCCAGTAGTAGTCAAACTATAATAACTGAATATGAATTACAACAGGTTGCACTGCATGTTCCTTTTGTCAGCAGAGAGAAGAAAGGAATTACATCTATAGATAAAAAAGACAAAGGGAAGCATGTTCCAGGCATCCCAAAGGTGTTTTTTCAAAAGGAAACTGGACTTCTGTTTTTTTGTTTTTTTGCTTGAAGATGTTTTGCTTCTCATCCAAGAAGCTTCTTCAGTTCATTTTCACTTCCTGCATGAGAAGTGAAATATCTTCAAAGTAAACCAAAGAAAGTCCAGTTGCCTTTTGAAAAAGAACATTTGGGACAACCATGATCTGGATGACTGAGAATCTCCATAGGCATATTTCAGGCAATTCCTGATATTTCTATATATAATTCCTGATATTTCTATATATACATCATTCTGCCTAGATAAAACTAGGATAGCACAATATAAAGCATATAAATGCTACCTAATTCAGCTTCCAGCCTCTCTATTGAAAAACTTATTAATTTTAGATCACAATTTCCTCTTCCTTCAATTGGTAGATAATGGTGAAAGCAGAGTAAGTGTGTGCCTGTAATACACTCAGTGTGCTTGTTTGAGGATGGCATATGCCAGACTCCTGTGCTGCAGCTTGACAGTGCATATAATCAAACAGAAGATAGCAATGGCATTCCCCAAACTAAAATATAACATGTTAATTGGCATACACATCACTGTATAATAAATGATAAAACAAAACAGCTAATATCTAAATGAAGTATTTCACTCAGAACTGTCCCCTGCAACATACACAGCCCCAAGCAGGAACCACCCTGGAGTTTTCAACTGAGTACCATCTGCCACATTATTTTACAACAGGAATCCTCACCAACTTTGCCAAATACATTTTCCTCTCCCCATGGCTCAGCTTCTGCTCAGCATTAATTTCCTACAGCATTATTACGTCAATTTTGGTCAGGTCAAACTGGATAAGAGCTATCACCTACAAGTCCCACAACTGACAGGAAATATTCATCTTTTGCATAATTGGAGGCTCGATCCCGAATGTCTAAATTAAGCCTGCCTAGGAAACAAACTCAATAAGGAAACTTATGTACAATCAGTAATTATATTATACATTTTAAAAATAATCAATAGCAGATATAAACCTTCTCAACCTGGTTCCTGTTTGTAGCAAGAAACCAAGATTAAAGTCACTTATCTTCCCACGATGAAAATGCTAATCCAGATTTTCTTTTCAAACAAAAGCTTGCTTTTAGATTGTCCCTTCAACTTATACCTTTGAAAAATATCCTACAAGTAATGCTTTTTAGCCTACAAATTGCCTGGGGGATGGGGGGAATTGAATAATTTTTTTCTTGAAGAACAGAAGAACACATCCCAAACTTTTTCCTATCTATTATTAGGTCATACATTAATATTCCCTTTTAAATTTGGTTGGGGAGGTTTGGTGTCTTCAAGTCAAGGTTGATTCCTGATGACTGTCTAGACTGGCCTCTGTAATTTACTCCACAGGATTTCAGATTTAAGAAAGTTGGAGATACTTCCTTGGAAGGATTTGTTTGTTCCTTTGAGTCAGTCTTGACTTCCTGGACAAATCCCTGAAGTTTTCTTGACAAGGCTTTTTGGAAAAAGTTTCTTTTGCCTCTTCCCTTATGGCTGAGAGTGTGTGACTGGCCTAAGGTCACTCAGGTGGCTTCATGTCTAAGGTGGGATAGAATTCATGGACTCCCAATTTCTAGCCTGGTATGCACTAGTGAACAAATAAAATTATTTAGCTACCTAAGCACGAACAGTTGGTGCTTAAGAAAGAAAATTCACTGCTAAGGTAAAGGGACTCCAAATTAAATGAGATCTTTATCCTTGAATCTGTCATTAGAAGTGGGTCACCTAAAATGTAGAACAATGCTAGAGCTGGATGATACAGATCTGGCAACTAAGTTTTTCAAGATGCAGAGAGCTTTTATTTGTATTACAATCCCTGTATCTACATGTTTATTACATATTTGTTAAAATAATTAAATAGGTTGTTTTTATGGTTCCTGAGAGAAACCCTCCCTCCCTCCCCCCCTTCTCACACACACACAGTATATATAAATGTACACAAACACATACAAGCTGAAATTCAACATTTTCCCAGGCAAAAAAAACCCTGATTACTGCTACTATTTGACATTTTATTACAAAATTTAAAAATCCTACAATAAAATAAAACCATAGTTTAATTGTTTTAAATGTGTAAATACATTTTAAACATAATCATTTTCCATTCATAATAATTCAGTGAAACAATCATTACAACTGACAGAGATTCTTATATTCAACACTTTTGCATCGGTAATTATGGTATTAATTCTACTTTATAATGTGTTTTAGTTAAAATGTTGCATATTATTTCTCTCTGATGTTAGCCTCCTTGGGCTCTATTTCTTACGGTAGTTGAAAAGCTACTGTATGCTGCATTATTTGTACTTTAAAAATACATTACTTACATTATATATAATAGCATATTGTGCAAGGCTATCTGTAGAATTATAATTATAATGTAAAATTTTATCCATCACATTGCTACAGTTTTTGGCAGTTCACAGTAATAAAATCAAAATAAAGTATCTGCAAAACTGAACCACAGAATAATTAAAAATACAGTTTAAAATATAGCCAGACACACTGTAGAACAATTAGGAAACAGAGCAGATTGTGTACTGAATTATATACAGTGGTCATTTTAAGAAAGTTTTGCTTTCAATTTTATTTTGCATTGTTTCAAAGTTCAACATTTACTGTTTAGAGAGTAAATATTAAACTACTTATGCAAAATCAATTTTGTTTCTTTGATCCTCAATTTATAACCCAAGCTTCTCATGAACTAAAACAGTGTGGCAACAATTCATACAACATACCTTTAACAAGATCAAATAAGGATTTGAAGGCACAGATCATGGCAACAATGCAAAGTTTGACCAAATCACAAAATGTGTTATGATATCACAATGCAAGCTTTTGCATAAAAGGTATGGAATTTAGGTTGTGATGTTGCAATGTACAATTTCACCATTTGTCCCCACCCTTGTATATTAAATGCCTAGAGGCTGAATCTGCCTAACTGCTAAGCATTTTAATGACAAACTTTGGGGGTTATTGAGGGTTTGTTTTGGCTTAGATCCAACCCATTGGGTTAGTTTACAATATATTGTGTGAACTCAAAATAATTGACCTATTCAGTAGCCAAGTTAAGCATAATAATGAGACTACAGGAAAAGAACATTTCAGAATTATACACCCTGTTTTCTTTTTATTTATTTATCTACTTTCTCAGTGTTCTTCCTCTTGAGGAGCTCCTGAGACCAGTCCCCTGGTTAATCTATCTGTAAATATTTTCTCTCATGTTTGCTAAATTTGTCATCTGGATTCATTTTGAACAAGAGCCCCATGCCCTTTTCAAAGTACATTACTTCTTTCTGAAAGAAGTACGGTACAGAGAACATAAGGCTGTCAGAAAAGGAGTGCTTGTCCTGCACAGTCAAAACTATGACACAAGTAGCTTTTTCTCAGAATTCATCATTTTAAGATCACCCTTTTACTCCCCCTTTCCTCTCCCTGCCAAAACCAAAATAATCTTTTGCCAAGCAGTCTCTTCCTCAGATGTGGCTTCACTTCCTCTCACTCCTGACAAGGGGAAAAATCAACAACAGAGATTGTTGATCAGCAACAAGGATTTCTGGAGTGATGCAAACAGGGCTGCAAAGTAGCTCTGCATCTGAACATGAGGTCCTCAGAGAAAGGTTGGACTGAAAAGTGCTTCTGTGGCTAGGATGCTGAAGGTGGCATCTCACTTTTGACAAAACTAAGGATGCTTGGACCTTAGATCTAAAACTTGGACCTTAGATCCAAGAGACCTCTGAGCAATTGGGCAACTAAAAATGCTAATTGGTGCTGCAAGCAACTGAGGATAGCAACAGAGCCTTTACAAAAATCAGAAATATCCATCTACCTTATACAGAAGTAGAAGAGGAAACTAATTATATTACGTTCTTAAATTTTTCTTTCACTTCCAAACGAAATCTATCATCAAGCTTGCAATCCATCCAGAACAGAGTTGTCACCAGACAAGTTGGCAATGGATGCTTAAAACCTTCTGATTAAACAGATCTGATCTTTATTATTAGATACATTATGAAGGACAGAATAAATCTGAAAATGAAAGAAATAAAACAGAGTTTATTCCATGATAAGCAACCTTCTTTGGAAGTCATTTTAATGTCAGCTGAACAGTATCACAAACATGTTGGAATTACACTGCAGTCAAAGAAGGCTTTAACACAGGTGACCACTCATGTTTCAGATGATGTGGCTACTTGCCAGTAATTTAGTATAAAAATGGATATCCAATCCAGATTTCTAGATATATTAATAGTACAGAAGAGAGATTCAATCTTTACACCACCCAATGACTATTTAAAATGCTTTTAAGCAGAGCCTGCAAAGCTCTAGAGACCTCTAGAATGGCAAACTCTGTTAAATGGGATATAAAATTTGCAATCTGCAATAAGAGCTAAAATAATTCAGCACTTTATTATTTTTTTTCCAACAATGTAGTGGACACAAATTTCAGCAACAAATCAGTAGCACTGTCATACAATGCCAAATTGACTAGGGAAAGCCAATTATGTCATAAAGATAATGTCAGGCCCAAAAAACCAAGAAGGACATGTAGTGAACCTTCCAAGTAAATTTCTTTATTGTTCCAGGTCTATACAATTTTGCCAAACTATAGCACTTACTGTGTACACGAAGCCTGTATTCTGGGAACTATTAGGGAGGGGTTGTCTTCACCCTCTTTTTCTCACTGCAACTATCTGAACCGAGTTGTCATTTACTAGAGAGTTTCCCCAGATTCAGACTCCAACAGCTGTTGATGGGAAAAAAAGACATCTTAGTCCCTGAAGATAGTAGCCAATAGTAGAAAGGTCAAATCATCTATCCTGATAAAAAAGCCCTTTTGCTTTGCTTGCCTACCACTTCTGGTGCTCTCTAAAAATGTTAAGAGGAACTCTTAGTTTATACGTTAGTCCTCGGCTTACAACCACAATTGAGCTCAAAATTTCAGTTGTTAAGTGAGTTTCCCCCCATTTTATGACTTTTCTTGCCAGAGTTGTTAAGTGACACACTGCAGTTGATAAGTCAGTTTTTAAGTGAATCTGGCTTCTTCATTGACTTTGCTTGTCAGAGGTCGTAAAAGGGGATCCCATGACTTCGGGACACAGCAACAGTCATAAATGAACCAATTGCCAAGCACCTGCATTTTGATTGTATGATCATAGGGATGCTGCAAAGGTTGTGTCTATAAAAAATGGTCATCCGTCACATTTTTCAGTACTATCATAACTTTGAATTATGTCAGCTATAGATACCAGAGTCCTCAGAACACAGGCAGCACCACTGTCCAACAACACGATCTGCAGGCAGCATCACTGTCCAGCAACACTATCAAGAGGACCCTACTCTGCAATGTGAAAGCCAGGTACATTGGAGAAGCCAGTAAGAGACCCGCCATTATCAGCCCAAGTCCCCCTCACCCCAAAATAAAAGCAACAGCTGCAAGGAAGTAATACAATGGAGCCTTGCAACTAGACTCATCCGATATGATCTGCCATAACCAACCAAGCAGGACCACATACATTACATAGGCAATTTAAGCCTTATCATTAAAAATATACTTAACATATGGACAAAATAAAGTAAAAAAAAATTAAGGCCCAAGTCATAGATACATGGGAACTTTGATACATGTTTTAGTCTGATCTCTTAAACTACTTATAGACACACAAAACTGCTGATAAAAAGGCCGGAGGTAGATAACAAGTTCCACCCTATATTGCTTTCCACAAAGCAGTTTAATTTAATAACATGTAGAATTATATTCTGAATTACAGCTACTTTAATTACCAAGGTCAAGCATCTTTGGACCTCTGGCTCTTTAAAATTGACTGATTCAAATCTATTAGAAGTTGGAGCAGTTACATTCAGTATTATATGAATGTAACCATGGTTAGGAATGATCAATATAGGCAGCTCAAGAAAGGGAATGCTGTTGGACAGCCCCTTTAAAATGAAATTAAATTTCTCTGCCCCTCCCCAAAAATAACAGGGCAAAAACTACACTTTCAAATAATTCAATAACGCCTAATTCAGGGCATAGTTTTGTTTTTCTGGTAAAGATTTGAAGTAAAATTTAACTGGATAAAATAAAATAATTGATAGTCATGATACAAGGTTCAAAAAACTAGCAGTGGCATTTCTATGAAGAGCAGGATGCTTAAAATCGTGAAATGTTCAGTGTCAATCAGATTATTTGGAATGCAGGTATAATAAATCTTCAGTAACTAAGATTTACAGGCATTTATTTTACTTGTCCGGAGCATAAGTCCATCACACTGATGGAAAGGTTTTTTTTCCTCTTCAAATCAACAGCATCACAAATGGAATCATGATAAATTTATTTGGCTAATTGCCCTGTTTCAAATGCAGGAAGTCATGAATCAACTTCCAATAATTTTTTTTCTTTCTTTCTTTCTTTGAATGCTGCTACTATTAAAAGGATTTCTCCTGCAGTTAGTTTATATGATCCAGCTCATTAACATCTCCTAATAACAGAACCTTAGCCTCATTAAGCATAGTAGTTCTGAGGAACATATTCTCCGTTCATCTTCACAAAGCGAGATTCTCCTTGGTGTCCCAGCTGTAGCACCACATGCTTCCAAAAGAGGGATCACCCTTGTAATAAAAATACTACAGGATCCCACATAAGTCACAGCAGGGGACTGGGCATTTATTAGCTAGTGCACAATTTGCAGGCTGCTGGAGAGCTGGAAATTCCTCTGCCATCAACACAGCTTCCTCTACAGAATAGCATGGAAACTGCTAAATCTGGGCTTACACTCTGTTTGGATCATTCGTGTTTTCCCAAATATAAACTGTGGGAAGAAAGGCTAAATTTTTTAAAAAAACAACACCACGTGACAAGTTTCTAATTTTTGGAATGGCATAGTATACCCTAAAGCAGGGTTTCCTACCTTTGGCAACTTTAAGGCACATAGAATTTCCAGAATTCCTCAGCCAAATTTGAGAATTGTAGTCCATGCTTCTTAAAAGTTGCTAAGGTTGTGAAACCTTGCCCTAAAACAGGGGTCTCAAAAATTGGCATGTTGAGGAATTGTGGAATTCAACTCCCAGAATTCCTCCGCTAGCCATAATGCCTAGACTAGAGAAATCCTGGGAGTTGAAGTCCACAGGTCTTCAACTTGCCAAGTTTGGAGACCCCGCCCTAAAACATCTGATTAAATTGACCCCATGCAGAGAAGCCAGAACAGACAGAAGTCAGCTTTTGTTTCCCTTAAAAGCCTTTCCCATGAAATCCCATTTATGCAATGGCACAAATGGTGGAACTTAGACTATGCCTTTATAATTTCATACGGCTCATTAGGAAAACAGGTTTAACTGCTAGCTTGTTTTTGATCTGCTAGATGCAAACTAGTGTCTGCAGGCAGGCAGGAGCATTATGGGCAGCTGATGCCTCCTTTAATATGTAACTCTGGATAAATTGTTAAGAGAAATCCCTAGTCCCTATTGGAAGGAGCAGCCCGAAAACTTGCACACCTTTCCAAAAGTTTTTCTTTTTGGGTCTCTGCAATGTGGAAACTTGACCAGAGGGACAGCTGCCTTTTCGGTACTACTACATTTCCCTGCCTTGCAGTTTGGGCTGCCAAGTACCTCATTGAATAACACACATATACACCTTAGGACATATGCAAAGGTGGGAACAAGCTTGCTTGAGTCACAATGGGAAAATCAGGTCCACACCAAAGATAATGCTAACTGGACTTCTAATTTTCAATGCTAACTGCAGGTATTGACTAAGAGTAGAGTGTATGTTGCATATGTGCTGTTGCCCGGAAACATATCTAAAACAGGAGTTAGATATCTCTGTCTTAAACTAGATCATGTCCTTTGATCCTGCTGAACTAAATATTATTTTTACTGCGAGGCAACTGATTTTTAAAGCTTCACTTTAGTATTGTATTCTCAATATATTTGATTTGAAATAAATCTCGCTTTTTTTTTACTTACAATAAATGAACATTTTGGATATTACAAGAAAATTAACCTTCATTAAAGCAACAGTTGTTGCTTTAATGTTTTTTGCTCACACTTTATATGAAGCTGAGAAATGCACAAGGACTGAAGAGGAGGAGGAACCAAGAGGACCTGCCTACAAACTTGTTAGCAGAAGGTGGAGATTATTTCTATCTATATTCTTTCTATAATGAACTTTGAACATGAGCTGAACTCTAAGCATTACTCAAAGAGGAAACCAATAACTATTGTAGCTAGATCAATTGTATTTGGAAATCTCTATCTATAAATGTGTTACATTTCCTTGTTTTCCTATATTTTTCTTTTGCTAAAAAACTTTTTATATGTCATAGATTTGGATTCACTGGCTTAATAAGAATTTTGTTCTCCTTAACTCTTCTCTATCTTCCAAGACTGCAGAATTGTACAGTTTTAAGATTGACAGAAGATTTACTAACTTCTTTTTTTCCCCTAGACTTTAGGCAGGAAGATCCAACGTACTTTTCTATTTTTTCTAGGGCTTGAGTGAAGACAGAAATTGTTCATAGACAACTAGGGTATATCAGGGAGTTGAGACTGACTGTTGGTCAAAGGATTCTTTTTATACAGGAACTGTTAGAAGAAAAACTCTGCCAGTGATATTTTAAAAAGAAATCAAGGTCATCAGCCAATCTCCCACAAAAAGAACATCTCTGCGCAATTACAGTAATCTGTTAAGACTCTAAAAGGTGATAATGAAATACTGCTGCTGGAACTGCATAACATTCTATTTAATCTTTAGAAAAACACAACGCATGGCAACTTATTTGGAATTGTGGTTATCCTGAATCTCTCAAGGAAAACATTTTTTGTTTGTATGTTTCCATTGTTGAAACACTATGGCGTAACTATACACTAGTTATAACACTATGGCTGGTATGTCTTCTTTCTTTGTGACATAAAATGTGTGCAGATTGTAAAAGCTGAAGGTGCCAAGCCAGAATTCTCTTTTCGTCCCAGAGAAACTTATTTTATAAAGAAGAGACAGGTGGCAGAAACCTTCAGTGCCAAGATACAGGTAGCCAAGCAGCTGATGACTTGCAAAGCTGGACAGAAGAAATCTAGAATTCAAATCTTGGGATTAACCATCTAAAGAATAGGATTTTTGGTTTTTGTTAAATGGAAACCTTCTTAATTGCATGGCTTCTCAATCCTTGACAATATATCTGATTTCCCAACCTTCTTGAGTCTGTTTAGGTATGAAGACAGTCTGGCACCTGTTGCAAAGCCTTAATATAGATGGTTAAAAAAAGATAAAAAAAAGATAATGCTAACTCACATTTTATATACTAGACTTTAGGAGGAAATAAAATATCATCCTACATAACATTTCACTCTGATCAGATGTTGTATCACTGTGCAAAATTACTTTATCTCTTTCTCTTTCTGTCTCCTATAACCTATAACTGGGTGATGCACCATAGGGCAAAACCTTTTGAAGCAAGGTATCTTAAATGGACTAACTTAAATCAAAAGACAGTAAGGAAATACCTTTGAAATGATGACCCAACAGAGCACAGGGTTGTCTAGTGAATTATAAAAAAACACACTGGTTACTCTTAACTGAGATTAATCTGCTAGTTCTGGGCTTATGCCTGCACCTAAGCCTACCTTGTGAAAGCTGAAATTCCTGCAAATATCTTGGATTCCTTCCAAAATAAAATTTGGTTTTTCAGAGCTTCCCCAAACCTTTTTCTTCAATGGAGATAAATAAAACTCTGTGCCCTGCTTTCTGGTCCTTACAAGGGCAGTTAACAAGAATTAAAACATTCCCCCCCCAAAGAAAAATAAATCCCCAGTGAAACACGCAGATAGAGCAGCTAAAATAGGTCATCAAATAATATTGACATTTCTTCACAAACACCTTCCTCATTATGGAGGGGGGATTTTTTTATGCTTTGAAGTCAGTGTTGACCCCGTGACTGCCTAGACAAGTCCCTGCAGTTTTCTTGGCAAGATTTCAGAAGTGGTTTGTCACTGTCTGCTTCCTATAGCTGAGTGAAAGAGAAACTGGCCTAAACTCACACAGCTGGCCTTATGCTTAAGGTAGGACTAGAACTCTCCTGATTTCTATCCTGATTGCCTTAACCTAGGGGTATCAAAACTCGATTTCATTGAGGGCTGTATCAGAGTTGTGATGGGTGTGGCCAGCTCAATGTCACCCATGTTGGGGTGCCTGTGGAGGCCCGAACGCTCTGCCAGCAAAAATGGGCTCCTGAGCTCTGTTTTCAGCTGCGATGGCCGCTTGCAACCCTCTGCAAGCAAAAACAGAACTCGCGAGGGCCGCATGCGGGCTCCATTTTCACTGGCAGAGACACCATAGGCTGGTCCTTCACTATTTCCAAGGCAGCCCGCAGGCCAGATCCAGCTCGTGAGCCTTGAGTTTGACATCCTTACCTTAACCAATGCATTCAATTGGATCTCAAGGTGATCTTTATGCTAAATAGTAAATGGCTATTAAAAAGAGCACCATCTTAGCTATTTGGATTGGGCATTGGTAAATTTACCTGAGAACACCCTTTCTATATATACTGCTAGAGAGCCCAGGATGGGTTAGACTCCTCCTGATGACTTCATCAAGCTGAGTCTGTCTTATATAAAAGGGACTGCCTGTGGGAGTTTCCCCCAGCTTTGGCAAAGGTACTTGAAAGACTGTAATAAGTGTCTCTGAAAGCCAAACAGAATTAACATTAAGATTAACATATCTTACCATGGTCCAGACGAAATAAGGGAGGGGCTGGGCTCTCTAGCAGCATATACAGAAAGGGCGTTCTCAGGTAAATTTACCAACACCCATTTTCCTAAATGCTGCTGCGAGAGCCCAGGATGGGACATACCAAAGCCTGCATGTCCACGGGAGGGTCATCGTCCGGCAAATCTCTCCGAAGTTGGAACCACTTGCTGAATCACCCGTCTGCCAAAACCGCACTCATTGAGGCATAGGAGTCCAGACAGTAATGTCTGATGAACGGAGACAGGGAGGTCCACGTAGCCGCTCTGCAAATCACTTCCAGGGGCGCCTGGGTGGCCCAGGCAGCTGAAGTTGAGGCACTCCTAGCAGAGTGTGCCGTTAGACCCTGGGGTCCTGGAAGGGCTCTGGCTTTGTAGGCCTGTGTGATGCATGCCTTACTCAAGGTGGGAGGAGAGTCTTTGTGCCCCCAATGGGAAGGGGAAAAGGACATAAACATGGCCTCAGTTTTGTTAAATGTCGAGGTACGTCTGATGTAAATTCTAAGCGCCCTTCTAGGCACATCTAGGGTGTGCCACTTGCACTCTAGGTTGTGGTGCAGAAGGGGACAGAAATCAGGTAACACTGTGACCTAGGATGTGTGGAACACGGTATTAATCTTAGGTACAAGGGTAGGGTCTAGATGTCTTTCCTGACAGGCTGCCAGGACTGAAATCCTTCTGGAAGAGGTGATCGCTTCCAGAAATGCCACCTTACAAGACAAAAACAGCAAGGGAATTGACCTCAGTGGTTCAAATGGGGCCTCAGTCAGCAACTGCAGTACTTTAGATAGGTCCCATGTCAGATATCGATGAATCACTGGAGGCCTCAGTTCTGTAGCACCCTTCAGAAACCTGCGGACCGTGGGATGTCTAGACAAAGATTCCAGTCCCCCCAAGGTTAGAACAGAGAACATGGCTGCAACCTGCCTCCGCTAGTCCCTTGTCTAGGCCCTCTTGGAGGAAGTCCAGTGCCTGGGCAATTGAGGCCCCGGAAGGGGCAAAATCATACTCACAACACCATTTGCTGAAGCTTTTCAGGTTGCATCGTGGATCAGTTGGTGGAGGGTCTCCTGGAGGCCTGGATAGTTCTTATTACTCTGGAGGAATAATTGTCCCGGATCAGAGATCCCCGCTTAATCTCCAGACGGCCAACTGAAGCCACTGGGGCTCTGGATGACTGACACTGTGTCTTCCAGTATCCTCGAAGGACTGAAGATGGAAAGGTTTACTAAGTCTGCAAACCATGGCCTCCTGGGCCAGTGAGAGGCTACAAGTAACTTTTTCTGGATGACCCTCGGAATCAGGGACAGAGGAGGAAAGGCGTACAGGAGCTCCTGTGGCCAAGGGCTGCATAAATCGTTCATTCCCTCCGCCCCCGGAACCGCAAACCTGGAGTAGAACCTTGGAAGTTGCGTGTTGTCCTGGGAAGCTAAGAAATCCACTGCTGGCCATCCGAAGCGCTCTGACAGCTCCTGAAATAAATTGGGATGCAAACGCCACTCTGCATGGTCAGTGGTGGCTCTGCTAAGCCAGTCAGCCTCAACATTGGCCACACCTGTGATGTGCTCAGCTCTGAACGATACCTGGTGTCTCTCAGCTCATAAGCAGAGTTGTTCTGCCTGTAGCATCAGGGGTCCTGAATGTGTCCCACCTTGGTGGTTAATATGAGCCTTGGTTGACACATTGTCAGTCAAGATCAGGATGTCCTTATCCGAGACAGCACCCTCTAATTGTGTCAGGGCCAAATGGACTGCTCGAAGCTCTAGCCAATTAATATTATGGCCCAAATCTGCCTGGGACCATAGTCCCTGGACCACCCTGGATTGAAGGTGGGCTCCCTAGCCGTATAGACTGGCATCTGTGGTCAGCACTAACCTGTCCGGTTCCGTGAACAAGAGGCCCATGGGAAGCGCCTCAGATGACCACCATCGAGAAGATTTAAAGACCAACGGAGTTAATCTGACCTGTAAGAGGGAACAACTCCTACCTGTCTTCTGATAAGGTAGAAGAAACATTAGAGTGACCTGACATGTAATCTAGCCCAGGGCACTATATTAATGCATGATATCATTTTCCCAGGAGCCTGGAAAGTGTAGTCAGGGGCACTCTAGGTTTAGATTTTACATGCCCAGTTAACTCCCTGAAGCTCTCCTGATGTTCCTGGGACAAGGACACCTTGCAGGAAATGGTATCTATTACAGCTCCCAGATGGAGTAAGGTATTGGTGGGAGTAAAGTGGCTTTTTGGCCTCGTTGACAGAGAAACCATGCTCTTAGAGCACCTGAATGGTGATTTCCAAATCCTCTGCTGCCCTAGATGGGGAAGATGACTGGACCAGTATATCATCCAGGTAACACTAGACTCTCACTGGGATTGCCCTAAGAAGGGGTGCCAAGACTGCCCACAGCTTCGTAAATGATCTGGGGGCTGATGAAAGTCCAAAGGGCAAGGTCCTGTATTGGTAGTGTCTCCCATTATAACAGAACCTGAGGAACTGTCGATGGGCTGTAAGCTCAATGGAAGAGAGTAGATCGTCCTCCCGAAAGCTCTCTAGAACATAATGCAGCATCTGCATTTTAAAGCGCCTATATGGGATAAACTCATTCAGAAATTTTAGGCTGAGAATAGCTCGCCAACCCCCCCCCCCACCGAGGCCTTGGGGACAACAAAGAGCCAAGAATAAGACCCACATCCCCGTTGGAGTTCAGGGACTGGCTGAATGGCCCTTATGTCAACTAGGTGTTGAATGATTCTATGAAGGCCCTTTTTGAATTGACCCGCGAGACTGGGCAGAGCACAAAATTTTCTGGGGGTGACGATAGAAATTCTAGTTGTAACCCCGACCTTTCTGTATTGAGTACCCAGGCGTCTGTCATTGACTTCTCCCATCTGGAGACGAAGAAGGCCAAACGACCTCCAATGGTGGGGAGAATGAGGGGGTATTTAGAGCGACGGAATGAGCGACCCCCTCCCCCACGAAAGGGCCATTTACCTGCAGTTTGTTGTTGTCTGCCTGGTGTGTCAAGGCATTGCTCTTGGCACTGGGAATACGCTCTCTGCGGCCTGGAGAAACCACAGCAGTCTCCTTGCTGCCACAGATGACGCCATGGCCCTGGAGGAGAACTTGGCGGAATTTGGGGTGGTGTCCGCCGTGAATTCTGCTGCTGCTATTATCTTACTGAGATCTTGATGCGATCTAAAGTCTGATGGAGGTTTGCGGTCTTGTAGCTGGTGCAGCCAGCGGATAGAGGACCTTGTGAAAAACGATGCAGCAGTCGAGGCCCGGACAGCCCAAGCAGAGGCCTGGTGGTTACGTTTAAATGTCTGCTTGGCACATTTGTCCTCTGCCTAAAGTACATCCTCGGGCTCAGTTGGAGTGCCCAAGGAGAAGGAAGCCACAACTGGAGCGTCTACAGAGGGAACTGCAAGAGTGGTAACGAGAGAATGGCCCATATTTTAGAACCGCCTGTCATATGAAGATGGGTTTGGAGAAGAGGGTATCCCCAGGCCCCGACTGTACCACCTAAGGTTCGGGGGCAGCCTCCTCTGGGGACAACTGGGCAGTAAGCAGTGCCTTGTGGAGAAGAAGCTTGAATAAAGCTGGTTTAAAGATTGTGGCTGATGGGGGTTGATCGGGTCGCAGATCTTCCTCTTCCTCAGAGAGGTTGGGGTCCCAGATTTCTCCCTTCTCCTGTTCAGAAGCAGGAGAATGGCTATGTTCAGATGGTTCTGCATAGTCTCCCTGCTCTAGCTCCCCCCATTCTGATTGAGGAGAAGGGGTCCTAGGCTCCTGTGGGTGAAGAGGTCCCCTCTGGGGGATCTGGGCTTATAGGTAGGCTGGAAAAAGGGGCTGGGCCCTGTTTGAGGGTCGAAAAATTCATTGCAGCCCTTCTGCTAGGTCCTGTCTGGTGGCAATGGAGACTACATCTTGGATGTCGTTGGGTCTGCCACCAAATGATGGATCTGTGGGGCGAAGGCCTGCAGTGGGGGTGAAGGTAGCCTCAGGTCTAGGTCAAAAACCACCTTGGGCCATGGAGGCCGAGCTGAAGAGAGGTCCCAAAAGGCCTGTTTAAAATTGGGGCCTGACCTGCTTAGGATTTGAGGCCCAAATTGATCCTCAACCGGCTTTGGAGACCAGGCTTGGGTGTTGTCAAAAGGGGCTTCACCCACCTCCCTGGAAGTACCTGCCTGGACAACCAGAGTGTAAGATGGTTGGGAGGCCCGTTGCTCTCATCTGCTCAATAGCCTTACTGAACTGCCCCTCCAAGGCCACATGTCTTCATTTGTCTGCTTTTAGTTCAGCCTGGGATATTTTCTTGGGGCCCAAAGCTTTGGGCCTGATCTTGGCCGTTACCTCCCTTTGAACAGATTGAGAGCGTTGTCTCCTTCTTTTTCTTTTAGCAATCTGGAGGCCTTGGGTGTCTAGGCCTGAAAGCTCTGTGTGGATATTGTCTTGATCCATAGTTGGCATAAGCAAACACAAGAGGTGCTGGAAGCGACCCTCGCTATGTGTTGCCTATGCAGTAGCCTTAATTAGGGCCCTTCTGGGGACATGAGCAGGCCATTGGTAGATGAGGCCACCTAAAATGGCCGCTCGCCACGTGCGTTGGAAGAGTAAGCTTTCAAAATGGCCTCTCGCATGAATTGCAGGCTACAATGGTCGTTAGTCACTCCTTAGGCTGGAAACAGCCCTGAGTGGCGAAATTGGCTAGAAAGGGAAAACCGCGGCTTTTTCAATCAGCTGTGAGGCACAGTTATCGCCGATCCGATCTTTATGATCGCGGCATCCGAAATTGCAGAGGGAGAGCTGTAGGGGAGGGCCACGGGCTTTTCCCTTACTTACAGTCTCCCGCTCGGGGGAGAACGTCGAATCCTTGGCGTTGCAGGAGAGCAGAGCCCCACTCTCCTGAAGACACAGCTGCACCGGGTCGCCGGGAGCTCTGCCAATGATCTAAGATCGCTGTTTGACTTTTGCTGCTGACTAGAACTGCTTTCAGAGACACCAGCTCAATAGTCATCTAAAGAAGCTGAGTCAAAGCTGGGGGAAACTCCCACAGGCAGTCCCTTTTATACAAGACAGACTCAGCTTGATGATGTCATCAGGAGGAGTCTAACCCATCCTGGGCTCTCACAGCAGCATTTAAGAGAATAGCAAGTACCTTAATTTAGGTGAAACCACTGAGAAAGCCCTTTCTCTTGTTCTTGTCAAGTAGAGTTTGGAATATATAGTATATATAGATTCTCCTCCAGATTCTTAAAACAAAAACGGGATAATAAGGACAGAAAACCTCGAATTTAGCTCTTTGTGGCTTTTAAATAATTGCTCACCTTTTAGACAATGCTCAGAAACAAAGTGCCTACCAGCAATTCTTATGCTGCATTTAATAGTAGTTTTTTGTTTCCAAAGACCCTTCCATGAAAGCTCTAAATAGAGAGCATTTTAGCGATCCGGTTTAAACATAATTTGATAGATCATTAGTTGGCAGCAAAACTGTTAGCTCTAATTGAGTTGAGCACTTTGCTCAAACCAGATCCATGTATTTTCTGTAATGAAGGATACTACCCTCTCTAGGCCCATCATCATGATCATCAGTGTAAAAATGAAAGGACAATGTCCTAGTCAAATAGGAAACAAAAAGTGAATAAAAACAGAAATGCCGTATCTAAACATAGGGCAACTTTGTACTTGGCAAATTTCCATTCCTAAATGAATACATCACAATAGAACGGAACCCCAATTTTAGCTTAAGCAAGAGAATCCCAAATAGATATAAGAAGCTATAGTATGAAATGTATAGCCTCCCATTTCTTTCTATAAAACAATGCAAAGTTGCATCAGAAGAACTGCAGTAGTTTCATTAACTACATGTTGGTACTCTCTTGGCTGCTGAGTGTCACAAGAAATATGGATGGGCTCCAGATTGGGGAAAACTTCAGTACAATATTAGAATTTCATACAATTGCTACCTTACCAGAATAATGAAGAGTATAAACAACACCAGCAAATCATTTCTATAGAGTCATCACATCACCAGAACAAAATTTCAAAGGATAATTTTTAATCTGTATTACCTATAAAATAAAATAAAAAATAAAAATGCATTCATTGTCAATTAATACATCTGCATTACTACTGAAACAAAATCTGAGATACATTAAAGAAGGATGAATTTGATTTAAACCAAATCAATTAAAATTACTAATCAGGAAGATTAGTTCACTTCTACTAAAAATGCATTCTTGCAGTTCGCGTAACCTATGTATTTTTCATTACTCAGAGATGTAGATTTACCATTTAAAGAAATCATTTAGTCAGTTTTTAGAAAATAACTTTCATTAAAAATGAACGGCTTTCTTAGTATTAATTACATAGTCTAGTCAATAGGACTTAAAGGCTAAAACAAAAAAAGAATTGATACTGAAAACTGGACTACTTTCATGAGTCAACCACGTTTGGTGTGGTATTTCAAGTATTGGACCAATCAGACCAGTTCATCCTCAGCCATAGAGCATGCTTGGTGACTTTGGACCAGTTATTCTCAGCCCAACTTATCTCACAGTGGTGGTTGTTGTGGGGAAAATAGAACGAGCAAGGTGTGCTAAGTATGATCCCCGCTTTGATTTATTTGAGTGAGTGAGTGACGAAGGAAGGAAGGAAGGAAGGAAGGAAGGAAGGAAGGAAGGAAGGAAGGAATGAATGAATGAATCAGGGAAGAATATTACCTCCTGCAGGAAAAGCAGGATATAAGTTCAACACAATATATAAAAGTATATCAACAGTTCCAGTAACTTCTATCAGCTCACCAGTGAGTGTTTTCTTGGAACATCAGTAGCAAAGACATTTTCTGAACAGATGATCTTTTCCCTGAAACAGATTACAATTGATATTAGAGAAGAATGGCTGGTGAATGCTGATGTCTTAGGAAGCTCCTCTTCTTCAGCAGTTAAAGAATGTCCTTGATACTGAGTATTGACAATACTGACAAGAAAACAGGCTGGAGAAAGGGCTTGTTTCATTTGTCTATTTCTCCTTTCAAGGTTAAAATTAGTTCCTTCCAAACATCACCAACAGCAGAGAAAGAATAGTTCTTGCTTTGTACTTTGTTCAAGGTCACTGAAACAGATTTTGGGAGACTTACCAAGCGTTCCCTATTTCTTATAACAGCAAATTGAGAACTCTGCTCCTGATAGGTCCATCTATTTCTTTCTGATTTTGTCTATCAGCTATCATCAGAAAAGGCTAACTCTTTACAGATCTCCAATAAACTACAATAATCCATTTTACTGGTTACTCTGCAGGTTAACGTTCCCTTGTTTACTTCATGGATATGTTTTCAACTGAGTCAGGTGAAACTGTAGGAAGTAGAATTTGATCTATTTCACAGGGAAAATGCTTATTGCTGTAATTTTTAAATAATCCTGCATTTATTATGCATTCACTGGTTAACTTAATTCTCCTCTTATATATGCCAGAGAAACATCAAGTCCCCCTTTTTAAAAAAGAGCTATGAAGTAGCATTAATAGTAGGTTATTTATTGCTGAGGGGGGGAACTTTGTCAACTGTCAAAACACACTTACAGCACCAAAAGGATCTCTTGCAATAGAAACTCCCATTCTTTTGTCCTCTTGTATAAAATGACTATTAAATATCACTACGTGACAATTTATGAAAGCTCTATACTAGACATGCTTCATGGGTGCCAATACTTTAATATGATAATTCCACTTTGTCATTCGCTCTTCTTTCTCCTTTTTTAAGGATTTATACTGTGTACCGTTTTATCATAAAGCCATCACTGCCACTCACTGCAGTTAAGTTAAATCAGTATGGCTCATGAGTAATTTGCTTACACCAAGCAAGGTAGACATTGCAATATACACCTGTTCCAGGTTTTGCATTTATTGGCTTCTTTCCACTGCACAAAAAAGTCTATTTAGTATTTTTTAGTGGTTTTAATCTTCAAAAGATTAAATCCACTACATTAAACTACCTGGAAGAAACAAGGGTTTAATTGAGATAGCTGCAGCAGCTGCCTCTCACAATCCATTTTGGAATTGAGTTCAAAAGCACATCCCATTTCTTGAGTATATATCTTTTTCTTATGCTTTTGTGTCCTGTCCCTCCCCCCCCTTTCTGTTTTATTTCCATCATACCTGATGAAGGCATAGGGAGAATATGGAAGTCCCCATATGATCTTGTAAACTTAAGGAGGTTTAAGCAAAAAATAGCCTTGAGGTATGTTCTGGATTTTTTTCTTAAGGACATTAGTATCTCTGTTTATTAAACTGAAAATGGTTACTGCAAACAATAAAAACAATGAGACAAAAGCTGCTTACCCAACTGAATGTCAAATGTGTAACTCTATCCAAATATTGTCAGAATGATATTCATTTATATTAGCCAAAGAGAGTCAGTTTGGTGTAGTGGATAAGGCATCAGCTGGAAACTGATGAGACCATGAGTTCAAGTCTGACCTTCAACACAAAGGAGGAAGTGGCAAACCATTTCTGAAATTTTGCAAAGAAAATGCATGGACTTGTCTAGGAGCTCACCAGGAGATGCAACAACTTTCTCAATTTTGGAGTTCTCACACTGCACCACACAATCTGAAAGCATTTGGTATCGTGTGAACATGACGACACTGTCTTTCAGTCATTGCTACTGAACATGATAAATTTTCTTAAGTAAAGAGGTAATCTAGGCATATATGGAAATCTGTATGCATGTCGTAATATCCCTCTTCAGTTTGAAACTTGATGCATCCCAAGTAATATGCAAAGTAGACTTAAATAACTGAGATGCTGAAGGGATAATACAATTAGAAATGTAGGCCTACCTTACATTTTAAATTCAACTTGCCTTCTGAGTGCTACATCATTTTTGTAATCCACTGTATCAAACTGTCTTATTTTAATAAAACTGTCTTTTTACTAAGCATATTGATTTTTACTGTAAGCCACCTACAGTTACATATGTGAAATGAGCAGCCTTATAAATTGATTTAAATTTAAATAAAATGTTGAAAAATCCAAGCAAAGTCAAAGAAGTTATTTTTTAAAAAAACAATCTAAATTCTGTAAGGTGTATGCAATTTAAAAGTAAGGGATTCTCTTGCATTTTGGTAAATAAAAAAGGAACTTTAGGTTTGTCTAAAGTAACATCACAACTTGACTTTGCTGGCAGCTGAAGTCAAGGTGTAATTCTCGAGAATTTTGCATCTTAGATATTTATATGTAATTTAAGATGGGTAAGTAAGAACCTATCAGAAGCCTGTATCCATGGAACTATCAATCAAACAGGCAAAAGATCCAATAAACTTGAGTCAATATTTTAAAAACGAGACAAATAAAAACCGCCTCACTTAAGTAATTAGTTCAGCTTGAGCGATACTACTATCTCAAAACAACCAGAATGTTCACCTGCAGCTGGAACACTTCAGCAAATTAATGAATTCAAGACAAAAATTGGCAACCCTAAAAGGTTTTAATAAATGAGCCCAGTCGATTGCATAAAAGAAATTTAGGAAAGATTTAATCTCCCAGAAAACTCAGGATAAGCAAGAATTCTCCTAAAAAGCATCCTTTGTCACCAATTTGAAAAATGTTTAACATTCAAAACCTGGAACACTGGCTCACTTGATAACCAAATAAGCATTCTAGAATAAAGCAAACTACATGATTGACAGAATACTGGGCTGTGAGAGTTCCACTGCCTTTGTATGCATTTCACTCATGCTTCATTTATTGTAGATTTGAAACATCTTGCTTACTAACAAAGTAAATCAGGATGGGGGCACATTTCTTTCTAATATTTCTAATATGCATAAGGCAAGGATTAGGAAACAATTGCTGGCATTATATAAATTCACTATAGACAGCCTACTGGAGGCTAGTCAATTTCAACATGAGAAAAAGGGAAGCACATAAAATCATGGCAACTTTCTTATTTTTTCAGGTTTCACTAATCAGCTATGGGACTGGTGTTCAATTTGTCAGTTTCTATGGCCTTCAGAAGCACTGCATCACCAAAAAAAAACCAGCCAAAAGACATAGATGTTAATTTGCCTCCACAATGCAACAAAATTTAAGAAATTAAACTGAAGGTTTTTAGTTTATGAGCAATCAAAGGGGCAACTTAATTTAAAAATAATTTAACTATATAACTTATAAAGGCAATGGCTGTTTCCTTGCATGAGGGTTCTAACTCATTCACATGGGGTCCAGAAAAAGGTGGGGGCAAAAGGGTTAATAAAACTCAAGGCTGAAAGTTGGAATGAGATTAAATGAGACATCTCAGTCTGACTAAGGCCGCAAAGCCAAAAATGTCTCCTTTAATCCTATTTTCTATTTCTAGAATGCATTTTAATAACCTCTTTGTATATGCTACAATGATTTTAGCAAGGGGTCATTTTAAGCAGATTTTCCACACTAGGAAGCAACACAGGTTAAAATAATTGCCTCCTGCACCTCATACATGAAACTCTCGGTTTAAGCCTGAAATCAGATAATAAAACCATACAATTTAAGAAAGTATCCATGGAGGAAGTGACTTTCTTGACAAACATCCAAGGGCTGCAACGTACAACAGTCTTTCCCCATCATTCATGCACACATAGAAGCTCTTTCCTGCCAACTGGAAGACTAAAGAAAACAGAAATGCTTTTTGCCTGATGTGGAATTTCCTGATCAAATGTCACTGGGCAGAGAATTTCTTTGCTTTGGGGCAAAACTGTCAAAGGCTCTGGCACCTGCCATTTCCAATCTGGACGTGGAGAACAGTTAATGCAAACCATTAGCTAAAAGGACATGGCACAAAATTGAAAGCGAGGATGTTAAAGTTAGACAAATGTTTTTGGGTACGCAGGAGAAATCTGTTGAGTATGAAGTATGAACATGTCTTGGAAACTTTATGGGAAAGATGAACGCAACTGGCTATCTATGGTAATAGATTTACAAAGCTTATTAACCAATGACTGTACATAACAAATGGCTTTTGAAACAAGCAAACCCAACAAATAACATAAAAATCCATCCTCCCTGTTAATTTCATTTATCTGCTTTGATTTGTCTGTTCAAGCACGAAGTATAGTTGAACAGCCACTCCATACATAAAAATATTTACTATTTCGACAGCACAATCTGGAGTTTTCTCCCAATCTAAGACAGCACTTCGTTGTATTACATCATTACAGCTTTGTCATTTATGTGTCACCCAACAACTCATAGGGAAACTAATTCAGACGGAGAAATCAGCAGACACCCGTATTCACAACCAATTTGTCAACTTAATTTTGCAAGAATAGAGCCAAAATGTGGAGGCAAAATACACTGTTCACAGACAAGCTGGAGGATATGATGAGGGGGCTGTGTTTGATCAATTTTAGTTACTTCCTTTCTTTTAGAGAGATTTAATGCCAGAGATTTGATCGCACATAAGCATGGATTAGATTTAGTTCTCCTGTTTTATTTTTGCTCCTTTGTGATAATCCTTTGTGCCTCTAAAACTGCATCCTTTCTACTGAGCTGAGTGCCTTTGACATGGCATTTTAACTGAGCTAAATAGTTCTGCTGAGGTCAGGCTGGTTATTGTAAGAGGCACTTGTTCCTCTGCCCATATATGCTACATCTTTTTTCCTCCTGTTTGTTAAAATATATAAGAAATTTTATGACACTGTTTAAAGCTATATAAATATATAAATGTTAGATCAGTAGAGCATTAACATTTCAGCTAGAGTAAGAAAAATGATCGTCTAATCTAGCATTGTATTTCTGCATTGCCCAATTAGACAGTTTTAGAAATGCCAGAAGTGGCCTTTCAATTCACTATCCGAAGCAGTCTATCTGTTTAAATCTGGAGATACTAGGGTCTTCAGGGGTAGGCCTGCATATCAGCTATTTTTAAACTAAAAATCATCAATAGAACTCTTCTATTATTTATCAGTTTTCAAATAGATATGCAGTCTCTAATTTTATACATCCCATTGAGTTATCACAGCTTAACAACTTAAATGACTGAATAATCTCTTCGCTTCAATTGGTACATTTCCCTCTTCTTATTTTCCATTTCAGCTTTTAAATGTCCTTACCTTTTCCTATTTTTGTTTCTATGTGAAAGATTTAAAGTTGGGATACAAAACTTGATGCAAATAGAACATTTAGATGACTCCAAAATGCTTTATTTTTATTTTTTTTGATGAATCTAGTCATTTGGGGAACACTCTAAGAAATTAATCTTTCGAGAAGCAGTTTGTGCTGCTTCAGGGATACTCCAGCTGAGAAACAGTCCTGCTTCATTCAGAACACAAAGTTACAATATTTTAAACTATTTATAGTTTGGAGAACTGATTTTCAATAATCACCATTATCAGAACAACCATTTTGGAATGTCCCAAGAAAAACAGGCTCCAGAACAGAAGATTTTATTCAAACCCAATTGGAAATTATAATTTACCTTTTAATACCAATGTTAAAAGAAATACTGGATCTCAAATCAAGACATGCACAGACACACACATATATGAATGTATGTGTGCACAGACACATGCACACAGACACACACACCCTGCAACTCAAAATCCTTTATCTAGAAAAAAGAAAAAGCAAATTTCACACTGATGAATCCATCAACTTGTTACAACTAACTGCTTACGAGCATAGGCACTGTGATAAGAGCGCTCACAACATTTTAATAATTGCTTAATCAAGGATTCTTACACGCACACACACACACACACACAGAGGATAAGATGAACAAAGCACTTAGGGAAAATGAATTGTTAGCTCACCAAATACTTCTAGATGTCAGCTACACTTCTTAATACCACTTAATGAAGTGCTCTCAGCAACTGCAATATATGCTAGAAATTGGCTCAATGAAACAATGTTCCTTTGCTTCCTTTCTTACAACTCCTTATTCCTTAAAGCTAAAAACACAACCCTAATTTCAAAAATGAAACAATAGGAAATATATATCCAGCAACAGCATCAAGACTTGTTCTTTCCCAGAGAGTAGACAAAACAAGATTTCTGTTCTGGCCTGTCTGTAGTCAACAACACAGTGCTCAGCCACCACCCACAATTCAAACAATATTTGATACATTATTTGAACACCACAGCCAAGGCACAAGAGTAAAGTATTTTTTTAACAAAATCCCCTATTGAAATCAGAAGGACACCTGCTTTCAGATCCCCTTCAGGGAAAGGGAAAGGGAGGGGGGGAAGGCTACCTTATTTTTTCTCAAGTGAAAAACATTTGAACTTGTCTCTCTTAAATTTCTTTCTGTTATTTTAACTCCATTTTTCCAACTTATCATTTTAGAGCGGAGAGAGGGTGACTAGCCCCAGGCGACCCAGTTGGCTTCATGTCAGAGAGCAGGATTCACAATTGCTAAAAAATAAAGTGTCTTTAATCACTACACCAAACTGAATTGTCAAAGTCTGACAGATATTATTCACCTGGCCCTCAAAGTTTAAGTTCATGCAGAGTAAACAGTTATTTCCATAATTCTATCATTGTGCTCCTTCTTTCATCTCTTCAGTTACCCGATGAAAGGTTCACCTTCTTATTGGGGAAAACTGAGCGAATAAAGGAGTCAAATGACATTTCTTTACTATCAACAATTTAGCAATAGCAATAGCACTTAGACTTATATACTGCTTCACAGTGATTTACAGTCCTCTCTAAGCGGTTCACAGAGTCAACATATTGCCCCCAACAATCTGGGTCCTCATTTTACCAACCTCGGAAGGCTGGAAGGCTGAGAGAGTCAATCTTGAGCCGGTCAGGATCAAACTCCTAGAGTAAGCACTGTGTTAGCCTGCAGTACTGCATTCTAACCACTACAACACCATGGCTCTTAATTTGCCATGTCAATGGAGCAGGTGGTTGTTTCTGAACACTATCTGAAGAAGCCTTTTTTTGTGATTAGTAATATCCTTCCCCAACTTCAACTCGTTTGGCTTTCTTGATACATCTTTACAACTCCTAACCCTAAACATACTCTTACTTAACTCTCCCTTTTCACATCTTGTATGTCTGCCTTTTCCTCTCTATATCTTCACAAAGCTTTTTGTGCAGCTATCTATACATAGGTTTCGTCTTCTCTGGCACTGTGAAATAACTGTGTTTTTTATATTTCCTTTTTAAGAAAGGCACTCTCACTCCTACAATTATTAGCTTCCCTGCCATGGAATCTTACAATTGTTCTGAGTTTTTTTAAAGTATGTGTTTATAACATAACTTTAGTGTCCTTTACAAGAACTAGAGCAGTGTCACTCTCCCACAGCCTGCTGCTGTTATTTCTTTGACTAAATATTTCTTACTCATTCGTAATCTGAATTTTAGATACCTATCAAGTATATCTCAATCTGGACCTTCAGATATTAATTAATTAATTATTTATTTATTTATTTATTTATTTATTTATTTGACTTGTATGCCGACTCGGGGTGGCTCACAGATAAAAACAATACAATAAGTTAAATTAACTAAAATGGAATTAAATTACAGCAAGCCGAATTAGACTAAAACAGCCGTAATAAATAAAAAACCCATTCCCCAAGGAGTCAGCACAGCACAGCCTGTTCAAACAACCAGGTTTTTAGGTCGTGACGGAAGGTGCGGAGGTCAGGGGCCAAGCAGAGCCCCAGAGGTAGTTGGTTCCAGAGAGCGGGAGCCGCTACAGAGTAGGCCCTTCCCCAGGACGCCACCAGCCAACACTGAGTTGCAGACGGCACCCCGAGAAGTCCCTGCCTGTGCAGGGCGGTTGGTATTCGATGCCGGCAGTAGACGCTCCCATAAATAACCTGGACCCATGTCTCGTAGGACTTTCAATGTTAATACTAGAACCTTGAATCTCATCCGGAGGGCAACTGGTAGCCAATGCAGCTCACGCAGGAGGGGTGTAACATGGGAGTACTGGGAAGTTCCCATCACAACCCACGCAGCCGCATTCTGCACCAGATGAAGCCTCCGGATGGTATGCAAGGGCAGTTCTAAATAGAGAGCATTGCAGTAGTCGAGCCGGGAGGTAACAAGTGCCTGAGTGACAGTGCGCAGGGCATCTCGATCCAGATATGGGCACAGCTGGCGAACCAGCCGAACCTGGGCAAATGCCTCCCTGGCCACGGCCCCCACCTGCTCCTCCATCCTGAGCCGTGAGTCCAGGAGGACCCCCAAGTTCCGTGCCCTGTCCACAGGGGGCAACACCTCTTCCCCCATGACCAAAGATGGAATCTCCTGACTGGACTGAGATGTCGGTATGCACAGCCACTCTGTCTTGGCCGGATTGAGCCAAAGCATGTTCCTGTCCATCCAGATCCGTACCGCATCCAGACAACAGGATACCACGGAGAGGGCATCACTGATGTGACCCGGGGTGGAGATGTACAACTGCGTATCATCAGTGATGATACTTCACCCCAAAGCCACGGATGATCTCGCCCAGCGGCTTCATATAGATGTTGAACAGGAGGGGCGAGAGAACCGACCCCTGAGGGACCCCACAAGTGAGAGCCCTTGGCGCCGACCTCTGCCCCCCTGCCAACACCGATTGCGAGCATCCTGAGAGGAAGGAGGAGAACCACTACAATAGAGTGCCTCCCACTCTCAACCCCCCGAGACACCGCAACAGGATACCATGGTCGATGGTATTGAAAGCCGCTGAGAGGTCTAACAGGACCAGGACTGAGGAAAAACCCCTGTCCTGAGCCCTCGGGAGATCATCCACCAGTGCGACCAATGCCGTCTCTGTGCTATACCCGGGCTGGAAGCCCGATTGGTGTGGATCTAGGTAGTCTGCTGCCTCCAGGAAAAGCGGAAACTGCTGAGTCACCACACTCTCAACAACCTTCGCTAAAAAGCGAAGGTTGGAGACTGGACGGAAGTTGTTCAATTTGGCTGGGTCCAGGACAGGCTTCTTCAGGAGGGGCCGCACCACCGCCTCTTTCAGGGCGGCAGGGAAGGCACCCTCCCTTAATGAAGCGTTGACCACTGCCCGAGCCAGCCGCCGTGACCTCCCTGGAGGCATAAACCAACCAGGAAGGGCGGGTCCAACAAACATGTGGTGGAACTCAGTCGTCGCATAATCCTGTCCACTTCATCCTCAGAAACAGGATCGAACTCAGTCCAGATTACATTGGCCAGACCACTTGCACCCCCAGGGTCAGGCCCCTGCACACTAGAGTTCAGCCCTTCCCAGATCCGAGCGATCTTATCCTGCAGGTATTGTCCAAATTCCTCAGCTCTGCCCGCAAGGGATCCACCACTGCCCCCGGATGTAATAGGGAGCGGGTGACCCCAAACAGGGCGGCTGGGCGGTTACCTGCAGATGCTATGAGAGCGGAGAAGTAAGCCCTCCTCGCCGCTCTCACAGCTACCAGGTAAGTCCTAATATGGGCTCTTAGCTGGGGTCGGTCAGAACCGGAGCGGGTCGACCTCCATCTGCTCTCTAAGGCCCTTCTCCGACGCTTCATCTCCTGGAGCTCCCCGGTGTACCAGGGAGCCATCCAGGATCTGCGCCGGGTAAGTGGCCGCATGGGGACAACTCTGTCGAGGGCTCCCGCTGCCACCTGTTGCCAGGCTGCCGTCAGGGCCTTGGCAGAGCTGTGGGCCAAGGATGTAGGGAAGAACCCCAGTTCCGCCTGGAACCTTTCTGGGTCCATTAGGCGTCTGGGGTGGAACCATCTGGATGGCTCCTCATCCCAGCAGTGTGGGGTAGCTTGACGGAAAGCCAGCCATAGGAGATAATGATCTGACCATGGGACGGGATGGACAGAAAAATCACCATCCCCCAGACCATTTTGCCACTGCTACGAGATAAAAACCAGGTTGAGCGTGTTGCCCCCCTCGTGAGTCAGGCCATTGATCACCTGAGTCAGGCCCATGTCCGCCATGGAGGCCATAAATTCCTGGGCCAGACCCGACGACGTCCCAAGGGAAGGCAAGTTGGAAGTCACCCAGAACAATAAGTTCAGGGAACTCCAACGCCACCCCCGAGACGGCATCGAGAAGCCCAGGCAGGGCAGATGCTACATAGCTGGGGAAAGGTATGTAAGCAGCAAGCCCACCCGACTCCCCGGCCCGGTCCTCAGGAGGAGGGCCTCACACCCACCTATCTCCAGAGCAGGGACCTCCCTTGGAATCAGAGCTTCCTGAATAACGACAGCCACCCCTCCACCCCTCCCCTGGGCTCATGACCGGTGTAACACCCAAAAACCTGGGGGGCATAACTCAACCAGAGGGACTCCACCCTCTGGGCCCACCCAGGTCTCTGTGATGCAGGCCAGGTCCGCGGCCTCCTCCTCAATTACCAAGGTTCTCCAAAACTTTCTAATAAAGTAGATTAGAGAACTAACAAAGAAAAGAGTGAACCTTCTCAGTAACAGTGACATCTGATCTGGTGTCATCCACCCAGAGTGATTTGCATGATGTCTATAATGATAGCCCTCGACTTACAAGCTCATTTAGTGACCGTTGAAAGTTACAACGGCATTGAAAAAATAACTTATGACCATTTTTCACAATTATGACCAATGTAGCATCCACATGGTCACATGATAAAAATCCTGAACCTTGGCAACTGGCTCATAGTTATGACAGTTGCAGTGTCCTTGAGTCATATGATCTTTTGTGACTTTCTGACAAGCAAATTTATTGGGGAAGCCAGATTCACTTAACAACCATATTGCTAACTTAACAATTGCAGTGATTCACTTAACAATTGTGGCAAGAAAGATTGAAAAATGGGGTAAAACTCTGTTAACAATTGTCTTGCTTAGCATCAGAAATTTTGGGCTCAATTGTGGTCATAAGTGAAGGACTAGCTGTAAAACAACATTTGCAATATTTTAATATTTCTATGTACTTCACTCAGTAGAAGTTTAGTAGTGCAGCCATAAACAAATACATAAATAGAGCAGTTCTTAGAATACAATTTATGCTACTCAACGGGTATGGTCAGAGACAGAGACAAAATGTAATTTGGAGTCATGGCCCTTGGGAACACGTTAACAAAACAGATGGCATAGCCGCCATCCACAACTAATGTACCATTGCAGAAAAAGGTACAAATGGTTTAAGGCAGGGGTCTCCAACCCCTAGGCCACGCACTGGCATGGGTCTGTAGTGCACCAAGTATCAGGTCACACAAGCAAGCAAAGCCCCATCCACGCACAAACGGGATCCAGGCAGGGTGTGAAATCACACCTCCAGTCCATAGAAAAACCATCCTCCAAGGAACCGGTACCTGGTGCCTACAAAGTTGCAGGCCACTGGTTTCAGGTGTTCGGGACAGTGGCATACTTGGATGCATGCCAAATCGGAATCTGTGTTTCAAATCTAAGCTTGGTCCCAAGATTTAGATTTTAACTTCAGCAGTCTCTTCTCAAAATCATCTTTAGTTTTGGTTTTATTTTTCATTTGCTATTTATTGCTGAAGTTATAAACCATGACTCTGTTCATAGAATGGCACTGCTGGATTTAGCTCATTATACTTTAAATAAATTGCACAATTACGATCAGGAACTTGACCAAATTCCATCTACAATAAACAGAAGTTTATAATGCACCAGAATGAAGAACTTCTAACTAGTAACATTAATATAATATTAAAGTAATATAATATAGTATAATTCCATATAATACCATATAATATAATGTAATGTAACAGCCTTGGTGGTGCAGGCTGTTAAATGCCTAGCACTTAAGTTCCAGCTTCCTGCAATTAGTGCAGGCTCGAATCCCACCAGGCTCAAGGTTGACTCAGCCTTCCATCCTCTCGGGGTAGGTAAATTGAGGACCCAAGATTGTTGGGGGCAATAAGCTGACTTTGTAAAAATGCCGCTTAGTAATAAGCAGGCATATACAATGGAATGAAGGCTATTGCTGAGCACACTGGGTTGTATCCCAAAAATTGTAAGCCGCCCTGAGTCTTCGGAGAAGGGCGGCATATAAATGTAATAAAAAAAATTTAAAAAATTAAATTTAAAAAAATTAAAATGTAAGAATAGAATAGAATTATGACAGAAAGCTTGAAACCCTTCTCTGAGAAAGATGGGATGTTTAGAAATATCAATAATAATAAATAAATAAATTGCGAGCAACAACTCTGATAGCCTATGTCCAAAAGCAAACTAAGTTTTAATCAAAAGAAGAAAATGCAAAGCTTGATGTAGCATGAAATATCTCCAGAGACCTGTTTAGTGAAATTAACTAGTAGTTTAATAGAAAAAAAAGAGTTGATATACGAGGGTATTGCAATTTCTTCATAGAAATTAACATTTCAATCCTGTTTTTATCTAAAAGTCATTAAACTGTGCAACATGAATTATTGGAACTGTAGCAGAGAATTAACTCTATTCATCAAGGAAGTCCAAACAGTTTAGAGTGCATCTGTAATGAAAAAATAGCTTCACATTTCTATCTCTTCTCATTAAAGTAAACCAGTTTTCCCTCTCTCAGTATATAAAACTGTCTTCTCTTCATGTAATTTATATTACCATAAGCCCACTCACATTCTAAACTATTACACGCCTCCAATTAATTTTTGCGGCTTTTGCCTGAAAATTTAATGAGATAGTAGAGTAGGAACCTGCTGACTCCAGATTATGTGTGTACTTCCAGTATTAATGTTGGCGTAGTAAAATCATCTGATAACATGCTTAATGGGAGCTTCACACTATTGTGGAAGTAGTTAAGGAAGTAAGTAAACCTATTCCAACATTTACTCCTTTTTTAAAAAAAGAGGTAATTATTAAAGTAAAATTACTACAGTAGCTCCTTATTAAGCATTTAGAAGATAAAGATTCTCACACTTCAAGTGTAATTCCTGAGAGATTTTTCAGTAATATCTTATTTGCCTTTTAAGCACTTTTTCAGTCACAGAATTCCTAGAACATACAAATTGATTTAGAATGTTAGAATATATTCAAGACTTAAGAAGAAAGACATATTTTAACAACTTTATTTGAGAGTACCCAACATGGAGAAATCAGTTTAGTTAGTTATTAAAATGAAGGGTTTGTGCGGATTTAAAAAGAGATTCATTTGGAAAAGAAATTGAATGATGGATGATTGCATGACAATATAACATCAATAAAAAGTAACTGATTCATAAATTTTTACTTATATCAAGCAGTATCTAGGGAATGTTTGTGAAAAGGTTAATTTTGATGTCTATAATACCTTTCAAGTGCCATTATTATTATTCTTAGTTTTCAAATTTCAAAAAGGAACCAAGATATTCAATAGCATCCTTGAACTTACAGATGATGCAAATAGAGGAGCACAAAAGCTTACTGGCAGCCCAAGGGCATTCATGAAAATAAAGATGATCTAGATGCTAGATGATTTTTTAAAACAATAAATTGGAAACGCAAGTGCAACAGTAGGTCTAGTAATCACCAAGGGAAGAATCTATTATTGTCCTGGATACCACATTGAAGCAGAAGGCTGCAGAGCAATCCTCAACAGAAACAAAAATTATATTGCATGTCGAAATGGCACACGATCAGAACTTTAAATTATTCAGCCTACTACTGCAAGCATCATTCAAACAAATCAATCATCTGAATCAAAACATCTCAATAATTCAGTCAGAGTAAGAAACAATATCAGGAAGCTGTTTTAGAAATCTTGATTAATACACTTTGTTCATTTATTTTAAGATGAGGAGGTCACTAAAAATGAAACAAGTACTATTTCTGTCACATTGGAAGCTGTACAATGCTTCCAAAATTTTTTCCAGCTACAGTGAAAGGATTGTTAATCAGTAATCTATCTAATCCACCGCATTCACGATGCAATCTACAGGCCGTCTGGGAATTACTGATATAATAATTTATTTGAACAAAATTAAATGAAAACCAGAATATGCTCAGGATCATACAAGTTTTGTAATTTAGATTTTAATTCAAAATGAAAGGTATAAAAGAAAAACAAAGCCTTATCAACCACTTTCTTTCTAAAATAGCTTTTTAGCAATATTTTCAAACTTGAAGAAAGACTTAGGAAATTCCTTCTTCTATGATGAACAACTGTACAGGTAGTCCTCAACTTACGATCACAAATAAGCCCAACATTTCTGTGCTAAATGAGACATTTGTTAAGTGAGTTTTACTTCATTTTACTTTTCTTGCCACAGTTCTTAAATGAATCACTGCAGATGTTAAGTTAGTAACATGGTTGTTAAGTGAATCTGGCTTCCCCAATAATTTTGCTTGTCAGAAGGTTGCAAAAGGGGAATACATGACTCCCAGACACTGTAACAATCATAAGTATGAGTCAGAACCCAAGGGTCTGAATTTTGATCACATGACCTTGGAGATGCTGAAATGGTCATGAAGTGAAAAATGGTAACAAGTCACTTTTTTCAGTGTCTTTGTAGCTTCCAACGGTCACCAAATGAACTGTTGTAAATTGAGGACTACCAACATACGTTTTTAAGTGGATTCTGTAGGAAGCATTTTCAGGCATTTCCGTCCAGATTTAAAGTGATTGTATATAGAAACATTTCCACAATGCTTTCCCTATTGGAAGCCTGGCTAATAGCAGGAGATATCTACTGCAGGACCACATTTAAATGCAACCTTATTACAATCACCTCAGTGATAAAGCTCATAGAGTTAAATGATACTTATTCTCAGACTAGCAAGTAAGGCAATTTTCCAAATCAGATGCCCTCTAGATCAGGGTTGTGAAACTCACAGCATCATGTTGTCATCACATGACACATCATGACTTTTTTCCCCCTTCGCTAAAAGAGGGGTATGTAGCATGTGATGCATCTGGCCCACAGGCCACGACTTTGATACCCCTGCTGTAGATGCATTGGGACTTTGACACTTAAAATTCCCAGCTGGTAAAGTGATGATGCCCCCCTTTATTAACAAATAAAATCATCTTTTAATGGTAACCCCACATACAATTATTATGGAACAAGCCCTAACAATCAGTTAGGTCGTTCCAAGTAAATCAATAAAGAATACTACAAGGATCCCAAAAATGGAAAACAAAAGTTTAAAAAAAAAGTTGTAAGCAACAATTTTATAAACAGTAATTTGAAAAAGTCCAATTTTAGGAAATGCTTTTACAGTAAGCAACATACACATTCTTAAGACCAGTTATTTACATTCTCATAACCAAATTTAATTTCTAAAAAGATGTGTCCTTTTCATGCCTGCGATGTCAAGATTGTGTGCACTTTGTTTCTATAAAAATACAAATCGCAAAAATGGGACAAAATTTTGCAGATATTGATTTTGCTACCGTGAGACTCAAATTCAAGCAGTTTACCTAATGAGTACTTGGAACACTTCAAAAATCAATCCCCGTTTGCTCCTTTAATGTTTTCTTTAAAAAGAATTTGTACAATATAAAATTTCATAATCTGTTTTAATACAAGGCATGACTACATAAATCTTGGATTTCAGTGATAACACAGTTATAATCCCCACAGCCCAGTCCTGAAGCTATAGTAAATAAATTAAACATCTTTTTATTGATTGTAGTTGTCATCAATATAGGACAACAAATATTTCTATCACTGCTTTCTTTTCTTTGTATTCCTTTGTAATTTTTAACATTTGAATGGAACTTTTAATTCTGCCAATTGCTCTTCTGGGATCATTAGATCCAGATAAGATTACCACAGATTCATATTTAGATATTGCAACACCTGACCTCGATAGGACATGAAGTACATTTTATATTAAAAAAATATAGATTTCTTGAATTGCTCATCATTTGCCTTACTCGCTATGCCAATGAGCAAATCAAAAATCTGCATTTAAATTGAATGTTTTGATGTATAAAAACTGGGCAGCCTCAGGGTAAAGAGATATCATTTTCCATCTTCTATTCAAAATTAGATTTAAAATCTAATCAAGGATTTTTTAAAATATACTGGACATTTCGACTTGTCATTCTATCACCTGGTTTTATAGTCAAAATGCAGATTCCTTTTCCCTAGAGATTATTTATAGGAAGGAACATTCATTAATAGACGTGGTGTGATATTTCAGTATTCTCTATCAAACTAATCTTTTAAAAAAGATTGCATTTATACAGGTTTTGTAAATCACCCTGGCTCATAATTCCAGCCATTATTCTGTGAGAAATTCAAGCAATTGGATTTCATTAGCATATGTTGTAACAAATCTGCATTTTTAGATTTGTCATAAGTGCAATGACCAACTCAGTAATGTGAACCTAATAGGCTTTCATCTGAAATGCTCTTATCAGATGTGTTCTTCTAACCTTTATACCTTTTACAGACCAAATAAAGATGCAACATGCAATCTCAGCTACTGACCAGACCAAAGAACAAAAGAGAGCAATTTGAGCATCACTGACATTATGGTTACATTTTTAGAATACAATGTTAGTCAATCAACATGTTATAGTACAATAAGATCAGTGGTGGGATTCAATTTTTTTTACTACCGGTTCTGTGGGTGTAGCAGGGGAAGGATACTGTAAAATCTCCAGTCTGAAGTAATATTTGCTGGTTCTCCAAACTACTCAAAATTTCCGCTACTGGTTCTCCAAAACTGGTCAGAACCTGCTGAATACCACCTCTGAGCAAGATGTATTTCAGCATTATGCAAAAACTATGGGCTTCAAAGGAAAAGGAATCTAACATCTAAGTTTTAGAATAGGATTTGGAAAAATATCAAGCCCTGTCTTACATTTTAAAGAAACTGCATACTCTATTTCTTTCGGCAATTAACCATTTAGAAGTTTGCTTATTGGGGTCAAAAAATTTACACCACACTTGGTTCATAACTTCAACTTCTGCCTATTAAGAGATCTAGGCTCAGACATAATATTAAACATTGCATGGGACTGGACTATCTGAAGGACTGTCTCTTCTCAATTACTTCAACCTGCTCCCTTAGATTTCACAAAAAGTCATGCTGCGTATTCCATTGGTGATGGACTTACATCTGGTGAATCCCAGGAGATGCACTTTCTCTGCTGTTGTGCCCACTTTCTAGAACATACTTCACCCTGAAATTAGATTAACCCCATCTCTTTTGTCTTTTCATATGCTGCCAGACCTGGGGTTCCCAGGAAACTGAAGATTGTTCAGATCGCTCCATTGTTGAGGAGCATTTTTATCTCCCATTCAACCAAAGCTGGTATATTTGTTTTTAATATTTTTATCACGGTGGCTTTTTAAAAAAGATTTTTATCTGTTTTTATTGTCTGTTTAATTATTGTTGTATCCCTCCCACGGGGTGAAGCAGAACTATTACTTTAACCCTATTATACCAAAATCCTGCCTGAACAGAACCAATATATTAGCAAAAATGTTATATGCATAAATGTTGTATGTAGTTACAAGGAATCCATGTTGCAATGAAGATTTCCTGTCACCTGTGCATAGACATATACTCCAGATTTGAATATAAGAAAATAATTATTAAGTATAAGAAGGTAATTATTAAGTCAAAATCTAGGTATTATAATCAAATTCTGATTTGGAATATCAATGAAAATTAGACTTTAATTCAACTTCACAGAGTTGTCTTAAACCCTATGAGTAAATCAAACGCAATATCGGGTTAAGTCTATATACAATCCACACTAGTTTAAATGTTACTTCAGATAATATTAGGCACTCTCTGTCAATTTGTATTAAACACATCCACATAAAACACCTGGATAGGCTTAGTATGCATCTTAGTACGAGACTATCCCAATTTTAAGAAGCTATCGGGACCTCCCAGCTGTTTTTTTAAAAGAGTTAAGCAGTAGAGATCTACATTAAAGGAGCATAGTTTTAGCTGTCTATCAGCAGAAGCTAGTAAGCTTGCCTAGACAAAATGGGTATCTTTTTAAATGTTTAATTTATGCTCTCTTCTTGCCTAAGGTATGGTTGTCAATCACTGAATTCCCAAAACTACATCTTATTGAATTGAGTATTTGGCTAGGGATAAAGGCATTTTTAATACTTTGTCACATGCAAAAGCCTTGGAATAATAAAAACTATGCTAAAATAAGTTATATTTTGAAATAGGGAAATGTTTTATTGGAAATATTACAGGGAAATGGGAAGAGAATGTTATTATGGCATTTTCATCATACTGACTTATTAGCAATTAAACTACAATAATATGATTTATGCCCCAATTTTATCTGATGCTCTGCATTTCTAATTAATAGGAAAACTGCCATATAATTTCAAAAATTCACAACTAAATTGCATATAACCTAAGATTAAAATCCTGAACATTTATTTAGCAATGATTTAAACATGAAAAGAATGCTTCTGAATGGTTCCTTAGTCAACAAACTTAAGTAACCCAGGAGAATACACAATTAAAAATTATTGTTAATGGAGTGACATATGTATACTTCAATAGTTTTTTTACACCTAACATTAACACTACAACAATAATCTGATGAAAATAAAGCACAATATATCATCTGCTAAATTTATCGTTTGCTATAAATATGAGAAAAAACTGAAGAGAACCTTTTGGAAATACAAAAAATAAAGAAATTTATTGTGCCATAAAGTACTGTGAATTTGGTTGGGAAGATATAGTAAACTACAAGGCAGAAAAAATGGAAGTATATAGTATAATTGTCTTCTAGAAAATGGTTTATAAGACACAGGCATTCTTGAATTTGTGAGGCAATTAATCATGTTAGCATAAAAAGACAACTGTCTCTGCTGAATTTCCAAGATATAAATTTTACTTCCTAATACCTGAATTGAGGATATAGCTATTTTAAGAAGGGTTATTCTCAACAAGTTAATTGCCACAGTTGGACTCTTCCACATTTCAGTTGTCTCTGGTCAGGTTACTTATTATTTGCCACTGAACCAAGATGAGAAAAAATGTGAATGTGTGGGCATAGAAACTGTGTTGATTTGTACATGCGGTTCACTCAATTCCAGTGCAAATCAACGTAAGAGAGAATGTATTTTTTTAAGCACACCTGCACCAGAATTAACCCAACCATCTCTCTTACTTAGATTTTCTATGGTTTGAAAACTAACCAATCAAATTTTAATGTACCTAGGGTGCTCAAATAATGTAAACAAAACAAAGTTGTAGCTTCTAGTATGTCAAATGGTGAAGGGTGGGTAGTTGCATTCCAAGCCTGATAGACGTGAAAATCTTCCTCACCCAGTGCAGAACGGAAAATTAATGTGTGCATGCGAAGATATGTAGGAGTATTCATATTTACCCACTTAAGTGACCTTTTCATGAATTAAAAAAGTAGATTGCTGGCCTTTAATATTTTATAAGCCTCCTGGTTGACTTTGAAATATTAAAAAAAAAACCCTAAAATGATTTGAGCCAACTTTATTTTCTCAAGAGAAAACGCTGAACCACAGACTGGAATGCAAACACATGAAAAATAAAGAACATCTTGGACTTCAATATGTATAAATGGTAATCCAGACTTAATTGTTATATCACAGAAAAGTCAGAAATAACTGTCTCCAAAAATGAGCAGTACTATTTTCTTCAGGGATTTTCATATATATCAAATCATAACACTGTGATCGTAAGCCCAAATTTTTGCTATACATTATGGTCAAATTATCATATGTCTTTAATAAGTAGTACAAAGCATAACATATGCTTAATTTATAACTCATTCAAAATGATCCAAATTACTTTTCTTTGTAAGATGAAATGGGGTACAATATTTTAATAAGTTTGAATATTAAAAATATGCATGTGAAAAAAATATAATACCCCTAAAGTTTTAAACACTATTTAAGATTGAACAGATGTAAGGAACAAAGGAGGCTTCTAATAATTTATTTTTTAAATTCTCCATAATTCTTACAAATCAAACATTTGCTTCCAGTAACTTTAGTTAAAAAGAGAAGAAAAAAGAAATAGGGAGGACAAAATAGATTTTTTTTTAATGTGAGCTAAGAAGGGCAACAAAACACATGCACACTTCTTATAGATACTAAGCCCTAATCATTATTAATCTGAACTGAAGAACTACAGCAAAGATTGCTGGAATTAAGGAGAAACTTCGTAACAGTGAGGACAATTATGCGCGGTGGCCGAAAACGGGGAACGTGGAGGCCAAAAACGAGATGTGTAGAGGCGAAAAATAGGGTGTGTGCAGGTGGTGATAGGCGGTGACAGCAATGGGCAGCAGTGATTCCCGCAGCCTGGAACAGCTGATCAGTGGTATTCCGGGAGGCCGATCCAATCACTAATCAGCTGCTCATGCTAAATCAGGCTGTGCTGAAACTGACCAGGCTATTTGCTGCAAGGAGGCAAATTACTAGGAGGCAGAGGCAGATTTTTTTTCTTGTTTTCTTCCCCAAAAGCTAGGTGCGTTTTAAAGTCCAGAACGTCTTATAGTCCGAAAACTACAGTAACTAATGGAACACCTTCCTTTAAGAAATTGTAGGTGCTTCATCACTGGAGGTTTTTAAGAAAAGACAGGAGAGCCACTTGTCTGAAATGGTACTAAGGTCTCCTACTTGAGTAGGGGGTTGGATTAGAAGACCTCGGAAGTCCCCTCCAGTTCTATTCTGATTATTTTCCTTTCCTTCCTCTTATGCCCAAGAGAATCAGGGAGGAGCCAATCTGAATCTTTCTTAATACGTCCCTGAGCTCAAAACATGTTTTTTGCACATGTTGTTGTTAACAAATCTGTCAATCTCCATGGCTTCTTATATTTCAAGACTTCTTCTAATGTTACGATTATTGAAATATTATGATCTAAGACTTCTTCAAATGTTGCAGTCCTTAGTATGTTGATGATGTTCCTACTAAACAATTACATTCATAAACCTGAGTGTCTAAACAGGAAATATAAAATCCCCTGAGAATGATGAATGCCATCACAAGGCATATAATTAGATCTCACATACTGCCAAGTGCAGCAGGCAGAAGATGGAGGTGTGATTCCGAAAGATGCTTGTTTATGTTGGGGGAAGAGACAGTAGCAATTGTATTGTCTGATAGTAAAAACTCATGCAACTTTTCAAAAGATTACTCAACATGCAATTTTTGATACAAACTTCATGGAAATTCTTCCTGCCCACTCCCACTTCGAACATTATAATATACTTATAACTGATTTCCTATGCATTAAATCATTTTACAGAGTTTGTGCTCTGATACCTTTGTTTTTGCTGTTCCTGAACTACGCCAATCACATCTGTTTTTCCCACAAAGAAAGCCTTTATTGAAAGAGGGTTAAACATAAGTTTTCTTGTTAAAATCTACTCTTGCCTGCAAACTAATATATGCTACTGTTACACAACAGCTTCTTACACAACAGCTGTATACAATATGGTATAGGACAGCAGTGGCTAACCTTTTTGGCACCGCACGCACCAGAAACTGGAAGAGCAGCTCCCTGATGTGCATGCACAGGAGTGCTGGAAACCGTAAGCTTAGTTTCCTGGTGCGTGCATACACCGGCCACCTGGTCTTCCAGTTTCTAACATGCATGCACGCATGAAGACCAGCTGACCAGCACGTGCAGGTGCTCTAAGGAGCTGTTCTTCCCGTTTCCAGCACTCCCCTGAGCACAAAGATCAGCTGGCCAGTGTGCATGTACACGCCGGAACCCAGAGGAGCAATGGGAGGTGTGACCAGAGAGGAAATTTCCTCCACAGGAAATCATGTATGGAGAAGTTGCAAGTAAAAGTGGACTATCACAACTGTACTGAACTAAAATGAATCAAATAAAGATTTTATTGTTAATAATGAAAGCCAAGTATTTCATAAAAATGAACCACCTACCTAAATTTAAATTATTTCCTGCACTACTGGCACAAATCTTATGTCATGTTCTTTTATTAGTAAAAATGGTCTTCCTTTTCATTTAGATGGAAAACTACTTAGCCTTGGCTAATCCTAAAAAAAACCCTAAATGATCTTAGGCCTGATTAAAACCCACAAGAGAAGGTTGTAGGATTGACTGGGATGCAAAATCAAAGTAGGAAAAACATGGCTTCTAAAATACTTTCCAAGCAGAATCCAAACAGACACCAGGACCAGAGGTTTAGTCTTCCAAGCTTTTGGCTGGAGCCCATCCTCAGGGTACTTCTCTCGCTAGAATACTTTCCAAGTCCTTAACAATGCAGTAGCTCCACTCTGAATCATATAATCAGAATAGAGGCAGGCCAAAAATGGAAGAATCAGTAACATTCTGAGGGGCTGCCCAATTGCCATGATGTGACCTCGAGTATTTTTTTCTGGATTTTTTTTCCTCCCCAATCCCATTCATCTCATTTTTAAATCCGATCTTTCTCCAGCTGGCTTCTTCGACTGCACCG
Source organism: Naja naja (assembly GCA_009733165.1). Lineage (NCBI taxonomy): Eukaryota > Metazoa > Chordata > Lepidosauria > Squamata > Elapidae > Naja > Naja naja. The sequence goes on along the minus strand of CM019151.1, from coordinate 122,127,578 downwards.
AATCTAGTCCTGTCCTGTTCTGAAACAGCAATGTTGCTGAGAGACAGAGTGATGGCCATACATGAGCCTCTTTATGTATTTTCTTTGCACTATTCCCTTTGATTGTGATGAATAGAAAGGTCCAGGAAAAGCCAAGGGTAAATCCTTCCATAGTGTTGCAAAACAAAAATAGAAACAAAGCTTGCCCATGAACTAGAAAATGAGATTGATTCAAAATGGGCACTAAGTTGTATACAATACAACTTATAAGGTAAGAGACTATCCTCTTCCTGGTTCCATTTGTACACTTTAAAAAGAAAGCTCGCCTATCATAAATTAGGCCTAGATTCACAACATGCAAAAAGCCCTATTTTGCAGATGTATAAAATGGGGGCCAATTCATCTGAGCAAAGCTACTCCACACATCTCTTGAATTTACTGAGCATACAAAACTACGTGTCCTGAAAACAAGTAGATTAAAACCCATCTACAGTGAATAATTTTCTATCCAGAAAGAACTGGGATGGGAAAAGAAAAAAAAGAATACTGTCCACGCACAGTTTAATCCTAACCTTTTTAAACGGGTAGACTGCACCTGTGTTGGAATGCAGTAATCAAGATAACTGGAAGGCACCAGATTGGGAAAGGGTGGTTTACTATGACACTAGAACAGAGGTGTCAAACTTGCATTGTCACATGATGTATTGTGACTTTTTTCCCCTTCCCTAAACCGGGCGTAGGCATGGCCAGTGTGTGATGCATTCAGCCCGCAGATTGCGAGTTTGACAGCCCTGCACTAGAATATATCAGAGTATCGTTCCATTGTTTGGCTAAATGATGATCAGAGAAATGTTCACCCACTGGCTGCTTTTGTAGCTTATGCAGCAATGTAATCCTGGCCCATATAAACCCTTTCTCCTAAAAATTAATCTACTGGTTCAAGATTTCCATATCTAGAAGTAGCATTTGAAAAATGATGAGGTCACAACAGCAACCCACTTTCACCTCATAGATCCCTACTTCAAACAGTTCAAACGACAGAGCTAGCCAATTTTGCTACTCACTGGATGTATTTGCTGCTCACTTTGGAAAATTAGCATATGTACACGTATTTTTTTTAAATCATCCACGAAGGAAAATGCCTGCAAATATTTGATGTAAGGTATGAAACTGTTAATGAGTATCCAAACAAAAATAAGATCTCTTTACAGTACATTGTTTCAATATATTATGACATTTATAAAATCATAAATTTTTAACTAATCAGACAATTCTTTTATGCACCAAAGTTTAATATTCTTTACACATTAGGCACATTTTCCTCTGCCTAACATTATATCTTCTGCCATTCATAATTAATTTTAACAGCTTCTGCAACTTATCCCACAGGTTGTTGCTGTTTCTTTTAAACAGTGCGCTGCTGAGAAATTGATTTGTTTTCTCCATATGCCAACAGAAATCACATTATAAAATATGCATAAATGTCATTTCTTTGGCTGCTTGAAGATTAGTGCAGAGGAAGAGCATACTTTAACACACACACACAGACAAAACGAGGAGATGAAATATAATATATTCCCAATGATGCTACACATCCAATTCCATCTTACTTGCAATACACCGACATGGAATTCTACTTAACTAATACAAACAAATACACACTTTCCAGGAAAAGTTCGTAGTAATTTTAAAAGTGAAGAATATAACTTCTTGACAGTCTATGGAGATTCTCAGTCATCCAGGTCATGGTTGTCCCAACAGTGCTTTTTCAGGAGGCAATTGGACTTTCCTGCTTTTTCTTTGAAGACCCTGAGGACACAGATAAACCTTCAAGTGGCCTCAATGACTGTCTAAAAGAATTCAAAATGACCAGCTATCTTCAAAGAATATAAATCCTTCCATTCCTCACTATCCAGTCAAAGCTGTTCTTGGATGAGAAGCGAAACGTCTTCAAAGAAAAAACAATAATGTCCAGTTGCCTCCCGAAAAAACGCCTTTGTGATAATTTCTTGACTTTTGACTGATGCTAAATCAGCACTGTTTTTCAGGAGAGATAAAAATCTCATGAACTATCCAACCCTAAAGGGCCAGAGTACATACACTTACAGAGAAAATGGATCTGTTTGAGCAATATAAATGACAAACATGAAGCATCCTAATTTATGTATACAACAGATATGAGGAATTAATGCTGCTTCTTTTTTCGTGTTGATCCTCATCTGAACTTGGTTTTTATACTTATTGTAAAGCCAATTTTGGGGGGGTGGGGGGTGGAGATATTTTATTTTGAAGTTAAATGGCCCAGATATAATGTTGGTGAGCCCACTCAGTTACTGTGTAAAGTATTACCCAGCATCTGATCCTTTGGGGAGCAAAAGGAAGAATATCTATCACCTCTACCCACATGTATACAAGCAAACAACAGCTACTCAAGATGATATATAAAGATTCCATATCCCTGAGTATAATTGTAAAGGCTCATCAAACGGGAATCCATAGTCATTTCCTATACACTGAGCGGTTCAATTTCTGTACTGCACAGACAAGCTTTTAGGGTTGATTTTGTGCCTCAACAAAGAAGTTTGATATGTCAGCCACAGAGATACTCTCTTCCACAACATGCCCTGTTATGCTGCAGATTTGGATCTTGATTTGGACACACTGCCTGATTATAGCCATGGGGCAAAATACCTTGAGCCTTACTTCTTTTGGTAACCAGATATTATTATTAGAAATGATGGGAAAACTATTTCTAAAGATACGTTTTCTATAAATGACAATAAAGCCAAAGTCATTCAAACATGCCAAAGATTTCTTAGCACAAGAAGCAAATCTGAGTGTATTTTTTGCAGAACTGATGCAACACATGTAGTAAGTTATCCTTGGTTGTCATCTCATTGATCCAGATAAGTTTCATTTTGGGTACTACAGCATTTCAAACAGGTTCATCCATACTTTGGGAATTCAAACAGATTGTATTTTATTTATTTAGATTGTGTTTATTTGCTGTTCGAACTATATCACACACATTTACTGAATTTGTACTGCTACTGCCAAATTACTTACACACATTTGTAATAAATTTACAAATATAACAGGATCTATTTCAGCAAAGGATGAGAATTTCATCCAACGTACTTCCTGGTGGCACATGTTACAAGCAAAGTGAGAAGGCAGACATGGAAAATGGTCTGCAATACTGCAACTTTTCTTGTCCTGAGAATAATCCATTTTAAAATCCATTCACAGGATAATGTTATTATACGAGTACAAGCTGCATCCACTAAATTTAAACTTGCAGAACAGGTTTAAATACAATGGAGTGGAACAGAATCTGATACAAATTGAGCTGTAATGGAAGCAAACTGAGCACAATGTCCTGTGAGCAATATTAACAGGTTGTCTGAAACTGCAAATCAATTTCTATTCAATGGAATTAAAGTACACCCATTCTTCCACAGAGCTCTCATTTAAGGCTGTCAAAGCAAAAGCAGTGAACACATGTTTAATGGATGCAAAAGACTTGTGACTGTCTAATGCCATTTTCTATTTTAAACCAAACAGATTTACACTTTGAGAGATGGCACAGCAGAATAACTATTTCTCAAAGATTTTGTTAAGGGCATCCACCTGATGGTCCAATCAGAATCCAGCATTTTGATAATCAACACCACACAGCTTGCTCTGCTTTTATGAGTTGCTTCAAAGGCATCATTTAAAAAAAATTTTTTTCTCATCAAGCTCTTATCAAAGATCTTTCCCAACTTCTTTTATACTCTAAAACAGAGGTAATACCTCTAAAACGCCAAGCAGTTAGCAACCTGAAATATTTCAATATAAATGTATCATTACAAGTAAGTATCCTGTGGTATACTACTTCCTTATTTCTACATTTAAAGACTTCCCAAAATGAGCTGGCTATTACCTGAAATCCATGGTTATAGGCAATCTGGATATCTAAACTAACTATTTTGGCTGGCTGGATAAGCTACTAATTAAAAGACAAGTCCAAAGCTATCCAAAGCAAATCCAATAATCTTTTATCCATGTGTGTATATTGTAATTTTCCAAATAATTGGGATTATATTACTTGGTATGGCTAGAGTTTTGTTTTCAAAGAGATGTAAGAAGCTTAGAGATAAATGCTAGAGCTGGTCATGGCCCAGCAATGTTGGGGCTGCAGCTGGACTACTAATCCAGTTTTAGCAGTCCAGAAGGATCCCCTATATCTTGTGAGAGAATAGAATAAATACTGTAAAATAATAACAGTAACAAATTAATTCAGAACGATTGTTTTTTTTAAAAGAGTCTTCCCTTTCTTCTTATTCCTTCTTCCCCCAGAAATCTTGGGAAGAAAACTAAGTTGTCAGGTGTGGTTTTAGCATCATTTGACAGTGCACTCCAGTGCATTAACAATTACAAATAGTCCTTGGGTTATGACCATTTATTAAGTGATGGTTCAAAATTGCAGTAGTACCGAATAAATGTATGACAGATTATCGTAGTTCCAGCTGTTGCAGTGTCCCCACAGAGATATGGTTGGCACCCAGCTCATAATTACAACATTGCAGCGAGTTGCAGTCACATGTTCATAATTTCTAATGTTCCCTGTCAGTTTCCAACAAGCTAAGTAAATAGGGAAGCTGGAAGGACGTCAGCAGTTATGGTCATGTGAGGTCCTCCCTTACTAACCTGCATGGTCCTCATTTAACAACAGTAAACTGGGATGGCTGAAATTGCCATCGCTAAGTAATGCAGTAAAGCCATGTAGCTTAGTAACAACAATTCTAGTCCCAATTGCTGTTGTAAACCAAGGACTACCTGTATAGAAAATAGAGAGAGAAAAGATGGAAGAAAAAGGAAAGCAAATACGCATAAAGAAGAGGAAAGTGGAGTTGAAAAAGATATACCCATACATATGTTGTGGAACTAGAAGATTCCATGGCTACTACTAACTGAACTCTCCTAAAAATTGGACCGCTAATTACTGGGCCTCCTCAAGTTCATCACTATGCCTCCAAAAAATCAAAATATCAATTGATGAAGATGGTTTCTTTTTAGCATGTTTGTTAACATACATAACATATAAGTACATGTATGGGTAACTATTTTCATGTTAACAATGTGAATATTATTTTGAATTACAATCCAAAATCATGGAATCTGACCACTTAATTCCTGTTATATTAGGTATGGGAAACTACCAAGTGAATTATATTGAGAGACTGGGAAAGTGTTCCTACTCCAGATATCAAAACGTAGTTTCCAAAAATATATATCTTATCAAGTTCTGAAAAGGCTATTTTTAATACTAATAAAATATGTTTCAGTTTGGCATAGATTTCATAGTAATTTACCAAAATAGACAATTATGTGTAATTTTATAATTTGTTATTAAATATGTTTAGGTGATTTGTATCAATTTAGCATGTTATGAATTTATTTGCTTAGGTTTTTATGATGTTTTTGTCTATTTTGGTATTTAAACTTAATGACTAATGAGATTATTTATTAGAGGTGATTATATTATCATTTTAAAATGTTTTTTTATTACTGTACTTTTTTTCTGAAATTTTAAAGATGGTGCTCCTACACATGTATACAAAATACAGTTCTGTTGTGTAGATGCCATGTTCATCATAATCATAAAGAAAACACACACAACAAGACCATCAGCAAAATATTCGATGGAATCAAATTCACAAGAGAAAAAGAGAACAAAAGTCTATATTCTCATCCAGAGAGAAAACAACAACTACAAAGCTGTGACAATAGAACCCAGACTGAACAAGTCTATAACCACAATAACAACCCTCAGCACACAAAAGAGGCTCTGTAAAAACATCTTCAAACAAACAAGCCTACTGAAGAACTTCAGAAAGCAGAATTATATAAACTTATGTATAAAATTATGTATGATATATAAATCTCTATATACCCCATTTCCCCAAAAAGATCTATCCTGAAAATAAGCCCTAGCATGTTTTATATATGTGCCCTACTCCCAAAATAAGCACTACTTAAGAGCTGCACAACCACCCACCCACCCATTCCATCTGGTTGCTCACAGTGCCACCGCCACGAGGTGGGGTGGTGATGGAGCTGCCCCACGCACTGGCTTACTTCAGGGCCCCCATAGTCAGACCATCAGTGCCCCGACACCTGTCTCATGGCGCAGCACTGGCAACTATGTGCAGCAGGAGCCCACATGGCTGCCAGCCCACTTCTTCTGCTTGTTTGCAGCTGCAATGGAGCAGGAGGTCAAGCGATGTGCACAAACAAGTTCAATCACAATTTTAAGCAAGAGATTGTAGAAATTTTAGATCAAATAAAGAAATGAAAAAATAAACTCTAGAAGCTTGGCACTCTGACAAATCCACCAAGAAATATATTGAGAGACTTTGGCTATAACATAAATTTGGATGATTGGCGGAATATTTGGATTAGAAATAAAAAAATAACCCTCGCAACTCCTTATAAGGAAAATCTTTACAAATTATTCTATAGGTGGCATATGACACCAATAAGATTAGCTAAAATTAATAATAAACTCTCACCTACCTGTTGGAAATGCAACAAGGAAAAGGCACCTATTATCACATATGGTGGCGTTGCAGAAAGGCCCAGGAATTTTGGAATCAAGTACATAAATGGTTACAGGAAATCTGCAACGAGGAGATATACTTTACTCCAGAATTCTTTCTACTTGGAATTACAAAAAGGACATATCCGAAAGATATTTTTTACTTAATGATTCACATTGTTACCGCAGCAAGGATGGCTTTTGCTCAAAACTGGAAAAATACTGAAACTCCAACTGAAGCAGAAATACTAAGGAAAATCATTATGTCGCAGAGATGGACAAATTGACTATGGAAATAAAAAACAAGGAAGAAACGGACTATTATAAAATATGGAACAATTTTTATGGATGGCTGGACATGAGAAAGATCCAATAGCCTATCTTAAACCGGACTTGATCTACATTGGACAATAAGTGATATGAGCTTAGCAATACCTGTTCAAATTTAATGTATGTTTTGTGTGTGGTTATATGTTGTTTAAGTTTATGTTTGTCTGTGTGTGATTATACAATAAAAAATAAATTAAAAAAAAAGAAATATATTGTAGTGGTATGTGAGAATGGCCTTGGGAAACAAAAGGAAGAACTGCAGATGGGGCAACCAGCATGTAAAAGATGTCTCAGCCCAACCCACCTTACAGTTCATTGCTGCATTAACAGAGGGTTAGAATCAAGGTCATGTAGAGTGTTAATACCACTTTATAATGACTTGAAAAGACCACACTTGGAATGGGCATTGGTACTTACCTGATACGCCCGTTCTCCGTGAGCTGTGAAGAGCATCCAGTAGTGGGAGGTGTTTCAGTCTCCTCTTGGATAGATTGGGCTTAATTTGCAGGACGCTCCTCCTCCTCCACGGGACTCCCCCTCAGTGGCCCCCAGTTTTGGCGAAGTTGAAGTGTGGAAACCTTCTATACTTCACCCTATCTAGCTTTTGGCCAGAATAGTGCCCCACCAGATGGATAAGGGTGGGGCTGGATGCTCTTCACAGCTCACGGAGAACGGGCGTATCAGGTAAGTACCAACACACATTCTCCCCTGAGCTGTTCAGAGCATCCAGTAGTGGGACATACCAAAGCTTGGACTGTCCTACGGGAGGGCCTCCATCTGGTTAGAAGTCCCTCCTTGGTCCCTGTGGACACTTTGTAAAACTCTCCTACCAAATGCAGCCTCGGCAGAGGCATAAACGTCAATCTTATAGTGTCTAATGAAGGGTGATGGAGAGGCCCAGGTTGCTGCCCTACAGATCTCATGTATTGGTGCCTGTGTGGCTCATGCTGCCGAAGTCGCTGCACTCCTGATAGAGTCAGCTGTTATACCCCTGGGACCTGGCAGTGATTGCATCTCATATGTTTTTGCAATCATGGCCCTTAACCACCTGCCGATTGTTGAAGAGGAAAGCTTACGTCCTAGAGAGGTAGGTTGGAATGAAATAAAGAGGGCCTCTGATTTTCTAAAATTTGCGGTGCAGTTTATATAAAAGCGTAATGCTCATCTCACATCCAGTCGGTGCCAATCACGTTCAAGTCTATGGGCTGGCTGCAGGTAAAAATTAGGAAGGACCAACTCTTGTGCCCTATGGAAGGCTGAATTAACCTTTGGTATAAAGGCTGGGTCTAGTCGGAGGACAACTCTGTCAGGATGGAAAATGCAGAGGTCCTGTCTCACTGATAAGGCTGCTAGTTTGGAAATTCTTTGTGCTGAAGATACTGCAACTAAAAAGACCACCTTATAGGTTAGGAAATGGAGACTCGAAGTCCTTAGGGGCTCAAAGGGCCCTTTGTGAGAGTTGTTAAGACTTTATCAAGGTCCCAGGTTGGGTATCGATGTGTCGCTGGGGGTCGTAAGTTTGTGACCCCTCTAAGGAAACTGCAAATGTGCGGGTGATGAGAGAAGAAGCGGAGATCAGCCCAAGAGACGACCAAAACTAGGGCCACCACTGGTCTGCACAAGGTGTTAGGGGATAATCCCTTGTCTAGGCCATGTTGCAGGAACTCCAAAACCTGTGCCACCAATGGAGAAGTGGGATCAATGTGAGAGGTCGCGCACCAACGACAGAAGATGGACCAAGGTGCATTATATATGTGATTTGTAAAAGGGCGCCTGGCTGCTTGGATGGTAGAAATAACCTTGGTGGAAATTTTCTTGCTCCTCAGATGTCTCCGCTCAATTTCCATACGGCTAGGTGGAGCCATTGAGGCTCCGGGTGCTGAACTGGCCCTTGAGAGAGTGAGACCTTGTCTGGCGGTATTCTCCATGGTGCTGCAGACAACAGATCCCTGAGGTCTGCGAACCAAATCCGCCTGGGCCCGTATGGCGCCACTAGCAACAACTCCACCTTCTCCTGTAGAAGTTTCCGGACCATTTTGGGAATTATAGGAAGTGGGGGGTAATGCGTACAGCAGGCCCGGAGGCCAACTGCAGCAGAATGCATTGATGTTCTCCTCTCCCTGAGAAGGGTAATGTGAGATGAACCTGGGTAGTTGTGTGTTGTTGGGGGATGTGAACAGATCGATGACCGGTTGGCCAAATCTCTGTGTCGCTTCCAGAAAAAGATCTGGATGTAGGCACCACTCTGCCTGATCTACTGTGGCCCTGCTGAGCCAGTCTGCCTGGGTATTTGACAGACCTGAGATGTGCTCTGTTTTGATGGAAAGTAAGTTGATCTCGGCCCAGAGGCACAATCTCTCCACTTCTCTCATCAGCTGTCTGGAATGGGTGCCCCCTTGTTTGTTGGTGTGGGCCTTTGTCGCAACGTTGTCTGTCAGAATGAGGACATGCTTGGACCGCAGGTGCAGGAGAAAGCTGTGAAGAGCCAGGTGAACTGCTCTGAGTTCCAGCCAATTTTTACTGTACGATTGCTCTGGTATGGTCCAATGCCCTTGTGCCATGTAAGACCGGTAGTGAGCCCCCCAGCCAAATAGACTGGCATCTGTGGTGATGGTGGCCCTTTGGGGGTCCTTGAAAAGACATCCCTTCTTGATAGATGGGACGATCCACCAATGAAATGATCTCAAGACCTTTGGTGGAGGAGTGACACTGGCATTGGAGTTGCCTCTTCCTGACTGTTGGTACGGCAGCAGGTACCATTGCTAGAGTGGAGTCACGCCCAGAGAACAATAGAAATGCAGGAGATCATTTTCCTTAATAACTTAGAAAACAGAGCTAAGGGCACTCATTTGATGGTTCTGATCTCCTGAGATAGTTGACTAATGCTCTCCTGCCTGTCTGGTGAGAGGAAGACCTTACCTTCCACTGTATCTATAATAGCACCCAGGTGAATTAGCCGGGTTGAGGGAGCTAGGTGACTCTTGGCCCAATTTATAGAGAAACCATGTTGTTGTAGGGACTGCAAGGTAATAAGAGTATCTCCCTGTTGACAGGAAGATGACAAAATTAAAATATCATCAAGATAGCACTGTAGCCTGACCGGAGTGTTTCGGAGATGAGCGACCAGGGCTGTCAGAACCTTAGTAAAGGTCCTGGGGGTGGAGGCTAGACCAAAAGGGAGGGCGACGTACTCAAAATGCAAACTGTCATAACAGAATCTGAGGAATTTGCTATGGGAAGGCCAAATTGGAATATGCAAATATGCCTCTGTGAGGTCCACTGATGTTAGGACATCACCCTGTCTGATGCTGAGTAAAATAGATTGTAGAGTTGTCATTTTAAATTTTCTGTACACTAAGGAACGGTTGAGGCGTTTGAGGTCTAAAATTGCCCTCCATCTCCCTGAACTTTTGGGTACCACAAAGAGATTTGAATAAAAATCTTTGCCCTGTTGGTCTGGTGCCACTGGTTGGATGGCCCGAATCTCCAATAGGTGGTTGATAGCAGTTTGCATGAGAGATCTTTTCTCGGGGTCCCTAGACCTTGGGCATCTGATGAAAAAGTTCAGAGGGGTGGAGCGAAACTCCAGAGCCAACCCGGATCTAATCGTGTCCCTGACCCAAGCATCAGATGTCGAGGCATCCCACTGATCGGCAAAAAACTTTAGCCTCCCACCAATGGGGGCATTTAGGTAAGAGTTATTTAGACGTCGGAAACTCCTGGTTCCTGCTCCCCTGAACTGTCTCTTGGATTGTCCTCCCCTTCTATTCCTGTCCCCGAATTCAGACCTCTGAGATTGCTGTCCCTGCCAAAATCCAGGGGACCTTTGAAATCTTGGGGAGAAGGGTCCCTGATAAAGGGAACAAAAGGAGTCCTTCCGAAATGGCTGGGAGATCCTGGAGTCTGACTTCCAAAAAAGGGAAGGAAGGATTCTTTTTTTGTTCCTTGTTTCTATAAGGAGTGGATCCAGGGCATTGCCAAACAACTTTTCACCCGAAACAGGCGCTGAGGCAAGCTTCTACTTGTTCTTGGTGTCAGCTTGCCAGTGCTTGAGCCAAAGTAGTCGCCTTGCTGATACTTGAGATGTGATGGCTCTAGAAGAAAACTTTACTGCATTAAAGATTGTGTCCGCCGAAAATTCTGCTGTAGCAATCAGTTTGGCAAAGTCCTGGTGCACCTGTATATTGAAGAATGGGGTGGTTTCCCGCAGGTGGCGAAGCCATCTGAGGGAAGACCGTGTGAAAAAAGATGCAGCTGTGGTCCCTCTTATAGCCCACGCGTCACATTGATGAGCCTTACAAAGAGCTAGTTCTACCCTCTTATCCTCCGGCGTAAGGGCGTCCTCCAATTCACTAGGGATAGCGGAGGGGGAAGCCAAAGCCACTATCGGATCATCAACTGAGGGTGTGTTTAGGAAATTGGAAAACTCGGGCAAGGTTATAAAATTTCCATTCAAATCCTGTAGGAGCAAGGATTACTGCTGTGGAAGCCCACTGTTCCTGCACTAAGTCGGAAAACATCTGCGGGACTGGTATTACATCAGCCTCATTTACAGGCTGAGAAAAAACTAAGTCGTCTTCCTCCTCCTGTGAATTTGGTTGCAGAGGAGAGGTAGTCGCTTTATGAAGGCACACAGTTGTCTTGGCCTTAAATAAGAGCGATCTGAATAACTGCAGGCAAAAAAGTCCCATGAAAATTGGTTGGTCAGGAGTGAGGCCCTCATCATCTGACATGCCCCCTCCAGTGGATCTATCTCTGAGAGAGCTGGATCGATGTTATGAGCTGACCCTACCTTTAGGTGGTCCATCTGTTGTTCTTGATCCCCTCTCCCTGAAACCCTTGGGGAGGCATGTCGGGAAAGGTAGAAAATTCCCCTTGGGGATGTACCTGAGGAATTTGTGGATCCATCTCGATGAGTGACCGGCCTGAATGAGATTCGCATTCTGAGATAGTGGACTGTCTTCTGGCCTATACCGACTGCTGAATGCCAGCTGCAATCCCCTGTCTTATTGCTAGTTCCATCCATGCCCTCATTCTGGATGGCATATCCTCAGGGAGGGAATCATCTTGGCGGAGACCAGCCGCCATTGAAGTGAATGTGGCCTCAGGGGTCCACCATGGTGCAGCTGCTGTAGATGAGGTACCGGGCGGAGGCTGCCTGGCAGAGGTCTGTCTGGATGGAAGGGAAAGATCCAGGGGAGGAGGCAGGGGTGTATGGGCCTGGATATTGCAAGTGGGAGATGGGGCTGGTGAAGTCCGGTCTGTCTCCCTCATATGCTTGTTCATTTGTTTCTCTATAGCCTGATGGCATCTATGGGCGTCCTTCTCCTCAGCCTTTGAAGGCCTTTTTTTGGATTTGCCCAGGGCCCTGGTCATTGTTCTGGAGGTAGAGGCCTTTGAGCCTTTGCCGTTTGCCATTTCCACTATAAATCTGTCAGTGAGGCTTTAAAATATAAGGTGGTTGGCACACCCAGGGGCCTGCTCCTGAAGGTGCAGGGTATCCTTATAAACTTCTTGTAATCCCCCTTCAAATTTGGTATTTGTAGAATTGATTTCCAATCCAATCAATTAAAATCCAATTATCAACACCTCTTCAGGCCAGAACTGGATGGTAACAATGGCCTGCGACAGCTGCTCTGCACAGGCGGACTTCGGCCTTGGTGCTCACTGTGAAGCCACTGGACTTATATTCTGTGAGAGTTAGCCAACAAATCAGGGCCGCTGCTCCGATGCTTCGGGAGCAGGGAAGCCAATCCCCTGGTCTCTACGAGGGGAACCCAGTAGAGAACAATAATCCTCTCTGTTTTTTTTTTAAATATGGTGAATGGGCGCCACGCGGTCAAAATGGCACCTGCCGTTACTTGGTGTGGCCTTGAGAGTCCAGCAGCAAGTTCCCGCCTGAATCGCTGTTCTGAACAGTGAAAAGAGACTACGCAGGAAAGGATAAGAAGCGCTAATGCTTCCAATCCCCTTCAGTGTTGTACAGAGGAAGAGCCCCAGCCATTTAAGAGCCGAACACAAGGCGAGCTTGCTGTTCGGAACGGCACTATAACGATTAGGAAATTAAGCGGCTGTAAAATATGTTTGAATTGCTGTTACGATGGCTTTTCCTAAAGCGAGCACCAATGCTCGCTTTTGAGAGAAAACACCGGAGGCTGTAGAGGCTTTGAATTGCTAATTCAGTCTCCTTGAAAGTTTATCCCCCCTTGAAAAGCGCTGCTAGCGCAGACAGTCAGAGTTTAAAGAGACCGTCGTAGGTTATTGAGACTCCTAGATGACAAGAAAGGGGTCCCTGAATTTAGTGAAAAAACAAACCTGATATTTGAATCTCTTTCATTTTAGCTGCTATTCCGGCCAATCTGGAAAGCTACCTATCTCAACGAAGGTTGAGCTAAAACTGGGGGATGCTGAGGAGGAGTCCCATGGAGGAGGAGCATCCTGCAAATTAAGCCCAGCCTATCCAAGAGGAGACTGAAGCACCTCCCACTACTGGATGCTCTGAACAGCTCAGGGGAGAATACTGCATCCAGCTTTGGTTGCCACAATGTAAAAAAGATGCTGAGACTATAGAAAGAGTTCAGAGAAGAGCAACCAAGATGATTACAGGACTGGGCGCAAAAACATATGAAGATTGGTTGGGTATGTCTAGTTTAATGAAAAGGAGTAGAGGGGATGTAATAGCAGTGTTCCAATATCTCAGAGGTTGCCACAAAGAAGAGGGAGTCAAGCTCTTCTCCAAAGCACCTGAAGACAGGACAAGAAGCAAGAGATGGAAACTAATCAAGGAGAGAAGCAACCTAGAACTAAGGAGGCATTTCCCGACAGTTAGAAAAATTAATCAATGGAACACCTTGTCTCCAGAAGTTGTGAATGCTTCAACACTGGAAGTTTTCAGGAAGAGATTGGACAATCATTTGTCTGAAATGGTGTAGGGTTTCCTGCCTGAGCAGGGAGTTGGACTAGGTCCCGTTGTTCTATTCTATTCTATCTCAAACCCAAAGGAGGCAGGGCACAGGAAGCCTTTAACAAAGGACTCTCCCTTATTTTCCAGAGGGTAAAAGAAAGGGGGGAGGGATACATTCAGTCTTGCAATGTTCTGCTAATGTAAACTTACAATAAAGAGAGAACTGGTACTCATGGTTGTACTTTTTATTGGGACTACTTTGCATAGCTGACACATAGAGAAATAAACCCCATTTACAGTCATACCTTCTCAGCCCAATCTATGTTAGTTTGTTGTTATGTGGAAAACAGGAGGCGAAAGGAAAATGAAGTTGAAGTATGGTCATTGCCTTGAGTTACTTGTAGAGTAATAAAAGCAAGATGAAAATCTATTAAATAAACAAACAAGCCATCCAAAAGGGTCAAACAGCCCTGAGCAAATCTACCATTACCACACATCTCTTAACCAACATCCAGATAAGCAGGAATCAACAGCTATAATCACCACAATAAGCATCAGTTAATAGCATGTCAATTAAAGGAATAATATCCCAAATGGCAACTACATAATCTATTTTCCAAGTCATGTTTTCCAGAAAACAACAGTATTGCACCCCCTCTTTAGGATTTCAGCTTCTTAAAGGAGTTCTAATTTTTCCACAAGATCAATTACTTGATCGGAATACCCACTACAGTGAATAACTGTCTGTAATGCAAATGAGCTAACACAATCTATCTAAATGTTGATTTCCTCTCCCTCAATTATCTTCTGAAAATTATAGCGAGTTGGTGGTAGGGAAAAGAATGATTTACTGAGAAAAAAGTAAGGTGATCATTAAATATGGTGGGCTATCCAGCAAATACACCAAGAGTGACAATATTACTAGAAAACAGTTACAGATACAGCTGAAGTTACGCTTCCACAATAATTGTGCACACTGTTGTTTCAGTAAAGACCACTTTAAAGACCAAGGGGGAAAGCGTAATTTAAAATGTTATATAAAATATACTTTGCTTACCAGTTAGGACTTTTAGAAATTGTAGTGCCATGTCTTTTGGAAAGACACAGCCACTCACTAAACAACCAAGTATAGACTCAGATGGTCTCAGGACAGAAGTAAGAACTAAGTAAGAAATTATAAGAAGAGTAAAAGTATATAAAAGATTGGGAGGAGAGGAAAGATAGCATGTGCACAGATTGTTCAGGCTCCATAGGTTTAAAATAATGTTTTGTGACCCTATTCTAGCACAACCATAGTTATTCTCCCACTCTTGATTTATCTATCTGTGCATGGAAAATTATATAGAATTCCTAATAGCGTAGAACTTTGCAGATATCTGTGTCAAAACCTGAGGTTCAAGAAGAATGGCACTGATGTTATATCTTGCAGTATTTCTTTCTCTCTGAATTTCTGAAAAAGATCAGGGATAACTGAAAAAGAAAAGCTGGGCATCCTTTATTCTATTTATTGATACACTCATAACATTCTACTTGTGAATGAAATGATCAAACTTGAGGTAGCATTTCATTTGCAATAGTGAATACTAAAAGAATTTCCAGTATTCCAGCACTTCATAAATTTACATACAGCATAACAGAATTCACATGTTGAGGAATGATCCTAATTTATATTGTCTTCTTTCTTTCCATTTTGGTTATTATTATTTTTTCTTGTCTTACTAAGATTCACAATGGTACTTGACACTTTAGTTTTAAATTATTATTCCTTGACAGACAGAATGCCATTAGCTTCATTTTGGCTGGTGCTCCCCATTAGTTTAATTTATCCTGAGATATAGTGACAGTAGAAAATACCATTCTGAAATGAGTTCTCTCACTTCAAACTTAATTACATAATTTGTTTTTTGATAAATGAAGGTATCAAATGTGATTAATTGAAGAACAATCAATAAAAATCTAGCCATTAGACATCTTGATGAGCTTCCCCGGCCTTTCTACATCAATCCACTAAATAAAGTGTACATTATAGGTATTCTATAATTCAGCTATGAAACCTCTGAACAATATCCATTTTATTTTTAAAAAATCTTCCAGGATTTGTGTCTAGTATTTTTTCCTCACATTCCTGAAAACACGACCCAGAACAAAACTATCAAACTACCTTTTCTCCCTGCAATTTTTAAATGTTATATATGCCTTTGGCAGTACATTCAGCAGTTATTTGAAAAATAGATGGTCCCAAGGTCTTACTTTGCTTCCTTCACATAGTTTAGTTCCATGTTTTAGCTGCTGAACAGAGCTACAAGTTTAGAGGTCGTACCTATTTGAAAAAGTAGGTACTACTTGTTATTCAACACACAAGAACTTTTGTCATCAGATGGTTTGTGAGATTTTCTCCAAACAGCAGTTTGGCAATTAACTCCAGGTGTAAGAAAATTTGCCCTTGTAAAAAAAGAAGTAAATGATGCCTTCGAATCAACACATTCGTTTTTTTTTTCTATTCAAATACAGACATACAGGAACTGTCAGGACAATCTCTAAGTATAAAAAAGAGTGTTACTTAATGGTTCGGAAAAATATGGAAACCTAACTGCAGTTCACAAATCTAGATAGGTTACCCCATTAGCATAAATGCTGACAACTGTTAATCTATTATAACCCTGATTAATGGATACAGATGTCCATTAATACTAGGCAGTTTAACTTGCTACTAAAATTGATGACAGTTAAGAATTCAATCCTGTTGCTCAATAAAAACTGTACCCTCTCCTGAAAATGCAATATAGAGTACAGCCCTATTCATCAGCACTTACATATATTACAAAATATGTGTTTCGTGTGTGTGTGCATGCATGTCTATGTGCAAAAATGCAGTATTGACTCTGTAAACTTAGTAATAAGCAGGCATATACAGTGGAATGAAGGCTATTGCTGAGCACACTGGGTTGTATCCCAAAAAATTGTAAGCCGCCCTGAATTTCCGGAGAAGGGCAGCATATAAATGTAATAAAAAAAAACCCACTTAGAAAGGGCTGTAAAGCACTGTAAAGCTGTATATAAGTCCAAATGCTATTGTTATTAACTATATTAGTGGTACTATTTCGAACTGACATAGCATTGAAGCTCAGAACAAAAATAAAGTTCTGGTTTAGGAGGTAAAAAAAAAGTACTGCAAGGTAAAATCCAGGTGGTATGGTTGAGTTAAAGATACTTCCTCCCTGTACTGTCAAACCTGTATTGTCTGTAGCACTGGGACAACTGCAACAGCTTTATTTGGCTAGCCTGGATCAAAAAGTATAATTGAGTATCATCAATATACTAAGGATACCAAACCCTAAACCTACTGAAGACTTCTGCAGCTCTATACAGGATTGGTGGGAAGAAGCAGAACCGCTGGCAGCCCACAAATGAGGGGTCTAAGGGAAGGTCTCCCCACCTCAAATGAGTGCCAGTAGAATAAAGTTTTGAATATGTGTCACAAAATGAGATATCCAATTTGAATTATAGTTCCACATGAGTTGGCAAATCACTATTTCTATAGAATGCAATATTTGATAATGTATCATGAAATGGGAACATCCACTTCAAATCACAGTTCCATGAGTCTGATAAGTCACTATTTTTAATGTCCATGACCCCAAATAGTAATTTGTACAAAGTGTAGCCTATATAAAAGGAGCAAATCAACTATGTTCACCCCTTCTTTCACTGGTCTTTCCTACTGTTACCAAATAAATAAACATATGTTTCTTAGCTGCCCCTACTAAGCAACTATTGAACATCTACAACTTACCAAGCAGCCAATTAATTCTTTGAACAAAGTAGTCAGATAAAACTAGGTAAAGCATTTTACACCTAAGTGCATTAGACAACATTAAACTTAAACAAAGATAGCTTTTATTAAGGAGTGTGTGCCTTGATTAGCAACTTTTAACTTATGACAGCATTGAAATAATTAAGATTTATGACAGGTTTTCAAATTACAATTTTCAGCAATTCAGATATGATGGTCACAGAGTCCCATGGTCATTTGATCACAGTTTATTACCTATTTTATAGCCAGGTTCTGAGAAGCAAAGTCAATGGGGAAGCCAACAGTAACTTGCAAATCATGGTTACATCACACCATATGGTGATTAGCTTAATATAACTGACATTGTAAGTTGGGTACAGTCATATGCTGTTTTACTTAATGACCACATTACTTAGTAATGGAGTTGTCAGTCACAGCTGAGATCATTAAGTGAAGACCACTTGTAATTTAAATAGTTACTGTCATATTTTCTTGGAGGGAGAAAACTGCAAATTTCAAACAGCATCTTCTACTCAAACAGCATTTTCTACTAAAACGAAAGTCTAACTGAAAAAACACACATTTACTTACATCAACATTTAACAATAAAACAGTTTCATATCATACTTGAACTCTTGTTGCTGTTACACTCAATCCTTCTTTCCTTCTGATTTTACCTCTTCTTCCTTCATAGGCACACACAGAACTCCCTTCAAATCTCAATATTGCAATTTCCCTTTCTTCTAAAAAAAAGAAGGAAATGATTGGAAAAAATAGCCATTTTAAATCAGCAGATAACACCATAAAAACAAAAAGTTGTACCTTTTTAATAAGGTGAAAATAGCCCTATTGTTTTATGGTTTCGAGAGATATGATTAATTCTTTGACACTAAGAATGCTATGCATATTGTACATAATTAAAGATCTAAGCTATTTTGTGAGATAGGAATAAAACTAATGAACATTTTAAAAATAAAATTAGATGGTTTTCTAATTAAGAATTCTGAAAATAATTTTCAGAAAAATTAAGATGAATAGTAGGTAGGAGTTGAATTGCTTTGCTATAATTTACTTTACTATAAATTATAAATATTGTACAAGACAGGAAGAACATATGTTGCATACATTCTATTGAAATGATCAAGATTATTTTTCTAATGCAGTATGTTACTTTATGGAAATAAGTTGTTCCCATATCCCAAAAGGCCTGAGATTTCTTTCTAATGCCTGAAATGGTATGCTACAAATTACAGCAGTATTAACTACTCTCCAGGTGATACGGAAACACTAACACCACAAAAAATGTGACTTGTTGGAATACTACCAGATGGGTGATGATGAAATTCATGAGTGTCTGCCAAGTTTATCTCCCAGATCACAATCTTTAATAAATTCTGTTATAGAACTTCAGCCATATGATTTTATACTCAAGGGATAAAATAGTTCTTCATCATAGATCAGACTACTAATGTTATTGCATTTTACTCAAAAAAGATATAAAACAGACCTAAAATGCAACAGAACTCATATTTGTGAGTAGATTTTCTTCTGGCTCAAATATCACCATCTGGTTTTGCAACATACTGATGCACCAATTCAACATAACATTAAGCTTAGGCTATGTTAGAGCTGTGGTGGCACAGTGGTTAGAATGTAGGGTAATTCTGCTGACCGCCAGCAGTTCAATTCTGACTGGCTCAAGGTTGACTCAAATTTCCATCCTTCTGAGGTCAGTAAAACGAGGACCCAGATTGTTGGGGGCAATATGATGACTTTGTAAACTGCTTACAGAGGGCTGTAAAACACTGTGAAGCCATATACAAGTCTAAGAGCTATTGCAATGTTCTTCTCTAACCCTGCACGCTCTCAAAGCAACCAGACTGTTGATATGCAAATAGAGTTACTGGCATCCTATGATTCTGATTACATGATAATACTATAATAAACTTACATTTTATTCTTTTTGCTCATCCGTAAAGAGTAGGATTTGAAGAAAGGTATCTTTAGAGGTTTCATATAATTTTCCTCCCAAATTATGTTTCCTTCATGAATGAAAAAACATTTTTATGGGGAGATGCAAAGACCCAGAAAATTACCCTTGCCACAGTATAAAAATAGCAACATGCATTATTAGAGTCATAGACCGGCTATAAAAGCAACATCCATATACAAAATGAGAATATGCTTATAAAATATAAGAGGCAAAAACAATAAAAGTAGAATTCACAAAATTGTGCTAAAGTCATGCTTCTTCACTACAATATGGGATTCAGGACAGAGGAAAATTTTTGATAGTGGGTTCTGGACAGTAAAAGCAAAAGCACAAGATTCTGCAATCTTTCTAAAGCAGGGGTCCCCAATTCCTGGTCCATGGACCGGCACAACATGCCAACAACTGGACCTTGCAAACAAGCCAAGCCCCATCCAGGGGATGCAGGCGGCATACAAAACCATGCCTCTCCAATCCACAGAAAAACCTTTCTGGTCCTGGCCCAAATCCTAATGTAAAGAGATGGTTCTCTTTTCTTAAAGACCTCCACACCTATTAACAAATGCAACAAAGCATTCTGTAGAAAGTTTTTAAAAACAACTTTTAGATGCCATTTTAAAATTACATTTAACATGTGTATTTAAACAATTAGGTACTTTCCAAGAACCAAATTATAAACTGGAATTTGGATTGTGTATTACATAGATGACCGAGTTCTATCACCATCTTTCAAATTCATTAATTTCAACAGCTGTATATTTCCTGGTAAGTTCCAGATGTGCTGAACTTCTATATCTATCAGCCTTCCAGTAGCATAGCCAACAGCAAGAAGTTGTAAAAATGTGGAGAGTAGAGGTTGCTAAAGATTAAAGCTTTGCAAACCTATCAAACTATATATACCAATAACAACTCCCAAAACCAGAAAAAAAAACAGATTACCCATAACAATAAGGAAGCTTCAATCCAAAAAGAGATTACTTGGGCAAAAAAACCCAAATCTGGTCATGTTGCCAACTTCAAAAGCCGATACAAAATTTTATGCCACCAGGTAAAGACTGAATGCACCAATTATCACATTAAACAAGAGGAAAACCTTCTATGCACCAATTCCACCCGCGCTTTCTACAATTTTGTAAACAACAAACTAAAAGACTCAAGATCCATCCCACCCCTGAAAGGACCTAATGGTAAAGACTGTAACGATGACACCATTAAAGCAAACCTCTTTAACACATTCTTTGGCTCCGTATTTGTAAACAGCAATGGATCATGCACAGTATTTCCTAGTCAATCCACAGACAACTATAATGAACTAATAAATATAGATTTTACAGAAGACAATGTTGAAAAAGCACTATGCAGTCTAAAACCATCTCTATCTATTGGACCAGACGGAATATGTGCCTACTTCTTTAAAAAACTATCCGCTACCATAGCCGAACCTCTGAGCATAATCTTTGAAAAATCTTTCAGGACCAGCTCCTTGCCAAACCTATGGTCACTAGCCACGGTCACCCCCCTTTTCAAAAAGGGAGGCCCCAGCCTAGTTGACAATTACAGACCAATCTCCTTATGCTGCGTCACCTGTAAAGTCATGGAATCAATTATTAACCAATCCATTATCCTCCACCTAGAGACAAACAACCTACTCTCTAATAAACAATTTGGTTTCAGAAAAAACTATCCTGTAATCTGCAACTCTTACACTGCAAAAACATATGGACTACACAACTCGATCAGGGCAAAACAATAGACGCAATCTACATAGACTTCTGTAAAGCCTTTGATTCAGTGGTACACGACAAACTACTATTAAAACTAAAATCTTATGGTATCTCTGGACACCTACATAACTGGATAGAAGTATTCCTGTCAAACAGACAACAAATGGTCAAAATTGGAAGCACCCTATCAAATTCTGTACCTGTCAACAGTGGTGTCCCTAAGGCAGTGTTCTAGGACCAACTCTCTTCATACTCTACATAAATTAAATTAAATTAAATGACCTCTGTGATCATATTAAGAGCAATTGCGTTCTCTTTGCTGATGATGTAAAGCTATTCAACACCACAGATAATTCTGCTACCCTTCAAAAAGACCTTGACTACACATCAGAATGGCAACTTCAAATCTCAACAAATAAATGCTCTGTCTTACATATTGGCAAAAAAAATAAGAAAATAAAATACCAGCTGAATAGTCAAGACCTTGTTGATGATCCAAACTCCGTCAAGGACCTTGAAGTACTCATCTCAAATGATCTAAGTGCTAGAGCCCACAGTAACTACATAGCCAAGAAGGCATTAAGAGTTGTTAACCTAATCCTACGTAGCTTTTTCTCTGGTAATATCACACTACTAACTAGAGCATACAAAACATTTGCTAGACCAATACTTGAATACAGCTCACCAGTCTGGAACCCACATTACGTATCTGATATTAACACAATAGAGAAAGTCCGGAAATATTTCACAAGGAGAGTTCTCCACTCCTCTACTCATTGCAGAATACCTTATGCCACCAGACTTGAGGTTCTAGACCTAGAAAACACAGAACTACGCTGTCTTCAGTCCAATCTAAGTATAGTATATAAAATCATACATTGCAATGTCCTACCTGTCAATGAATACTTCAGCTTCAACCATAACAATACAAGAGCACACAATAGATACAAATTCATGGTTAACCACACCAAACTTGATTGCAAGAAATACGACTTCAGCAACAGAGTGGTGAATGTCTGGTATATTCTACCTGACTCTGGTTTCTTCCCCAAACCCCAAAAACTTTAACCTTAGACTGTCTACTATTGACCTCACCCCTTTCCTAAGAGGTCTGTAGGGGTGTGTGCATAAGCGCACCAAAGTGCCTACCGTCCCTGTCCTATTGTTTCTTTTATTTTCTTATATGTATCCATCTATTTATAACTATGTTTATACTTATACCTATTATCTTGTAAGCAATTGACTAATCAAATAAATAAATAAATAATCTGCAAAATTATGGTAGACCAAACCACTTTAAGCTAAACCAGTTTAAGATTTCCTTATTGCAGTCTCCCTCCCTCCTTCCCTCTCTCCCTCTCAGTTTGGTGTAATGGTTAAGGTGCTGGACTACAATATCCCCTTCTTTACGCACAAAAGTTCACACACTTTTGACTTCACTCTAGAAAGTTAAAATATATCTATCAACATGCATTGGAACAGCCACCATAACCTTCAATGAAAGATGCTTTCATTCTATACTGGATTGCTTTAGACTATAATAGCAATAATTGTTTTAAAGAACAGTAGCCACTTGCTTTGACATTAGAACATGGCATCCTTTACCATCAATTTCTACAAAGCCCTTACTGGATTTGACAACCATAAATAAAAAATAAGAAATGCAGATAAAAGGATAGAAAGCAAATAAACAACGCTCAAGCTTGTGATCTAATGAAACAACAATCAAAGCGGTAAGCAATTTATCTAGCAATATTACTTAGCCTCGCTAATCACAGACACAAATAAAGAAGGCACAAAACCACAGAGCATGTTTCAAAGCCTACTCTTTTTTTTAAAGCAATCTATTCCAAAGTACCAACTCATGTGTAGTATGTTTACATTTTCACATCCTTGGACCATTTGCAGATACATTTTAAAAGGACTAGCATATCATCATCATGGAAAATACATTTATAAATAGTTACTAATCCTGATTGATCTTTACTACTGCCTAAAACAAAGGCAACCTGCATTAAATAACAGTTGCTGAGGAACAACTTCAGAAGAATCACTTTATGTCCTATTCGTGAGTTTTAAAATCTGATACAAGCTGCTAAATCAGAAAGCTTCTGCCTGATGCTCCAGGGCTCTTGTTAGCTTTTTATCATTTAAAGCAGTATAAAGGTAAAAAAGAACATCGTTAGATCCAATAGCATTGTTAATATGTTAATTTCTTATCATTGCCAAGAGGGTAGCTTTAACATCGAGACTTTCACTTCTTCTAAATCTTAGTAAGGGATGCTTTGGCTATAAAAGGAACAAATCATCAAGGATTTTCTAGTTATGATGTTAAATAATTCATCCTTTTCAATTATGTTCTGTGAAGCTTTCCATTCTTGAGTTTAGACACTCTAATTTCACCTATCATCTCTCCTGCTTTTCCACTGCTGATGGCAGAAGAACTGTTTTGTAAGCCATCTGGAAAATACTATCTTCCAAAATAAGACACAACTGGCACTCTCAAAAATATTTTAAATTGAAGAAAATGTAATTCCTAAATATTTTTATCCTGGAGTGGATAACCATTCGCTTCCCCAGATGTTTGAGGCTTTGAACAACATAAGCCCTGATGATTGAACATGATAGATAGAGGTAGGTCTTAAGTTACAACCATTCATTTCATGACCATTCAAAATTATAATGGCACTGAAAAAAAGTGAGTTATGACCCTTTTTCACACTTATGACCATTGCAGCATCTTCATGGTCACCTCATCAAAATTTGGATGCTTAGTAACGGGTTTATCTTTATGACAGTTGCAGGGTCCTGGGGTCATGTGATCATTGTTTGTGACCTTCTGACAAGCGTTGTCAATGGGAAAGCCAGATTCATTTAACAAGAAGTATTACTAATTTAACAACTGTAGTGATTCACTCAACAACTGTGGCAGGAATGGTCATAAAATGGGGCAAGTGTCACTTATCTGTCACACTTAGCAACAGAAATTTTGGGCTAAACTGTGATCGTAAGTTGAGGACTAACTGAATTTAGTCTAAAATACACAATGGACAGCCAGAATATTTATGTACATAACAGAACGCAAATTTTAAAATGTACATCCAATAAAGCTACTAACTTAGAGCAAAAAGCACTGTTCTAGAAACTGACCACAGGCAGGGGCAGGCTTCAAAATTTTTTGCAAGGGGTTCTCTGCCCAGTTGCTAGGTGGGCATGGCCATGGTGAGCGTGACCTAGTTGGCCTCTGCACCACAGGGTGGGGGAGTTTTTGCCCTCCCCGGGTTCTGGAGGCTTTCCTCGAGCCTCTGGGAGGGCGAAAATGGCCTCCCCGGGCTCTGGAGGCTCTCTGGAATCCAGAAACGGACCCATTTCTGGCCTTCCCAAACTTCTGGGAGGCCGGTTTTTCACTCTCCCCGAGCCTTCGCATACGCCTTTTATTTACCTGCATCCAAAACGGGCCATGTGGGAAATCCTGGGAGGGGCAGGACGGGGGGGGGCAGGCAGGAGTGGGATTTGGGGGTTCTCCAAACTGCACAGAATCTTAGCTAGGGGCTCTTCCGAACCCCTGCAAAACCCCATCAGCCCCTCCCTCGACCATAGGTATTTACTAATGTATGAGCTAATAAATCTACTTTAAGTCAGGACTCAGTAAGTACAAGAATATAGAAAGTCTTGGTCTGGTCTAGTAAAGCTTTCCTTTGAACAAAGGTTTAATTATAATACATATTAGGACAGATTTACAACCTGAAACTTTTTTTTTAAGAATGAACTATTAGAATGAGCAGCTTCAATTGTAATCTAGCAATTCTTTCCTTTCTATTGTTGAGAAACTGAAGTGTGTGAGCTTTTCAATAGCTTCTCTTAAAAGCAATAGCATTTTTAGAGATAACCAAACAGCAATTGCCAAATAAAAGAGCTGATTCCAACGGGCTTTTTTTGGCTCATTCTTGATTCTCACACTGTGTTCCACATGTTCCTCAAGGCACATAAAACTCATACAGTATAATTTCTAATCATGAATAACCCTAGCACCACAGGGCGGAAAGAAGAATGTGATGGACTTCGTCCACAGGAATTTGTAAAATGTAATTATTGGCATGATCTGTGGAAAAAGTACAATTTATCATCGCCTTCAAAATGTGTGAGATAATCCTTAAAAAGATAATAAATAGAATGGTGCTATATTTATGACCCAAACTTTAATGTATCATTTGATCTTTACATATGATTCATTCAGCCTTTCAGCATGGGTTCTGACACATCATTACCCAAATGGAATATAGCTTTATGGAATTTGTTTCCAAGTGCAATTCAAGTTGCTGGTATTGTTATCTCTAAAGTCCTGTACAGTTTAGGATATGGGTAACTACATACCACTTTCTCTTTGTGATCCTAAGCATTAAGGAGTGTTATCTGCAGGAATCATGGGATTAGGCCTTTGCACACATCCCTCCTTTTTCTAAAGTAGCATCTCTCCTTTCTGGAATTTGGTGAGTGATAAAAACTTGGCTGTTCTAGCAAGCTTTCAGGATCTGATGAACTACATTTGTTCCCTCCTGGAGGGTGAATGTTTACATATGTTCAAGCTGTCCTTTAGTGTCTGAGTAATTTATACTGGCACTATTGTGTACTGCTTCAATTATATTAGTGCCTGTAGAATAGAAAGCTGCTCAGATGTGCTATGCCTCAAGCAGCAAGCAAGATGGATGGGTGGGTGGATGGGTAGATGAATGGATGGATACATGAATAAATGGAATGGGATGGGATGGAATAGAATGAATGAATGGGCTACTAGATAA
This sequence comes from Naja naja, assembly GCA_009733165.1. Taxonomy (NCBI): domain Eukaryota; kingdom Metazoa; phylum Chordata; class Lepidosauria; order Squamata; family Elapidae; genus Naja; species Naja naja. The sequence continues at coordinate 122,101,476 of CM019151.1, read as the reverse complement.
GGAACTTTTACTTGCTATTTCTTAATGAAGGTTCCTCTATAAAGTTGTATAACTATTTAATACTGCCTGAGAAGTGAGGCAATCACATGAAATACTAATCTACTAGTACTAATCTACTGATTATTCACTAATTCAGAACTATGTCTCTATATCTCACAATGAATACCTCAGTCAATGTGAAATGTCAAACTAATATACAAAGTTTTATCTATACTATACTAACTATGCTACAAACAAGGCACAATCCACAAAGAAGTATAACGCATATAAATGAAACACCTTCAACAACTTCTTTGCTCTTTCAAACCCACATAGATGCCTAAAATTAGATAGCTGTTTCAATTCTGAGAGTGTATTTTAGATTCTAATTAAAATGTTTGTGTTAATTATTTACAGATATTTTAACAGGTGATAATATTTTCTGCATTCACTACTTTTAAATATGAAAATATTTCAGACTGATTTTTCCCAAAGGAGAAGTCAGGGCTGCAGATACTTGGATATTTTATTCCAGGAAAAGAAAATGTTAATTTAGAATATGAAACAAGAGTTCCCTTTCAAACAAGTATATACATCTATTAGAATTCACCTTTTCCTTTGAGACCCCTCTCACAGTATGGACTTTATTATTTTTAAAGTTGGGTCATTTTAAGCCAATTTTGTAGTACTATTACTTCCAAAGATTACTCGAGCAGCACTTTCCAGAAATTCATTTTAAAGCATTTGTTCTGCATTTAATCAGGCTTGTATATATTCTAAATAATTTCACCTCAATGGAACAATTGAGAATACATTCAGAATTTTGGGCACGTTTTAGCATCAGAACTTGGACATACTTATGAGTGTTAAATCTGGCAAAATTCTGCCAATTAACATCCACAGTTTTATCCTTGTTTGGATTCCTCTGCCAATAACTCCACCAATATACCATAGGCTTCAGGCAGCATTTATTGATTCCATTTCTGCTTAAAGCTTTAAGCTCCCATACACGCGCTATCTGTGTGCAAAACCCAGATTTCAGAACTTAATTAAAAGTGTATGTAATGAATTACTTATCCATCTTTATTTCAATGCTATACAATGAACCAGTGGTGCAGTAAACTCTTACAGCAAAAGCTCAAAGTAACTAGACATATATAATGTACAAACGTATTAGGAGATCAAGTTCTGGAAAGACAAAATGTCATAAATAGTTGGCAGTGAAGGGCTGCAGAAAAGAAAATTAAAGGCAAAGGAAATGAGCAAAAGGCATAAGAAGACAGCAACCCTAACAATACTATTGGAAATCTGTTTCTGCATAATTATAGTTACCAGTTACAGTCATCCTTTTCAAATACAATGCTCTCTTGCAAGTTACAGTGAATTTAAACATTATCTAATTTCTAGAAGGATCAGTGATGGGATTCAAAAAATTTTACCATCGGTTTGGTGGGTGTGGCTTGGTGGACACGCTTTGCATGCGTGTATACACTTAGCACAGGTGCAGAGGCATTCCAACTCACCTCCTGCAAGCCTGCACTTTCCCAGTCACTTCAGCAGCTGCCGCGCGGCACTCTGCTGTGCCGCGCAAAGCAGTTGTGCTTCAAGAGGAGATAAAGGTGAGTATGGGAGCCCGGACAGGCGGATGGGCCCAACAGCAGAGCGGCAGAGAGAACCAGTTCGGTTGCTCATTGGCGCTACCAGCTCGGCAGAACCACAGAGAAGGAACATATGGCACGGGTCCCCAACCCCTGGGCCGTGGCCCACTATCGAGCCATGAGCTGTTCGGAACCGAGCTGTGGAAGCGGTGGGTGAGCACATGCACATGCATCCCCACTTGCACAAAAAGTGGTGAATGCACTCCATTTGTGCAAGAGGCTGGTGCATGTGCCCACCGGTCATGCAAATGGAGCTGCATGCGTGAGTGTGCTTGCCTGCTATTCGCACGGTATTATCCTCTCTACCTCCCCAACAGTCCACAAAGCCGGAAAAGTTGGGGAACTCTGTCGTATGGCATTAACTCACTGTTGATAATTTTATGAAAATGTTTATCATTATTTGCCCTTTCAAAAAAGCTTTAAAAAAATCACTGAAGACCATGGCTTCTGCAATTCTTCCCAGCTCTTTATCATCAGTCCTATAGGGAGCATCTATATTCTGTGTAAAAAAAAAGCATTGTGTCTTTGTCAATTTCTGTTTGTCCCTTGAGTTCCATAACTATACATTGAGCCACTGTTCAAAACTACAATGGCATTCAGTGAGAGATTTATGGTTGGTTCTCAAGTTGAGGCTGTCCCAGCAACCCTCCCACCCAGTTATGTTATCATGATTTAGGCACTTTGCAACCAGTTCACAATTGTGATGGTCCCAGTGTCCCAGTAATGTGATGGTCATTTTTTACCTTCGCTGCCGACTTTCAAAAAGCAAAGTCAAAGGGAAGCCAACAAGAGGTTGTAAATGGCCATCATGTGATGTCGTGCCCAATGCAAGTTGCATCCTACAACTGCAATTACTGGAACTTCTATCGTAAGTCTCTGCAGCCATGTAACATTTTACTGTTGCGTTGCTTAACAGAAGAGTTTCTGTTCCCAACCTCTATCACCAAGCAAGAACTACCTATTTGTGTGTATGTTTACCCTGGGACATGTGCAATAGGCTGCAGTGCATATAATCTCATCTGGATCAGGTGACCAGAAAGTAGGAGTGACTCAGAATGGCAGTGATCAGTATTATGAGCTACTGCAAAATTGTCTCTTCCAGACAAATGCAAAGAAATAAATTCTTCTATAATATTTTATCTGTAACTCCAGCCAGATATGGCCCATTTTTAATGGAAATCTTTCTTTTTTGCAAACTTCTCCTATCACACCATTTTGTTATCCTGCTGATCAACGTAGTCAAAGGCCCTTTATATCACTGAGTTGGAAAAAAACAACAGGGCCATATCTGCATATCAGCCATAGTAATACGGTGGCTGTTTTTCCCTGTAAGAAAAAATTATTCATGCATTTAAACTTGTGTATCTTCCCTTTGAAAATTCAAACCATTTTACAAAATAATATATCCTTATTTTATCCCCAAATAACCCCAAAAAGTAGCTGAAACTAGGAAAGTATGATATTGAACAAGTCAGTGATCACTATGGTCAAATGGGAATTTGAAATTGGTTTTCACGGGACATAGGTCTGGCAAACAAATATATCCATTTATATACACCCATCCCCCTCAAATATACAGACATGTACGCTTCTCATTGCACTGTTTTTTAATCACAACTCTTTGCTGCATCTTCCCTTCAAGAAAAAAAATAAAAAGTTGGCAAAGGAAGGTTATAGATCCTGGGTTGGGACAGGATTTTTGTCAACTGGAGGACAGGCAGGACACTGCCATGCTAGCAATGGGAAGACTGACTAAATAAGCAAACAGCACTGAGTTAGTAGCAGAGTGTACTGCAGCAGTTGAAGGTAACAGAAGAAATGGCTGGGTTGGAAGCATTGGGACATTGTGGGAAATAAATGGCTAGGATAGTGAGGAAGATGAGGTGCCCAAATATGGAAAAAGGAAGAGAAATATTGAGGGTGGGAAAATGAGACTGTTGCAACTTTATCCAAAAACAAAAGACTAATCCTGGATATTTCAACTTATTCCAATTTTAACCCAAATTTGTGTGTGTGTGTGTATGTGTGTGCGCGTGTGTGTACGTACTAAGTATGGAGTAGCGCTATCTGTAATACACTAAGGTTTTTAACTTTTCTTGAAAAAGAAGCTAAGAGACATAACAAGTATACTTAAGTGCAATTATATTTGAAGATAAGAAAAGGAAAGAAAAAGGAAATTGGCAGCAAGAGAGGTCAATAAATTAGTACATGAGAGCCTGTAAATTTAGACAATAATAGACAGCATGTGCCCTGTTGGGTCACCCCTTCAGATATATTTCCTAACCTAAGCAGAGAAATAATTGATCAAGGGCAGGAGAAAAAGAAGAGGGATCAGGAAAGACTTTGACTTCCTAATTTAGTTTCCTTGTAAGAATCTGGCAGGAAGCATCAGAAATTCCTTCCCTTCCCAGCAGGTAGGTAACTGCTGGGGATTCTGAGACTGGCTGGGAAACTGTCCTGGAACATTGAAAATAAGGATTATGTGACTGTAGCAGTCCAGCAGTAGTCCTGAAGTAGGCACGACTTTCCCAAATTTAATTCCCTCAAGAGTCATGGATCTCCAATTTTGGATACATTCTGTAAATTAGCCCATCTGGTTCAAAAAAGGTTGCCCTCTGATGTATCATTTCACCCAGATAATGGTAAAGAGTTTTAGTAATATACGTAGGTAAGGTAAATAATGTGTATATTTTTTCTTGTTGAAGTTCACTTTGCATTGCAATGTATTAATAAACATTTTGGTTTACAGTGCATAAAAAGTCTGAGCAATAAACAAGACCATCAGGACATCAAGCTTACTTTCCAATTAATGTATGGGATTTCAAAAATATGAGAAATATTATTCCATATTATATGGTTACAGCTCAGTGAAGGATGCAACACTGCTTTGATGAATTAATGCATATTAGAATATGAAAAGAATGGTCCAATACATATTTGGTACTCAAAACAGGAAATCTTGACAAAAAGGGATGAAAAAATATGACTCAGAAAATGAGCAGAAACAGTGAATCCCTCTATAATAAATATAAATCTACATTCTATGGCAGCAAAACTTTCAATAAGTATCTATTGACTTAAAAGGTCATTGATCAAAATGTAGGCAAATTTCAAGGCAAGCTTACAGAGAATATTACAGTGAAGAAATCCTAAATCTGAATTACAAAAATTATTAAATTGGCAATAATTGAGAAAAACAGTATTTTAAAAGAATAATAGTTTAATCTAAGTTAAGAACAAGTCATGAGTGTTTTAAATTAGGCCAAATTACATTCCAAAAGACAGCCTGCAGTTATGATTATATATGCATCATGTATTAGGCATGATGCATTAAGAACATATTGAATCCAGACATAGACCAAATACACCCACTGAAATCATTGAGTCTTAAGTTGGTCTCATACTTAGCCAGTACCACTCATTGAGAGTGGCCTGTCCCATACATGATTAAGCTTGAATCCAACACAATTATGTTATTCAACTCTGGGGGAGAAATACAATTTCTTGTTTTTTCCATAAAACTGCATGTAAGCCAACTGGAAGCACAATGAAACATCATAGTGACAGAAAACCTCTCCTGCCAAATTACTTTTGGATTAAGGATATCTTTCTAAAATATGACAGCTGGCTTGTATTATGGCACATTATATGATCCAAAGTACTGCTTGAACCTCTTCTCTGTTTTTCAGCTGTTAACTTACACAAGGTAATCAAACTCTATCACAAAAGTAGAATAAATATACTCAGAGATTTTTTTAATCTTAAGAATCACTATTAATATTCCCTTTGATGAACTGGTAGCCAAAAGAAAAGCCTAAATTACTAAATATTTTTTGTGCAGTCAAATCTAGTTCACTTATTGTTCACTAATCTGTTTCACTAAGAACAACTAACAAGTTGAGGCTAACTCATTATCAATAGCTATGGGAAAAACAGTAGCATTGATAAAACTCATCTTCAGCATGCAGAAATTCATAATCCATTGTCCTAAAATGTACTGTCTAAAAGATGAATTTAGGTATTCCCACATTCACAAAAGAAAGAAATTCACAAAATTTCATGCAAGCAGAGATGGAGATGTTTTAAAAGCTTGTGGAAATTATGGTGTGTGTGTGTGTGTGTATGTATATGTATATATGTATGTATGTATGTATGTATATGTATAAGCTGCTCAAAAAAATAAAGGGAACACTTAAACAACACAATGTACAGTAGTTGAATGTGCTGACAACAAAATCACACAAAACAATGGAAATCAAATTCATCAACCCATGGAGGTCTGGATTTAGAGGTACACTCAAAACTAAAGTGGAAGAAAACACTACAGGCTGACCCAACTATGATGTAATGTCCTTAACACAAGTCAAAATGAGGCTCAGTAGTGTGTGTGGCCTCCACGTGCCTGTATGACCTCCCTACAACGCCTGGGCATGCTCCTGATGAGGTGACGGATGGTCTCCTGAGGGATCTCCTCCCACGCCTGGACTAAAGCACCCCCCAACTCCTGGACAGTCTGTGGTGCAACGTGGCATTGGTGGATGGAGCGAGACATGTCCCAGATGTGCTCAATTGGATTCAGGTCTGGGGAATGGGTGGGCCAGTCCATAGCATCAATGCCTTCGTCTTGCAGGAACTGCTGACACACTCCAGCCACATGAAGTCTAGCATTGTCATGCATTAGGAGGAGCCCAGGGCCAACCACACCAGCATATGGTCTCACAAGGGGTCTGAGTATCTCATCTCGGTACCTAATGGGAGTCAGGGTACCTCTGGTGAGCACATGGAGGGCTGTGCGGCCCTCCAAAGAAATGCCACCCCACACCATTACTGACCCACTGCCAAACTGGTCATGCTGGAGGATGTTGCAGGCAGCAGAAAGTTCTCCACGGCATCTCCAGACCGTGTCACATCTGTCACATGGGCTCAGTGTGAACCTGCTTTCATCTATGAACAGCACAGGGAACCAGTGGCAAATTTGCCAATCTCGGTGTTCTCTGGCAAATGCCAAACGTCCTGCACCGTGTTGGGCTGTAAGCACAACCCCCACCTGTGGACATCATACCACCCTCATGGAGTCTGTTTCTGACCGTTTGAGCAGACACATGCACATTTGTGGCCCACTGGAGGTCATTGTGCAGGGCTCTGGCAGGGCTCTTCCTATTCTTCCTTACACAAAGGCGGAGGTAGCGGTCCTGCTGCTGGGTTGTTGCCCTCCTACGGCCTCCTCCACGTCTCCTGATGTACTGGCCTGTCTCCTGGTAGCGCCTCCATGCTCTGGACACTACGCTGACAGACACATCAAACCTTCTTGTCACAGCTCGCATTGATGTGCCATCCTGGATGAGCTGCACTACCTGAGCCACTTGCGTGGGTTGTAGACTGTCTCATGCTACCACTAGAGTGAACGCACCGCCAGCATTCAAAAGTGACCAAACCATCAGCCACAAAGCATAGGAACTGAGAAGTGGTCTTTGTCACCACCTGCAAAACCACACCTTTATTGGGGATGTCTTGCTAATTGCCTATAATTTCCACCTGTTGTCTCTTCCATTTGCACAACAGCATGTGGAATTGATTGTAATCAGTGTTGCTACCTAAGTGGACAGTTTGATTTCATAGAAGTGTGATTGACTTGGAGTTACATTGTGTTGTTTAAGTGTTCCCTTTATTTTTTTGAGCAGTGTGTATGTATATGTGTGTGTGTGTGTGTATACACACACACACACACACATATATACTGTAACAATTGAACCAAATTAAATACAGATTTTTAAAAAATGATGGAATCTGTACTTTTTTTGAGGAGCGGTTCATTAATAAAATGCTATATTGAAACAGTAGAAGGCAAGCATTTGCATTTATTATATAGCATACTAACATATGATGATGTTGCATAGTCACTCAAGTTTAGATTGAATTTGGCATTTTTATCCATGTATTGATTTCTTCCCAAGGACCTGGGATAGACAAATGTAGTTGTTTAATGATATTAAAACTATTGTCAGAAGATGTAAGCTGTTCCAAGTACAGCTGGCTTTTGAAATTGACTGGTGATTTTGTCAATGGTGATGGTGTTCCCATGGTGCTCCAGATGTTTTAGGATTGCACCTTAGATGCCTCTCACTACCTTTGCACTCTTTTGCCACAGTCATTCTAATTCTATTTGTAGGACTTTGCATTTTGTTATCTTCTCCATTGTTCTCCACTTCTATTCTTCAAGTTCTGCTTCATCCATTAACTAGACTATTTTTGCCTTTCTTATCAACAGTTGTTAAGCCTGGGCCGTTCTTTGGCAGATATTATTTTATTAAACTCTGGGCAGTTTGCAACATTCAAACAAAGAAATCAGAATTACAACTTACTATAATAAGATACCCCAAGAAAACAGATGAAGAACTTAAATCATGGCATGGATGTTGAACAATTCTTCATACATGAAAATCAGCCAATTTCTCCTGCACTTCTTAGCTGGTAATACTGGGCAACTTTCAGAGTCAAGCACAGGGCTAGAGTCAACATATGGCTAAATTGCATAACTTCGCATTCAAAAAGATGAGCAGAATCTACTAGAATATGTCACCCTCACTTTACTCATATTTAAATCCTACTAATTTCAATTGTAAATGAGTATAAGACTACAGTAGCTATTAATACATACTCAGATACATACACCGTGACAATTTTAAAATCTTACATCTGCAAAGATAGTCAGTAAATCAAATTTTGACTAAGACAGGTACAAGATTTTAAATAATAAGCAAAAAAAGGCATGATTTTCCAGATAACGTTGTTCTAAATCATTATAACCTAATGGTTATAAGATCAATCTTGTTGGTCTAGGTCCTAGACCAGCCGTGGGCAAACTATGGCCCGGGGGCCAGATCTGGCCCGTTCTGCTGTTCTATCCTGCCCGCGGAGGCGAAAGAGCGGAGGGTTCTCTTGCTACGTGAAGTAATCTAACTTTGAATTTATATTAGTTCACACAAACACTCCATCCATGCTTTTGTTCCGGCCCTCCGGTCCAGTTTAAGAACCCATTGTGGCCCTTGAGTCAAAAAGTTTGCCCACCCCTGGTCTAGACTCTAGGACAAGACTCAAAGCCTGCAACTTCATTATGAATGGGTTTTTTTTTTCATTACTAAACATAATGCTGAACATTACTGACTGGAATAACTTTTATAGGACAGGTAGCAATAGATTTAAAAGCTATGATATAAAATGGTTGCAAAGGATTGCTTAACAAAAGATGTTAGCTATTTAGTCATTAGCAATAAATGTGATAACCATTGTATGTAAAATATATGCCCACCTTTTTCTGTTAAGAGATTCAGAACACTGCTTGCAAAAGTTGAAAACATTATTGCATTCCTAACTTAATAATTCTTACATGAAAAATTGATCTGCATTCACTGGATCCTTGTAATACTTACAATAGTTCATTTAGTGACCGTTCAAAGTTACAACGGCACCGAAAAAGATGAGTTATGTCCATTTTTCAGACTTATAACCGTTGCAGCATCCTCATAGTCATGTGATCAAAATTTGACCGCTTGGCAACTGGCTCATATTTATGATGGGTGCAGTGTCCCAGGGTCATGTGATTCCCTTTTGTGACCTTCTGACAAGCAAAGTCAATTGGGAAGCCATATTTATTTAACAACCATGTTACTAACTTCACAACTGCAGCAATTCGCTTAACAAATGTGGCAAGAAAGATCGTAAAATGGGGCAAAATTCACTTAAACATCTCACTTAGCAACAGAAATTTTGGGCTCAATTGTGGTTGTAAGTTGAGGATACTACACATGAAATCAGGATTATATCCTTTTGCCCAAGCAGGCGAAGGCCAAAGCAAAAGCCAAAATTGAACCATAGTATTCTTTGTTTTCACAAGTTTTGAAAACACTTCAATCCTCAGTCAGAAAGAGGACCGTTGAATAATCATGGATATCTTGGGTGGAAACTGATCAGAGAGGAAAATGCAACTGTATCAGTGATTTCACACTCACCAAGTATAATATGCACTGACACATTGCCCTTCCTAAGCTGTTTGTCACACAGAGGATGCCACAAATGATACAGGACACACACAAAAGCCATAAATGACATTTAAACTATCTAGGCTGAGCTCTCTTACTGGGTATTTTGGATGTCTCCCTGAATTTGGGGTGAATGGCTGATGATATGAAATGACTTCAATTTTTTAGAATAAAACTGGATAGGAGAGAGCTTCTCTACTCTAAACCTTTGAAATGGCAAAAAGTCAGTCCCCTTCTCTCTCTCTTTCATATGAATAAAGGAAAAAAATGTACTTTGCATAAATTAAATATAAACTTGATTAAATATGTTTGTGTCTCTGCAATGACATTTAGAATAGGAAGTATTCGTGTTCTGTTTTAAAAAGAAAAACTCTTTCAAATGCAATTTGAAGCTGTCAAGTCAATCTCCTTTACAGATCTTTTAAATGTCACATACCTTCGAAAGGGGATGGCTGATTCCATTGCAAATGTGTGACTGAAAACAGTCCATGCTAAATCAAGAATTTATTAAAATATGCCACTGACATTTATATTGATTAAGCCTAGCCCTTTCACTTTCTCGCTTTTGAAAGAAATCATTTCAAAAGAAGTGTCACAGCATCTTGTATTATATCTTACTGTACTTAAAATAATTCTCAAGTACAACTATAACTAGGCACTATACACACAACTTCTTCATGAAACACAGCTGCATGAAAAGAACATGCTGCTAATTCTGCCTAGAGATTAATGTGAAATTATATTATGAGGACTAGGTGGGTGTTCCTTTACAGTTTTTCCCCAGCATCCTTGGAAATTTACAGCCAAAAATTTTAACTGCACTTAATATAAATCAATTATAGAGCTATACTTAATGGCTTTAAATAGAAGACTATATTAATCATAATACTGTGAAGAAAAAACTAGCACTGCTTGTAACAGACACAATATTATTAGTGAACATTTCTATGCAGTTCATAATATTAGCATCTAAGAGTCCAGCTATCTACATAGATTTAATAAGGCAATACTCAAGATGATAAAATATAAGGAGATGGTACATTTTAAAAGTTATTACAACTTACAGCCCCCAAGACAGTTATGATAACCTCATTCAACTATATTTTAAAATTTATTCTCTCTTTAGTTCAATCTTTTAAGTATGCAGTGGGTTATGATTTACAACAAACTAGGGAATGTGAAGTATTTCCTTGCCTCATCACCTACAAGTACTGCCAACCTGTAACAACTATCAAGATGAATTTTAAAAAAGCCTTTTTTGCATTAATTGCTTTCCATAGAATTACTGCTATAGATCATTTTCATATACAGGATTATACCAGGACCCCAAAAGTCTGTTGCTGAATCCAAGAGTCTCTTTGTTTGCTACTAAATCTATAACAAAGTGTGAGAGGTTAACTATTATTTCAAGATTAATCTCTTTGTACTCTATAATTACTCACTGGGATGTGTGAAAAGGGTTAATTCCCAGCTAATTAAAAGGTGTTGCTTAGCGCCCTATGGAAAGACATCATAAAATAAACCATCAGTTCTATATACTGTTAAATGTTAATCATCTCCAAAAGATTACTAATAGAAGGCATAATAGCAGACTGAGCTGGCAGAGAGGTTACATACAAAAAAAGAGCCCTAATCTCACTCACATTTTATAATGTTTATTGAATCTTCTGCTTTGCCCAAAGGTCTGGAATATTGTGCAATTTATAGATAAATGACACTGAATTCCGGAGCCCTATTCACCTATTTGTTAAGCATGAATGTCAAGAAGTAAAGAGCGGTATAACATAGAATAGTTATTTCTCTTGATGCAATAATCTTCTTCCCTTAGCTTAGAAAATGTGTTGGCTTACCTGAGATGTCCATCGTTAGCTGCTAGAGACTCCACAACAGGGTAAACTCCGCCTCCTTCATCATCAGACTGAGTCTGCAAAACTGTTTAGACCCGCCCATTGCCGTGGTTACCCAGCTTTCGGTGAAGTGGACTTGACAGACGTGACTTAGCTCTGTAAAAACAATAGTCCCACCCAAACCTAGACCAGACGTCAGTAGGGTGGGGCTAGACTAGGGTGGGGCTAGACACTTTGCCAGCTAATGAGAATAGGCGTCTCAGGTAAGCTAACATCCTTTCTCCATTAAGCTGCTGCGAGAGTCCAGGACAGGGACATACCAAAGCTGGCATATCCATGGGAGGGCCTAAATCTGGTCCAGATCTCCCTGCCTCATGTGCACCCTCTGGAGCACCCTTCTGCCGAAGACAGCTTCAGCAGAGGCGAAGTTCTCCAAATGATAGTGCCAGATAAACAGGGAGGGCGAAGACCAAGTGGCAGCCTGGCAGACCTCTTCTATGGAGGCCCTCCTTAGCCCAAGACGTCATTGTAGCCACCCTCCTTGTGGAGTGAGCCATCAGTCCACGGGTCACTAGAAGAGCCGGAGTCTCGTAAGCTGTAGAAATGCAGGATCGAATCCACCTGCTCATTGTCGGTGGACTGGCCCTGTTGCCTAAGGTAGTGGGCTGGAAAGACACAGAAAGTGATTCCGTTTTTCGAAGGTAGAGGTCCTTTTGATATATATACCGAGCACCTTACGCACATCCAGAGTGTGCCACTTTTTTCCTAGTACATGACTAGGGTTAGAAAGAAGTCCAGTAATACCAGCTCCTGAGCTCTGTGGAACCATGAATTAGTGGTTAACCATGGATAGTGGCAATCACCCTGGAAGAGTATTTGTCCTTTCTCAAAGATTCCCACTCAAGTGTCAGATGGCCAGCTGGAGCCATTGCAGCTCCGGATGGACCAGAGCCCCTGGCTGAGGGAGATTTTATTGGGAGGAATCCTCCAAGGTCGAATCACTGACAGGTTCACCAAGTCCGCAAACCAGGTCCACCTGGGCCAATGGAGAGCCAGGAGTAAAATCTCCACCCTCTCCACCGCTTCTTCCTGATCACAGGAGGAATAAGAGGAAGAGGTGGAAAGGCGTACAGGAGTCCCGGTGGCCACTGGCTCCAGAGGACATTGATCCCCTTTGCCCCCAGCGCAGCAAACCTGATGAAGTACCTGGGCAGCTGGGTGTTGTCTAGAGTGGAGAACAAATCCGTGGCTGGAAGGCCTAATATCTCTGTCAGCTCCCTGAATATGGACGGGTGAAGACACCATTCTGAGTGGTCAACCTTGGCTCTGCTGAGGCAGTCTGCCTGCACATTGTCAAACCCGAAATGTAGTCCGCCCTGAGGGACAAAAGGTGCCTCTCCACCCAAAGCCCCAAACTCTCGACCTCCTGCATGAGGATCCTGGACCTGGTAACCTCTTGCCGGTTGATGTGGGCCTTGGCGGCCACATTGTCCATCAATATTAGGATGTGGCCCTGCAACCCTGTCCCATAACTGTCTGTGGGCTAGGTGGAAGGGCCTAAGCTCCAGCCAGTTGATTTGCCGAGACCTGTCTGACTGAGACCACCGACCTTGTGCCATCTCTGACTGTAGATGCGCCCCCCCAACCATAAAGGCTGGCATCAGTGGTAATAATCGCACGGCTGGGCTCCCTGAACAGATGGTCTGTTGGTGGCCTGGGACTGCCACCAACGGAACAATTGAATTACCGAGTGAGGGACCCGGACCTTGATCAATGAGTGGCTCCTGCCTGACCTTTGGTAGGGTTGCAGGAACTTCTGCAGAGACTGGGAATGCAGTTGAGCCCATGGAACTATGGCTATACAGGAAATCATCTTTAGGCAAGCTGATTAGAGGACCATGGCAAGCATACAACCTGTTTTGTATGGGACATATTTCCCATTACTAGTTTTCTACAGAATGCTTTATGAAACTTGTATAAAGGTAATTATCAATAAACAAAATACACATAATTCAAACAGTTTGTTTAATTGGATCTAGGCATTCTGAAGCTTAAATATATTTAAGATTGCAACCCCAAAATTAGACTCAGTTGCCTCCATGAGGATTTACTAATAACTATAAGCTATTTCCAAAAGGTCATTGCCTTTTTTGAACCTTTATCTCATTATATAAAAGCAAAATACCACTCATGCATCATCATAAAATCTCCAGAACTGTAAAGCCAACAAATGTGAAATTTGGCACGTATGTTCCTCTTGGCTTCTAGGTGCTGACAAAGAAAGGATTTTTGAAAATGACCATCAGAGCATTAGTATTTCGTATATTATTATTATTAACATGCTCTGATGCTAAGAAGTTCTACTCCCCCTCCCCACCTGAAAAGAAATCTGTTCCAAAACACAAGCAGAGGAGTTTCAGTTTCAGTTTTACTTTCACACCTCTAAGCAGCTTTAGTACAGAACAGTTGAACTAAGCCATGCCCAGGCTCCTTGCTGTCTCCTTCTTGCTCACACAGCAAATACTGTTTCACTTTCCAAACAGCCCTGAACTCTCTCACACACTGACAGGATGCTAGCCAGATGAATACCAATGGATGCTGGTAGGCAGAGGCAGAATTTTTCCCCCTTATTTTCCTTCCCAAAAACTAAGCCCAACCACAAAGTTTTGTAGCAAAGCATGGGTATAGAGCTAGTTAAGTTTGATTTTAAAAAACCACCTCTATTGGAATCTTAAAATTAAAATCAATATTGAAGTTAAATTGATTTAAGAGTATTTACTTGGATTGCTTATATATCTAAATTTGACTTCTAAGCTTGATTTTTTTCAATCTGAATCTTGGTAGCCAGTGATCCATAATGGAGTTAGGTTCAAAACATTATTTCACTTAGAATTTTCACCTATGAATAACGGCTAAATAGTCAACAAAACTGAATATCAGAGCCCAAAATGGCAAACAGCATCAGGCTCCCAGAGGAAATATGAATAGTGACGCCTAGAGAGATTTCCACAGAGTACTCAATTCCTGCTTAGGTTTATATTGATTGGCTAATTACAATGCGTCAGTGCTTTCATGAATACAGAATTCTGATATAATTGCATTAATAAGAAAAAACGTATTTCTTTAGGTGCAACTTTAAACAAAATTTTAAAAAATACCCTCATTTGGTTCTGTAACTAATGGATAATGGCACTACTGCAGAATAAACTAATGCACTGGATAAACAGTGCTGTAGAAAGCAATCTAGTCTGCTTTCTAGTTTCTTTTTGGTGGCAACAAATCAAAAAGTTGACTACTATACTGGAGAAATTTAAGGAGAATCTATTTTCAAGTGTGAAAAGTTGGCGACTCTGAGAATATATGATGCAGAAATAAGGTATCATGGGAAGAAACAGGCAAACAAAGGTCATGTTTCTAGAGAAAGGTTACTCCAAACAATAGCGGGAACAAATTTCATCTACTTTCTATTAAAACAAAAGGTCAATGTAAGTTAAAGATAAGAAAGGCCAATTCATTGTGATATTTATGATCTAACATGAGTAGGACATGCCAGAAGTAAAAGTAAAAAAAGATTGGTCAATTAATGCACTCAAAGAAAGAGGGAACTAACTATAGGTCAGAGCCATGACTTCAAAAGTTCCTATCTTGTCAATTAAAACTAAAAAAAAATAACAGCAAAGCAAGGCTAAACGATTACTTCCCCAGATGGAACAGATTCTCCTCCCGGCCTAATTTACCTCCTAACCTCAAAGATTTTCTTTAAGAATGTACGGCAAATCCATCTTTTTTTACTTTAAGGAAAACTCAATATAGCAAAAATTTTCAAACCTCTTCTTTGAAGTTTTAAGTCCCACCTGACAACATAACGTAGTTGTTGTTTTTATTCAGATCATGGCCTTTCCTTATTTAGATACTCATTCTTTAAAACAAGTTATTTTAGCCAACAATAATCATCTTAGAACAAATTGACTACAGCTGTAGGGACTTGCATTACAAAAAAAGTGTGATTTTATTGTTTTTTTTGTAAACAACTGAAAATGCAGCTAATCAATTTCTCAATCTGAATATTACTATATCAATATTTATTACGTCGTGCTGGACTTGGGGAAAATACAGATTTAAGATCCATTACATCCCACCATATATTTTATTTGATAATTTACTTGCAGACTTCATATTAAATTTAAACAATACTTTTTACTTATAAATTGCATTGTTTACAGACTTATTCTCGTGCAGGTAAATACAAAAAAGAAAATAATAAAATTAAGTATTTTAAATGTAAAAGGGGGTGTTGGTGCTTACCTGATACGCCCATTCTCTGTGAGCTGTGAAGAGCATCCAGACATGGGAGGTGCTTTCTTCTCTCGTCTGATAGGCTGAGCTGAATTCTGAGGACACTCCTCCTTGAGGCTCCTCCTTAGTGTCCCCAGTTTTGGCAAAGACAAAGTCATTCTCCTTCATCTCTGCTCTGTAGACTTGGCTGGAATTGGACTCACACCAGACGGACTCTGGGTGGGGCTGGATGCTCTTCACAGCTCACAGAGAATGGGTGTAACAGGTAAGCACCAACGCCCCTTCTCCAGATGAGCTGTTCAGGGCATCCAGACATGGGACATACCAAAGCTTGGTGTGTCCTACGGGAGGGTCTCCGTCTGGTTGGAGTCCCCTCTTGTTACGTGTGAATCCGTTGTAATACACGTCTGCTGAAAGCTGCTTCAGCGGAAGCAAAAACATGCAGTTTATAGTGCCTTATGAAAGGCAACGGTGAAGCCCATGTTGCTGCCCTACAAATTTCTTCGATCGATGCTTGCGTAGCCCAAGCAGCTGATGTTGCGGCACTCCTAGTTGAATGTGCTGTAATGCCTGTAGGTACAGGCAATGACTGAGTCTCGTAAGTCTTTGCAATCGTGGTTCGTAGCCACCTGCCCACTGTCAATAATGTGACCTTCCTGCCTTGAGTAGCTGGTTGAAAAGAGACAAAGAGCGCCTCCGACTTCCTAAAAGATGCAGTCCTGTCTATATAAATTCTGAGTGCATGTCTCACATCTAATAGATGCCATTGTTGCTCTAGACCATGAGATGGCCTAGAACAGAAGTTGGGGAGTATCAACTCCTGAGCTCTGTGGAAGGTCTAATTAATTTTGGGAATGAAGATTGGATCTAGATGAAAGACAACTCTGTCAGAATGGAAAGTGCAGAGATCTTGTTTCACTGACAGGGCGGCTATTTTGGAAATTCGTCTTGCAAATGTTATCGCTACTAAGAACACCACCTTGTACATAAGTAGATAGAGACTCGTGGTTCTCAGAGGCTCAAAGATTGCTTTGTGAGTGCTATGAGAACCATGTTTAGATCCCAGGTGGGGTATCTATGGACCACTGGAGGTCTTAAATTAGTGGCCCCACAGAGGAAACTGTATTCTTGGGTGATGAGCGATGGATCTTAGGTCACCACAGTTAATGACCAAGGCTAGAGCCTCCACCTGCCTACACAAAGTGTTTGGTGTGAGTCCTTTGTCCAAACCTTCCTGAAGAAAGTCCAGTATTTGTGCCACTGATGGAGAGATGGGGTCTATTTTCACCTTGTCACACCACCTGCAGAAGATGTTCCAGGTGGTGTTGTATATCCAGTTCATGGAAGGATGTCTGGCCGCTTAGATCGTAGAGATGACTTTACTGGAGAGTTTCTCGCCTTTCAGACGTCTCCACTCAAGCACCGTATGGCTACATGCAGCCATTGTGGCTCCAGATGTTGAATTGGACCCTGTGCGAGCGAGACTCTGTCCGGCGGGATTCTCCATGGGTCTGATATTGATAGATCCCTGAGATCTGTGAACCACTGATGTCTTGGCCAGTAAGTTGCCACTAACAACAGTTCCACTTTCTCCTCTAGAAGCTTCTGTAGTACCTTGAGAATTAGTGGGAGGGGAGGGAAGACATAGAGAAGACCTCGAGGCCAGCAACAGCATGGAGTGTTGACTCTCTCCGCTCATGTCCGAAATCTTGAAATGAACCTTGGGAGCTGCATGTTGAGAGGTGAGGCAAAGAGGTCTATGATCGGTTGTCTGAACAGATGTGACATCTCCTGGAACAATCTCGGGTGCAGGTACCACTCGGCATGGTTGACAGTGGCCCTGCTCAACCAGTCTGCCTGGATGTTGGACTGTCCCGAGATGTGTTCTGCCTTGATGGAGATCATGCTCCTCTGCCCAGCAGCAGTTTCTGTCTCTCTCAGTGATTTTGCATGGGTGCCCCCCTGCCTGCTTATATGGGCCTTTGTGGCCACATTGTCAGTCAGGATTAGAACATGTTGTCCCTATATCAGTGGTAGAAATTTGTGGAGGGCCAGATGGACTGCCCTTAATTCCATGTTTATGCTGCAGGCCTGTTCCATCGTGGACCAGCGACCCTGCGCTGTAAGAGTCTGACAGTGTGCCCCACATCCAAACAGACTTGCGTATGTTGTGATAATCTGTTTATGAGGGTCCTTGAAAATGCAGCCCCTGCTGATGTTTGTTGTGGACCACCAGTGGAGTGATATGAGAATCCTTGACAGAACGGTGACCTTAGACATGGAATTGCTCCTTCCTGACCGCTGATATGGAAGCAGAAACCACTGAAGGGTTCTGGAGTGGAGCCGGGCCCAGGGAACACTAGAAATCCAGGATATCATTTTTCCTAGCAGTTTGGATAATTGAGCCAGGGATAGTCTTTTGGTGGTCCTAACTTCTTTTGATAACTGTTTAATACTACTCTGCCTATCTGGTGATAGGGATACCTTCTCAGCCACTGTGTCAATGATGGCTCCCAAATGCAGGAGCTGAGTTGAAGGTTTTTAAATGACTCTTGGCCCAGTTAATTGAGAATCCGTGCTCTTGTAAAGATATGTCTGGATATCTTGGTCGGTCTGTCGGCTGGAAAATGACAAAATTAATATTTCATCGAGATAGCATTGTAGCCTGACTGGCTTACTCCTAAGGTGAACTGCTAATGCCGCCAGAACCTTTGTAAAAGTTTGTGGGGCAGAAGCTATATCAAATGGAAAAACTATATACTCGAAATGGTGGTTATTATAGCAGAAACTCAGGAATCTGCTATGCATGGGTCTGATGGGATTGTGTAAGTACGCCTCTGTTAAGTCTACTGATGTTAAGACAGCTCCTTGTCTGATACTGAGCAGGATTGATTGTAAGGAGCTCATCTTAAATTTTCTGTAGACAAGGAAGTGATTCAGGCATTTTAAATCTAGAATCGCTCTCCACTCCAGCCCACCCGAACTTTTTGGGACCACAAATAGATGTGAATAAAATCCTTCCCTTGTTGATCCTGAAACACTGGTTGGATTGCATGGATCTCCAGAAAATGCTGGACTGAAGTCTCCATAAGAGTCCTTTTTGTAGGATCCCTTGAAACAGGGCACATCATTAAAAAGTTCGAGGGTATGGAGAGGAACTCTAGGGAGAGACCTGATCTTATGGTCTGACCCAAGCATCTGATGTTATGGATTCCCATTGATCAGCAAATAGCCTTAACCATCCTCCTATGGGAGAATTGGGAATTATTTTACTTGGGGCGACGAAAGGACTTGCTTCCTGTCCCACGAAAGGACCTTTTGTTCTGCCCTCCCCTCCTATTTCTGTCCCCGAAGTCCGGTCTTTTTGTCTATACCCAAAGGACCTTTGTGATCTTTGGGAGTAGGATCCTTGATAGGAGGGATGAAAGCAACTCCTCCGAAAGGACTGGGAATTTCTACTGACTTGCGAAAAAGGGAGGATCTTTTTCTTATTTTGAGATTCCACCAAAAGCGGATCTAGGGGAGATCCAAATAGTTTATCCCCTTCCAAAGGGGCAGATGCTAATTTCCATTTATGTTTGGTGTCTGCTTGCCAATGTCGAAGCTAGAGTAGGCGTCGTGCAGTGACCTGGGACGCTAAGGCCCTTAATGAAAATTTAACCGAATTAAAGGTTGCATCTGCAGAGAATTCTGCAGCAGCCATCACTTTGGCTATGTCCTGATGCGCTCTGATGTTTGATGAGGGAATGGAATCTCTCAGGTGATGGAGCCACCTTAGGGAAGTTCTGGTAAAAATTGAGGTGGCTATAGCCACCCTGATCACATGCGTCTGCTAAGTAAGCCCTGTGAAGTGCTAATTCTGCTCTCTTGTCCTTTGGCTTAACAGCTTCTTCTGCTTTGCTAGGTATAACAGAAGGAAAGGCTAGAGCTACTACCGGTTCCGTCTAGTGTAGGGGCTAGTACAGCATTAGAAAATTCTGGTGCTAGGTAATAGAATTTCCTATCATATCCCATTGGATTGGGACAAGTAGCAATAGAGGACCATTGTTTCTGAACTAATTCAGTAAACATTTGAGGGACTAGAATCACTTCCGCCTCAGTGACAGCTTGTCAAAATATTAGGTCATCCTGCGCTGAAGGCGATTGGGAGGTAGAGTTCAGACTGTCAAGGCGTGCAGTGTTCTTTGTCTTGATCAGTAAAGACTTAAATAAATGTGGGCGGAACAGATCCATGAAAATAGGTTGATCCGGGGCTAAGCCCTCATCATCTGACATGTATTTCTCTATCTGCTCTGCCTCAGACAAGGATGAATCATTGTCCTGAAAAGACACAGACACAATCTGTTCCAACTAGTCTATTTGGTCTTCCCTACAATGAATACCCTGGTTGGGCATATGAGAGATTAGAAGATTTGCCCCCTGGGAAGGTACCTGAAGTTGAATAGATTCAGCTGTGCTTAGTGGCCTTGCAGATTGAAGATACTGCTCGGGTTCTACTTGTTGCTGCCTTGCCTTGCCAGGAGTGTCTGTTGCACTCCTGCTCCTATGCCTTGTTTAATCACTTGCTCCATCCAGAATCTCATCTGTGGAGGAATTTCTTGGGGAAGAGATTCCTCTGCTTGCAAACCAGCAGCTGTGGGAGTGAATGTAGACTCCGGAGCCCATCATGGAGCTTGTATTGCAGTTGATATGCTTGCTTGATCTTGCAAGATGTTGCTGTACCTGGATTGCATTGACAAATGCAGGGTAGGAGCTGGGAGCGACTTTCCAAGGAGACTTATTCTTTTCCGCCTCACAAAGGCACTTTTTAAGTTGGTTTTCTAGTGCCTTTTGACACCTCTTGCCATCCTTCTCAGCGGCCTTTGAAGGCTTTTTTGAACCAGCTGATTTACTCTTGGTTTTGGTCATGGCTTTTCTGGCTGCTGCTCTAGAGCCTGAAACAGTGGAGCTGATGGAACTTCCACTTTCCATAGCAACCCGAGTACAGGAGTTGTGGAAATGTGAGGCTTGACTGGCAGTTGGCTTGCCTAGGGACCTGCTCCCCCTTTTTAATTAATGTTATAATTTAATTAATTAATTAAATAACTGGTGAAATAATTAATTTTAAATATCAATGAATTTCAATTTATTTCAATTAATGCCAATTCAAGATACACCTTTGGTTGCCCAGATTAGATTTAATCTTAATACTACTGGGCCAGCAGCTTTAATGGACAGGCGGGCTCAGGCCTAGGTGCTAGTTGCTGTTCTGCTGACTATAGACGAATGTGAGGTATTGCCAACTTAAAAATCCCTCAGCCACACTTAGTCTTTTTGTGTTGCTGCTGAAGGTCCTGTAAGGCTGTGCTGTGACGGTCCCTTTAGGTATTACCACCTCACAATTTTCTAATTAATTTTCTAATTAAGGCAAGTAGAAATACTCAATGCACTTTGAAGTTTCCATGCAACAAAATGGCGCCAGCCGTTATTTTTGGCGCGCAGTAAATTTAGCCAGCAGTAAAGAAGCCCCCCATCAGGATCTCCGCAATTAATTAAAAACAGATGAATTTGAATTTTACAGGGATGCTCCAAACTGCGTCGAGTAAATGTCAGGCACTGAAATCAGTGCCAACCCCTGGCTTTGAATTTAGGTGTTCTTTTTGCAGGGAATAAGCCTCAGGCCATTATCTCTGTGGTGTGAGACGAGCCTGCACTCCACGTGCCTTAATGGTCTCTACTCAATTCGGCAGCCAGCAGTTTGACAAAAAGAAAACATCCCAGAGATATTTCCTCGTTGCCGGCTGGGTGTACAGCCACCCCAAGCCTGAATCAGCGCTTTTTAAAGTTCCACTGGCCAGCTGATCTTTATTGCTTCAACCGCTTCTGTGGCTTTAATGGCGTTCTGAGGGAAATTTCTATTGCGCCGGCTGAGCGCGCTCCGCTCGTCGTTGAGGCCCTCACTGAGGGATTGATGACCGTGACGCCCAGCTGGTGGTAAGAGCAGTGCCACTAGTTATCTAAATGAAACTTGATTCCCCCTTTTAAAAAAAACCCAAAAAACTGCGATTTCTTACTGATTTTCTGCTCGTTTCAGTGAATCCAGCCAAGAGAAGTATGTCCGTCTCGTACAAAGGCTGAGCAAAAACTGGGGACACTAAGGAGGAGCCTCAAGGAGGAGTGTCCTCAGAAATCAGCTCAGCCTATCGGACAAGAGAAGGAAGCACCTCCCATGTCTGGATGCTCTGAACAGCTCATCTGGAAAATATCTGTTTAACCCTTTTCATTAGTTAATTCTTACTTTTTTGTGTATATTCGAAAAATCCTTTTCGCCAACACTTCATTCCACCAACACTGAGCTCTGTTTTAGAAAATAAGTAACAAAGCTAAGCTATTTTATCAGTTATGTAATTTTTCTTGGCCACATCTGTCATATCACCAGCCTCAGGAATTAGTAAGGCAATCCAGTATTTGAGATAAATCAGCATTTAAATCAGCAGAAACACAGGAAGAGTGACCCAATCCCAACAGAGTGGGATCTCTGATGAGCAGCTGCTTCAAAAAGCAAAGCAGAAGCTGTCTACTCAGCTTTTCATATCAATGCTTTTCATTTATGAAAGAGAGTATCTGTAGCTAAGGGCTGAACTGCGGACTTCTTGGTGTTTTCTGAGCTTGGATGTTTGCTTCCACAAGTTTCATTATCCAACTAGGTAATATCATCAGTGTGAGATGATCATTACACTGATGTTACCTATTTGGGTAATGGAATGTCTGTAAGCAAATAACTAAATCCAGAGAGCACCAAGAATACCACTTTTTATTTAACTGCATATTTATTAATTAGATTAAATGCCCAAACCTAGAAGGACTCAAAATAACTACACTTTCCCCTTGAATCTGCCTTTACTTAAAAATAGCTTCCAATGACTCTGTTGGAAAAAAACTCACCAGTCTTCTACCTACCTGTATGTACCTTGTATGGGTTTCCTACTCTGCTTCTTGACTGTTGACTCTTTAAGCTGGACTTGCTGACTAAACTCTCCGGCATTCAATTCCTGTATTGTTGTGGACCATTTCAATGAGGGCCACATTAGGGGATGTGTTTGACCTCAGAGGGCAAGGGTGGGCATGGCCAACTCGACATCACTTGTGGGATCAAATGCCACTTTTCCTAGTAGTTTGTTTTGCTACCACACGTGCAGCCTTCACAAACTCTGTTTTCACTGGCAGAGGCACAGCGGGCCAGTCCTTCGCTGTTTCCAGGGCAGCCTTGCGAGCCATATCTAAGCACCCGATCCGACTCGCAGGTCTTGAATTTGACACCCCTATTGTGGTCAACCTTTGCTTTTTCTGCCTTGCCCCATTTTCCCAAACCTTTGCCAGCACAAACGGTGCAGAGTAAGTACCCTGACATACAAGGTTGGGTTTATTCCCAATGCAGTATGCATCCTCATTTGAATACATTAGCATCCTTCTCTGCATCAAAGATTTACAAACAATAATACCTACCTATTATTTACAAAAATACATTAATTTGACTTTTATGAGAAAAAATAGCTTTTGGATATTAAAATGAACCAAAAGATATTATTTCCTTTTACCTTTCTATTATTGTGATATGATTACAATTATAAGACTTATGGGTACAATCTAAAAGATGTAACAACATTAAAATCCCAATGAGACAAAAAAACAAACAAAAATGAAAGCAATCCATGTTGAAAGAATCTAAGAATCTTCGACACCCCTCTGGGAAATGTGTTATCCAGGCATTGTTCTTTCTATCTCCTACTACCCCTTGGTACTTTGTGTCATGGAAAAAAAATACTCAGCAAAATGCCTGAAGACTATAAGGCACTGAAGGTGGGTGAGAGACCATCTCTCATGTTTGAGGAGAGAGATAGATGAAAAGGTTATTTGTAATCTCTGCAAGACACTTGATAGCTTTTCATTCACTCTCCTGTTCTCTTTTATGTTTTGATTATTTTGGTTGCTGACAATAGCAATGCATTGTTCTTTGAGAAACTGCATCATTTGTCTGATCACCATCCAAATTCGGGGTTGACAGGTTGTTTGCTTGCACAAGTTCAAACAAAACACAAAACAAAAACAAAATAAAAAATATTTTTATTTCTGTCAGAAGTAATTTGTTTTGCTTTTACGGGGCTCAAAAAATTGTGACTTGGTTTAACAGGGAAGAAAAATGATGACAATATTTATTCATAGGTCTATATGGGGTCTATAGAGAGATGTGCTCACATTTTTCAATTGTTACGATGGAACCATTGTGAATTTTACCAACTCTGAATACCAACTAGTTTTTCCTACATAAAACGATCAATGTACTTTCAATTTCATCACTTAACAGTGTTTGAAGCAAATTGGTTACCCCTCTGTAAATCTAGTAACTTATTAAAAGTGAGAATGAATAAAAGTATTACCTAGTTGAGACCCATAAAAAACTTGATGTAATTTATCTCCAAGTTTTCTTGCTAGGGAACTTCACTCTGTTGATAAGAGGTACTTTGAATAATGGGAAGGAAGCAGTTCCTTTTCCTCATGATTCAAATGCCTTCAGGAGGTTTGCTTTGAGACTGCCTGATTAAGATGTGCTCTTTTACCTCTTCCACAGATTGGAGGAATCAAAACCGGGAGAGGATACTGACTGTGAAGTGATCATGCAAAGTGCAAGAACCAGAAGTCCAATCTGATTGGAAAGTGCTGGAAAAGGAAAGGGTTAAAGATCGTATCCCATCCATCCACTCATAAGCCAGAAGCGACTGGGTCTCTCAGAGTGACATCTCTTATGTAATGAGAAAAACAACTAGGTCAAAACTTTAAAGCCAAGTCCAAATAGTGCAAGGAAGCCATTTAAGACTAATTCAAATCAATCCTGACCTTTGGCCTTACAGAAGGCTTCAATTTCTTAATGGGAAAAAAAATCATTTTCCAACATTGCACAAGAGAGAAAACCTTAAGTATGCTGATACTCTGCCTTCCTCAAAGATCTCTTAGTATTTCTGTATAGAACTATTCTAGCACTTTCTTCTGCTTATACTGGTTATATTTTTCTCCAATTACCCCGTAAGTGAAGATTTTATCCTTTCCAGTTTAAAGGAATTTGTAGGAGAAAACATACCAATAGGAAGATGCAAAATTAAGCCACAAGTCCCCCTACCCTTACCCCAGAGATGGAAGGATAACTGTCAGTTTATCATCTCACTCAAACTACCAGAACACAACAGTTCCCCAGAAACACAAGAATTCAGTGGGTTGATTTTATTTTCATAGTCTTCATTAAAACAACAATCTTTTTCCCAGAGCAAAACATAAATTAAAGAACTCTCTTATTGGTTTATGAACTAGAAGGTAAAAAAGATTTTTCTCTTATTTCCCATCTTTATTCAAATCTGAAACCTTGGAATTGTTTATTTATTTACGTACCTTATTTGAAAGACTATAAATTGCACTGCAGCACAAATCACTGTGGGAATTGCTTAAAACATGTTGTGTAAGTAAAAACCCATAAACAAAACTTTCTGCAGCGTAAAATAATCTAACACAGCACACTCATTTTCATCTGGGTATTTCTACTAATATCCCAGAAAACTTCAAACAGAATACTTAAAATTATTCCATGGAGATAATGTTCTTCAAGTGTTGTAGTATTCTAGTTTGTTTCCATAGTAAAAATTGCTAACAAAGTGAAATGAAGATATATTCAAAAATTAATATAAGAAGACAATGCTAAGGAGGCAAAAATGCAAATCAAAAATATTATTTTCAGTGCTTTGATAACTTTCTGTATCATCTGACTAGGGTGCCTGAATCTTATTCACAACTCATTATAGCTAAGATGTACAAAAAGAAGTCCTAGTAATTTAGGTATTAGCTGTTATTAGATAAATTAATTACCATGTATCTTGCAGTATAGGTAGTCTGCAATTTACAACCACAATTGAGTCCAATGTTTCTGTTGCAAAGTAAGGCAACAAGCGAGTTGCACCCCATTTTCCAACAATCATTGCCACAGTTGTTAAGCGAATCACTGCAGTTATTAAATGAATCATGCAGTTAGTAAGCAAATCTGGCTGTCATGCCCCTGTCGGAATCTGATTCCGAGGGGGAGGCCAAGCAGCTGACAGGGAGTGGGAGTGCGGCTCTGGTTTCTGTGGAAGAAACTGGGGAAGGGCAAAGTCCAGCTGGGCAGAGCAGGAGAGAGGTAGAGCAAGGCAGAGGGAATTCAGAGGAAGATCCAGGCCCATCCCCTCTTCATCCTAGGGCACACAGGGAGGAACGGAGAAGGGAGCAACATGAGTTGCGTGGTTTATGGGGGAGGAAAGGGCCCTGATTCCCTTCATTAGCTGCAGCTGGGAACACAGTGTTTAAAAAAGGAGGTTTTGCACGGCAACTCGTGGGAAGCAAATAATGAGTTATCTTTTATGGTCGAGGCTTATCTGGGTTCCTGGCATCTTCCCAACTGTGTGTGTTTTGTTGGTCTTTGAAGTCTGCAATTCCTTATCCTGCCCTGTCCAGTTAATTGCTGCAGTGTGGTTTGTTTGGATTTTTATTTACAGTTTATATGTACTTTGTTTTCTGACTGAATTTCCTTCATTTAAAGACTGTTCATGGGAGAGGTTTTTTTTCTCCAGCCAAAGGTAACTGGACATTGGGGGCAAAGTTGGAGGTATTAAAGGGACTTTTCTTACTTATGTGACTGTGTTGCCTTTGTGCCATGCCCTGGGTCATTACACTGGCTTTCCCCATTGACTTTCCTTCTCAGAAGCCATCTGGGAAGGTTGCAAATGGTGAAGACATCACCCTGGGACAATGCAACTGTCATGAATACATGCCAGTTGCCAAGCACCCACATTTTGATCAGGGGTCCATGGGGATGCTACCATGGATGAAAATATGAAAAATGATTGTAAATCACAATGGTGTTATAATTTTGAACAGTCACTAAACAAATGGTTGCAAGGTGAGAAAAACCTGCATTTTATATCCTCCACCCAACCAAAAAAATCAGCAAATACAGGTAATCCTCAACTTAGTCATTCTTTTAATGACCGTTCAAAGTTACAAGAGCACTTAATAACTGTTTTTCACCCTTACATCCGTTACAGCACCCCCACAGTAATGTGATCAACATTCGGATGCTTGGCAGCTGGTTCATACTTATGACAGTTGCAGTGTCTCTGGGTCATGTGACCATCTTTTGCGACCTTCTGACAAGGAAATTCAATGGGGAAACCAGACTCACTTAACAACCGGGTTACTTACTTAACAATTGCAGTGATTCACTTAACAACTGCAACAACTCACTTAACTGTCCCATTTGGCAATAGACACTTTGGGCTCAATTGTGGTTTTAAGTCCAGGGCTACTTGTACTAACATGGCTGAACTTGTAATTGTTCCATTTATAAAACAGGTAAGCAATGCTTCTCTTGATTCATGGGACACACAGAATTTGATATTTGATTTTAATACAGCTATGAGTCTTGACAGTCAACTTTGAAACATGTCTTCTACCAGCAGTAGTCCCAATAAAATGATATAAATACTATGCAAACTTCCAACACAAATTATATTCAGTATACTCCATTGGCTCTTGAAAGAATACTAGAATATGTGATAATGAATGCTAGAGAAAAGAAGGAACTGTAAGGATATGTAAGTCTAATCCTAGACTTACAACAGTTCGTTTAGTGATTGTACAAAGTTACAACAGCACTGCAAAGTGTGTCTTACGACCAATTTTCATAGTTATGACCTTTGCAGCATCCCCATGATCATGTGATCCAAATTCAGATGCTTGGCAACTGGTTCATATTTACTAACTAACAGGTTACTAACTAATCAACTGCAGTGATTTATTTAACAACTGTGGCAAGAAAGGTCATAAAATGACGGCAAAACTCACTTAACAAATGTGTCACTTAACAACAGAAATTTTGGGCTCAATTGTGGCATAAGTTGAAGACTATACCTTTCTACATTCAGACATAAAATGTTGCACAAACTGTAGCCCAGGTTTCAGAGATATTCACACTCTACCACAGGGGTCCCCAAACTTGGCAACTTTAAGACTTGTGGACAACTCCCAGAATTCTCCAGTCATTCTGGGAGTTGAGGTCCACAAGGCTTAAAGTTGCCAAGTTTGGAGACCTCTGCTCTACCCAAACACTCCCAGGTACCACACTTAGAATTTTATATCCTATTCTATACACATAGACACAGACACACACACACTGTAACAGAATAGCTGATACCAGGGTAAGTCAGATTCCTTTATTACAAATAATACAGTTCCTTCTTTTCTCTAGCATTCATTATCACATATGCTTTATTTGCTTGACTCCCCTTAACTCTGAAGTGGTGCAGGGACACTGCAATACAGGCAACTGGAAATCTTGCCTAATCTTTCACAGAAAAGGGAAATAAAGGTGAAAAGCTCAGGATTGTACTGGGTAACACAAATAATTGCCTTCACCAAGAAGTCTGGATTGAACAATGCAAACAGCACAAACAAATGTATTCTAACAAAGATATCGATATCCCTACCCATATTACCTCTTAGCTTGTAAAATAGAAACAGCAACACACTGAATATGGGCATCAACAATGCAAGAACCATGAAGCAGGAGTTACAAACATAATTTACAGGAGAACTGGCTTAACAGCCAGCTTCCTGAACAATTAAACATGCGGGACTCAAGGAAAAACCTGCAGTAATCAATTTACATAAGGCATATTGACTATGCTACTGAACGCATGGGGGAGAAGGAATCACAATAGAAAAATACAAAATAAACTGTCACCTGAACCAAGGAAACTCAGTGCCCTATTGTCATGTGCCCTACTTAACAGAGCACCACAATACTGCAGATAACCAGTTGGCATCACAGACCCTGAAACATTTCTTTAGCTGCAAGGATTACAGATTTCTGAAACATGGAGATAAAAGCTGGATAAGACACAGTTGCAGCCAACAAATCTGACTGGAAAGACAAAAACAGAATTTGCAGACCACATGCTACCATGCATCTACTCTGTCAGAGCTGTGGAAAATGCTTCCTATATTGCCTGGGTTTCTGACCAAAATAAATATTATCTATCATCCATCTGCCTACCTACTCCAACATTACACATGAACAAGTAAGATATTATGCATGAGAGATAAGCTACATTGCACCTTCTGGATAATGGAACTCTCACCCCTATATAATCCCTGGGGTATCGCCATATCACCACTATTGGCTGCAGCAGATCTGATTCATAGACCAGAGGTTACCAGATGGCCTAACCTTGCAATAAATTCACTGCAGTCTGAAATTATTGTAAATAGTGGATCTCAACTTTTTAGCGTATTAAAAAAAAAACCATGGTAACAAAGGAAGAGAATGGGACAGAAATGGAAATAGTAGAGAATTAGCACCAAAGAAATTAAAGACAGACTGGCCTGTCACAGATATCTACCAAGTAGAGTGGTAAATTTAATTTCAAAAAATTTAAAAGTAAATACTCATGAATTCCAAATGAATACATTTTTTTTGCGGAACGACTTCTGCTCATTGTTCTTCCACACCACCCATTGTAGCATAAGTTGCTCTTTAAAAGATGATCACTCTGTAATATAGTTCAAGTGCCAAATAGCTGGAAAAAGTTTGATATTTCCTTTTACACAATAAGAAAGTGCATAATAACATGTATGGTAAGTACTATTTGTGTACCCTGCCACAAAAGACAGCATTCTTTAGTAATCTGTGGTATAGAGAAAAAGTTTTGTGTTTCTCTGTTTTATGATGCACTACATTTTCTACACAAGATGACAGTAAAATGTAATTCTACATTTTTGGTGATTATAGTCTCAATTATTGCAATATGGCCAGTCAAAATATAATAGTGAAAATAGGCATTGGCTTACCTGAGCATGCCTCAGCATGCCTTGGGATAATCCACACATATAGGTTGAATCTGCCTTTCTGCCCACAGCCTGGGTCATCAATCTTTGCCACGCATCTTCCTTTCAGGGCAGGAAGCCCCCTAGCCCCAGTCACGATGAAGGCGCAGCAATTTGATGATCTTCCTGTGGCGTTGGCTCTGCCTCCCACCTGGACACTGGACCAGATGGTTGCCAGGGTGGGAGTGGATTTTCCCAAGGCATGCTGAGAAACTGCATTCAGGTAAGCCAACGCCTATTCTCCAGCATGCCTTTGGGATAATCCACACTTATGGGACCATTGGAGAGGCCTGGCGTGCAATTGGGCCCATGGAACTATGGAGATTAATTTTCCCAGAAGCTGGGAAAGCACCAAGGGAGCAGCTCGCTCCGCTGTGACTTGGGTGATCAAGGATCTGATGCTGTCTTGATGTTCCTGGGACAAATATACCTCACAGAGATTTATGTCTATCACCGCACCCAGATGAAGGAGGCAGGTGGAGGGTATTAGCTGGCTTTTCTGGAAATTGATTGAAAATCCGTGGTCCTGTAGGACTTGGATTGTGTAAGTCAGGTCTGATTTGGCTTGTTGGCTGGAACTGGACTGGATTAGGATGTTGTCCAGATAGCACTGGACACACACCGGGATTATTCTGAGGTGCGCGGCCAGTACTGCCAACACTTTTGTGAAGGTCCTGGGGGCCTATAACAGTCTGAATGGCAGGGCCTTGTATTGATAATGCCCGCCCCCCGTAATAGAACCTGAGAAACCTCCGATGGGAGGGGTAGATGGGGATGTGGAGGTAAGCCTCCGTCAGATCAATGGATGTTAGATCGCACCCCCCCTTATGCTCTCCAAGATGGACTGCAGTGATTGCATCTTGAACCTCTTGTATTCTAAATGAGCACTGAGCTTTTTGATATCCAGGATTGCTCTCCAAACCCCCCCAAGGACTTGGGAACTCCAAATAGAATGAAGTAAAACCCGTGCCCCTGCTGGCCCTCTGGTACCGGCTCAATGGCCTGGATGTCCAGCAGATGCTGGATCGCTGGATCCATGAGCTTTCTCCTTATGTGGTTCTTGGAGGTTGGGCAATGGGTAAAGGTCCTCAGAGGACAGAAAATCCAGGGTGAGACCAAATCACACTGTTTTCAGGATTCAGGAATCGGATGTGATGATCTCCCATCGGTCTGCAAATAAGGCCAGCTAGACGCCGATGGGAGGAAGGGTCTGGCAGTCATTTGGATCGATGGTAGGGATGACCTCCTGTGCCATGAAAGGGCCATTTAGATTGAAACTGTTGTTTCTATCTCGAAATCCTGATCTATCTGTGAGTCGATCTGATCTGGGCTGGTAGGACCTTTGGAATTGCGAAAATTCCTGGCCTGAGTCTGAGGAACGAAACGGCTGTCTCGCGTGTAGGGAGAAACCCTCCTATCAGCCCTCTTGGTAAGAGAGAACACCTTTCTCTTGTCTTTATTCTTGACTATGAAGGGATTTAAGGCCTCTCCAAATAGGGAAAAACCTGTGTAGGGGGCAGAGACTACTTTCCATTTGGTTCTAGCATCTGCTTGCCACTGCCGTAGCCACAGCAGATGATGAGAAGTGATGTTGGAGGCCACGGCCCTGGAGGAAAATCGGGCTGCATGCAGGGAGGAATCGGCTGCAAATTCAGCGGCCGCCACCAGTTTGTTGATGTCCTGATGCATTCTGATTTCCTCAGGAGGAATCCTAACCTGTAATTGGCAAAGCCAGAGAAGGGATGTCCTAGTGAAAAAGGAGGTGGCCGCAGCTGCTTTGACTGCCCAGGCATTGCCCTGGTGTGTTCTGCAGAAATTTTGTTCAGCATTTTTGTCCTCAGTCTTAAGGGCCTTTGCTACGTCACCAGATATTGCAGAATGAGAGACCAAGGATGCCAAAGGTTCATCCAGAGGGGGAAGTTGTAGCGACTCGGAGAGGAGAGGAGCAATATTGGGAAAAAATTATCATTGCCCCCCGGAGTGGGGAAGGATCCAGGCTGTGCCCATTGTCTCTGAACCAAGTCCAAAAATAACTTGGGACAAGGAATCTTCTGCTGGAGAATTGTGGGTTCAGAAAAAACCCTTCTGCTGGGCCCCTGAGTATCAGGTGAAGCAGTTGGTATAGTGGGCGGAGGATCCATTTGGGCAGTGGTCCAAGCCTTGTGGAGGAGTGATTTAAACAGCCCCGAGATAAACAGACCTGTGATGAGAACCCCTGTTCCCCCTGAATTTCCTCCTCCCTCCCAGATGCCCTGCTTCTGATGGAGTGGGCTGGAGAATCCTCCCTCTGGAAAAACCCATGGGGGCCTGCTATTGCACTGGCTGCAATGGCTGAGGATCAGTTCTAGGGGAAGAAGAATGGCTCCTCCCCCTCAGGGTGAAGCTACCCCATGAGAAATGGCCTGAGCAATAAGGACCTTAAGATCCTCTGATAATTCTGGGGCCACCCTATCCGCTGAGCGCATCCCTGCTGCAGTTGGAGTAAAAGTGCAGTTGGAGCGCATCCCTGCTGCAGTTGGAGTAAAAGTGGCCTCCGGTGTTCCAGTCCTGTCTCTGATCTGCAAATCTGCAGGATGAGGAAGCATGCAAAAGGAAATCTCTTTTTGGATTTCCTCAGCAGGAGGGATAAATTCCTGCTCCCTATCTCCCTCTGGTGACCAAGCCCTGGTTAACTGCAGGCAACTCCTGTGCTAAAGGCTGCTGAGGGAGGGGGCTAACAGGCCCTGGCTGGGGGGAGGGTGTATACCTCTCTTGGTCTGCTTGCTTCTGAGCTCTGGAGAACTGCTTTTCCAATGCTCTTTTCCTTCTTTCTTCTGCCCTTGTGGGCTTTCTGGAATAAAGAGCCTTTGCCTTATCCTGTTAGCAGCCTCCTTACTTGCAGATCTGGCCTTCTTGGGACTCTGCTTGGATCCTTTGCACTCGTAGGCTCCATGCTGCCTTGGTCAGCCATGCTGCTATTGCCCAGATTGCAGGGAGGAGGGCTCTCTCAATCCTCCAATCCTGTTGCTCCAAGGGGAATTCCAGGCCTGGAACCCTTCCCTGGGCTGTGGCAGTGGCGGCCCTACCAGTCTCCTGGATAGCCTGCTCGCCATGTGGCCAAAATGGCCACCGCCTGCCCCGAAAATCAGCTGGAGGCCTTGAAAACAAAAGCGGCTGCTCAGGAGCTACCCAGTTAAGCCTGGGAGCTCCACGATGCGCTGGGGGCGATCGCGGCTTCAGCGCCCCTTCTGGGGTGGGGGATCATTTTGGGGCTCCCCCTTGACTGCCTGGGCTGTTAGGCTTTTAACTGGTAGTTCAAGGGGGACCGCAAAAAAACAGAGCAGGCAGAAGTTGCAATTGCTGCCTCTTTGCGATGTTTTAGACACTTTGAGGGAGTTTTTGCAAACCTTTGGGAGAATCCACACTTTAAACTGCTTTCTGCTAAATTGTTGGAGCCAACCTTTGCCACATCTCTACAGGGCCAAGACAGAGTCGTGACTGGGGCTAGGGGACTTCCTGCCCCAACAAGAAGAGGTGTGGCAAAGATTGATGACTCAGAGTCTGGGCAAAAAGGCAGATTCAACCCATATGTGTAGATTATCCCAAAGGCATGCTGGAGAATTAGCTGGTTTTCCTCAGGCAAAAGGATCTTTAGAATAAGATTATTATTTGTTTAATTAACAAGCTACAGATCTATAATCACATCCAATCCTAGGAGACAGATTAACCAGTGTTTTAAGTACAATCAGTGCTCAAGTTACAATCAATCATTTAACGACTGCTCCAAGTTACAACAGAGCACAGACCCAAAACAACCTACTGATGATGATTTTTGGAATTACAACAGCCACACAACTTTCCCTCCCAGTCACATGATCACATTTTGGGCACTTGCCAATTGACTCATCCTTAAGGCTGTTTGCAATGTCCCATATCCATGATTATGATTAGCAACATTTTTGACTTTTGTGGCATTTACTTCCAGTTTTGGCAAAGAACATCTATTGGAAAAAACTGATTCACTTAGCAACATGACGTTTGCTTTACTGCTGCAAAAATGATGAAAAATTGGCTCCATCTTTTGATGCTAAGTCCCCAGCATACGGTACAACTATATATCACATATAACTGTATTCTGTAATATCGTATAATAGATATTTTTCTTGTTCATTGCCAGATTTTAAGTTCTAGATGTCATCAATCACTTGCCAGATATGGAGACTTTTACGCAATTTCTTCAGAAACCTCACTTTGCTTTCTGTCTCAGGGTTCTGGTGCCAAAATTCTCAACAACCCTCCATACTTCCCCTCAAGCTGGCTGAAGCTTTCATGAACTATGATTCAATCTCAATTCAAGCTATGGACGGATGGAGGCGCCATTCCAAGTGGTCAACCTTAGCTCTGAGCCAGTCCGCTTGCACACTGTCGACCCCAAAATGTGGTCTGCCCTGAGGGACAGAAGGTGCCTCTGCCCAAAGGGCCAAACTCTTGGCCTCCTGCATGAAGATTTTGGACCTGGTACTCTCCTGCCAGTTGATGTGGGCCTTGGCAGCCACATTCTCCATCAATATCAGGATGTGGCACCCTGCTACTAAGTCCTGGAAATGACTGAGGGCTAGGTGAACAGCCTGAGCTCCAGCCAGTTATTGGCCATGTACTGTCCAACTGAGACCACCAACCCTGCGCCATCTCTGACTGTAGATGCACTCCCCAGCCGCATCAGTGGTAATAGTCACACGGCTGGGCTCCTTGAACAGATGGCCTCTGCTGATGGCCTGAGACTGTCACTAATGGAATGATCGAATTACCGAGTAAGGGACCCGGACCTTGATTGACGAGTGACTCCTGCCTGACCTTTGGTAGGGTAGCAGGAACCACTGCAGAGACTGGGAATGCAATCGAGCCCATGGAACTATGGCTATACAGAAAACCATCTTTCCCAGGAGCTGCAAGAGCAGAGACAGGAGCACATTACATTGATGTTGTATCTGTTTCGCTAAATATTGCGGGCTCTCCTGCAGTTCCGGAGAAAGGAAGACCTTGCACGAGATCGTGTCTATGACCGCCCCCAGATGTAGTAGGCGGGTGGTTGGGAGTACATGACTCTCCCTGACATTTATAGAAAATCCATGTTCCTGCAGGACTTGGATAGTAATCTGAAGGTCTCTCCTGGCGGTGAGGGTCAAGGATGAGTGGATTAAGATATCGTCTAAGTAACACTGGACCCTCACTGGCAGTATGCGTTAATATGTCGCCAGAGCCACCAGCAGTTTTGTAAATACTCTGGGGGCCGACGATAGGCCGAATGGTAGGGCCTGATACTGGTAATGCTTGTCATTGTAACAAAACCAAAGAAAACTGGCGATGATGGAGCCAGATTGGGACATGGAGGTACACCTCCATCAGATCTATTGACAAGAATAGGTCGCCCTCCCAGACACTTTCCAGAATAGTCTGAAGGGACTGCATTTTGGAGCGCCTGTAGAATATTTATTTATTTATTTATTTATTTATTTATTTATTTATTAGTGGGATTTATATGCCGCCCCATCTCTGAAGACTTGGGGCGGCTCACAGTTAAAAGAACAATAACAATAAATACTTAAAAAAGAATTAAACTAAACAGCCCCAAAAAACATAATTACCAAATACAAACTTAAAATCAATCCAAAATCTAAAACCACCCCTCCCAGGGGTCACAGCCCGGATTGGTTAAACAACCAGGTCTTCAGGTCATGGCGGAAGGTGCGGAGGTCAGGGGCCAGGCGGAGCCCCAAGGGAAGTTGATTCCAGAGATCAGGGACCGCGACAGAATAGGCACGTCGTCGGGGGACCGCCAGCCGGCATTGCCCGGCCGACGGACAAGGAGTCCCTGTCTATGAGTTTGCACAGGGCGGTTAGTATTCGATGTCGGCAGCAGTCGCTCCCTTAGATAAGGACCCATGTCATGTAGGACTTTGTATGTTAAAGTTAAAACCTTGAATCTCACCCGGAGCGCAACCGGCAACCAATGTAGGAAGCGGGAGGGGGTAACATGGGAGAACGGAAACTCCATCACCGCCCAGCGCCGCCGCATTTTGCACCAGCTGCAGTCTCCGGATGGTATGCAAGGGCAGTCCTAAATAGAGAGCGTTGCAGTAGTCGAGTCGTGAAGTAACAAGGGCATGAGTGACCGTACGCAGGGCATCCCGGTCCAGGAATGGGCGAAGCTGGCGAACCAGCCGGACTTGGGCAAAGGGCCCCTGGCGGCGGCTCCCACCTGCTCCTCCAGCGGAGCCGTGCATCCAGGAGGACCCCCAGGTTCCTCGCCCTATCCACAGGGGGCAACAGCACTCCCCCTATGGTCAACGACAGACATTCCAAACTGGACCGGGATGCCGGTATGTACAACCACTCAGTCTTGGCCGGGTTGAGTCGAAGCATGTTTCCGTCCATCCAGATCCGTACCACATCCAGACAGCGAGTCATCACAGAGAGGGCATCACTGATCTGGTTTGGGGTGGAGATATATAGCTGTGTATATATCTCTATAGCTGTGTATATGACTATGAATTTGTTCAACCTTTTTAGGTCCAGAATCACTCTCCACCCCCACCCACCCCCGAAGCCTTTGGAATTACGAAGAGCCGGGAATAGAACCCCAGCCCCTGCTGGTCCTCTGGTACTGCCTGGAAAGCTTGGATATCCACTAAATGTTGAATAGCAATATCCATGAGGACCCTCCTGGTTCTGTCCCAAGAGAGGGGACAGCAGATAAAGAATGTCGGAGGAGAGGAAAGGAATTCTAGACAAAGTCCTGACCTCACATTAGAAGAACCCAGGTGTCCGATGTTGTCTCCTCCCATCGAGAGGCGAAGATGGTCAGATGACCTCCGATGGGGGGGGGAAGGTAGGCAGTCATTTGGAGTGCCAGAAAGGATGGCCTCCTCTGTTGCGAAAGGGCCGCTTGCTTTGATACTGCTGCTGCTGTCTGCCTGAACAATCAAGCTGTTGCTTCTGTCGCGCGGGAAACGCCCTCTGGGTGCATGGAAGCCTGGAGTCAGAGTCCACTCAAAAGGATGAAGGATGGTAGTATGGTGCCAGGCGAAAGTCAGACCGTTTGAAAAGGGAAGGAAGAATTTTCTTCTTTTCTTTGGACTCTATCAGGAAAAGCCCTAGGGAGTCCCCAAAAAGCTTGTCCCCCTTAAATGGGGCCGAAACAATCTTCCACTTACTTCTAGAGTCAGACTGCCAATTTCAAAGCCACAGCATTCTTTGGGCTACCACCAAGGATGCCATCGTTTTGGAAGCAAATTATGCAGCGCTGAGAGTCGCATCTGCTGTGAACTCCACTGCTGCAATGATTTTGTTGATATCCTGATGTGATCGGATATCACTAGCAGGCAAGCGTTCTTGCAGCTGATTTCACCAACAGAGTAAAGACCTTGTGAAAAACACCGCCATGGTCGAGGCTGTATTGGACTCTCTAGCAGCCTAATGAGAATGGGCGTCTCAGGTAAGACCAACGTCCCTTCTCAACAACCCTCTATACATTCCCTCATACTGGCTGAAGCTTTCATGAACATCTGGACAGCTGAAAGTTTCAACAATATCTATGCTTTAATGGAAATGTAAGCATTATAAAAATGTGTCCGTGAATGTTTTCTGAAATAAAAGATTCTTTCCAACAAAAAATGATGAATGATGTGATGCTGAAGTACTATTTCTGTGAAAAATACAACATGCTTTTTTTTAAGTTTAGCAAAATGACAGCCTATAGACCTATACAGCCTGCTCATTAACTCATAGTTGGCATTCCTCTTTCCTCATTTGCTGGTGTACTTCTAGGAAGTGACTGTTATTCCCTTTAGCTTCTGATTTTCAGATTGGTTATTAACAAAGAACTGCAGCATAACAATTATGAATCAAGATATCCTGGTTTCAGGGTTCCTTCAGAATTTCTCTGGAATTCTCAGGACAGCATTACCCTTGGTACTTTCTTTCAGCCTTGTGTGAAAGGTTTAAAAACCTTTACTTTAACAAGATGAAGATTTTAAATGTAGGTTTTAATCACATATTCAAAGTAAAGGTATTGGCCAGATTTCATGTTCAGAGCAATTGTGTCTTTGTATGCAAAATACACAAACAGTTCAAACAGTCATAAGTCTATCAAACAGATATCAAAACTAAATATCTGAATATTTAAATGGATACTTCATTCAAAATATCTAATTTTCCAGCACCTATATAGGTGAGACCACGATGTATTATTTCTCACAATTCAAATGATGAAGAAAAACAGAAGCAGTCTAGGAGTAGAAATGATACAGATTATTATTTCTCTCTCATTACCCTATAAGATTCCTACAGGAATTCAAATAACATTTCTTTTAATGACTAAATGATAAATTATATTCACTGATTATTTTTTTGAAAAGCTCCAAGAAAGTCTTCTAAGTATATTCAATGGGAACATTGCCAATTGTGTTGGCACAACACTAATTTTTCAACTTATAACAACATCCACAGAACACTTTGCCATCTCTTACAGTTTATTTGGTTTTGCATTCTGTAATGTTTTTCTTCAATCCTCTGAAGAAATAATCCCCCCATACTCATTTAAAATCTATTTGCTTATTTGACATATACCCCAAATATAATTACATTGCATTATCAGTGATAATTCTACTTACAGGAATAACCATGTTTCTTTTTTTTAACGTGCTTCTATTTTTTTTAATAAAAAATTCTTGCACTTTGCTGTATATAATTCAGTTGTTTTCTAAAACCATCCTGGGCCAAAACTAAAAAAAAGTTTACGCTGATTTTAATGTCCACATATGCAAACATATACACATAGTGTCATGAATTTCACTAGCCGCACAGCAAGATGCTAGAATCGGAGGTAGCTGGAAGACATTTGTGCCTTCTGATGTGGTCATGGCAACTAGAATATGGATTGCTAGTCAGAAAGGAAGCATGTTTTTCCTCTTCTAATAAATCCAAAGATTTGCTGGACCTGATCATCGCCTCTTCTTAAATCCCTTACTCAATTCTTTTTACATCTAAGTTAGCTAGTTTTCAAGGACAGGTCATTAATCTTCACCAAAGTTTTAAGTTGTCTTATTTTACTACAGCAGTTTAAGAATAATAGCGGTTTCTCCAAAATCACATGTCTTATCTAGCTTTAACATAATAATACTAGCACTTGACAAGATTGTTAACTCCCCCATATTACAGGACAGCAGCAGGGACGCTAGAAAATACCAAAGGTAATGCTATCCAGAGAATTCCAGAGGAATTCTGAAGGAACCCTGAAACCAGGATATCTTGGTTCATAACTGTTATGCTGCAGTTCTTTAATAAGCAATCTGAAAACCAGAAGCCAAAGGGAATAACGATCACTTCCTAGAAGTACAGCAGCAAATGAGGAGAGGAATGCCAACTTTAACAAGGTAGCCTAAATTCACATAAAATCTTATTGAATCCAAACCAAAGGCCTTCAAAGATAAAGCTCTTCTTTTGTCTTAAGAAAGCAATATGAACGAACAATGTGACTCATGCACAAACATGCTTTAAAAATTTGTTCTGCTAGAACACCATTCTATTACAGTTAAGTGACCTCAATTTTAAACTTGTGTTTTCAATCAAGTGTAGTGTTTTCACAAGATTACCCTTGGCACTATAGTTTCCAAACTGAATGACAAATCAAAATGCTGCTTATTTTAAAGTTTAAATCAGGCAGCACAAAATTTATTCACAGAACTATCATCTGAGAAAATACACATTTCCCATAATTTGCTCAACTCTTTTTCTATCACTTCTAAAGTAACTCCAAACAGAAATGTTTGACAATGTATATAGACTGGCACACTATCCAAAATGCAGAGCACAATCTTTGCTATTTTCTTTGCCACTATGTGTCTAGAATATAATGTGATGGATGTTCATCCTTTGGAGAAGGAACTAGTATAGCTGCTGTAAGAAATCTGAGCAAATAGGAATGTACAGAAAGACTGTTTTGTGAAGATTGCCCCCCTGGTTCATATGTCTGTACCACCTATGTTTTCTCTTGTCCATAACTGCAGTAAAATAATTTTAAACTTCAATAATCGCTGCCATTTCAAAAGATCTTACATTTTTGACATGTTAGACAATATTTGAAAAACTTAAGTTTTCAAACTGAACAAAATCCAGAGTTGATAGTTAAGTAATAAAAACTATATTTTTACAGACAAACATCTAATGTGAATATTTTGATCTGGATGTGACAATATTTAATACTAATATTAGTAAACATTAGGATCATTATATTAATACAGTTACAACTTATGTAAGAAGGTATCTATGCATAATACAAGACACAAAAAATTGATCTTGGCCAGCTCTAATGGCATGTTGTTCTGCAAAGGTGATTAACTCACAACAGGTGTTTAACCAACTAATTGTTTTAATTTTTTCTAGCTAACCTAATTGAGAAAACCATTGTATATCTACCTTTTGACCCTAGAAAGAAGAAAATGATACAACTCTATAACAGGCATGCATACCATGTTTCCCCGAAAATAAGACCTACCCAAAAAATTAATACCTACCCCGAAAATAAGACCTACCCCGAAAATAAGACCTAGCTTGTTTTTGGGAGCCAAAAAATATATAAGACAGTGTCTTATTTTCGGGGAAACACGGTATGCGATTTGTTCGTGGTTTTGTACATGAATAAGGTAAGTGTTTTTTTCATATATATATATATATATATATATATATATATATATATATATATATACATATATACATATATACATACATATATACATACATATATATATATATATATATATATAAAACCTACCCCGAAAATAAGACCTATTGTGTTTTTGGAAGCCAAAAAAAATATAAGACAGTGTCTTATTTTCGGGGAAACACGGTATTATCATGTAAGCCAAAATAATGCCAAAAATGTCCCATCTCCAGCTGTTTTCCACTGTGAACTCCCAAAGATCCTACAGAACCATTTATGAAGTTCACAAGCAGTCATCCTATTTGTTTAATAGTGAAAAGGGCTATTAATGTACACTCATAACATTTTGCACTTTGATTACCAAAGCTCCTTTGACACATTCCACAAAAGCAGCATTATTCAACTATGTAATAATACCACAAGGGAGATAGCAAAAAATTTTGAACCAGAATCAAGAGCATATGAAGGGATGATAAAACCAAACAGGGTTCAGCTGGCTAGGACACTTTTCTTTTCTTTCTTTTTTTTGTGGGGGGAGGGGGCTTCAAGTCTATCTGGACTCCTGGCGTTTGCCTGACAAGCCCCTAAAGTTTTGTTGGCAAGATTTTGGAAGTGGTTTGCCATTGCCTGCTTCCTGGGGCTTACAAGATTGACTTGCCCAAGGTCACCCAGCTGGCGTAGAGGCATAAGGCAACACTATGTTTTGCAATCTCTCGGTTTCTAGCCTGATACTTTAACCACTATACCACTCTCTCCTAAGATATCATACTTCTCTTTTCCTTTTATTGCACTAAGACAGCAGTGTACAACAGCATATCTCATAAGCGACAACAGCTGTCACCAAAGTGGGTGGCCCAAGATTTCCCCACAATTCTTGTCTTTTGAGGATGTTAGAAAAAAAATGTTGCAATCGTATCAGGGACCCACTTATAAAATAACTCTTAAAACGATGGAACACTGCAATTCTCAATCTGTTGCTTTCTACCAAATTTTAACCGTACAATCAGGGAAGGCTCTGTGAGATGCAAAAAAAAGTGATTCAATGCAACAGGTTGACAATTTAACAGAAATGAAGAGGAAGGGTGGAAGAAAATGTAAACAACCTGGAAAAGCCCAACTGGGTAATTTTAATGTGGAAGATTTCAGAGTTTTCACATTACTTTTACCAAGAAAAAATAAGTAAGGGCAACCTTAGTTAAAGTAGCAAAAAAAAAAGCAGTGAACTGGTATAGATCTATAGTACAATAAAATGCTTAGCAGAAGAGATGAAAGCAGAGCAGCTAAAAATTTATAGTAGGTAGATTAATCTTTTTTCTAGACATATTTCACTATCACATAATACTGCACCGGCTTCTTTTTTAAGGAGATATGAGGGTTATGTAATAAAGTAATGAATTGTTCATAGTAATATTGAATCTGCAGGTATCACATTTCTCATTATATTCATAATTCTTTATCGGTCTCCTTTCCATATATTTGCTTAGCATAGTGGGATTTGGGGGCCTATTTAAACTATAATGTTTATTTGTTTATTTATTAATCATACTAATATGGCTGCCCATCTCACAAAAAGCGACTCTCGGCGGCCATATAACTGTGATTAATAAATAAATAATGTTACTGCAAGCAAAGAGCCACAATTATTAGGCAGTGCTGCAGCCAAGCTAACATGCATTTGAAGTAATAGAGGTATTCAGTTTTTTAAAAGGAAAACTTCCCCAATTGTTATTTCAATATCTCCTGAGAAAAATGCCAGATTTAAAACAACCAAAAGCTTTTTTTTTTAAATCTACCAATACCATTAAGATTCCTAACTTTCTAAGCCCCAGCAAGACTCCTGAATCAAGGCTAGAGATCACTGAAAGTTAGAGTTGTAAGGAATTGTTTAGGTCAACAAGCCCAACCTCCCATTTAGTGGAGGAATTCAGACTTTAATTTAAACAATTCCAATAAATAGTCAACCCAGGGACAACTCACAAAATGGATTTTCCTCATCACCATAAACCAACTCTTTATAGATATCTAGAACTAGAATGAAGGAAGTTTTTAAGTCAGATCCACTTTGGTTTGAGCTATAACACTGGCAATGTGAAACTAAGACTGGCAAGCAGATGTGACAGAAAGACATTATTAGAAAAATCAGCCAAAACTGTGAGCAGCTGATTGCCTAGTTATCTATGATAAATAAGTATTTATTCAGAAGATAAAACAAGAAAAACATTTTATTATTGCTTTTCTACTGGAGTCACAAATTACTAAGGGAGTTATACATGGTGACAAAGGGCAAATATAAGCTGTATGTTAGCAATTTATTTGAAAAATTACTTGTTTTCAGGAAGGAGATGCCCTTAGCCCGGCTGTGTTGATTCAGTTGCTGAGATTTTTAGTTCTCTAGCAACCAGAAGGAGCACTCTTGTCAACTTCTGCCTTGGTGCATTAAAAGAAAATTAAAGTCAGAATTATGATTCTATTCTATCTCATTTTTTCCCCCAAGCAAACCTATCAGTAGTATCCTGAAACTTTTCCAAAGTTATGTAATGTGGAATCAAGTTTACAACGTAACATTTGTCAGAACCAAATTTGATCCATCTTATCTTTTCAATGGCACATTAAGTGAAATCCACTGCATTTTTACTGTTAAGTTTCACGGTGTGCAATAGGAATACCTCAGAAAAAACATGAATCAGGGTATATCTTAACTAACTGGGTCAGGTATGATTAAATTTGGGGCTGCAAGGTAATTTCTGAACATATCACTGATGTTAAGTCTGCCAGACATTTGATGATACTATCCTGTCTTATGCCATCAGTCAATATATTCAATCCATTTTTTAAAAGGCAACTAAGATGTTTTCAGTGCCCAGCCTGATAGAAATTTATCTTCACCTACCTTAACCTGAAGTTATCCATCTACAGCCATAGCTCAGTACAAGACACTTTGAAGCTGATGGTTTTAACAAAACAAGTTTTAATACTGGCACTCTATACATTCATATGTTATATTAACAAGAGCTCTCTGCTGATCTGACAGTATTAAAAATGAGTGCTAGTGGTATCTTTCTACTATTTCAGAACAGTTCTCTTAATTATTTTTTCTCCCGTTTAGGAAACATGCAAGG
Organism: Naja naja; assembly: GCA_009733165.1. Lineage (NCBI taxonomy): Eukaryota > Metazoa > Chordata > Lepidosauria > Squamata > Elapidae > Naja > Naja naja. Next base: position 122,057,898 of record CM019151.1, on the reverse strand, counting down.
ACAAAAGGTATTACTTGGTTTCAACATCAATTCATAGTAGGTGTGAGTGATAGCTCCAGAACTACAGCTACACAAAGTCACTTTTTGTAGCAAAGCAGAAGCAAAAGTTGTTCAATTGAACCTAAAGAGAAACACCCTATAAAGAAAACTTTGACAGGTAGCATATATTGGTAAGCCTCCTTAGAATTTGACACATTAAGAAAAAATTTAAGAGATCCATTTATGCTCTGTAAGGCTATACACCTAAACGCCACAAAGGGGAAGTCCAAATCAAAAAATTGATTGCAAAGTTTGTCAGAATCTAGTTCTCATTAAAAAAAAAGCTGATTTACTAAGAATACAAAAGTGACACAGGAATCAGTTAACTGACCCCCGCCCAGAATCAATCACTCCTTAAACCAAACCCATCAATAGTTTGGAATTTCCGTTGTTTTTAGACTGTTCAAACATTTGGAGTTTGCCTAGCTATCAGTAGTTTATTCTCTTCAAAGATCAAGAAACAACAGACGGATTTTATATGTATTTCTTAAAGTTGCAGTCTAAAGTATGGTGGAGCAAACTGTTATGATTAATAGTTTTATGAAGAGACCTGAAGAAAGAAGCATTTCAGAGTGCTTCCCTTAAACTTGTTAGAAAGAATCTCTGTGACAGCTAAGCTGTTACTGAAACCTTTTCTTTCTAACCTTTAACCCCAAGGTCACCATCCACATAGCTGCTTATTAACAAGAGAAAGTTCCCATGCAGGTTTCCTCTTCCATTTTATTTAATTTATTTATATTTATTTATATTTATTTATTTATTTATTTAAAAAGAAAGATATGCAGAAATTACCAAATAACCCTAACAGATTTCAAGCAGGCAGGTACTAATCAAAAATAAACTCCAAAGTATTCATGCAATGATTAAGGCTGATTGCAGCTAAAACTTCATGTGTTGTAAGCACCATCCCTGCACTAAGGGTGTAGTTAGGTTAACTAGATTTCAGACTTCAAAAAGCAATCAACAAGATGGAAAGTGACATGTAAATAATCCTTTCAAAGCAGCTGCAGTACTATAGGATGCATGTAATCCCAATTGGAATTTATATCCAGGTTAACTAATACTGTATAGAGCTGTATTATTCTCTGAATATATCCTTGGTTTCAATATCAAAAAATCATTTTTGAAACTACAGCATCCTGTAATTATTTAAATTCTTTCATATGAACTAATTATGCTGAATTTAAACCTGCTCCAAAGTTTTTCCTTCCCCGGATGCTATCAGTCACATATAATCTGTGTCAAAAGATATGAATTCCAACATAATCATTTACTGCAGCAACTGTGTCCACTATATACCAGTAGCCTTTTCAATGAAGCTTTGGAGTAAGCAAGTTACTCCATCATGAGTAAGTATCAGAAGTAAGCAATTTTCCATGTTTTACTGATTGCACAATCGAACTGCTCTTGTTTACAGAACTTTTTGATAAAGTTAGGGATAGAAGTACTTTATCATTTTCCAGGTTATGTTCCTGGAAACTTTTAAATTCCTTTAAGATTTTTTTACTATATCACAAATTCTAATCTGCACTGTGAACTATTGGTAATACTTTCATTTCATAAGATGTTGAGCAAACACTATTCTACCTCAATACAAGAATGATCGCAAGTCCTACAACTTTTTTTTAAAGTTGTGATTTAATGCAAAGTCAAAAATCATTACAGCTTTTTAAAAGTGTGTGTTTGCACAATTGCTAATGTGTAATTAGATTCTTTCCTGATTAATGAAGTGACATTGAACATTGGAAAATCTGCTGTAGCCTATTATAAGATCTGAAAAACATAAAAATACAAATGTACATCTGTACTCCTGAATTACAATCAACTGAAACTATTTCAGACTACTCTGAATGCACATTCTAAATATCACCATATATTGGCTTATTAAATAAGTACAATTTGTAAAAACTGGTTTTTTTAGGACCACTTTTTATTGATACAAACATACCAGGTATACCATCAAGATCTACTGAAATAATCTTTCACTGCTTGGAACCAACAGATTAAACTTCCTATATCACCAACATCAATGAAAAACATTTGTTTGATTCTTATATAATAATGTTCATTTTACAATCTATTTTTCCCAAATGTTTCTCAACAGCAATACCAATTAATCTCTCTTCCCACTGTTTTATAGCCAATTACAAAATATAGAAGAATATATAAGTGTAGTTAATTGGCTAAATCACATCTCATATTTAATGTCTCACACTTAATCTTATTAGGTTTTCTATCATATCTTCCCACAAACTTTCTGGGCAGAAAAAGACGGTACTCAGCAAACTCAGTTAACTGTTGCTTTCTTTTATTTTTCCATGTTATACTTTTTTGAGAATAGTTAATTAGAGGGCCTTCATTACTGCTATGCATATTTGTTTATCAACTTTAAAAGGCAATCACAAGGATGTTTTAAAATAATCAATTTTCAAAAATTATCTTCTTTCCTCAATGCTGACAAATTGAAATTCTTAACTAAATCCTGAATTCTGTTTTTTAAACACTAACACATTTCCCCTGAAAACAAAGCAAGGCTTTCGTGGCCACCTGTCAGTCTGGGTCAAAAACACTTCCAGTGAAACTATCACCTTTTTTATTAACACAATTATACTGGTCACTTTTTGGAAAGAGATAGCTGATTTTTAATGTTTTTTTTAATTTAGCTGCTGAATTTTAATCCTTGCAAACTGCAAAAGAGTAAAGAGGAATCAGATTAGTATGTTTTGCAAAAGGATGCAACTTGGTGTTCTATTATAACTATTTGGCAAAAAGGAGTGTTTTTGTGCAGGGGAACAAAATCTCAGCCCATTTCAAGCCAAAAAAAAAAGTCAGTCAGTTAAAGCGTTTGGCTCCTCGTGGAAAATGCTCTTTGCCTGACCAGTATCAGAATGATAGAAAAACCCTCGGTCCAGCGGAGTTGCTAAGGAGCTGATTTACTCCGCGATGTTTCTCTTGTTTATCCGTGTAGATGGCAACACCTATTCAAAGACGATCAGCCATTTCATTCCTGAAAAGGCAGCACTTCTATTTTCCATTTACTCCGAGTCGGTGGCTTCCAGCGAAGGGGGGGGAACCAAAGGAGGGGGGAGATCGCGGCAAATATAAAGTGCTCGAACCGCCAAGCCCACTTCCCCACCCCACCCACACCCCAATAACTAACACAGCAATTATTATGAATATTGTGACGCAAACGTCGTAATCTATCCAGCTCGGAAAGAGGGTTAAAAAATTCTGAACTAGGAGCAAAACTAAAAAGCAACCCAAGGTAGATTACCTATCTATCTATCTATCTATCTATCTATCTATCTATCTATCTATCTATCTATCTATCGCACCTTTCGGACCGCAAAGCACACCGCTTTTCCAGGCGGAGGAATAAAACAAAACAACTGCAAGCCCACTTTGCAAACGTCACAATGAAATCGGGCAAGAACGCGTTCCCGAGGGGAAAAACGGCACGGCTGGAATCGCAGGCAGCTGGGCCCGGATCGACCCCCACCCCCCGCGCTTTCCCTTTCCCGGGTCTCCGGATTTCTCTGGCAGCGTTACCGGATCCCACCTTCACGAGAGGGCTTCGAAACTGCTCCGAGGCGGCTCTAGAGCAGCTCCTTTTCCCACCAGACCGAGCAAGCTCCGCCACCTCCCACCCCAAGCTCCCTTGCAAGTCCGAAGGAGTTTGGGAAGAGCGGGCGAGCTCCGGGGTTCAGACCGATCACACCCACCCGGCCTGGCTTTGCCATCGCTTCCTCGCCTCCTGGCGACTTCCAGCGGCAGGAAAAAAAACTTTCTTCAAGGGATCGCATGCAACTACAAAAGGGGGGGGGGGGAGATCAGAAGCGCGCCAGGCAAGGAGTAAGCTTCCCCGCCGCCTCAGGAAAAAGGCACTTTCCGAGCTAAAGCTGCGCCGAAGGGTCGCTGTGCCGGCTCCCTCCCTCGATGCCCTCCCTTCCCTCCTCCTCCGTTGTCTTGGCCGAGACTTTGGCAGCGCTGCAAAGCCTGGGTTACTACCCTGCTAATCTGCTGGCAGATGTTGTCCATCACACTCCGTCCTAAGTAAACAATGCGGAGCCCAGCAAAACAAAAGACTTCCACTTCACCTCATTTAACGTCTCTCACTTCTTCTCTCGGCCGGAGCGGGGGAGGGAGGTAGGGAGGGCTTGGTCTGTGTTTTTAATGGAAGGATGTAAAAGAAGAGCAGCAACTTATTATCTGCGCCCGCCCGCCCGTTTGTTTCCCCCGAGCAACAACAAAAACAGGCTCAAATATTCTTCTGGTTTATTTTTATTTTTTTGTCCTCTCTATCGGAGAAGGGGGGGTATCTGCGAAGGACGGGCGAGGAGCCCCTCAAGAGACTCTCCCTCGCTTCCTTTCGCCGAAGCCCGGCTCCCCCCAAGGCCAAGCGCCATCCACGCTATCCGTGTCAGAATAAATCGGGAGGGGTGGATGGGCATCGTAACCGAAAAGTGGGAGGGCAGGACGTGGACACACACACAACCCCCCCCCCGCACACACACGATCAACTGCGCGCGCTGGACCCGAAAGCGTTTTCCACAAATAACGCACACCTTTGCACGATCGGCGCCAAGTAGATGGAAGGGGTGTGGGTGGAATTGAAAAAAAAAACCACACACAAACGATCGCTCTGTAACATCCCGGGGGCGAGTCGGAAGGACCGGGAAGGGTCTCTCCGGAGTCTGCCCACAGGAGGGGAAATGTGACCAAAGATGTCCTCGCACTTCCCGCTTCCCCCGCCGTCCTTTCCTCCCCACCCCCGCCGGCTTCCCTTTTCTGGATGGCGCAGTGAAGCGAAAACACATGGACACTACTAGGACGGGCACACGCGCATTGCCAGGGCAGGGAGGAGAGAGACCGAGCCGCGCCGCCCGAGCCAGCCGGGCGAACACTCTTGCTTGCCCTCTCGCTCGTTCGCCCCGCTCCTTACCTCGCCGTCAGCTCGTAGGGTCCACCGGGAGCAGCAGCCCCCCCCCGCCCCGCCTGGGCTTCAAGCCGACGCCTGGCCTCTCAGCGTCGTTGCATCTTTCCCCTTTCTTGATCGATCGGTGGCCGCCGCGGGCTCTGGCTGCTTTTGCTATATAGCCACCTTAAAAAATGACACACACACACCCGCGCGCGCGCACACACACACCACACAAAAACTTAATCCTCGCCGCCTTGGCCAGAAAAGCTTCCGCCGCTACTCCAAGTGAGGATGGATGTGGAGGGGAGTGTGGGTGTGTGGCGGGAGGGGGAAACGTAACAGCAACTTGGAATCCCCGTTCGTTTTCGCGGGGGGGGGGGTGAGGTGAGAGGAAAAAAAAGTCTCTGGCTGGTGCTGATCCAGCAAAATTCAATAATCAAAATAAGGGAGGGAGAGTGGTGATTTTTCCTCTAGCCTCCGCTTCTTCCTTCTCCGTTGTGTTGAATAGCTAAGAGAGGGGTAGGGTCTCGGTCTCTCTCCCCCCCCTCTCCCCCCCTCTTTTTCTTTTTGGGCAATAGGCGGGGTCTTCTCTCTCTTTGCAAACCAATGACACAAACCCACATGGACCAGCCTCGCCCCCTACAGATACTCCTCGCTGCAAATAGGCTTTCTCAGGGGATTAGTAGATCAGCTAAAGTACAAACAGGCGCAGCAAGAAAGAAAGGGAAAGGGGGGGAGGGGAAAGAGGGGGGGACACAAGAAGAGGAAAGGAGGAGCGTCTCGTGCGCTGCACTCCACCTCTCCCTCCCTCTACTTTCGCCGTTCCAAGTTGGCAGGACTTAAGAAGGAGCAACGTTGACGGAATAGGAAGAGAATCGGCGATGGGGCCGGGAGACGGCGGGAAAAGTGCAGCCGCCAAACTGCGTAGGCAGGACAAGACAGCGGCTGCTTTCGGACGAGGAGGGGGGATGCGGGGGCCGGAAAGGTGAGTGGGGGGGATCCAAATGGGCTCGGCAGTTGGGGCTGCACCTCTGCCGATGTCCCAAAAGCACCCAGATCTTCTCCTTCATCTGGCTTCCTCTCCCCACCTCCCGGCCAAAACACGTGGAATTGCTGGATCTTTCCCCTTTTCCCCGCATCTTCGCCTGCCCGGTGTGGGCGGCTTCGTGATGTCTCCTAGGATAGTCAGCTCTTGTCCGGGTTACCTGAAATTTGTAAAAAGAAAAAAAAACAACTCCATTTAGTATACCCGGTGCCCATTGGAAGAGTTAGCTTGACTGGACCGATCGACACGATTCAGCATCTTTGAAATTGTAAATTGCAGGGGAGAAAGTCCCACCCAAGTCAGAAGAATGATTTCCAAGTCACTTGAAATAGAGCTATATAGCAAAAAGCCTAAACAAAAGTTTTTCAGTGTCCAGCCTTCAAATAGAGTTTTATTGAAGCCTACCTCAAAAAGATCTTACCCTGTGGCCCTGTGATTCCTTGACATGTGTCCCCCACTGCAAAAGAAACCTTAATGCTCCAGAGATCTCAGGCCGGAACAGGGCAAACATTCCTCACATATTCAGAAAAAAAATACAATTGATGCTCTCAATGCAGATAGAATATGCACATTTATATTTTGTTAGTGTATACATGGCATCTAGTCACACCCGTTTTTAAAGAAAGCACCCTAAAGTGTAGGGATTTTGGTGGGGTGGGTGGTGGGTTTTTTTTTTGCTACATTACATCTAAATTACTGTTTAGGAGAATCCATTTTGAGATAAACAGGTGCAAGAATGAAACCTGCGGTGACTGATTATTTCAGATGCTCTTAAATCTAAGGAATAGCATAAATTGAAAACCTTTAGAACAACACTTGGAAATGCCACTTTTATTTCTTAAAGGATGATAGGAATTTTGCCCTTACAAATCACAATACAATTCACAGTGTACCCCTCATCCAGTCTGAAATTTAAGAATGGGGCTTTGCAGCCCATGCTGTAATGCCCTATGGTTCCAGCTGACTGCAGTAGGAAGTATGGAGGAGTTGGGATATATCCAGTTTGCTTTTCTCATCACCAGAAGCCAGCTTTGCAGACCAGTTAAAAGCAAGACATTTTGCAAATTTGGACTTGTGGGTTGAATTATTGGAAAGTAGTCCCTTGAGGTCTGAACATTTATGTACTTTGCCTCCCTTGCACCAGTATTTGGGGGAGGGGTGGAGGAACTGTGTTGGCACATCAAGCCCTGTCTTTGCTTTGTCCAACTGAGGGCTTCCTGCAGCAGCTTTGCAGTGTTTCAGCACCACCCTGTCATTTTCTCTGAACCATGTTTATTTTAATGTGTGATTATTAGATCGCACATTCATCATCACCCCATACAGAGCGCAGGCAATTTGAAATGGATGTTGCAGAGCTGCAGCATAAAGGCCACCAGACTGTTGAGCCCTCTTCTGATGACATCTTAAAGACAGTGGAGCTGACATACACACCCCCACCAAGCACTAAATTTGAACTGCGGTTTTCAGATGTCGAATGTGAGATAGGAAGAACATCCAGACACATATTCATTTGACGTTTGAGCTTGTATTGCTTTCAGGATGACTGTTAGACACACCATTCTTAGTTTTATCACAAAGATATGGGCAGGTGGTGATCTTGTCTTTTTTTTTCTTTTGCAGTGTAATCTGGCTTTCTTTGCTGCCTGTATTCCTTACTGTTTTGTCAAGAAAGAAAGAAACAAGATGTGTGGCTGAGCGAACTTCAGTCCAGATAAATTTCTCACTACCATCAGCATTTGAATTTCATTTGCAGAACTATATCAAGAGTTTCATGATCAGTCAAAACCTAATTTAAATATAAAGCATTCAGTTCCAAATTTAGTTTCTGGGAATCTTTCTTTCTTTTATTATAAATCCTCCTGTGTTTGTCTGCCACTACATTTTCAGTCCTTTTATTTCCAGAGAAATGTAATACAGAACAGTTTGTGAAAACTCTCTAATGAGTAGACTTTTGAAACTGCTAATCCTGATCCTAGAAATTGATAGATTTCAATTAAGTCTTTCAAGTAAGACTGAAGATACAGCCTTCTGCATGTATATTCCATGGAGCTGTGTGTTTAGCTGTGGTTTGTTCAATTCATGTGTTCCCCAAAGAACTTGAAGGCTTTCTTTGAGCTAGTCTCAAGATTTAGGAAAAGAGCTTTTCATGAAGTTTGCGTCTCCTTTCAGTAACACAAATACCCTGCTATCCATGAAAGAAAAGGAAATGTCACACACTTTAAATATCACACCGAAACAATTAGAAAAAGTTCACTAAAAGTCTCCGATAAAAGTTTGTTGAGAATATGAACTTCTAAGTGCAAATGATTAAAGATTTTATTTCATTTTCCTTTGTCACATACAGTAATTGTGAAAATAGATTTTTAGCACTCACTAGTCAAGATACCAAACATTGAAATAGGCTGAAGGTTATGCTGACTCTTAAGATTTTCTTTAACAAATTTCTCTCCAGATATAGATGAAATATGCCATCATAGGCTAGCTCATATATCCCACTACAATTTATATTAAATGTACGAGAAAAGGAAGCATATTATTATAACATTTTATTTCAACATTTTATTTTTTAAAAGAATCAACCTATTTATCTATCTCGTTCCATGGTCTTAAAAAATTAAGAAATGTCCTGTTCTGTAAAGCAAAGTACATTTTGGATGTGTACAATATTGCATTGTGCACATCTGTAATTAGATTTTTTTATTGTTTATTCAAATTAATTGACTTAGGCAACTATTATTATTTCTTAGAGGGAAGGATGGATTTCCACTATCATAAATGATAGTTTTATGGAAATGCCAAGGACAGGAGGAATTCTGGATAATGTAGTAAGAGAGAGCTAGCATTATGTGTCATTTCATTGAAATCCAGAAGGAAAGAGACTAGAGACACTTTGTCCCGTTTTGGTTCCATTTCTTACATGTGTGTATGTGTGTGTGTTTGTAGAAGGTACATTATTGTATATTACAAGTGTACTAGTTACACATGTATTACATTATATACAATCTCTGAATTCTTGACCTTAGGAGAACTATATAAAGACCTTCTGAAACGGTTTCTCTCCATCGCAGAATTGAACAGTAAGAGTAAGAATCAGCTATAATAATTTAAAATGTATCTTCTTAGTGAACTCTATAGATGGTTATTGTTGAGTAAACTTGCAGATGATCAACTACAACAGAGTAAATTAGGAAATCCCAGGCTCAAATCTTTCAGCCATGAGCTAGCCAAGAGGCAGAAAATAATCACTTTTCAGTTGCTTTTCCTTCTCCACCCTAGTTATAACATAGAGATGCAGTGTTTGGATTGACCAAAAGAAGCATTACTGAAATAATGTTTTGAAGCATTATAATGATGCTGGGGCATCTTATTACTGATTTTTCATCAGTAGTATATTTTCATATACTATATCATATATATATTTAAATAATTTAAATAATTTTAGACTTTGGAATTAATAGTCTTGCTTTTTTTTGCCTGAGAAAGATGACAGGATTTTAGAGATTAGAGATTAGAATGAATTTTTGTAACCACATGCTTCTATTTTTTAACAATAGGAAAAAGGCAGTAGGAAGCCTTATTCACCAGGGAATCCCAACATATCAATGCAGGCCCAACTGCTGATGCTCAGCAGTTGCTCTGTTGGCTGTTCCTTAGTTATTTGTTTCCTTGACTGTGGAGCTCTGGACTTCAGCCCTGAGGCTTTCTTATCTATTGAACTGAATTGTGGTCTCTCTCACATGCACACTTTGGAATAGAAGCTGCTACAGCCTGTTTGTAGCAGACAATGTGTATATCATAAATGCAATGGAGGATCATTGTTTAAACATTCTTGATGGGAATTGGGCAGTGGATGCTCTGGTAAATCCAACATAGGAATATTTTATAGTTAATTTTATATTATTTTAGGCAGTAACCAAGGAACTGGATATGGCTAAGTTACACACCCATTGAGGATTTTCCAAAATGGGCAATTGTTAGACGCTATTTACATACCCTCTTGATCCTAATTTGCTTACTGAGTACATGCAGCATTCATAATGGAAACAGTCTTGAGCAAATAAAAAATAATAAAAAACCACAATTGTTGTACCCCACTTAAATTGTTAAAATGTAAAAATAGAGGGAAAATATATTTTACTATAATCTTGATATGCAGAATTATATACGTGTTTATTTAGTTCCAGTCTAGCAATATTCACACATTTTACAATGTTCCGTGAATGGTTACATAAAATTCTGAGTTTGGTGGGGGTTTTGGTGTTGGTGTGACTATTTGGTATTTAGTATTAGCTGGTATGCATTTAAAATCATGGTTTATGGGTTAGTGTGCTTTCAAGCCTACTCAGTTGTTGCTTATTGAGTAAAGTATTTTAAACTTGTCAGTGTGGTCTGGTGGTTAAGGCACCAGACTAGAAAGCCAGAGATTGTGAGTTCAAGTCTTGCCTTAGCCATGAAAGGTACCTGGGTGACTTTCTGGATCATTCTTTCTCAGCTCAACCCACCTCACAGGGTTGTTGTTTTGGAGAAAATAGTAGGTGGGAGGTGTATTGGATATGTTCACTGTCTTGAGTTATTCATAAAAATAATAAAAGTGGGATACAAGTAATAAATAAATAAACAAACCAGTGAGTAGTACAGATAGTCCTCAACTTATGACCACAACTGAGTCCAAAATTTCTGTTGCTGAATGAGGCAACAGAACAGTTCTGCCTCATTTCACAAACTTTTTGCCATGGGTAAGCAAATTACTAAAATTGTTAAGTGAATCATGGTCATTAAGCGAATCTGGTTTCCCCCATTGTGCTTATCAGAAACTGGTTGGGAAGGTTACAAATGATGGTCACATGACCTTAACAATAATAAGTGTGAAAACTGGCCATAAGTTCCTTTTTTTCAGCGACATTGTCACTTCAACCGATCACTAAACAATTGTAAATTGAAGATTACCCTATTCCTTTTGTTAGGAGTTTCATCTTTGTCATTTAGGAAGTTTCTAACTCCTTGATCAATAAATCAGTCTAGATCAGGGCTATCAAAATCCTTGTCTGCAGGCTGGATGCGTCATGTGCTGGCCACACCCACACTCGGCTTAGGGAAGGAGGGAAAGTCCCAATATGTCACATGACGCTGCCGTGATGATTTGAATGACACCCTTGGTCTAGATAATCACTTTGCCTTTTGAAACTTGCCTATTTTTTCTGTCAACTAACTCTTGTACTCAAAGCAAGGTAAAGGAAACATTGAAAGGGATGTACAAGCAACTATTCCCTCTGGATACTCTTAATTTTTTTCTGAGGTGTGATAGATTAGTGTACTTGGAGAAAAGAAGACACTTGCTCTTGAGCCAATGAAGTAGGGGAAAGCTTTGGCTCAGAATGTGAAACCAGAAAAGGGTAGCAATGTAACACTCAGTTCTACCTTTGTTCTACTTCGACAATATATTTGATGGGTAACTAATTATAGATTTGTAATCTAACTTTTCTTAACCAGCTCGGATGAATTACGCTTGATTATATTTGATTTTATGCATGCATAAGATTAGCAGGGAGAAGGAGAGAGGGAAGGAGATCAGTACAACGATGTTAAGCTGAGATCTTACATTCAGGTTTCATATATGTGCTCATTTACAAAAAGTTGTACAAACTCTGAAACTGAAAAATGCACTAATTATAATAATGATTTGTGTTTGTGTCATAAACCAAGAGACTGGTATTGTGCACTTAAAAACAAAAAAACAGTATATCTGCAAGTGATTCTGTGCTTGGTTGGCTTATAAACCGTATCAGTTAACACATGATAAAGACTGTGAATTTAACATGTGCCAGGTGAACTTTAGCACTTCACACATTTTAAAAACAGTAGGCAGCCATGTAGAAAGTGCCTCTCCTCAAAGCACTGAGGAAATGGTTGTGAGTTATTTAAAGTGATAGATATCACCAGTAGGGAATACAAAGCTAAATTCATACCTTCTATTAGGAGTGTGTTAGGCGAGGAGAGGAGGGAAGTTTGACAGGACCTATTGCTCTGGACAATTGCAAAAACTGCACTTCATAAAGTTGGGTTGATTATAAAGCTATTAGCAGCCCATCAGTATCTTCCTGCTAGACTTCAGCTGTCCTGTCTGTTGCCCTTACTCTTTGCCATAGTAAAACTATTCTGCTCATTTTCTCTTTCTGTATTCTAATGCAATTATAGTTTCCCAAATATATCCTCCTGCCTCTGGGAGATAAGGCTTTTCCTTAGTCTTGTTCAGCAAGCTTGAAAACAAGAAAACCTAGCAGCTGCAATTGGAAAATTCCAATAAGGCTGCTGATAAATCTTATGAGAAGTTGCATTTTTCAAGAAGGCATGCTGAGGGGGAGGAGGAGGAGGATCCTTGAGCATCTCTCAAACAAGAAAATTTATTTAACCTCCACCATCACATTAGAGTCCCTAAAAAAAAGACCAATAGTTTTCAGATTTAAATTTTTTTAACACTTAGAATTAATCTAGACTCCCAATTTGATTTCAACTAGTTTAGAAAACATAGTATGAGATCACACCATTTTATTCTATTTTAAGATTTTCATTATCAGTGTTTTTATCTATTCCTGATGCAATTTGAAGATCCATGGGCAAACTCATACTTGGAAAATGGAAATTAATTAACACGTTAACTTTAGATTAGCTGCTATCTTTCGCCCCATACAGAAGAAAAGGATGACACAGGTGGTCCTCGACATACAACCATTTGTTTAATGACCATCCAAAGTTAAATGGCACTGAAAAAAACTGACTTGTGACCAGTTTTCACACTTACAACCCTTGCAGCATCCCCATGGTCACATGATCAAAATTTGCCACTTGGCGACTAGCATATATTCATAGCAATTTCAGTGCTCTGAGGTCATGTGATCCCATTTGTAACTTTGTCAAATGGCTTCTGACAAGCGAAGTCAATGAGGGAAGCAAGATTCACTTAATGGTCATGTGATTCACTTAACTGGTCATAAAAGGGGACACAAGTGTCTTGTTTAGCAACAGAAATGTTGGGCTCAGTTGTGGTCAGAAGTCAAGGATTACCTGTATGTACAGGTAGTCCTTGATGTACAACCACAATTGAGCCCAAAATTTCCATTGTCAAGTGAGACATTTGTTAAATGAGTTTTGCCCCTTTTTATGACCTTTCCTGCCTCAGTTGTTAAGTGAATCACTGCAGCTGATAAGTTAGTAATCCAGTTGCTAAGGGAATCTGGCTCCCCCATTGACTTCGTCAGATGGTCGCAAAAGGGGATCACATGACCCCAAGATTCTGCAACGGTCATAAGTACAAACCAGTCGCCAAACATCTGAATTGATCCCATGATCATGGGGATGCTGTAAAGGTTAAAACTTTGAAAAACAGTCATAAGTCACTTTTTTCAGTGTTGTAACTTTAAACGGTTGCTAAATGGACTGTTGTAAGTTGAGGACTACCTGTACATTACCTTGGACTCCTGGAAAGAAATATAAATCAAATAGTACTAAGTAACAGGGTCTAAATGTTGATTTAAAATGTAATGAAAGTGAAGCTGATAGCATATCTTAACAGGTTTCTGAAACCTCAATATACATGTGACATTTCTTGCAGATACAATGGACTATTGTGCTTCAGAAAGTGCATTCTTCATACTGCTACTTTTATCTATCTTTTATCTATCTTTTTTCTGTTACACTTTTGATGTCTAGGTACTATTATTCCATATTATTTTTGTTTATTTACTAGACTCATATAACTAATAAAATAAAATAATAAATACTGTTTCTGTGTTGTACAGATTCCACATTGTACTTCTTGGGTGATTACATTTCCAAGAACACTCAGGTTGTTGAGCAAGTCACAAATAAATAACTGTAAGCAAAGATCTTATTGACTGATTTCTTAAAAATATGCATAAAGATTGTTAGTGTCATACATTACACTAAATTTAACTGTGGTGGGTCTTGTTTTAGTTTTATATAATGTCTCTGTCTCATTATAATTTATAATGTAATATCTTGTGGAATCCCAATCCATTACAGAATGTTCAAATCATGATTTAAGCAAATCATGGCTTAGCACAATACACGAGCCACTTCACTGTGGACATTTTTGGCTGAAGACACTGGATTTGGAAACATTTTCTATATACAGCAAAAAGAAAAAAAATAGGCATCTGGAACTTCTATAGTGAATTTTCCTTTAGAAGGAGTGCCTCAAATGGTATTGTAAAACTCAGTAATATAATTGTTTGGAGTTCACTGCAGCAGTGATCTTCTTTTCAGAAAGAAAAAAACAGCTGGGTAAGATTGTAATGTGTCCTAGGAAATTGCTGAAAATCACCCCCTTAACTCATGGTATACTCACTGTTCTTCCTACTCAGAATTGTACTAATAATAATCTCACACAGTTTGGAATACAATGTAATAGGCTCAGTAAATTGCCAAAGGGATGTTTTTGCATTCAGTCAGTCTCACCAAAAACACATGAAAATTGAGGTTACACAAAAATAAACTAGGAGAGATTGTGCTTCACTGCATTGTCCGGTTGCTCCATTGCTAAAACTCTTTCTGGAGGGCAGAAACTGATGTTCCCTTAAATTCATCTCTCATTTAGACATATTTTAAAAAGCAGAAGGAGAAAGCTAAATATTCAATGAAAGAAAAATGCATGTACCTCCATATATCTGCATTTTGATACTTTAATTTGGGTGTGTGCCTTATTTATTGAATTTATTTTAATTGAACAACCACCTCCAATGTGATGTTCCCCGTTAGAGTCCCGAGTCATCTGACAGAGGCAGGTCTTCAGGCTCCTGTAGAAGAAAAGAAAAGTGTGTGTGTGAGCCAATCTTACTTCATGGGTAAATGTTCTAAACAGCCGGAGCCACAGAAGAAAAGGCCCTTCTCCTGGATCCCGCTAGCTGGAATTCTTGACTGACAGGGCCTCAGCATGCTTCCTCTGCCAGCATCGGTTGAGCGAGCCAGTCCTAGTGTACTTATGTATACAGTATGTGAATCTTTATATTAAATCAAAAAAATTATCCAGTGAAAGGAAACTGATTAACCATTGCCTTCTTGGTACAGAATAGTGGGAGGGCACAGCAACAGGAGCTATCTGCTATAGCAACATGGTAGTCTCACTCTGCACTGAATAGCTTATGAAATGTTGGTGAAGGGTCTCAGGATTTTTTAAATGGGCTTGTATTCAAGATGACATGAGCATAAGATAGGAATATCAGAAGTAGTAATTGCTGATATACATAACTCCAGAATTGCAGTCAAAAGAACAGGTTCCACCCTATGAAGATATTCATACGTGATAGAGATGCAGATTGGCAGAAATGCAATACTGACCAGAGAGGAAATATGAGATGCAGAATTATTTGGCAATTATTTCCTAGCGTCTTTGCATCAAGGCATCTTTGAACACATTCTACAGGAGGGGAAGGGGGGAGGAAAGGAAAGAATGGAGAAAAGAAAAAATGGAAAGAAAAAGAATATTGTGTGCCAGATTCTAGAAGTCAGTTGGGTGTTGGTCTTAAGAAGGGTATTCACATGTTACAGCAGTAGGGAGAGGGCTTTCACTGTAACAGTGAGTTAACAAACAATGGAAAATACGAAGCATGTTAAAATGACTGTGAAGCGGGTACTGCTTTAACTAAAAGGCTGTAATGAATTTATGCATAATTAAAACAAATGTAATGCAAGTCAATGTTTCTTTTTCTTTCTCAGTCTAGTCTCAATGTGCAAACCATAGTACTGATAAGTTACTTAAGTTTCTGACCTTTTAAAGGCTTTCATTTGTTGAAGGAACTGAATCTCTGAAATATCCCTTTAAGTCAGACAAATACCAGCACCAAAAGTCACTTAGACTTGAAATGTAGGGGAACACTTTGGATTAAAAAAATGTTGTCGGAAATATTTATTTTATTTTTTTTAAAACTACTGTGGCCACTAACAGACCCCAGGCACTTAGTATTCTAATCCAGTTTTAGATTAAGATCTGTAGTGACTGAGGCTGTAATTGTTAGAGTTGATAAAGCACTGGTTTCATTAAGTGAGCATAAACTTCTGTTAAAAATGCCAGCAGGAGCCTCAATATAATGTTGCAGTGTATTCTCACTATCTGACAAGTGTGTTCCTGCTCAAAGATAATTTCAGGGGTTTTTCTCCCCTCCTCCTTTTTCTTCAAATGTCACCTTCTAAGAAAATGTCAGTATTTTAGGAGCTTGCTGGTTCTTGTCAGGTACTTTTTGAATATTTTCTAAACATGTTGTTTTAGTTGAGCATTTGTTTCACTTGTCAAAGAAAAAAAATCATTTGTGTAGAGCTCACTCCCTTATTATTAGTCAGCCATTTTGTATCTTAATTCAGAAATACTCTGTTCTTTTTCACTTAAAGGTGTTCCTAGAACAAACTCTCATAGTAAATCAGTTTGCTGAATGTTAAGCTTCCATCTGAAACAGGTGGCAGAGAAAGATGGCCCTTTTATGATTTCTGGACTTCAATTCCTAGAATTCCCAAACCAGCCAGGAAGTTGAAGTCCACAAGTCATGAAAGGGCCATTGTTCCCCACCTCTGATCTAAAGCAATCTCAAACTTTCCTTCTCAATCTCATTGGTAATTCATATTGTTCTGCAACGTGTTTGCTTTTTAAAATGCCACATACAACATAGTGAAGAACAAGCTGTCTTCCTTAAAATAAGCTGATTTGCAGGTGTAAATATAGATGCTGAAGATGTTAAAGATTTATATGGATGCACTGCTTGATATTATATCTAATTTGATTTCTATTATTGCTAGTGGGAAGCAAGTTCTCCTCAGTTACTTGAACTTCAACCATTTAAAGCTAGTACTGGATTTGCCCAAATTATATCATAAATACTAGTGCATTCAATATATTTTCAGAATGAAATCATCTTATCTATCTACTTGACTATTTACTTCATTATCACCTCTTGTAGAGTCTAGATATAATCTAGGGATTATATCTTTCTGTTATGTCCCTATTTTTATATATTATACTTATTTGATATGAAAAGGGTAGAGTTAGAGCTAGATTTTGGATATATACATTATTGTCCCAGAGGTGCTTTTTCAAAAGGCAACTGGATTTTCTTTGTTTTTTCTTGAACACATTTCACTTCTCATACAAGAAGCTTCTTCAATTCTGACTGAATGGTGGTCTACCATTCAGTTAGAACTGAAGAAGCTTCTTGGATGAGAAGTGACATGTCTTCAAGTAAGATGTCTTCAAGCATCTTCAAATGAAACTTCTTCAAAGAAAAACAACAAAAGTCCAAGTGCCTTTTGGAAAAAAGTACCTCTGACACAACCATTGTGTTATGTATGCAGGTTTAAAGTCATTGGTTTAGTTTGAACTGTTCTTGTAAAATGTAAGAAATGATTGGTTTAAAAAGTACGGGAAAACCCTGCACCCTGATTGGCTGTCAACTGCGGCTGCTGGCTATAAGTAGCAGCCGCAGCCCAGCCAAAGTGGCTTCGTTCTGAGCTGTAGTCACTAATAAACAAAGAGCTTGAAGCACTCCGCGTCTGTCTCTTCATGCAAACTTAACACTGGGCGAAGGTGGGATCTCCCTGAAGAAGAAGGCAACGGAACAGAAGAAGAGAGAGATGGCTGCGCTGAACACCCCCCCAGTCCCGTTCGATCTGACGGCAGAAGACTGGGAGACGTATGCAGATTGTTTCCAAATGTATCTGGAAGGAAACGATCTTGCTAACATTTCCGAGAAGCGGAAGAGTGTGGTCTTTCTCACGCACTGCGGTCCGGCAGTTTTCAAGATGGCGAAGGCATTGGCGGGAGCTGCAGATGTGAAGGTAATGGAATGGCCTGACTTAGAAAAGTTGTTAAGAGCCCATTACCACAAGTATCGTGCCTCATTAAGAGACACGAGTTTTACCGTCGGGATCAAGGGGAAAGCGAAAATGTAAATGACTTCGTGGCAAGTTTAAGAGACATTGGGGGTGCATGTGAATTTAACAATTTAGAAGAGGCCATCGCGATCGATTTGTTCTGGGCCTTAAAGACAAGGTGCTTCAGAGCAAGTTATTACTAAGACCTAAGATCACGCTGAAGGAAGCAATAGAAGAGGCCTCTTCAGCAGAAGCTACCAAGTCCTCAGCAGCAGCCATGAAGAAAATTAACAAGGCCACAAGCCATCCTGATGTGGAAAAGTCCACAACAACTCATTGTGAGCAAATAGATTCTGAGTCAGACTGTAGTGAGGTGGAGGAAGGAATTTATAGACTCAGAATGGAGTGGAAAAGAAAGACCTGGGAAGAAAGAGGCAAGATTTCTACTGCAGAGGTTGTGGGGAAGCCACCCCGCACTGAATGCAAGTTCCTAGATACCATCTGCCTCCGTTGTGAAAAAGAGGACACCTAGCAAGAGTCTGCAAATCATCCAGAACTCCACCCAACAGAAGGAAGTTTCCTGACAAAGAATTCAAGCCCAACAACCTCAGTGAGAAAATGGGGGCAGCACAGAAGCAAAGGGGAAGAATGAAACTCATCAGACAGTAACTATTGGTCATTCTTCTTCTATCAATAACAGAAAAGTGCATGTCAAGGTACTAATTGAAGGAAGGCCTTGCCAAATGGAAGTGGACTCAGGCTCATATTTATCTATGGTGTCATGGGACACTATTCACAGACTACTCCCAAACATTCAGAAGAAGCATTTCAAGAAGCAAGCACTGACTCTTAAAGACTACCAAGGGAACAAGATTCCAGTAGTTGGAACAAGAGAATTCAACGTGAAGTTCAAAGGCCACACCAAGCGCTTGCCCCTGACCATCGTGGACAAGGATCGCCCAAGCCTGCTGGGACTTGAGTGGTTCAATCCACTAGGCATCGAGGTGACTGGCATCAATCACGTGAGCAACACTGAATGGGAGGAGGCCTTGAAGTCTGAGTTTCCAGAGGTCTTCAGCGATGGATTGGGCAAGTATATGGGGACCCCTATCACTTTCAATCTAGATCCCAAGGTGCCACCAATTTGCTTAAAGCCCAGAAGGGTCCCATTTGCCTTAAAGGAAAAAATTGGTGCACAGTTAGATAAACTAATAGCTCAAGGAGTTTTAGAGCCCACTGACCACTCCAGATGGGAGACACCCATAGTCACACCAGTCAAGACTGATGGGTCAGTAAGAATCTGTGGAGACTATAAGGGGACATTGAACATGCGCTTCAACAGGCATATCCAGTTCCAGTGGTGCATCATTTACTACATTCACTTGGCAGGGGTACAGTCTTTGCCAAATTGGATCTGGCCCAGGCATATCAACAATTAACAGTTGATGATGCCACTGCAGAGGCCCAAACCATTGTGACTCATAGAGGTGCTTTCAAATGTAAAAGGTTACAGTTTGGAGTAAGTGTGGCACCAGGCATCTTCCAAAGCCTTATGGAAAGGATGCTCCAAGGACTGCCAGGGTAGTACCTTACTTTGATGATGTGTTAATCTCTGCTGAAATGACACTCAGTTACAGAGAGACTCAGAGAAGTCCTTACCAGATTCAAGCGGGGTTAAAAGTCAAGGAAGAAAAATGCACTCTTAGAACTGACAAGGTTGAATTCTTGGGCTATATGATTGACAAGCATGGTATCCACCCCACAGATGCCAAGGTTCAGGCAATCAAAGAAGCCCCTAGACCAAAATGTGAAACAGATTTGCAAGCCTTCCTTGGACTCGTTAACTTTTATCACATGTTCCTACCTCAGAAGGCAACCATTGCAGAACCACTGCACAGATTATTAGACAAAAAGTCTGTGTGGGTCTGGGGCAGAAAAGAACAATCTGCATTTAACAATATTAAAAGACTAATCACGTCTGATGCTGTACTGATACAGTTCTCTGAGAATTTGCCTGTTGTACTGACTTGTGATGCATCCCCTTTTGGAGTGGGGGTTGAGCCACAGGCTTCCCAGCGGGAGGGAAGCTCCTATTGCATTTTACTCTCGCACCTTGACCAAAGCAGAGAGGAACTACAGCCAACTGGACAAGGAAGCCTTGGCAATTGTTGCAGCTGTCAAGAAATTCCATGAGTATTTATATGGGAGAACATTTACCATTGTCACAGATCACAAACCTCTGTTAGGCATTGTGGCAGGAGACAAACCTACGCCCACTATCATCTCACCAAGAATGCTGAGGTGGACTGAATTTCTTGCTGCTTATTCATACAAACTCATCCACAGGCCTGGCAAAGACATTGGGCATGCAGATGCTTTGAGTCGCTGCCCACTTCCTTCTCAAACTGAGGACTTTGCTCCTGAAACTTACACCTTTTTCCTAGAAACTGTTGCCAAGCTTCCAGTACATGCTGCTGAAATGGCCATGGTACGATTTACCAAGGAAAAACTTCAGCAATTGGGTCCAGAGGATATCACTGAGAGAGTTGAAAAACTACTCAGTGTCCAGCATATCACTCCCAACCCCTCAACTAACTTAACACCAGCTGAATTGTTGATGGGTAGGAAACTCAGGTCTCCCCTTGACCGCCTTCATCCCACTTACGCAGCACTCACTAGATTCCACTAGCAAAGTTCGCACATTCATTGTGGGTGATTCTGTCTATGCTAAGAACCTTATGGGTGAACCATTATGGATTCCTGCTGAGATAACCCAAATCACAGGCCCCAGGTCTTACAGGGTACAAATGGAGGATGGTGTCCTCTGGAGCAGGCACATTGATCAGTTACGATCCAGATTGCGTCAGGAGCATCGCTTTTGCTCCTCTCTGGTTCCCATACCTACTGCCTCTAGGGGAAGGGAGGATCATGAGTGTAATGAACAAGCAAGAATCAACCCCATGTGTAACGAGCTAACACGACAGGAACCATCCCAAAACCTGTCACAATACCAACAACCATTTTCACAAATGGAAGATTGCACATCATTACCTGATTTAGGTGCTGACATTGGGTTGGAGATGGATTGGGAGGAGAGACCAGGTTGTAGTAACCAAACAGGTTCTACCATTACTACAAGTCCTAGTAAGGAAATGTCAGCAGACACATTTCCTCCCTCACAAGGTGAGAACCTTAAAACATCTGAACCACATAGATCTCAGCATACACGTAAGAGCCCCACCTATTTAAAAGAATACATTAGATAGGCTGGGGTTTGAGTATGGACTGAACCTAGTGGGGAGGGGTATTATGTATGCAGGTGTAAAGTCAGTGGTTTAGTTTGAACTGTTCTTGTAAAATGTAAGAAATGATTGGTTTAAAAAGTGCGGGAAAACCCTGCACTCTGATTGGCTGGCAACTGCGCCTGCTGTCTATAAGTAGCAGCCGCAGTCCAGCCAAAGTGGGTTCGTTCTGAGCTGTAGTCATTAATAAACAAAGAGCTTGAAGCACTCCGCGTCTGTCTCTTCATGCAAACTTAACAGTTTCCCCTATAACAGGGGCACCCATCCCCTGGGCTGTAGTCCACTACTGGGACGTGGCCTGTTTGGAACCGGGCCGCACACGCGTGCAGCTCAACTTGTGCAAATGGCAGGCCAACACACACACACAGCTTAACTTGCACAAGCAGTAGCTGGCTCCCCTCTTTCCCCCCCTCCGCTGTGCCACCAAGCTGTAAAAATTGGGGGCCACTGCTCTATAACTATTCTGGTCACTCTTAGCAATTTTCAAGACAAATATTAGGTCTTCCTCGGTCTAGAATCTGAAATATTGTCTTAGATCTTATGTTAACCACACTAGGATAGCCACTCAGTGCTGTACCAGGTAACTTAATGTAACAAAATTATGAACTTCAAAGCAAAATGTAATTCTACTACCAAACAAAATTGGAACTGGCATTTACTTTTAGCATGTTTTTAGTATATATTAGGTCCTAAACTTCTAGACGATCAGAAGAATTCTAAATTTGGGATGGGAGAACAAATTTTAACAAGACCATATAGATAACCTATGTTGAAATTGTTCAATGTACTTTATGATCTCTAATTTATTCCACTATTATTCTGGAATTATTATTTTTGTGCCTTAAAAACTTATATTTAATATTGTTTACTGATATGTAAATCCAGTAATGAACATCTCTTATCCAATGTGTATTATATGTTTTGCCAATATGATATACTGATTGATGTTATACCACAATTTATAAGGATATTAATATACAGGCAGAAGTGTTTGAATAAGAAAGGAATGCAGATTTGAGGACATGAGCATGCAATTAATGAATACCATGTAAAGTAACATTAGTTATTTATTTGAAAAAGCTTTCAATGTTTTTGCAGAATCTATCTTTTTATACCAAATTGCTCTTTTCTCATCAATTCTTACATCCTACTTTATGCATTTGTATTTCCATAGTAATAGTGTTCCTACTATTTGAATGTTGCTATCTTAACTTAATGGACATTTTTTCCTTACTTGGAAAAATTGCTTCCTTATATATAATAATTCAATCCAACTAAAAAAAACCCAGTATATTTTGTTCTCTATACAGCTCTGTAAGTAGAATAAGTTCATTGATGACTTGTCCCGCCCCCCCAAATTGTCCTTACAGCTAAGACAGCATTTGGACTAAGGATTCTCAAACCCTACACTCTGTGCCATGCTGATTCTTTCCAGTGTTTTTTTCCCTTTGTAGCTGGAAATATAGCAAATCTTGTAATTAACCAAACAATCTTGATTGGCAAAATTTGCTCTATTTATAGAATACGTGAACTTCATGGATTTGCATCTAAAATAGACATGGACGGAAAGAGCAGAAAATGTTGCATACTCAGCAGTTCCACAATGACTTCTATGTGAATAGCAGGGCAGCAGCTGCTAATCAGCTGATAATTGATAGTATAGGAGCGATCAGCAATTAGAAGAAGTAAGAGTTAGGACATTGCACAAGCAATTTAAATCCATTTTTGAAAACTGTAAGTAAGCCTAAACAATGGTAGCCATTAAAGACGGTCCTGTCTGGAATTTAGTTCATATTTCAACAACATCTCAAAACATAATACAGTACAGGGAAAAGTTTCCAATAAGTTCGTCCTGCTATACAGTGAGAGTTTTCTCCAGTCCAATAGCCCTCCCAGGTTCATACTGCCAAAATCTGGCAGCAAAATGGCAATTTGAAGAGTAGTTTTTTTATGTCTGCCATAAAATAGGTTATGATAGTTTTCCCCTACAGGAACCTCATGTACAAAAGAAGCAAAGCTTACACTGTACGGATGTGATACTGCATTTGTTGCTTGCCCCTAGAGGTAATGCCTTTCAGCCTTTCCAATATGTATTGAAAAAGAATTGCAGAACCTCTGATAATATCACCATATCCCAGGCATGTTATATGCAGTCTTTGAAAATGAAAAGGTAAGAAACAAACAAACAAAGAACTGCAAGTTTTAGAGAAAAATAGTTGCAACTCCCACTGTAAGACAAAATACTTGGTTCATGCAGCCTACAACTGAGCTAGGATTGTGATTGGTGAAAGCAACAATTTGTGTCTAAATGGTGCAACACAGGAAATCAAGTAGAGTTCCTGTTGGATTGGTGACAAAACATCAGGAATTTGGTAGCACTTTTTGAAACTAACACATTTTATTAAAATACATAAGGTTTTGTGAGCCGCAGCTCATCTCATCAGATGCATAGAGTGTCTACAATGATGTAGGATTTAAACTGGAGTGAAGTTAGGGGAAGACAGATTGGTTATGCAGTTGCAGTTCACATGTGTAACAGAGAACAAGTACTTCATTAATTAATAATTGTACTGAGTTTTTAAAAAAACCATGTTTTTTATTGACACCTTCTGGGATGGTTTGAAACTTTTTGACAACTGGAGTCTAGCAACATCTCACTTTTCCAAAACAGTTTCTCCAATGTCTGCTATGAAATGTCCTAGGAGACTGAAATGCTCTGGTTTTATCTTGTTCTTGTTTTGAGTCCTGATGTCAAGCTTTTGTTCATTAATTCGTGTGTGTGTGTGTGTGTGTGTGAGAGAGAGAGAGAGAGAGAGAGAAACAAAAAGCAACATGAAACAAAAGCAACAAGAAACAATAGGACAATGGTGCCAAAATGGGAACCACACACCCTGCTACACAACCAGGGGTTTACTTTGCCCCCACATTTTGCAGCAATAGCACCATCCAGGTCCCAACAAGTAGACATGCAAGAGCCTTCACATGCTACATATGTGACATATGCCTTCATCTGCCAGACAAGCCCTCTGGATTCTATATGGAATACAGCATACAAAACAAACTTTGTATAAAGAAGCATTCTTTCAAATAATGTTAATACTCAAAGTATTTCAGATATTGGCCAAATCACTTACCTGAATTCGTAACAGAATGTTTAATCTGAGTGTACCTATCAAATGACATAAGTACTTTTTTAACAATAACCAGTTATAACTCTACTGAGGCTGATCCCATCTGTAATGGCTTTTCAGAGTAGGAACTGTGAAATATATTTCTGTTTACCTCGTAAGTAAATCATGTAGTCTGAACCTCTTCCTTTTAAAACATGTTATTTAAGTTTGAGTTGCTCTACGTTTTATTACCTTGTTTTATGTTGCATTTGAATGTATGATTTATTGAGTTAATTTACTTAAATGTTTGGAGGGCTGCTTGATGTACGCATATAAATGTCATTAAGACTATTAATGACTTACAAATATACAGTCTTCATGAAGTCTGATTGGAAGGATGCTTAAAATCTCCCTTCAGTTTATGCACAAAAACAGGTTGTGAAAAAGTTCACTAAGCTATAGATTGCATACACCACTCCAGGAGACAGTAAATATTGACTTTACTTTTTAAAAATGATCTTTTTATTAAAAGTTTTACCTACGATCTGTCTAAAACTTTAAAATCCATTTGATCCATTTAAAATTTTCTATAGCCAGAACTTTGTCTTTCTTTTGCTGTTTATTTTGAATTCTTAAAGCTCATAAGATGGCTTGGGGCCAGGGTACTTGCAGGAACGCCTCCTGCCAGCATCACACTCCGATCGCCCTGTATGCTCCCATAGGAGGGGCCTCCTTGGGATACCGTCAGTTAGGCATTGTCGACTGGCGGTTCCTAGGGCTAGGGCCTTTTCTGTGGGAGCGCCCGCCCTATGGAACCAGCTTCCCATGGATCTCCGTTTAGCCCCTGATCTCCGCTCCTTCTGCCAGGACCTGAAGACCTGGCTGTTTCAACAGGCCGGTCTGGACTGACCCGGGGGCGTGGGTTGTTTTATTCGTTTTAATTATTTTAATTGACTGATTAGGCTTGTACTTGTTTAATTATTTTTTATTGTAATTATATGAGGTTTTTAATGTTCGCCGCCCTGAGTCCTTAGGGAGAAGGGCAGCATACAAGTCTAATAAAATAATAATAAAATAATGAAGATACAGGTTCATTTTCTCAGATAAAGGATTGATGGTGCTCAATGCTGTGTTTTCAGCATTGTCGTTTTGAAAATGCTTAATTTCTTTAAAACCAAATAGGATTGTGGTTAGTAAAGAAAATGTGACCTTAGTGTCCTTTGATGGCTCTGACTGTGGCTAGAACAATAATGACCTTTTTTTTCATCTCCTGGTTCTCTCATCCTCTGGAAACCACTGCTTTGCAGTCTTCTTATGAGGAGCAAGAGTCTGAAGCACAATGAGTAGAGTGCCACATCCTTTCTTTCTCTGGAGAGGATTGAAGGACACAATATTCTCATGGGCTCCTCATTCTCAACCATTGGCTTTGCTTTTTGCAAGGCTGTCTTCAATCTGCAATTTCATTTCAGAAAGTCCACATTGGCTGCACTTTCATGCATATCTATTTGGCTTGAAGCCACAGGAAAATTGGCAATCTCTTCTAATTTTAGAATACTTTTGATGTTGAAGTCCTAAATATGGTTGTATTTCAGGCATCTGTATTATGTTGTATTTATTTCCTCATGCACTTCATTGTAGATAATAAATTGGGGATGTTAGTTAATTACAGATAGTCTTTGGCTTACAACTGCTCATTTAGTGACTGTTCAAAGTTACAATGGTACTGAAAAAAATGAGTTATGACCATTTTTCACACTTATGACCATTCCAGCATCCCTATGGTCAAATGATTAAAATTCAGATGCTTGGCAACTAACTCATATTTATGATGGTTGCAGTGTCCTGGGGTCGTATGATCATCTTTTGCAGTTTTCTGACAAGCAAAGCTGTTGGGAAAGCTAGATTCGCTTAAAAACCATGTTACTTAATGAAAAACTGCAGTGATTCACTTAACAATTGTGGTAAGAAAGGTCATAAAATGGGGCAAAACTAATTTAACAAATGTCTCACTTAGCAACAGAAATTTTGGGCTCAATTGTGGTTGTAAGTCAAGGAC
This sequence comes from Naja naja, assembly GCA_009733165.1. Taxonomy (NCBI): domain Eukaryota; kingdom Metazoa; phylum Chordata; class Lepidosauria; order Squamata; family Elapidae; genus Naja; species Naja naja. Next base: position 122,031,554 of record CM019151.1, on the reverse strand, counting down.
TACCTGTACTGCAGTTCTAGAATTCTGATTTACTTGTAAAGTGAAAAACCCACTGATGTATACTCCTGTTAACAGATGTCTCATTCCTGGCTTGTTTATTATGTCATGTGAATTAGGAAACCTGACTTGGCAACTGAATATGACTTAATTATTCATCCATTACATTTATACAACAGTCCATCTTATGATTTCTAAAAATCATAGAATGTAATTATTATATTTGATAATTGTGTTTAACATCTGAAAGAGGAGCAATTGGAACAGTGTGCTGTATGAACATCACCAAATTGTGATACAGATCCTTAGGTGCCAGTGTTTGAATAGATGGTGTTAAATATATCTCTTCTTTCTATTATTTGAAAATGTCTTTAAGGAAAGTACAGTTGATTCTTCTCCTAAGCTGAGCTGCTGAAAAGATGGACTTGGACGAAGTTCAGCTTTTATAGTCAGGGAGGGGTAGCAATAAATATATCTATTGGTTTAAGAACACCTGGTACACTTATCAAAATTGTACTCCCATCAGACTTTAAACCAAATGGATCAACTCAAGGATTATCTGTGTAATTTATCTGGAAGCTTTAGTGAGAAATATTTCAAGGGTGCGTAATATATGCTTAAATATTAAGTCTGGTGACTTGATACCACAGAGAAAGATTACGCCTATTGTATGCACAAGTTTCATCAGTTATTTGTCTTGTCTGGGCTTGTTCAAAAATAAAGACAAACAGGAAAAAAACGGAGAACAATGATACGTTTTCATTGTGACCAGAGAGCAAGAGTGATCAAAAGATCACTTTTTCAGGTTTTAGCAAGTCCTTTTACTTGCACTTACAAATAAAGCAGTATTTCCCAGCAAAGCTCACTTAAGTACTTTTGGAAAGGCAGAAGCAATGCATGTTCCTGTCTCTTGTCAATGATTCAGTTCAGTAGGTTTTCAGTATACATACCTTTTTTCCTCTTTCTTGAAAAGAATACATTTGCCAGCTGAGGTAAAGTTTGCAATTCAATCAATTTCAGATATCTTTAAACTAAAGTGAGTCATGTCTATGGAGATTCTCAATCATCCAGGTCAATGTGTTAAGTTTGCATGAAGAGACAGACGCGGAGTGCTTCAAGCTCTTTGTTTATTAGTGACTACAGCTCAGAACGAAGCCACTTTGGCTGGGCTGCGGCTGCTACTTATAGCCAGCAGCCGCAGTTGACAGCCAATCAGGGTGCAGGGTTTTCCCGTACTTTTTAAACCAATCATTTCTTACATTTTACAAGAACAGTTCAAACTAAACCACTGACTTTACACCTGCATACATAATACCCCTCCCCACTAGGTTCAGTCCATACTCAAACCCCAGCCTATCTAATGTATTCTTTTAAATAGGTGGGGCTCTTACGTGTACGTTGAGACCTCGGTGGTTCAGATGTTTTAAGGTTCTCACCTTGTGAGGGAGGAAATGTGTCTGCTGACATTTCCTTACTAGGACTTGTAGTAATGGTAGAACCTGTTTGGTTACTACAACCTGGTCTCTCCTCCCAATCCATCTCCAACCCAATGTCAGCACCTAAATCAGGTAATGATGTGCAATCTTCCATTTGTGAAAATGGTTGTTGGTATTGTGACAGGTTTTGGGATGGTTCCTGTCGTGTTAGCTCGTTACACATGGGGTTGATTCTTGCTTGTTCATTACACTCATGATCCTCCCTTCCCCTAGAAGAGGCAGTAGGTATGGGAACCAGAGAGGAGCAAAGCGATGCTCCTGAGGCAATCTGGATCTTAACTGATCAATGTGCCTGCTCCAGAGGACACCATCCTCGTTTGTACCCTGTAAGACCTGGGGCCTGTGATTTGGGTTATCTCAGCAGGAATCCATAATGGTTCACCCATAAGGTTCTTAGCATAAACAGAATCACCCACAGTGAATGTGCGAATTTTGCTAGTGGAATCTAGTGGTGCGTGCGTAAGTGGGATGAAGGCGATCAAGGGGAGACCTGAGTTTCCTACCCATCAACAATTCAGCTGGGGACAAATTAGTTGAGGGGTTGGGAGTGATATGCTGAACACTGAGAAGTTTTCAACTCTCTCAGTGATATCCCCTGGACCCAATTGCTGAAGTTTTTCCTTGGTAAATCGTACCACGTTCAGCCCGGCCGTTAGCGAAGGATGCCCAGGGGCTGTCAGGGCATGTCTGATACCCTGTTGTGCTAGATATGATTCAAAAGGTTGGATGTAAATTGAGGGCCATTGTCAGAAACAAGCACATCAGGTAACCCGTGAGTTACAAAAAGCTTTTAAGCTGTTTGATGACAGCTTCAGTTGTGGTGGATGCCATAGGGATAACCTCTAGCCATTTGGAATATGCATCAACTATAATAAGGAAAGTGTGCCCTCTGGTAGGGCCAGCAAAATCAATGTGAATCCTGGACCATGGGCCCCTAGGACATTCCCATTCCTGTGTGGGGGGAGAGGTGGGGCAGGCCTGACTACCTGACAGTTGGGACAAGATGCAACCCAGTTTTCAACCATTTTGTCAATACCTGGCCACCATACATAACTCCTGGCCAATCCCTTCATTCTGACAATACCTGGATGACCCTCATGTAACATTTCCAAAACCTCTTTTTGCAGTTTTGCAGGAATAACCACCCTGTTACCCCACAAAATACATCCTCTTAATACAGATAATTCAGTTTGCCTGGATTTAAAAGGTTGGGCAAGTTGAGGTAGATCTTGAAGAGGCCAACCTTTCTTAATCCAGCCTATAACAGGAGCCAATAAAGTGTCTTTGGCAGTCTCTCTGGCAATTTCAGCAGCGTGTACTGGAAGCTTGGCAACAGTTTCTAGGAAAAAGGTGTAAGTCTCAGGAGCAAAGTCCTCAGTGTGAGAAGGAAGTGGGCAGCGACTCAAAGCATCTGCATGCCCAATGTCTTTGCCAGGCCTGTGGATGAGTTTGTATGAATAAGCAGCAAGAAATTCAGTCCACCTCAGCATTCTTGGTGACAGGATAGTGGGTAGGTTTGTCTCCTGCCACAATGCCTAACAGAGGTTTGTGATCTGTGACAATGGTAAATGTTCTCCCATATAAATACTCATGGAATTTCTTGACAGCTGCAACAATTGCCAAGGCTTCCTTGTCCAGTTGGCTGTAGTTCCTCTCTGCTTTGGTCAAGGTGTGAGAGTAAAATGCAATAGGAGCTTCCCTCCGCTGGGAAGCCTGTGGCTCAAACCCCCACTCCAAAGGGGATGCATCACAAGTCAGTACAACAGGCAAATTCTCAGAGAACTGTATCAGTACAGCATCAGGCGTGATTAGTCTTTTAATATTGTTAAATGCAGATTGTTCTTTTCTGCCCCAGACCCACGCAGACTTTTTGTCTAATAATCTGTGCAGTGGTTCTGCAATGGTTGCCTTCTGAGGTAGGAACATGTGATAAAAGTTAATGAGTCCAAGGAAGGCTTGCAAATCTGTTTTACATTTTGGTCTAGGGGCTTCTTTGATTGCCTGAACCTTGGCATCTGTGGGGTGGATACCATGCTTGTCAATCATATAGCCCAAGAACTCAACCTTGTCAGTTCTAAGAGTGCATTTTTCTTCCTTGACTTTTAACCCGCTTTTTGAATCTGGTAAGGACTTCTCTGAGTCTCTCTTGTAACTGAGTGTCATTTTCAGCAGAGATTAACACATCATCAAAGTAAGGTACCCCTGGCAGTCCTTGGAGCATCCTTTCCATAAGGCTTTGGAAGATGCCTGGTGCCACGCTTACTCCAAACTGTAACCTTTTACATTTGAAAGCACCTCTATGAGTCACAATGGTTTGGGCCTCTGCAGTGGCATCATCAACTGTTAATTGTTGATATGCCTGGGCCAGATCCAATTTGGCAAAGACTGTACCCCTGCCAAGTGAATGTAGTAAATGATGCACCACTGGAACTGGATATGCGCTCTGTTGAAGCGCATGGTTCAATGTCCCCTTATAGTCTCCACAGATTCTCACTGACCCATCAGTCTTGACTGGTGTGACTATGGGTGTCTCCCACCTGGAGTGGTCAGTGGGCTCTAAAACTCCTTGAGCTATTAGTTTATCTAATTGTGCATCAATTTTTCCTTTAAGGCAAATGGGACCCTTCTGGGCTTTAAGCGAATTGGTGGCACCTTGGGATCTAGATTGAAAGTGATAGGGGTCCCCATATACTTGCCCAATCCTTCGCTGAAGACCTCTGGAAACTCAGACTTCAAGGCCTCCTCCCATTCAGTGTTGCTCACGTGATTGATGCCAGTCACCTCGATGCCTAGTGGATTGAACCACTCAAGTCCCAGCAAGCTTGGGCGATCCTTGTCCACGATGGTCAGGGGCAAGCGTTTGGTGTGGCCTTTGAACTTCACGTTGAATTCTCTTGTTCCAACTACTGGAATCTTGTTCCCTTGGTAGTCTTTAAGAGTCAGTGCTTGCTTCTTGAAATGCTTCTTCTGAATGTTTGGGAGTAGTCTGTGAATAGTGTCCCATGACACCATAGATAAATATGAGCCTGAGTCCACTTCCATTTGGCAAGGCCTTCCTTCAATTAGTACCTTGACATGCACTTTTCTGTTATTGATAGAAGAAGAATGACCAATAGTTACTGTCTGATGAGTTTCATTCTTCCCCTTTGCTTCTGTGCTGCCCCATTTTCTCACTGAGGTTGTTGGGCTTGAATTCTTTGTCAGGAAACTTCCTTCTGTTGGGTGGAGTTCTGGATGATTTGCAGACTCTTGCTAGGTGTCCTCTTTTTTCACGGAGGCAGATGGTATCTAGGAACTTGCATTCAGTGCGGGGTGGCTTCCCCACAACCTCTGCAGTAGAAATCTTGCCTCTTTCTTCCCAGGTCTTTCTTTTTCCGCTCCATTCTGAGTCTATAAATTCCTTCCTCCACCTCACTACAGTCTGACTCAGAATCTATTTGCTCACAATGAGTTGTTGTGGACTTTTCCACATCAGGATGGCTTGTGGCCTTGTTAATTTTCTTCATGGCTGCTGCTGAGGACTTGGTAGCTTCTGCTGAAGAGGCCTCTTCTATTGCTTCCTTCAGCGTGATCTTAGGTCTTAGTAATAACTTGCTCTGAAGCACCTTGTCTTTAAGGCCCAGAACAAATCGATCGCGCATGGCCTCTTCTAAATTGTTAAATTCACATGCACCCCAATGTCTCTTAAACTTGCCACGAAGTCGTTTACGTTTTGCTTTCCCCTTGATCCCGACGGTAAAACTTCGTGTCTCTTAATGAGGCACGATACTTGTGGGCGTAATGGGCTCTTAACAACTTTTCTAAGTCAGGCCATTCCATTACCTTCCGTCTGCAGCTCCGCCAATGCCTTCGCCATCTTGAAAACTGCGGACCGCAGTGCGTGAGAAAGACCGCCCTCTTCGCTTCTCGGAAATGTCGGCAAGATCGTTTCCTTCCAGATACATTTGGAAACGATCTGCATCGTCTCCCAGTCTTCTGCCGTCGGATCGAGCGGGGCTGGGGGTGTTCAGCGCAGCCATCTCTCTCTTCTTCTGTTCGCGTTGCCTTCTTCTTCAGGAGATCCCACCTTCGTCGCCAGTGTTAAGTTTGCATGAAGAGACAGGCGGAGTGCTTCAAGCTCTTTGTTTATTAGTGACTACAGCTCAGAACGAAGCCACTTTGGCTGGGCTGCGGCTGCTACTTATAGCCAGCAGCCGCAGTTGACAGCCAATCAGAGTGCAGGGTTTTCCCGTACTTTTAAACCAATCATTTCTTACATTTTACAAGAACAGTTCAAACTAAACCAATGACTTTAAACCTGCATACATAACAACCTGCATACATAACACAATGGTTGTGTCAGAGCTACTTTTTTTCCAAAAAAAGTCTTGGTGGTGTGTTTTCCCTGGAGGTATAAACACTATTGGCTCAGATAATTTATAACGACACCCAAATGGAATGGAAAATAATTTCAGAATCCAGAACAAAAATGTTTTAAGAACTTTGAATGGATACCAATAATGGACTGATACATACAACTAGATAGTAAAGTAATGTGTGTTTTGAGCAAATGCATTTCTAATAGTGTGATTTTCTACTGTGTCCTTTAATCAATAAATGGATGTCACACCAGGGGTTTGTTATTATGTTATTGTGTGAAATGAGAGTAAAAAATGGACAGGAACACCCGATATTTCAAGCCAAATATCTTTAGTCACTGCTGCTTGATTGATTATGGATTTTTTTTAAAAAAAGAATAAATTTGATTCTTTGGAAATTTATCCAAGTACTTTGCAGCTTCTAAGACAATTATTATAGTTTTTTCTGAGTGTCATATGTCCTACACGTTATTTGATGTAATATATCTTAAGGGAATATTGTAAGCAGATATTAGCAATTAACTCATTAATCTAAAAATCACAATTCTTGCAATTAGCAGAGAACTGCACAGGCACTCTAATTACAAACTCTGCACAAAAGGACAGGCTCACAGGGACCATAGAGTCATCTAATTAGCCAAAAAATTCAAAGAAAGAAAGAAAAAAGAGATGTTAAGGGTCAGACAGTAAAAGATGATAAAGTACAGATGGTAAACCTGAGGACTGGTCAGTGAGAGAATATATATAGAGAGAGAGGTGGGGGGAATCTTTTTTAATAACTTTATTGACAATCCTAGTTTCATTCCATTAATTTTTTTTCTATGCTATTGCAATTTTTGTCAAGCCTACTTCATATGGTTTCCTCTAGATATGTATAAAAATACAAATCAGTTGTCCCTAAAAATCAACTACTCCCAACCTATTGTAGTTAATATACAATCACACACTAGGACTCAAATATACATATGCTTTTTAGCTTAAAGGAAACTTTCTGGACTTTTGCTAGCAAACCTTCAAGGTGAGATTGGGAGAAATTACATTCCTCCAGAAAGGACAATGTGGGATGTTCATTGACACTGAATTGTCTCTGGCTCACCAGTTGATCAAAGTAACAAAAAATTCACATTGTTTAAGTCAGCCAGATCTCATAATAATTATGCATGTCTTAATTACATCTTAATTAGTCCATACAAGGCTGCTTTTGAAGAGTCTCCCAAAGCGTCAATAAATACAAAATGCAGCAAGACTAGTCCCTATGAATAATAGCAGAGTAACTACAGTACTATCAGGTGGGGAAACAATTAGTATAGTAACAGCATGTTTCAAATCTTACTGCAAGTGATTGAGAACATAAAGCCTGGTAATTGTGGAATAAAATATGAGATGTCAAAGCCATTCATTCTTTGCATAACACAAAACCAAAACCAAAACCAGGTGTGGGCAACCCATCACTTTGAAGCTTTACTGCTGTGTAGGGAGGGAGATGAAGGAGCTAAATATTTAATCAATGTTTGATTAGCGATGTATTTTATTATACACATCCTTCATACTTAAGAGATCCACATGTGTCTATCATTTAGATTTTTTAAATACATATTTGCTTTGCTACGCACATCACGATCCACATAAGGATAGTTTTCATTTTACATGTATGAAATAACCTCACATTTCAAAAATCAGTGATGGAGTGTCATCTCAAGCTCTATTTGAATGTTTATCTGCATGTGTAGATATCATAAAGGAATCTTCTGCATAAAGTCCACTGTAATAATATGCAAGAATGACATCAATATACCCAATTTTGCTTCTGCAATTGTTAAATCAATACAGGTAGGACAACAGAATTAGCTCAACCCATTCCATTCCAATATCTTTAGTTTAGCCCTTAAGTCTGAATGCCATGAACCCTTGCAGGAAGGGCGAATACTCATAAAATAATAGAGAAATAATAAAGATCTCTGAACTCATACCAGCTCTTTCAGGGATTATTTTTAATGTAACGTCTTACAATTTTATTATCAGAGAAAAATGAGAAAAAAGAATTAATTTGGGATTTGTTTATTGAGGAAGTGGAAGGGTTTTTCTCCATGAAAAACATAGAATAGATACCATTAAGGGGGATTTTTAAAAATACATATGCTTTCATACCACAGCTGGATTATTGTTTCCCAAGAGTCTGCAGTGTAAAACTGATATATTTTTTTAATAACAGGGTTTGTGAGACAAGATAATAAACAAGTAGTTATTAATACCTTTCTCTTAGTAAGTACTTGTTGCTAAGATAAGAAAAAGGTGAGTTTCATAAATGAAGGCTTTAAACTTTAAATTTAGATCCTGGAAATATGATGGAAATAAAAATTTCCATGTCTCCATACGTGAAAGGTCAGGCAAGGTTGCTTCAAGTTAATCGGAATCAAAATGACAAGTTCCTTATAGTCAGATTTAGATGTACCTAGTTAATTGCTAGATCTGAGTAGATCTGTTATTTATCTTAGTTATTTCAGGATCAGGAGCTGTCATTTCTCTTCAATTGAAATAATTTTTTCCCCACAGTGAATATTTTGAGAACCAGTGTGATTGATTAGGAAAAAAACAACAGGTGAAATTCTTCTTGTTGTTGAAACTTGCAACTTCCATCTAGTTAATTCCCAGGATAATGTCTCTCATTTATGCATTCTACCTTCAGATCAATAGTATTTTGAAATTACAACACTGAACATCTTCTAATCTCTCTCATATGCTTTTCTGTCTACCACTGTTGATAGTATTATATAGTATTATATAGGACTTCATTTCAAAAAGGATTACATATCTACATGGGAAGAAAATCCACCCACTCACTGAGGCTTACAAATACATAAACAGGTAATTTGGGAAAACTAGCTAAGTAACTTTCTTAAGAAGGCAAAACAGGCAGGATGCTCAAGAGGAATACTGTCAGATTCATTGGCTCTCATCCTGATTCCATTCCTCAAGCCATTCCTCAAGTCAGAACATTGAATATCCCAACTATATGTTAATTGGTGGGACAATCCAGAAACATTTACAGTAAATGTATGTGTATGCAGCATATCACTGCATGCAGCATGTGTATGGGATACCCATATTCCACATACATTCATCCCTACAAATATATCCCAACCATTAGTTCTCTCTGATCAAGGTAGCCTCCTTAAGGTAAAACTAAAGACTCACTCTACAGTAGTTGAACTTGATTTTTGGTGGTTACATGGACATGTGTACACGGTATAGCTTACTTAGTGAAACGAAAGAAGTGGTTTTGCCACAGCTTTTTCTTCTAAGACACTTTTGCAATTTCTCCATGTAATATATGGTCCTGGTCTTTCTCACAGAATCACACCCAAGTATTAACTCAGTCTGACTCTGGAGTCCTTGGTGCTCTGTGAACTGGTTGTTTTCTTGCAGATGTTTCATTATCAAACTAGGTAACATCATCAGTGCTTATTCTGACTCCCGATAGCATTTGAAGCATCACCGAAGAGTGGCTAGATTCTGATGAGGAAAATAGATTAAGTATGTATGTTTTTACTGAGAAGTTTGAACTAAATAATAGGTGAGGAGGTTCTTTTGCAACTCTGAAGGTCTATTGTTATGTTCTTGAGGTAATAAAGGAGAGAAATATTATAGTGGGTTTGGATTCTTAATAGAAACTGCAGCCACCAATTTTGCTACTGATCTTATTCTTTAAGAAGGCCACTTTAGGTTTTCTTTGTTTTTGAAAAGATTCTTAAAATTTGAGATAATCCAATAAAACTGAATGATGTGATATGCAAGACAGATCAAAGAAATTACTTCTTTATGCAGTTAAATTGTGGAATCCCCTCTGTTCAATAGTCATAATCTTCTGTGGCTTTTGAAATGGTAAACAGCTAATGTAGGCTATGAATGTATACTAGCTCTGCAGGCTGTATACTATCAACAGTATCCAAGGCTGCATGTTTCAGAATATTAGTTGCTAGGATTTAACTGTGGAAGAGAGTTATTTCATCAAGAGCATACTTGTAGGCTTCTCATAGGCTTGCCATTTTACAAAAGGAGTTTGTGAATCAGCATGGTTCCATGAACATTTTTCACTCACTCTAGATTTTTTCAGGGAGTTATTCTTGCTGAGGCAGTTCTAAAAGACCTCTGCAAACAGTTGAGCATGCATTTATCTAGATATTTTGGCTCAGAGCAGGGCAATAAAAGTAATTATGGGAACTCTATATTTTTACTAGAAGGTTATGTGGAAGTTTGTAGCTGTGCTTCAACTATGAAGAATAATGTTCCATTTCTGATAATTTATGAGGGTTCTAACTTCCTTGTCTGCAAACTGTCTGGTTCTTGTTGTACTAGGCACTCAGCCCAATACAGACAATGTTAATATGGCTGTGATCCAAGCTAGTGACAATTTTCTGACTTCCATTGCATTTATAGACTATTATTCATGTCAGTGGCTTGGCTTGTGACTAGGAAGACCTGTTGTAAAGTTGATTCCCTACAAGTAAACTTGTATAAAGATCTTCCAGAAAGCTGGGGAGTCTCTGCCCTGAGCACTATCATTCCAGAGCCCTTGCCTTGTTCCATCCTTTCTTTTGAAAGTGTTCTTAGTAACATACACTGTGTCTTAATTAGGGCTGCCAGATATCCGAATGGGCAAAGAAGAACATATACAATTGGAAAGGAGGACAAATGGGGGCTGGGGCTGAAGGGCATACTAATGTTCCTGGCATCGACCACAAAAATTCTAGCAAAAATCAACAAAAATATAAATTTAGTGTCCTATATGTACATGAAACCACTTTTTCCAGCATCAGACTGTTTCTCCCAATTGTAATCCCCCCCAATAAATTGTTATTTTCAAGAACATTTACTAACAATAATATAGAATCGACAATGATATGTTTTTCAAATTTCATAGAAATATATGTACTCTACCAATCACAGTGATCATAGATTTATGTTATTTAATTTGTTATCTAATTCCATCAATTGTCGCTTTTAAATCTCGCCATCAAAAGTGACAATTGATGGAATCAGATAACAAATTAAATAACATAAATCTAGGTAGAGTCCATTGATGAAACAGGGAAAGAACGAAATCAACAATTTACAGGGTCACAATACACAAATGTTTGAATGACTACTGTTATGAAAATAGTTCAAAGTAAAATAATACTCAAACTATTCAAAAAGCTGCACAATATTTCATTTTAATGCCTACCAAATGGAGGATATGAGAACAAAAAAGAGGACATTTCCTCTTTTTGTCAGACATCTGATAATCCTAATCTTAGTCGGCTTTGTATAACAAGATTATTTACTACACTCTTCCCTATCACTGTAACATAGCAATTTTTTCCAGTTTCTCATTTGCACTAGTCCTATCATATATTTTTCTTGTCCTCAGTGCCTTATGTCTCTGTGTTGTCCCTTAAAATTTATATTGCTGCACCGATCTTAATTTTTCTCCGTGTGCAATCAGGAGCTTCAACCAAACCATTCAACCAAATATTTAATTAGGTTATACTTTTTTAAGTGGACTGAAATTCTTCAAGTTGAGTCTGACTCTTGCTGTTTTCATGATATATTCATATAAATTTCTGGCGCTATGGAAATGGTTTTCCCACTGCCTTCTTTTGATGTTTATTTTAAAATCACAGCAATTTAGCTTGTCTCTTTCAGTGTGAACCCTCCTCCCAGTAATATCTTTATTAATGGGATTTATTTTAACTTTTTTTAATTGGAAAGACCCATTTATCATCATTCAATCACTTCTGAAGAAAATGTTTAGCATATATTGCTCTAAAATATTTCAAGGGAGAGCAAGGTTCGGGGCTTGTCTACTAATCTCAAGTTATTACAGATAAAAGATTATTCTTTATGGAAAACAAATATCTTTACAATGCATTATGTTGAAGCAAATAAAAGAAAATATTGCTGCCCACGTGCTGTATTCATAATAGCTACTTGTAAAACTCCAAACAAATGCTCAATTGGCAAATAATAGCATGATCCAGTTACTTCTCAGGAAATTATATTTAATGTATTTCACAGAGATAAGGGAAAACAGTTTAACCGAGATAGCTGCTATGAACTATATTTAACCTCCACTGTATCAGATAGAATATGTTTTTAATCTAACACAAACCATTATATACATAGACGCTAATGTTTTAGCTATTTTAATATCTGCCATCTTTTACTTATCCATTTTTAAAACAATCTTTTCTCTGGACAGCGTGCTCCATATAAATTTGGGCAATGTCATTTTATTTTTCTCCCCATTTCATTGAAAGTTTTCTGCTGAATCCTCTTGTTGTTCTTAGTGAAGGAGCCTTATTGGATTTGTCGTCCTAGATCTGATACACACTGTACTGGCCTGCCTGAGGTGCAGTTTAAATGGCTGATTAGAGTCTTCTCTGGGGGACTGCAAATGACTGGGTGCTCATTTTTTTAATTTGCCTTGGATTTTTTCCAGTGGTCTGCACTTCGCCCTCCACATCCCTGATTAATATTTTACATATATTTTACTAGCACTTTAAATGAAAATTTCTTCCTGAGAAGATTAATTACTGAATGAATGATATGGAACACTTATTATTCCAATAATTCATCCACACAGAATTTAGCAAGTGTGTGAAGTTAATAATATGACATTAATGGATCTAGTTTAAGGTGTACATTAACAGCTGCCTTTCTGTCTTGCGTAAGTTGCAAGAAGTTGTTAGATGCTTATAATGGCAGTACCAAATTTTATCATACCCTTCATATGATGCAATATGAATTTTAATCAATTTTTTTTCTCAAAGGGTTCCTAATTGTATGCTTGGATGTTAAGCCCAATTGAACATGCTTAAGAAAATTTTAATGAGAATGTAACACTCTTACATATAAATAGTAGGTCATATGGAAGAGAGGGAAAGAATCAAAGCAATGGCTCAGATTAATAAATCGGAAAGTCTGACATGAGATGGAAGGAGTGCTTCAAACGATCATTCCCTTCTATCCCAAATCTTCCAAATGTATGTCTATCCACAAATACTCTGTACAGTATGACAGGGAGAGTGATCAGTGGAGGTAAAAGGATGATAGCAGTATTGCACCATCACAGGGCAATGTTGTGCCTGTGATGTAATGTTGTACATAGGTATGTGTTATGTATGCAGAGTTTGAATTGATTGGTTGTTCTTGTAAAGTGTTTAAAATGATTGGTTAAAAAGTGCGGGAAAACCCTGCACTCTGATTGGCTGTCAGCCGAGGCAGCCGGCTATATATAGCTGCCTCGGCTAAGCCAAATTGGGTCTGTTCTGAGCTGAAGTCACTAATAAACTTAAGAGCTGAAGCACTCCGCATCTGCCTCTTCATGCAAACCTAACAGTATGAAAGGGTTGAAACATGAGAAAACAACACCCATCATTTTGACAAAGAAATCCTATGGACTCTTCTGACAAAGGGGATTAAGTATGAAACAACCTACTCAGATGTGGGGTTACTCTGGGCCCTGTGCATCCACACAATGAAATTAGTAGCAAGAAATGAATAGGTTGGTTTGCCTAGGTGGGTAGATATTTGCCACATGCATTTATTTTCTTCTGAAACTACTTAAATAATTTACTGAAGAATAAAGAATATGATTTCGGGGGAAGAGAATGTAGACTGTCTGGCAGACTTGGATGGGTAGGAGGGCAAGATAGAAAGGCTAGTTCAAATTTGGGAGAATGCCCAGGTGTTTCTGTTGTGCCTTTTCTACTTTATCCTGATGGCTGGCCTTGTCTCTCATGTGCGCTAGCTCCTCTGAATTTTCATACTGACTTCTGAATCTCACAATTTCCTGGAAAGTATGGTCTACAAGCACTTCCAAGATTCTTGTTATGTATGTAGGTTTGAATGTTATTGGTTTATTTTGAATTGTTCTTGTAAAATGTCAAAAGGGATTGGTTTAAATAGTGCGGGAAAAACCCTGCACTCTGATTGGCTGGCAACTACGGCTGCTGGCTATAAGAAGCAGCCGTAGCCCAGCCAAGTCGGGTCCATTCGAGCTGTAGTCACTTAATAAACTCTTCACTGAAGCTATTCGCGTCTGACTCTTCATGCAAACTTAACACTGGCGATGAAGGTGGGATTCCCCTGAAGAAGAGGCGACGTGGAAGACAAGCAGAAGAGCGAGATGGCTGCGCTGAACACCCCCCCCAGCCCCGTTCGATCCGGCGGCGGAAGACTGGGAATCGTATGCGGATCGCTTCCAGATGTATTTGGAAGGAAACGACCTCGCTGATATCCCCGAGAAGTGGAAGAGGGCGGTATTTCTCACACACTGTGGTCCGGCAGTCTTCAAGATGGCGAAGGCATTGGCGGGAGCTGCAGACTTGAAGGTAATGGAATGGCCTGATTCAGAAAAGCTTTTAAGAGCCCATTACGCCCCACAAGTATCGTGCCTCATTAAGAGACACGAGTTTTACCGTCGGGATCAAGGGGAAAACGAAAATTTTAAGGACTTCGTGGCAAGTTTAAGGGACATTGGGGGTGCTTGTGAGTTTACCAACTTAGAAGAGGCCATGCGTGATCGGTTTGTTCTAGGCCTTAAAGATAAGGTCTTACAGAGCAAATTACTAATGAAACCTAAGATCACGTTTAAGGAGGCCATAGAGGAAGCTGTTTCAGCGGAAGCAACCAAGTCCTCAGCAGCAGCCATGAAGAAAATTAACAAGGCCTCAAGCCATTCTGATGTGGAAAAGTCCACAACAACCCATTGCGAGCAAAGAGACTCTGATTCAGACTGTAGTGAGGTGGAGGAAGGAATTTATAGACTCAGAATGGAGAAGAAAAGGAAGGATCTTGGAAAAAAGAGGCAAGAATTTTATTGCAGAGGCTGGGGGGGGGCACCCCCGCACTGAATGCAAGTTTTTAGACACCATCTGCCTACATTGGGAGAAAAGAGGTCACCTAGCAAGAGTCTGCAAATCATCCAGAACTCCACCTTGTAGGAAGAAATTCCCTGAAAAGGAATTCAAGCCCAACAATTTCAGTGAAAAAATAGGGCGCAACCCAGAAGCAAATGGAAAGAATGAACTCATCAAACAATCACCATTGGTCATTCTTCACCCTTGAGAAGCAGAAAAGTACATGTGAAGGTATTCATTGAAGGAAGGCCTTGCCAAATGGAAGTGGACTTGGGCTCCTATTTATCTATGGTGTCATGGGACACTATTCACAGGCTACTTCCCAACATTCAGAAAAAGCATTTCCAGAAGCAAGCACTGACTCTTAAAGACTACCAAGGGAACAAGATTCCAGTAGTTAGAACAAGAGAACTCATCGTGAAGTTCAAAGGCCACACCAAACGTTTGCCCCTGACCATCGTGGACAAAGACCGCCCAAGCTTGCTGGGACTTGAGTGGTTCAATCCACTAGGCATCGAGGTGACTGGCATCAATCATGTGAGCAACACTGAATGGGAGGAGGCCTTGAAGTCTGAGTTTCCAGAGGTCTTCAGCAAAGGATTGGGCAAGTATATGGGGACCCCTATCACTTTCAACCTAGATCCCAAGGTGCCCCCAATTCGTTTAAAGCCCAGAAGGGTCCCATTTGCCTTAAAGGAAAAAATTGATGCACAATTAGATAAACTAATAGCTCAAGGAGTTTTAGAGCCCACTGACCACTCCAGATGGGAGACACCCATAGTCACACCAGTCAAGACTGATGGGTCAGTAAGAATCTGTGGAGACTATAAGGGGACACTGAACCATGCGCTGCAGCAGAGCGCACATCCAGTTCCAGTGGTGCATCATCTGTTACATTCACTTGGCAGGGGTACAGTCTTTGCCAAATTGGATCTGGCCCAGGCATATCAATAACTAACAGTTGATGATGCCACTGCAGAGGCCCAAACCATTGTGACTCATAGAGGTGCCTTCAAATGTAAAAGGTTACAATTTGGAGTAAGCATGGCACCAGGCATCTTTCAAAGCCTTATGGAAAGGATGCTCCAAGGACTGCCGGGGTAGTGCCTTACTTTGATGATGTGTTAATCTCTGCTGAAAATGACACTCAGCTACAAGAAAGACTCAGAGAAGTCCTCACCAGATTCAGGAAAGCGGGGCTAAAAGTCAAGGAAGAAAAATGCACTCTTAAAGCTGACAGGGTTGAGTTCCTGGGGTACATGATTGACAAGCATGGCACCCACCCTACAGATGCCAAGATTAAAGCAATCAAAGAAGCCCCTAGACCTAAATGCAAAACAAATTTGCAAGCCTTCCTTGGACTTATTAACTTTTATCACATGTTCCTACCTCAAAAGGCAACCATTGCTGAACCATTGCACAGATTACTTGATAAGAAGTCTGTTTGGGTCTGGGGCAGGAAGGAACAATCAGCATTTAACAGTATTAAAAGACTAATCACGTCTGATGCTGTACTCATACAGTTCTCTGAGAATTTGCCTGTTGTACTGACTTGTGATGCATCCCCTTTTGGAGTGTGTGTGTGTGTGGGGGGTTTTGAGCCACAGGCTTCCCAGTGGGAGAGAAGCCCCTATTGCATTTTACTCTCGCACTTTGACCAAAGCAGAGAGGAATTACAGCCAATTGGACAAGGAGGCATTGGCAGTTGTTGCAGCTGTTAAGAAATTTCATGAATATCTGTATGGCAGAACATTTACCATTGTTACAGATCACAAACCTTTGTTAGGCATTGTGGCAGGAGACAATCCTACACCTACTATCCTGTCACCAAGAATGCTGAGGTGGACTGAATTTCTTGCAGCTTGCCTTGAGTCGTTGCCCACTTCCTTGTCACAAGGAGGACTTTGAACCTGAGACTTACACCTTTTTCCTAGAAACTGTTGCCAGGCTTCCAGTACACGCTGCTGAAATTGCCAGAGAGACTGCCAAAGACACTTTATTGGCTCCTATTATAGGCTGGATTAAGAAAGGTTGGCCTCTTCACCTTACCCAACCTTTTAAGTCCAGGCAAACTGAATTATCTGTATTAAGAGGATGTATTTTGTGGGGTAACAGGGTGGTTATTCCTACAAAACTGCAAAAAGAGGTTTTGGAAATGTTACATGAGGGTAATCCAGGTATTGTCAGAATGAAGGGATTGGCCAGGAGTTATGTATGGTGGCCAGGTATTGATAAAATGGTTGAAAACTGGGTTGCATCTTGTCCCAACTGTCAGGTAGTCAGGCCTGCCCCACCTCTACCTCTCGCCCCCACACAGGAATGGGAATGTCCTAGGGGCCCATGGTCCAGGATTCACATTGATTTTGCTGGCCCTACCAGAGGGCACACCTTCCTTATTATAGTAGATGCATATTCCAAATGGCTAGAGGTAATCCCTATGGCATCCACCACAACTGATGCTGTCATCAAGCAGCTCAAAAAGCTTTTTGTAACCCACGGGTTACCTGATGTTCTTGTCTCTGACAATGGCCCTCAATTTACATCCAACCTTTTTGAATCCTATTTAGCACAACAGGGTATCAGACATGCCCTGACTGCCCCTGGGCACCCTTCGGCTAACGGCCGGGCTGAATGCATGGTACATTTTACCAAGGAAAAGCTTCAGCAATTGGGTCCTGGGGACATCACTGAGAAAGTTGAAAAACTTCTTAGTGTTCAGCACATCACCACTAACCCATCAACTAACTTATCCCCATCAGAGTTGTTGATGGGTAGGAAACTTAGGTCTCCCCTTGACCGCCTTCATCCCTCTTACGCACCCAACGCACCACTTGATTCCACTAGCAAAGTTCGCACGTTCAGTGTGGGTGATTCTGTTTATGCTAAGAACCTTATGGGTGAACCTTCATGGATTCCTGCTGAAATAACTCAAATAACTGGCCCTCGTTCTTACAGGGTACAAACAGAGGATGGTGTCCTCTGGAGCAGGCACATTGATCAGTTAAGATCCAGATTACCTCAGGAACATCGCAATTGTTCCTCTCTAGTTCCCATACCTAATGCCTTTTCTAGGGGAAGGGGAGGAGCATGAGGATAATCAGCAAGCAAGAATCAACCCCATGTGTAACGAGCCATTACGACAGGAACCATCCCAAAACCTGTCACAATGCCAAAATCTATCCTTACAAGTGGAAGATTGCACATCACTACCTGACTTGGGTGCTGACATTGGGCTGGAGATGGGTTGGGAGGAGAGACCAGATTCTAACAATCAAACAGTCTTCTTTCACAGGAAGTCCCAGTGGGGAAATGTCAGCAGACACATTTCCCCTCTCACTGGGTGAGAACGTTAAAACTTCTGAACCACGAAGGTCTCAACGTACACGCAAGAGCCCCACCTATTTAAAAGAATACATTAGATAGGTTGGGGTTTGAGTATGGAGTGAACCTAGTGGGGAGGGGTGTTATGTAGGCAGGTTTGAATGTCATTGGTTAAGTTTGAACTGTTCTTATAAAATGTCAGAAATGATTGGTTTAAAAAGTGTGGGAAAACCCTGCACTCTGATTGGCTGGCAACTGCGGCTGCTGGCTATAAGTAGCAGCCGCAGCCCAGCCAAATCGGGTCCATTCGAGCTGTAGTCACTAATAAAATCTTCACTGAAGCACTCCGCGTCTGACTCTTCATGCAAATCTAACAGTTTTCAATTGTATATTTTTCTGAGGACGCTGTTGGAAAGAGATGTTGTGCATATATGTGTGTATTAATAAATGATAAATAGCCTTTTTTAATTAAATACATGGAATAAAATAAATACCTCTAAAATATTATCTAACTAATTTGACACAATTTTATAATTAATCACAAACATTTTATCTAATTAAAAACTAATCTCTACTCCACTCACACATACATACAAGTTTTAGAACACATTCAATTATTCCTTTGAAACACCTATCTCTATTAAAATCTCTGCTAAGAGACATAACAAATAATCACAACAAAGTTCTGCTAGTATACATATTAATAGACAACATAATGTTAAATATATCTAAATCAATTTTTATATATACAGTATTTGGTGATCTCCTGTCAAAGGGACGGATACATAATGTTTCTCCAGCTACATTTAGAATACACTGCCCTCATTTTTGACATACCACCTGTGACTGATGGTCATTATAGTATAATAATAAATAGAATATCATAGATTTACTATCTCAACTGTCCTGGGATCTTTGCTTCTTTAGGACTTCTAATTATGCCCTCAAGATCATTCTGGAATAATAGTAGGAGATATTCTTGTGCTACTACACCCATTAGGCAGCATGTTCTTGCCAACATTTTCAATCAGCCACGGTAGTTTCTGCTTGTTATAATGGTGTTGGAAGAAATATCCTTTTGGGTTCAGTTCCTAGTGGGGGAAAAGACACTGGAAACATGGAGGCTGTTTGGAAAGATGGTTTAATGGTGAACAGGACCACATGGCTTGGAGCTCCAAAGTGAAAAGGACAATCACATCCTTCAAGATGTTGGGTAAAGGAAAAGAAGGCAAAAGGGAAAAGGGCTGATCTGCTGAGTGTGCCTGAGTTTTATACCCTCTGTTGGGATTTGAATTTGAGCTTATATTCTGATTGGTTGTCAGATTCCCATGGGCCATGCAGGGGAACTCTGTAGGCTGTCCTGATTCTCAGGCTTGGTTGAGCCTTGCTGGATAATGATGTAATGAAAAGGCTTTGGGCAATTCCTATTATAGCTCTACCTGGAGTAGATCTTTGTTATGTAAAATAGACTGGCTCAGGCCACAGTAATAGTCCATTAGCAAAGGAGGGTGGGTGAGTTTCTGCCTCTTTGAGTTTCTACTTTTCTTTTTAGGGGAAATATTCTGTCGTTTTAATATTTCCTAGGATATTTCATTTTTCTAGGAGAGGGGTGGGTGCTAACTTCCTACTATGGGACATCAGCAACCTGCATCCTTGAAGGTACTGTGCATGACCAAAAGTGAAATTCTGGCCACTGCTGAAATAAGAAGCAAAATGCATCTCTTCTGGTATAGTGCTGTAAAATAAATGATGACACAGTTCAGACATGCTTCCTAGTACCTTTGCCCTTGCCCAAATCTTCCCATTGAATTTCAATTGTTTCAATCTGTCTTCCTGGCTTTCCCATATGAAATGAAACTATACTGGAAATATGCTTGAGATGACAGCATAACCTTGCTACTTTAATATTTTCTAAGACATGGGAATATATTTTCTGTTTTGTTACAAGACTTTCTTATATTACATAACAATTCCTGCTCCATGGAAGGATGGTTATAATAGAAGACTTTTGAGATGGATTAGACTCCTTGGTGACACATCAGTGATTAATCAGCCTCAACAGGCATTTATTACTTTGTATACTATAGAGCAGGAGAGATTGACTCTCAAAAACACTTGACTCTTTTGGTATCATGCAATTACACTGTGGAGACCCCAAAACACGTGCAATTATTTTGAACTACTTCACCTGCAAGGAGCAATTGATTGTCAAGAGTCTCTCCTTTGTTTTGTCACACTGGTTAACATTTTGGAGATATCCCCCAAAAGGAAAACATTTCCAGAAATAGGTGATAGTTCTTATTTTAATATTTTAACTGAAGGTCCTCTGTGTTTTTAATGAGCCTCTGAGGGGCTTCTTCTTTCTTCCTCACATATTAACTGCGTGCAATCATATTTGAAACAACTCTGCATGACAGATTCAAAAGTGACCATAATTTCCACCCCTTCTTTCTCTCACACACACATCCATCCATCATCCATCCATCCATCCATCCATCCATCTATTTATCTATCTATCTATCATCTCCCTCCCTCCCTCTCTTTCTCTCCTTCTTTTATATCTACTCTCCTTCTTTTGTCTACAGGGTTGTTTTAAACTTACTAAAGTATATTTACATACTTATCAGGAGAATTGTTAAGTTTGCATTACATTTGAAGGCACCTCTATGAGTCACAATGGTTTGGGCCTCTGCAGTGGCATCATCAACTGTTAGTTGTTGATATGCCTGGGCCAGATCCAATTTGGCAAAAACTGTACCCCTGCCAAGTGAATGTAATAAATGATGCACCACTGGAAGTGGATATGCGCTCTGCTGAAGCGCATGGTTCAATGTCCCCTTATAGTCTCCACAGATTCTTACTGACCCATCAGTCTTGACTGCTGTGACTATGGGTGTCTCCCATCTGGAGTGGTCAGTGGGCTCTAAAACTCCTTGAGCTATTAGTTTATCTAATTGTGCATCAATTTTTTCCTTTAAGGCAAATGGGACCCTTCTGGGCTTTAAACGAATTGGGGGCACCTTGGGATCTAGGTTGAAAGTGATAGGGGTCCCCATATACTTGCCCAATCCTTTGCTGAAGACCTCTGGAAACTCAGACTTCAAGGCCTCCTCCCATTCAGTGTTGCTCACATGATTGATGCCAGTCACCTCGATGCCTAGTGGATTGAACCACTCAAGTCCCAGCAAGCTTGGGCGGTCTTTGTCCACGATGGTCAGGGGCAAACGTTTGGTGTGGCCTTTGAACTTCACGATGAGTTCTCTTGTTCCAACTACTGGAATCTTGTTCCCTTGGTAGTCTTTAAGAGTCAGTGCTTGCTTCTGGAAATGCTTCTTCTGAATGTTGGGAAGTAGCCTGTGAATAGTGTCCCATGACACCATAGATAAATAGGAGCCCGAGTCCACTTCCATTTGGCAAGGCCTTCCTTCAATGAGTACCTTCACATGTACTTTTCTGCTTCCGCTGAAGAAGCTTCTTCTATGGCCTCCTTAAGCGTGATCTTAGGTTTCATTAATAATTTGCTCTGCAAAACCTTGTCTTTTAGGCCTAGAACAAATCGATCGCGCATGGCCTCTTCAAAGTTGATAAACTCACATGCACCCCCAATGTCCCTTAAACTTGCCATGAAGTCATTAATATTTTCACTTTCCCCTTGATCCCGACGGTAGAATTCGTGTCTCTTAATGAGGCATGATACTTGTGGCGCGTAATGGGCTCTTAATAACTTTTCTAAGTCGGGCCAGTCCATTACCTTCATGTCTGCAGCTCCTGCCAATGCCTTCACCATCTTGAAAACGGCCGGACCGCAGTGGGTGAGAAAGACCGCCCTCTTCCGCTTGTCGGAAATGTCGGAGAGATTGTTTCCCTCCAAATACATTTGGAAACGATCTGCATACGAGTCCCAGTCTTCTGCCGTCAGATCAAACGGGGCTGGGGGGGTGTTCAGCGCAGCCATCTCTCTCAGCTTGTTCTCCGCATTGTCTTCTCTTCGGGAAGGATCCCACCTTTGTCGCCAGTGTTAGATTTGCATGAAGAGTCAGACGCGGAGTGCTTCAGTGAAGAGTTTATTAGAGACTACAGCTCATAAGAGACCCGATTTGGCTGGGCTGCGGCTGCTACTTATAGCCAGCAGCCGCAGTTGCCAGCCAATCAGAGTGCAGGGTTTTCCCGCACTTTTTAAACCAATCATTTCTGACATTTTACAAGAACAGTTCAAACTTAACCAATGACATTCAAACCTGCATACATAACAAAAACAGTAATGGAATTAAGTCACATTAGAATGAAGGCAAAAAAGCGCTCATCCTTCAAAACAAAACAAGAAAATAACTCTATTAGCAATCAGAAAACAATATTTCTTGATTGCAACTCAGAAGAAGTTGGGCCAGCCTGACCTGCTTTTGGAGAGTGGTCTAGCTGAAACGCTGCTAGAGAATGTCTCATTAAGCCTAGTCTATCTAGATGGAGATTATGGGAAACCATTTTTGAAGGTGGTGCTCACCTATGAAATGTTTATTTATAATCTAAAAAAGATACAAGACAAATTAATTTTAACTGCTTTCCTTTGTAGAAGGTTAGCACCCATCCCTCTCCTAGAAGAATGAAATATTTTGAGGAATATTAAAAAAGGCAGGATAAAATATTTCCCCTAAAAGAGAAATAAAAAATCTTAAGGGAGACAGAAACTCAGAGCCCCAGCTCCTTGCCCCCAGAAGATATTTTGTGCTCATTAAGAAAGACTGGGCCAGCCTATCTACAAAACAAAAGACCTTCAGCTCCAGGGTGAAGGGATTAAGACATGACCCTTCAAGACATAATAGGATTAACCCACTAAGACACAGAACTCGCTACATTGCACAATCTCCTAAGCACATTGCATCAGTCTCAGAAACTTCAATCAATCTTAGCTCAGACAATCTATAGAGCCAGCTATGACCCATATATAACCCCTACATGGCCCCATGGGAGTCTGACAACAGCCAATAGAATACATGTTCTTGCACAGGAACAGGAAGTTCAAGTGCAAAGCCCAAGAGAAGACATAAAACCCCCCACTCTCAACTCCATGTGGCCAGCTGCACCAGAACCATGTGCTTGGTGGTTCTGCTTCATCATTAAACCATCTTTCCAATCAGCCTCCATGTTTCCAGTGTCTTTCTTCTGGTTTGGAACTGAACCAGTTGGATATTTCTTCCAACATCTTCAAATGGATAAAAGAATCTTGGGGTTCAATGGCTATTAACTTTGGTGGCAATGTGGCTGCCTCAGAAGGCTAATTGTTGAGGAAACTAGTGGCTTCTTTGTATATTTGATTGGCTTCTGTGAGAACAGGATGGTGGACTAAAGGATCCAGGGGTATGATCCAGTAGGACACTTCTTATATTCTTCTATTGTGAGAAAAATATCTTTGCATAGATGGCATTTTGAAAAATATGAAGGTATAGAGAGCTGCTTAGGTGACAGGCCATTATGAATTCACCCCAGGTAACAGAAAAAAGCCCCTCTGTTTTGAAATGAAAATTTCAAAATTTAATTTTCAGTACACAGTGCTGGACTGTACCATCTGTGGGTGGGGGGAGATATTCCTCCTATCCTGAACTTCTACAATTCTGAATTTCTAGCCTTTAACATACTTAGCAGTGAGTTTGCATTTGAGAAAAACAAGGACTACAATTCATTGAGCACAGCTTCCAGAGCTGAAAAGAACCTTTTATTTTTCTTAATTTGATTTCTCCCCTCCAAATAGACAACTACAACATAAAGGCTGTAAAAGGATAACAATTGCTACTTATAAAGTCTCCAAACCATAAATAAAGGATAATGTAGAAGTAGGGCAAGGAAACATAAATGCACTTATTGTTGGCATAGCCATAAAAAAAACCTCCTTCCATGAAAATAACTGTAACGTTTTATTAACACATTTAGTGAAACAGAAATGATGATGTTTTCTTTCCATCTGGCTCTTTCTCTTTTCCAGGATTACATCTTTTCTTTCTTCCAATTTACTAGAGATAAAAATAATTTTCCACATTTACACATTCCTAAAATTCACATTACATATTCCTTTCATGTACAGACTCATGGACGATCTGGCATAATACATTATTGAAGGTCTGATTTCACATCATGGCATTTTTGCGTTCATAAAAAAGAATTACGTCTACCAAACCAAGGAGAGAATATGGATCTTCTTTTGTTAAAACTGGAGGAAAGAGGAAAAAATATCTCAGGGTAGATAATTATAATAAGATGTTTGAGCAATATATATCACTCCAAGCTTTGTAGTCAGCTCATAAACTGCCCCAGGAATGAGATTAATTTAACATGGATCAACCACTCTTCAAGGTATTGGATTGTAGGATTATATTCTGGAGCAACATAAGGAGCCTGAAAGATTGTGTAGGTCTACCTATAGAATAGATATTGGCTGTCAGCAATCTGATGCAAGTAAGACCTCACAGTGGTTTCACATGAACAGATAATTAGTTTTTTTGTGATCAGAGAACAATATTTTGTACACTATCTTATGGCCATGAAGTTTTTAAGATCATTTGTAAAACTAGTCACAAGACAAATACATTTTCAACTGAACCATCATTAATTGTCTTACATCAATTCTTCCAGTGTAGGCAGTAAAGCAAACCAAACCTCAGTCATGTAAACCATGATTTCAATCAAGGAGGGGAAAAATGGAACTTACACTAGTATCAGCCTTCCCAGGTAGAGCAGACAGGAAATATAACCAGATGAGGTAATTCTACATTATCGTTAGGCTATATTAATAGAATATTGCAAATCTGAAACTATAAATCTTCCACTGTCTCTTTTTATAGCCTGATAATTTGGGATGTCATTTCTAGATAGTGTCTCTTTCTCCGCCCACTTCCACCCCTGTGTCCCACAGTTATCTCCCCATAGCAATAGTAATAGCATTTAGACTTGCATATTGCCCCATAGTGCTTTACAGCACTCTCTGGGTGGTTTATAATGTCAGCATTATTTGCATATTTCCCCCAACCATTTGGGTCCTCCGAAGATGGCAGAGTCAGCCCTGAGTCCTGTTTGGATCCAGCTTCAGGCAGTGAACAGAATTTGCCTGCAATACTGCATTTAGCCACTGTGCCATCAGGGCTCATATACCATTGCATATAGAGTCACATTACAGTCTCATCCCAGTTCCCCTTTTTGAGTATATAGGTCACCAGATAGTACCTCCAGAAGAGTTATCTTTTGCAATTGCATTAGTAACAGGTATCAATGTTTAGCAATTTCAATAATTTTGAAACAATTTAAATATAAGTGTTTGCCTATAAGTGTCACTATCAACAATGACATTTTTAGTTTGCTGGATCCTTAACTGTAGAATACTTTAACCATCATTTTAAAACAAGACAGTTTCAAATTATGTTGCAATATACATGTACCATGCAGCTGACCTAGCTATTATGTGGATGATGAGGATCATGGCAATGACAATGATCACTGTAAGAACAAATATCTGGAAATGAACTACCAGGCATGGCTTAGGCAAGTTGAACCTCTTCCTTTCTTATTTTGGAATTCCTCTCCTAGAGGAAAAGTGTCTGTATTGAGCTGGAATTAATTTTCTTTTTTTATTTGCAAATGGAAAGGGAATACAATCCCCAAACAAAACAGATGGAAAAAGGAGACACTACCTTTTGGGAACTTTCATTGAACAGCAATAAAATCAAGGTAGGACTCAAATGGTGTTACCAACTGAATTAAAAGATTGAGGGTATGGTAATATTATTGACAAGGAATAAAAAACGTAAGAGGACAGACATGGAATGGAGAAACCAAGCCTTAAGTATTTTTGTCCCATGCAATTTCCATTCACAGAATTTGGTGATAAAATCTAATGAGATGTCTACATATTTTATATAATTCAAACCATGAATAAAACAATCAAGGAGCTCTGCAGCTTTATAAAATGAAACCCTTTTATTGAAAACAAACAATAACCAAAAATAATGTTAAACTATATCATTTAATGCGAAGGCTTAACTTGTCCAGTTTTGCATAAGTTTTGAAATCTGTGTTTTATTTTTGAGGTTGCTGTTTTCGTGTCTTGTTTTACAGTTATTTTTCAATTGAATTTGTTTCTTACAGCAGTAGATGGCTAACTGTAACCTTAACTGTAACTTTAACAGTGTTTCATACATAACTTTCTTTCCTCTTCATGGTTGAGTTGTTCTCAGCATGGAACAGATAGCATAATGGAAGAAAGTCATTTTATCTGCAAAGAGCATATTCTAGTTCTTTTTAATTATCCAAAGAGTCAGAAAGGAGTAGCACCTTAACAAGCCAAAACAACCCTGCTGCAACAGAAAAATAAACTTCTGCATTGCCCTTCTGGGCTCCTCCCAGAATCCCAGTGTTGCTCACTTCAATGATGCCATTGGTGCCAGTTTCCCATCACTCTTTGGAATGTGATTCCCGTTGATCGAAACATTATCAACTCTACCCTGCCTGAAGCAGAGTCCGTAGCTTTTGGAAGCCCAAATGTGTTTGAAGGTGGTTCTGCAAATTTGCATAGAAAATATACTGGGTGTAAGGATGGTATTGCCATTAAGTCCTACTGGGTGTAAGGCCTGCCATTAATTTTTATTGATTCATTGGGGAAATTAACCTGTGGTTAGCTTGCAACACCTAGCAAGTTCCCCTGGGCAAATTTTTCATTAAGGATGAAAACTCCTTAATTTCATAATTTCATAAGTCATGGAGAGACCTGACCATAGTTTCAGTAGGGAAATTTTGAGCACCCTAGGACAAGCCAAATCCAAAAAATCACTAGAGAATTCCTGGAAGCCTGGCACTCAGACAAATCAGCCATCAATAGGAACATAAACATAAACATCTACATACCAGTCAAAAGAGACAATAAAAAAAGCCAAAAAGAAAAGAAAAAAAACAGAAGGACTCCTCAATCAACAGTGAGATGAGTAGAGATTAACACCAAGATTAACATTAGACCAACAATTAGGAAGCAAAAAAAAAGTCCAATCAAGGAAATACCAATGCAGACAAACAAGCTGTTAACAACAACCTAATCAAAGAACCATAATGACACTTCTACATATACTGACAGGCAAGCCACTGGTATAATGTGAGCAAACCCCACTCTCCAGTTACTAGTTGGTAAGGATCATGTAGCCAAACTGGTAATCTTCCACAGGAGATTTCCAATATGGGGGCAGAATGAGTTGCTTTAAAATGGGATTGGTTTGGACGCAACTGAATATGTCTCCTATATTGCTTCTATCTTGTGATATCCAAATTGACAGGCTGTCTTCTGCCTGTCTGTAGGAAAGGCTAGGAGAAGCTGTTGGAAAGGGAACAACAACAGCTACAATTTGTAAAAATAGTATAACTATGCACTTGATAAACACTTCTTTCATTTACATAAGTTGGCAAGATTCTTCAAGGTGTCACCAGTTAAATCTTATATTTTAAAATGTACACAAAATATTGTTGTTATGGTACTATTAGAGCTGTACTATTAGCTTAATTGCTATATTAATTGACTTAAATCTTTAATTGATTAATCAATGGGAGCCAATTAAGCCTCATTTAATTAGTTTATGAATAAGGGCAGGCTTGTTTATATTTGGTTTGAATATAGTAGCGTATGAGCAAAATAAAAAAAGAAACAATTCTTTTAAATTGTAGTGATTGCTTTAAGTTATTAAATGGAACATTCTGTAACATTTCACTCAGTCTATCAAATATTAATGCATATTAGCGAAATGCAAGGTGATTTTAAAGGCAACTAGAAACTGGTGAGAGCGTGAAATATTCTGCATCATACAAGGCAGATGAGAAAAATATAGAAATTCAGATCCTTGTAGGATTGCCCCTCAAAATTGATAGCCAGAGACTTCCAAGAGTGAGAGATAACCTAAATCAGAGCTTAGATTATTCGTGAATAGTTTTGAGTGGAATATACAGTATCTGACTCAGATTCAAAAAACCTTGCTATAATTGCACTTGCAAGCCACAGCTCTATGTCTACTTTCCTGGGAATAAGCTTCATTGAATTTAATGGAACTTTTGAATAGATGTGTATATTGGATTATGCTGAAAATTTTGAAGAGTATAGTTGGACTATATATTCTACTTAGAAATAAACTATAGAGTGCAATGAGATTTTCCTTTGGATATGTTGTTAGTAATGGCGGGTTTTGCATTCCTCTCCAATTATTGCTGAATGTAACTCCCATCATCCCATATCATTAGTGAGGCCTGTTAGGGATTAATAATTTCTGGTAAACCACAGAATGCTCATCTTTGAGGTGAGGTGTATGCATTTTAGTCAAGGGGTATGTAAATCACAGTGAGTAAAACAGAAATTGTTCATGGGTAAATCTTTACAGAAACAAGCTCTTGTAAAAGCCTCAGTAGGGCCTACAAGTCAGTCTCAGGTACCAAGAATTTTAATAATCTATTTTATCCTTTCCCCTCTAAATACTATTCATTTGGGCAGCTCTCATGTATAACTTACATTTATGCCAGTAGAAGTCAGAGAGTAAATTTGGCTGTCGAACAATATTTTAGTTATAGTGCTCATCATATTGTATTGTGACATTTGCAGTATTTTCCCAATAAGCATCACTTATGCTGAAGATCTTTTCCCTAGGCTAAA
The DNA here is from genome assembly GCA_009733165.1 of Naja naja. Classification (NCBI taxonomy): domain Eukaryota; kingdom Metazoa; phylum Chordata; class Lepidosauria; order Squamata; family Elapidae; genus Naja; species Naja naja. The sequence continues at coordinate 122,002,816 of CM019151.1, read as the reverse complement.
GTCAGCTCATTATTTGTACAGTAGATAAGATAGATTTGTGCTTCTGTTACCATCATAAAATATTGCTTTACTCTTCAGAAAATTCCCCTGTACTTCCTTAGGGAGCAACATTTGTAGAGTCAGATACAGCTGAAAAAAAAGGCCAAGATGCTGAACAATTCAACTTTCTACTTCTCTGAAGAATTTGTTAGCCTTTTTTGTAGTAGAAGGAATAATTTTTATAGATTTGCTTGATTTTTTTAAATAGTGTCAAAGACATATAAACGCTAATTAAAAAGGCATGTGAATTGCTAACAAGGATTCCTTGGGTAAATCCTGTATATGTAAATATTTATAGACTTTGGGTGAATAGAGAGGAATACAATACCTAAGGATGGTGATATAACTCTGGCATCTACCTCTGTAATGTATCAAAAACAATGAATAACAATTGATTTGATTCTGCAAATAAAAGTAAGATCTATTAAAATGGCAGAGGTATTTACTTGTGGTATTTACGCTCCGGAGTACACTGCTGTCTGTCGATCAGTAACTTCCCCTTCACAAGACAGAAGCAATTTGTGCTTCCTGATCCCAGTTTTCTCATTAATATGTAAATGAGGCATGCCAGTTGTTAGGTTAGAAGAAAGCTGTCATGTTTATTGTGACAGATTTAATGGATGTGTTTGGATTGTGCATTCAATGTGTTTTCAAGAGCATGTCTTATCTTTGTTTAGGCAGTAAATCAAACATGTAAACAACAGTTCATTAGCATCTGTCAGAAGCTCAAAGCTATACATTGTTATAGCTGGAAATCTCTCCAGAGATAACAAACAAAAAAAGTATATCTGACTTTCTCCTGATTAGGTTGGATTTCTTTTCTCTTTTATTTACTAACTTCTGTCAAATGTTTGGATTATGACATAGTTACCTTTCTGATAGAAAGGAGAACAATCTTATTGAACGTTAAACAGTTTCTACTATCTTCTGATTAGGGCCACCTTCGCGAATGTGGTGTGGTCATGGACTAGGATTGCATTGACCTAGCTTCACCTTCAGCCTTAGGAATTCCCTGGCTGCCTTGGGATCATTTAGTCTCTCTCAGTCCAGAGTAAGATGGTGGTATGGGAATTCAAACAAGTTTCTGGAGAAAAGACATTATATCAATCTGATAAACAAATAAAATGTTTTCCAGATGTGCTGGGCTTCACCTTCCAAAATACTGACTGGGATATGAAAATGTAAGGTTATAGAAATGAGATTAGGGCTATATAAATAAATAAATTTAAGTTGTTAAATAAAGTCAGTAATGAATATTCAGTATTTGATTGTTTGGGCCTGCTTTGTACATAAAGAATAAACTGTTAAAAAACTTGTTTGATTTGGTTTAATGTGATCAGTTATCCCATCCATATAGTAGCATCACTTTTTGCATGAACTAGGGTACTTGTTCAACAAACTTTGGTTTAAATATCCTGATGTAAGATTTTGAGTGAACACAGTCAATTTTCCATAGGACAGTAAGCTAAAACCAAATAACCAGATTATAGTAAGTAATTCAGTTATCACATCACTAGAATACATATTTCATGATAAGCCTGCCCACCATTCTGAATTAGCACTATATTACCGACTGTTACAGAAAATTGGAAGGAAGCAAAGGAATTTAATGTATTGCAGATTTTCTGTTTTCTGTTCTCTTAGTTATATATCATGGGAAGTCATGACTACTTTTGGTTTTAATTTGGGTCTTAGGTTTTTGTTTGGTATAGTTATAGTAGTCTAGGGGAGCTGAATATTCATTGCCTTTGAATACCAAAGAGCTCAATTAGACCATATATTGGGAATACAATCGTCCAATCTAATGTTATGAGGTAGTAAATTTTAATGCATCTACTGCATTATAGACTTTACAATATAGATATTGCTTTTATTCAACCAAATTATATTGGCTTTTACCAATAATTTAATTATAATGGATTGGTTTTTCCACACAAAGTTAGACAAGCAATGCAGAAGAGTATAGAATTATTAGACTCATTAAACATTTCATCATGAAAGATTTTCCCTGTGAATCATTGAATTAGATGTATTTGATTATTACTTTCTGCTATTAATTTCTGTGTAATCTGACAAGAAAAGCTCCATGCTTACACTATGGTGAATATTATGAAAGACAGGCACATTGAATTATTATGGTGACAAAGGCATTATATGTGGATACATACTTTATATACTACTTTGTGGCTTTCAGAGTTTCTTTCTAGATCACATCATCCAAATTCACTGATAAATCAGCCAAACAAAGCTAAATTTTGTGTTTATTTCCAGGGGAAAATTAAAGAATGAATGATTGGCTGGATGTTTAAAATGTTAATTTTTTTTCTCCAAAAGGTTTGAGAGAAGGATTACAAATCCTAGCCTAGTGTCATTGTGGCATTATATTCTTATCCATTGTAATCTTTCATCACTACTTTTAAAGTTAAAAAGTGTGGTTCCCAGCTGCAAGGAAAATTGCTGCTTGTGGTTTAGTACTATGTAATGATGTAATCTTAATGTTACCGTTTGGCATGTTTTAATGGTTGATGTGACGTTGAGTAAGTTTTCTGAAGCATGTTTTGGTAGGCTGTCCTAAGTTTCATTGTAATGTTAATTTTGCAGTGGGTGTGTTTCTATTTTAGTATTAAAAAGCTGTAATTTTAAGATATTTAGCAAGCTATTTCTCTGTAAAGTTTATAACAATGAATGTATGTGTGTGTGTGTGTATATGAAGAGAAACAATACAGGATCTATTCATTCTATAACATCAAGATAATTATGTCACCAATTATTTGTGTCTTAGGTTTCTTAAAGTTCATAGCCCCAATTTGTCTTATGCTACCATCTGAAATACTCATAGAATAATTCAGCAGTCTCATTCATCCTAGAGGACAGACAACTTCTATTCTGTCTTGGGTCTGCAGGGTCTGCGGCTGATAGTAAGATCATTCAAATGTTCAGACTGATATTTCTGGGTTAATGTATTTCAGTTTTAAATTCTTTTAATTAAAAAGAATAGAATGAGTGCCTAAGAACACTGCAGTTTACAGTACTCCTTTTGGGAAAAAAATCCCTCAAATGAAAAAAAAATCAGATTTTAGAGACACTGATTTTTAAAGGGATATACCGGATAATTTTTGTCCACATTTTGTTCTTTAGTCTTCCCCAAATATAGAAATGTTGATTGAAAATATTCAGCCTTGCCCACTCTGGACTAGTGAATGAGGTAGAATCTGTCTCCAGTCATCACAAGTGCTTTGAAAGTAAATTGGATACCAACAGCTTTGATTACTGATGGAGATAATACCATGAATAGAACCTCACTTATTTGTAGCCTTACAATTCAATAGAATAGAACCTCATGTATTTGTAGACTTACAACTCAATATGACAAGGTCGACTCTCGCAATGCTGAGCAAGGAAACTAACTGAACAGCCCTGTGCACTTATTTGAGTTTTAATACCTTGTTTTGACTTCCACTCCATAAACGTTTTGGAGCAAATGCTGGAGGAAATTAAATATTAGCTCCAGTGGGATACCCCATGGTTCTGTCTTAGCCCCAGTACTCTTCAACATTTAAATAAGGAGATAGGAGAAGAACCTATTCAGATTTGCAGACAACACCAAGCAGGAGGGAATAGCCAAACCTGAATACAAAAGGATCCTGATAGATTTGAACAATGGTTCCTATCCAACAAAATGCCATTCAGCAGTGAAAAATGTTAGGTTTTACCCTTAGGCAAGAAAAGCCAGATGCACAGGTATAGAATAGGTGGTACCTGTCTCAACAGCTGTAACTGTGAAAGGGATCTAGGAATTCTAGTGGACAACCACTTAAGTATGAGCCAGAAGTGTGCTACAGATGCCAAATAGCCAATGTAGTCCTAGGCTGCATCAACAGAGGTTAGTATTAAGATAACATGAAGTGTTAGTACCAGTTTATACTGCATTGGTAAGACCACACTCGGAATACTGAGTCCAGATTTGGTCACCATGTTACAAAAAAAATGTTGAGAAGTATAGAAAGATTACAGAGGAGAACAACAAGGATAATTAGGGGGCTGAAGGATAAAATACGATGAAAGTTTGCAGGAACTCGGTGGGTCTTTATCTAATAAAAAGAAGGACTAAGAATGATTGATAGCAGCCTTCCAATATCTGAAGGGCTGCCACAGAGAGGAAGGAGTTGACTTAGTCTACAAAGCACCTGATAACAAAAAGTAATGGATGGAAACTTATGAAAGAGAGATCCAACTTACAACTAAGGAGAAATTTCCTGACAGTGAGAACAACTGATCAGTGAATCAGTTTGGGTCTAGAAGTTATGGGTGCTCCATCATTGGAGGATTTTAAGAAGAGATTGAACAGCCATTTGTCTGGAATGGTTTAGACTGTCCTTCTAGAAGACCTCCAAGCTCCACACTGTTACTTGACATTCACTTTGGCCTTGTACCTGATTCCAAACTTTCTAGATATACTGCAAGGCAAGACTGATTGAGGTAAAGAGTTCTTATGGTGAAACCCCACCCCCTGGCTCCCATTCTTGTTCTTCTCAACAAGGAACTTTTGATAAGCTTCTGAGAAAATGAAAATTCTATTTGAAGTGTGTGGCATTAAATCAGGCTGTGTGAATTTCAGCTTTATAGATTCACTATGCTTTTTATCAAACCTTCAAGAACTAGCAATAGTTGTTAAGTGCAAAACTCATAGGCTTTTTTTTGACTAATATGTCTGCCTTTGTTTTCTATGTTGCTTGGAAAATACTGTCTATATAGTTTCCCAAAATGAATTCTTCCCTGATTTTCTATAACCTGATGAGGGCTATATATTCCATCTCATGCAATTATTAAATAATATTATACAATGTGGCTTCTGCTGTTTTTTAAATAGCACACAACTAGAATTAGCTTCAGTGGTAGGATTCAAAATGTTTTACTACCGGTTCTGTGGGCATGGCTTAGTGGGTATGGCTTGGTGGGCATGGCAGGGGAAGGGTACTGCAAAATCCACATTCCCTCCCCACCCCACTAACCTGCTTTCCAGCTCCATTCTCCTGTGCAGGGCAACCAAAGAAGACCCAGCCAATCACCTGGGACTCAATGGGAGGCAGAGAATAGATGGGGGTGGGACCAGTCAGAGGTGGTATTGCCAGTTCTCCGAATGCATTTCCGCTACCGGTTCTCCAGAACTGGTCAGAACCTGCTGAATACCACCTCTGATTAGCTTTCCACTTTGATAATACAAAGATAGTCATGTTTTTCTAGACTTCTACCCTCTGAGTTTTACATGCCATTCAAACCTTGCTTCTTCACCCAGGAATAATTTCATACTTGCAACATCTACCAGTGACTAATTCATTTCTGCAGTTTCAAAAAGTAACCGTCAGTCTTGAGCTTAATTATTGTAATAACTGGCAGAGTTTTAAATTTATCTGCTTCTTTCTTTCTCTTGCCTTTAGCACCACCTCACCTGATAAAGAGTTCTAGAGAAATCATAAGTTTACACATTCTTTTGGAGCATATTGGTTGGTCTCAATTAAGGTATTTGTTAATTATGAAGTTATTCTTTTTTCATTCCTGAACTTTATTATGCATTTGGAATTATAGAACTCTTGAGAATGTCTTTGCGAATGGATCCATCCATATAACAACAAGCCCCTCCTTCAACAGAACACACAGATAAATGTGATTCCTTCCTTCCTCCAGTTTTCTTTATTTGACAATATATTTTGGGTGGGGGTGGGGGTCTTCCAAACAAATGAAATCCAACTCTCTTTTTTTCAATCAACTAGCCATCTATTAGCAAATTCCAGCTTTTTATGCCCTTTGTGTTAGACCACTTTCATATGTTAATAAATGTCAGTAAGGCCCAGTGGATGGCACTGTTGGTCTTTGATGAGTTGGGTCCAAATACCTAATCAATTGGAAACTCATTGGGCAAGGACAGATATGTCACTATCGATCACTTCTAGCTTTCCTTCTGAAAAAATGGGAATAATGAAACAAGCAAGGTAATTGTTTGCAAACCATGTTGAATATCACCAGCCATTTCAACTTAAAGGTAACCAGACAGTTAAGTTACAGAGGGCTTACAGAGGGCTGGATGATTTTTTTTACAGTAGTCTTGAATTCAGAGGAATGTCAAAAGAATGTCAGCACCATGATAATACCCATTTTACAGATAAGAAAATTAAGAATTTTTGATTATGACTTATCCCAAATAGACATCAGCATTGTGTTCCCCACATATATCAATATGCCCATTGACACACAACCATTAGGTTATCTATCCCAGATGAGACACACACAGATACAGAGAGAAGGGGAGCAGAGGGAGAGGGAGAGGGGGAGAAAGAGACAGAGACAGAGGGGGAGAGAGAGTCAGAGACAGAGGGGGAGAGAGAGAGACAGAGAAAGAGACAGAGAGAGAGAGAGAGATAGATGCACACATATATAGTTAGAATGTTGTAATAAGAAAAAATGAATAATAACACAACATGTTATAGAGAATTCAATATGAAATTAAATGTTTTAAGGCACAGAGGCACATTGGTGACCTTCACATATTTTGGATTTCATTATCTATTTGTATATAGTCTGGTCAGAGGCAAGAGATTATGATAGCCACCATTTAAAACATCTGCGGGTTACCATGAGACCTATTTCTATTCTAAGAACCAAGGATGAACTACATATATAGTATAATTCTGTAGGGCACTGTTTACCCTCCTGTTTCCCCGGCCCCCCATCTCATCTTCCTCCCTCTTTCTATAAAGGATTTGAAAAAACAATAGCTTTCCAGATATTTCTAAGCTACAGCTTCAGCATAATTGGCCTTGCTGGATACTGCTGCTAGAAGTTATAGTTTAGTTATCATCTAAAGAACTCTGTTTTGCATCTAAAAGCAGATACAAAAGAGAGTAAATAAATAGTGAACACAAAAGTAATCTGAAAATGTGTATTGGTGATGGGGGCCAAAGTCCTTAGTGTTCAACCAAGAACACACACATACACACACACACATACACGAAAAACAGTTTTATTTTTTTCCAACAAATCTTTTGTTTCTATTGTTCAGTCTTAGATAATGTAACAAAGAAAAAAAATTCTTTGTCTTCTTTCATATTTTGAGAGAGATTCCATCAATATTGTTTGGACTTTATTGTGCACCTATTTATCTGTCTATTCATTCCAAATTCAGTTATTTTGCAAAGCTGTGTTATCACTTCAGATGCACTGACTTCCTAACAAGAAATCAAATCTTACTATGGTTTCTCTTCAGATCGTATAAATCTTTCGCCCTTTTAAAGAAGTCAAATCTGAAGCACTTTGTGTATTCTGAAAAGTAGGTTCACAGAGCATCATGACTATAAATTCCACAGCCAAGTAGGCCATAAGTACAGGAAGCGATGTTTGAATTGCACAAGTCTTCAAGAGACACAGCCAAAGTGGAAATGAATTTTAGCCTCTAAATTGGAATTGTTTGTTCTAAGGTCCCCAAACTGGTGAACCCCTTGTGTTGTTTGACTTTATTTCTTGTAATCTTCTCTAAATATAGGGATGATGGGATATAAAGTTCAAGACATTGGAAGTTTACAAAGTTGGGGAAAATCTGTTCTAAAGGGAAGAGCTACTTTAAATATTAGAGGTGTTTTCATTAATATAAACCTCCTTGAGTTTTATGGGACAGTTTTGACTAGAATACATTGGGTGATTCTGACCCCTTTGCTATAGGAGTTGTAACTTGGCGTTGCTGTTTTCTGCCTTTGGTAGCATCCTTCTCAACTCTGACTGAATTTTTTGGAAGGTGGGAGGAGTCTTTTTCCAAGTTGTAATCAGATGATAATTTCCATTAATGTAAGGAGCAGGACTCATGAGGAAAGAGCAGCAACAGATGTCAAAATAAGAAGAATATTATTCACAGAAAATATTGCCAATGCTTCACACCTTGAAATTAATGCATGCTCATGTTTTTTTTTAATTCCTATTTATATCCCGCCCTTCTCCGGAGACTCAGGGTGGCTTACAATTTTTGGGATACAACCCAATGCGCTCAGCAATAGCCTTCCTTCCATTGTATATGCCTGCTTATTACTAAGTAGCATTTTTACAAAGTCAGCTTATTGCCCCCAACAATCTTGGGTCCTCAGTTTACCTACCCCGAGAGGATGGAAGGCTGAGTCAACCTTGAGCCTGGTGGGATTCGAGCCTGCAATAATTACAGGCAGCTGGAACTAAGTGCTAGGCTATCAACAGCCTGCACCACCAAGGCCCAAAGTGTTTGCCTTGACCATACTAGGAAAATCAAAAGCACTTTGGGTACCTAAGTAAAGTTAGCTTCCCAAGTGGTAAGCCAACACAAAACTACAGTACAGTCAAGGCACAACTAGCTTACCATTTCTTTGTTTCCTCTTTTCCCAAGGTCCTTACAATTTAATCAGAATGTCTTAATAGAACATGAATTTTAAATTGCAGTCATTTCTTGCCAAATAGCCACAGGCTTTTTTGCTTCTTAAAATACATCTATTATTTCCTTTTTTCTTAAAACTTACTAAAATAAAATACATTCTTTTATGAGCCATATTGTTCTCAACCAAAACACTTTTCTGTAAACCCTTGTTTATCATTCATCTTTTGGAAGCCAATTATCTTCTTTATACAAGTAATAGTGAATGTTTCACAATTAGCAAATGAGAAGAGCATATAATTAAAATTACAATGGATATTCTATGGCTGTTTTTTTTTTTTAAAAGAAGCAACACCCCCACACATCACATCTATCTATGGACATCATATTTCAAGGCAATGTTCTCATTTGTTATTTCAGTAATAATTGTACATAAATGGTAGCAAGGAATACAGGAAACAAAGATGTTTTATTATTCATTAGCCAAAAATTATTTTGATAGTATAAGGCAAGGACTTGTGCCTTTAACAGAAGGATGATCCAAGTCAAACTAACACAAGGTCAAACTGTATAAGCTGTAATTTATATATTGGCTTGATTAGCTCTGTGTAGATTTTTCAAAATTATGTAGCTCTAAAGCTATCTCAATTCTTATTATGTCAGATGCCAATGAATAGTTAGAAGCACATGAGTTAGCTACTGTACCTCAATATATAAGAAAAAAAAATACACAGAATTTTCTAAGCCAGTACCAAAATAATTTTATTAATACTTTCAATATTGAAGGTTGAAATCCTATAATTTATGGAAAGATATTTTAGGGACTCTAGAATTATTTGGATGTCCCCTCCAGGATTAAAAAGAGAATGCTGATCTTGGAAGAAACTCTAACTTCATATATTGCCTCCTTATTTTCAGATGCTGGCAAGAGGGGAATGAATAAACACGAAAGATCAAAGTGTTATAGCTCTTCTACATTTCACCAGTCAAGGCAGGTCTTCTATGCCATGCATAGAACTGGCATACATTAATTTCCATAAATTGCCTCTCTTGGAAACAGTTATTTATAAGAAAAAAAGTTTAGAAGGAAATGATTGGGCTGCCAGAACTGGGCTGCAAATGTTCTGATGAGCTCTAGATGGCAGAAGTAGAAATACAAAAGCTATCATTTTGTGCTGCCATCTTGTGGTCATTGTTTCCCCCGCCCCTCAGGTCTAGTAACCCCTGTCCAGAAAGGAGTCTGGCAAAACACTAAATTTCTTGGAAGTTTTACAGTTTGAGTTTTTCAAGAAGAAAAAGAGAGATTACTTATATAAGGCTCTTTAAAAAACCATAGAAGCCCATCACATATTCCCTAGGAACAGGTGCAAAGTTGCCATGGGCATACAAGAAACCTGGAGTCTGCCTGAGGCAATTAAGTCCTAAGCAGGAAAAGTAAAAGTAATGTTAAACAGTGAAAGAGGTAATGTAACATAGCTTTAAGAACATGAACTTAGAAACTTGTGTTAAATTTTAACTTAAGCATGAGCTTGCAGGATATCATTAAACAATATTTCAGAACCAGATTATTTCTCATTTCATATCTATAATATGTTTATAATTACTGATCTACTTTCTAGGGCTTTTACAAGAACAAATGACCAAAAGAATACTTTCATTATACAATATTTTCAAGCTGTTATCTCCTTGGTGTAGAGAAAAATCCCATCATTAAGAATAAATTGGTTTTGGCATACTATTTCAACATTTGTTGTATCTGAAAATATCTGAGATTGTTTTAGTCCCTAGAGGCTAAATTGATCCCTGTGATCATAGCAATAGTAGTTGGACTTATATACTGCTTCACAGTGCTTTACAGCCCTCTCTAAGCGGTTTACAGAGTCAGCACATTGCCCCCAACAATCTGGGTCCTCATTTTACTGACCTTGGAAGAATGGAAGGCTGAGTCAACCTTAAACCTAGTAGATTCAAACTGCTGAACTACTGGCAGCTGGTGATCAGCAGAAGTAGCCTGCAGTACTGCATTCTAACCAATGTGCCACTGAGGCTCATCTGTGTTGTTGTTGGCATTCTCTGCATGCTGGCCTGGGTCCTTATCTTACAGATTGATAGAATCCTATACGAAATGTAGCGGTTCTTTTTTTTTTTAATAAGAAGCTAATCTAGTAGAAAGCAAAGCCCCAACTTGAGCATAATCTTAATCCCCTCATAGATCTTCATTAGAAAAGAGAATGATGCATGCTTAACGTGGTTGTTGAGAAATGGGCCCTTCTAGGAGGATAGAAATTTATTTTATGATTAGCCATGCCTCTATAGGAAGCTCCCCCTCCTAGAAGAATGAAATTTTTGTATTAAAAAGGCAGAATATTATATTTCCCTAAATGAGAAATAGAGAAACATGTTTCTTAAAGACAGAAAGCAGCCCCCAAGTCTTTCTAAATAGCCCATAGCAGATGCCAGCACCTAAGAGATAAAGAGCTTATTGAAAGCTGGATGGATATTTCCTTCCAATACCTGCAAAGACAACCATTTTGTAACAGCATCTGCAAACATTCTCTCAATAAGAGCTGTAACTGTTTTCTAACAGTTTCTGGGGACTAGAAGTCACATAGGACCAATTTGCATAAGCACATTTGAAGATTTGTGAAATAATTTTTGTGAATAAAATACGTTACGGATTAACTTTTTATCTTACATATACAATATTCCAGATTGCCTATGCAAAGTGCGGTATTCAAAGATGGTAGAATTTTCCCACTATGCTACAAACCATACAGAGGACTATTTAAATAATGGACATGGGACATTCCTGCCAGAGGCCACCTATTCAACAATTCCATCAGCAGCTGCAATCAATAACAGAAACAGTTCAACGTAACTTTAATATGGAAAACAATGATTTTATCTGGCCATCGCTGAGTTAAGGACGATGCTGATGTTTATTTGTTAAATCATAAGAAGATCCACAGCGGTGCCCATTTCAACATCCCTGTGTGCAAATTAATCCCTTAAGACAGAAAGAAATCAGGCATGCAAATCTTGCATCCAAATTATAAAATGGGCTTCATCACTCATAAAACTGCAGAGAAACTTTCCATAAATGTGTGTGCATGTAAAAACATGGAAGTGGACAAGGAGATGTGATGCCATAGCAAGCTTTGGGACAGTGCTGCTAGGAAATGCTGTCAAATTTACCAGGCAGTTTCCATTTAATGTCTATAAGCACTTACTTCTTTTACATCTGGGGATCAACATCACCTTATAATTCTGTTCGGTTAAGTGGCACAACACTGCACCAAACATAAAAAGCAATCTACATTTCATTTTAATGATTAGTACTTTTGCAGCAATACTTGGTGTCAGTATGCTCCATTCTTAACCATTTGGGGGCCATTATAGGCAGTAACAGACATGTATAATTAGTGCATTTTTAAGACATAAATTGCTGCCTTTGGGGCCACTAGATACAACAGCTACAATCTGTCATGCCACATCTCATTCTCTTCTCTGCGTTTGATTGTTTAAGAAAATTAACTAATAAAAATCATGCTTATAATAATTGCAACATTAGGATTGTTTCCTTAACCAACAAAGAGAAAAATATCAGCACCAGATGGCTTGCTTCATATTAATGATCATAGAGCAATTTTTGTCTTCAGAGATTCAAATGAACACATAAAAGACAGAACTATGTCCTGTAGCTTTGGAACGGAAGAAATTAATTGGGATGAAAATTTGATCTCATTGAAGACATTTGGAATGTTATTATTGATTTGAATATGTAAGAACTGCCATTAAATTCTAAGTAAAACCCAAACACCATGTCTCTTCTAGATTATTGTGATAATCACTTTATAGCCTCAGGTCCTCTCACATTCCCTCAATACCTGGCTGCCATTTTGATATAGACATGCCATATTGGTGAATACACAAGACAGGATATAAACAGTAAACAAGAAATAAAAAGGAATGCTGTTTTTTTTCAATTTACATTAAGCCATGCTATACTCATCCTTCCTCTTTCCTTTCTTTAAATTCCCATCTCTTTAGTATTTTACCTGTCTTTGTATCTATCCATGTGTGTGTGTCTACCTACCTACCAATCAACCTACCAACCATACCAGATTAATTACAGGTAGTCCTGTAATTCATTTCATTTAGTAACCATTCATTTAGTAACCATTCAATGGAGAAGCCACCTTGGTGGCTCAGGCTGTTAATTGCCTGCACTTAAGTTCCAGCTGCCTACAACTGCTGTAGGCTCGAATCCCACCAGGCTCAAGGTTGACTCAGCCTTCCATCCTCTCGGGGTAGGTAAATTGAGGACCCAAGATTGTTGGGGGCAATTAGCTGACTTTGTAAAAATGCCGCTTAGTAATAAGCAGGCATATACAATGGAATGAAGGCTATTGCTGAGCACACTGGCTTGTATCCCAAAAATTGTAAGCTGCCCTGAGTCTCCAGAGAAGGGCGGTATATAAATGTAATTTAAAAAAAAAAGTTACAATATCACTAAAAAAAGTGACATAACCGTTTTTCACAGTTACAAGCTTTGCAGCATCCCCATGATCATGTGATCAAAATTCAGGTGCTTGGCAACTGGTTCATACTTATGACCGTTGCAGCTTCCCGCAGTTAAATGAACACTTTTTGCAACCTTCTGACAAGTAAAGTCAATGGAGAAGCCAGATTCACTTAACAACCATGTTACTAATTTATCAACTGCAGTGATTCATTTAACAACTGTGGCAAGAAATGTTGTAAAATGGAGCAAAACTCACTTGACAGATTCTCACTTAACAACATAAATTTTGGGCTCCATTGTGGTCGTATGTCAAGGGCTACCTAAATTATTTTTCCAAAACAAAGGAACAGATCCTACATAAACCCAAACCTTGGATATCAGGACCTATCACCTCTCCAAAGTGCTGATCACAACTGATGATCAGTTAGAACAGAGTTGCTGTTTCTTGCTATCCAACCATATAGATCAGAAGCCTCCAAACTTGGCAACTTTAAGACTTGTGGACTTCAACTCCCAGAATCCCTCAGCCAGCATAGCTGGGAGAGTCTAAACCAGCCAGCATAGATGGAAGAGTCTAAACCAGTTGCCTATCTGGCACAGGGAGATAAGGAATCATTTGACAGATTTCTTCCTCTTCCTCCTCCTCCTCCTCTTTATATATTATATAAGTAGTGAGAAACAGTATCACCAGTTTTAAAGCAAATTTATATAAAAATACTCAATGTAATAGTGTGATTTTCATGTCCAGAGAATCTCCTTGTTATGGAAAATAACCAGATTCCCAAATAATGTATTTAAAAGTATCTTTGTGAAAATGGCAGAGAAAGGCCATCCCATGCAGGTTATGCAGTCAAAAATTAACTTAAGGATTGTTTCTATATTAATATTAACCAAAGAAATGACATGTGAAACATCAAAAGATGAAAATGCCCTGATTCAAACATCATTGGAAGTTAATAATTGGAAAGGGGTCTGTGTGGCTGGATAAATAAATATGTTAGAAAATATAGCTAGTTGTCATCATGCACTAATATGCTAGCTACACTGACTGAGAATTCTAGGGCTTGTAGTACCATCATGCCTAAAGTAGAACTACCCAAGGACTTTTACATTACAAGATTATAGATTGAAGTTCATTTTTCCTCTACTCTCATCTACAGTCATCCAATGTCATAGAATAATAATAATAATAATAGGCTTTGTATTACCTGAATGGTAGTTGATGATACTAATAGTAATTAGTGGGAAATAGCTTTTATAATAACACCTTCTAGGCTCTTCACATATTCTCAGGAAACACAAAGAAATCCATTATATTAATTTTTAGAAAGCTGCATAAGTTTGTTATATAGAAGCTAATAATGTTTGGATGCTTAATTTGAAGCAAATTTGTAAACAAGATAATTAGATATTGAGCAGAAAATATACAATTCCAAATTCCAAATAAAATGTTCTTTGGGCTTAATCATTGGAAGGACAGAGTAAAGAGAAAGATTTTAAAAGTAATATCGACTCAGATCATAAATTAATCTCCTGCATAGGAAAAAATGAAAGTCATTAAATGTCATTGTCTTATTTTAAAATGCAGCAATATCCTGTCTGATTGTAGATATTTAAAGTTAAACAGAAACCCTATCTTCAGTCCTCTGTAAGGAAAATTGAGAGAAGTTATCCAATTATGGGTAATAATAGAGAGAGAAAAATCCAAGAATAGAAAAACAATCAGGTGAGTTATAGAGGAGTGATTTGTAATCAGTCACTCAAGACTTTACATGATACACTAAACACAAATGGAAATGAAATATATGCACACACTTGAAGTAGTTTAATTGTGTATATATATCCTTCTGCACAGTAGGCAATATATGGGCTATTTCAGTGCACAAAATTCTCTGGATTGATCTCTGTGGGTGGAAACAAGAAAAAGGCAATGCCAATGATTGCATGAAGTTCCGATCCAGTATTGCATACTATGCTGGCAATTCAGAGAATATTGAAAATTTTTGTAGGTTGGTTTTTGAGGTTTGGTTTAAGGCTGGAATCCAATCTTGGCTTGTTTTCAAGCACTTTCTCAGCTGATTTGTTTGCTTGTATGATGGGAAAAAATGAAGCAGCAGAACAAAAGGGCACTTGATTTCATTCTTCTGAAATTGACAAAAATGGCTTTACCTTCAGACCAAAAATATAATTTTGGATAGCCTCTCTACCCTCCCACTATTGTCCATGGCCAGCATACTTTGAGGCTAGGAAGCCTTGATCTTAAGAACAAACCAAACAAAACCACTAGGTGGAGGGATGATGAGAGCTGAAAGGGAAGTTTAGATCAGCTTTTTGATGTCTAGAACAGGGTCGCCAACCTTTTGGACCTCAGGAACCACTGTACTCATAATTTTAAATCCCGCGGACCACTAATATGAATCCAGCATGAAGCCTGGACTCCCACTGACGGGATAGGGTTCTTCAGACACTTAGCTTGGTTGCCTGTTTCTGCAACCTTAAATACTCAAAGAGTCATTTTGGACCTGATCTCTCTCCTCACTCCCCTCCCTCTCTCTCTTTCTCTCTCCATCTCTCCCTCTCCTTCCCTCTCTCTCTCTTCTCTTTCTCCCTCTTTCTCTCTCTCTTTCTCTTTCTCTCTCTCTCTCTCTTTTCCTCTCTCTTTCTCCTTCTTTCTCTTTCTTTCTCTCCCCCCCTCTCTGTCACTGGGGGTGGTGGGAAAGGAACCTCTGAACTGGTGCTGGGTGGTGAGAATCTGATGTCCGGAGGCCGATGAGCCATGTGCTGAAGACCAGATGGCTGGTGGGGAGATGGGCCAACAGGGGTAATACTGGTGGCGGATGGACTGATACCTGTGGGAGATCGCAGCATTGGAGCCCTTCCTGGGTGTTCCCTGGCCTGGGAGGGGGTGGGGGGAAAGGAACCTTGGAACTAGTCTTACCTCCTGCCTCCTGCCTCTGAGAATCGAGGAGATCAAGCGGCTGCCAGCAATGCCCTCAGGTGAAGATGTTGCAAGGGGGAGGCTCGACCCATCCCCTCAGGAGCTTCTCTTCCTCCTCGCCAGAAGCACTCACATGCAAAGTGCTCACTGCCCCTCTGGTACCCACCAAGCTTTCTCCTTCCCACTGGGCATGTGAGCACTTCTGGTGAGGAGGAAGAGGGGGTCAAGCCTCCCCATACAACATCTTCACCTGAGGGCATTGTTGGCAGCCACTTCCTGCAGCTCAGGAGGTCTGCACTCTTCCTGCTGCTGCTCGGCCTCCTCGATGCTCAGAGGCAGGAGGCAGCAGGCAGCAGCCATGACACGGGTTTGCTAGGGAAACTGCAGGATTGCACCACCTCCCCACCAGCCATCTGGTCTTCAGCACATGGCTCATTGGCCCCGGACATCAGATTCCCACCACCCAGCACCAATTCAGAGGTTCCTTTCCCCTCCCCCTCACAGGCCAGGGAAGGGCTCCGATGCCACGATCTCCCATGCACTACCCTCCCTCCCTGCACACATCAGTCCATCTGCTTCCAGTATCACCCCTGTGGAAGACATGGGTGCACTGTGGCCCATTAAAATTTTCTCACGGACCACCAGTGGGCCGTGCCTCACTGGTTGACGACCACTGGTCTAGAACAGCTTCCATCCTTCTGCTAGCTAAATTTTGGAATCCTGATTAATAAATAGAAGGATTGCCTTTTCGTACTCAGAAATGGGATGATCAGTCTCCAAAATGTAATTATATTCAATGGAATAATATGGAATTACTGTTTTTGATGGTGGTTAAATAATAATGATTATAATTAATATAACAGGCAGAGAAGTGACAGATTTCAGCTAGAGTACTAAAATAGGCTAGGACAGAGAAGGAAAGAGATAATGAAACAAAGATAACATTTTAGCTTTTGCCTTGCTGAGAACACTGAAGAGTAATGCTATCATTTGAGAGAGAAAGAGAGCACGGAGGTGAAAGTGGTTTAGGGGACAATACAATAAATTCTGCTTTCTGCATACTGAGTTTGCGATTATGACAAATCATCGAAGCAGAAATAGCTGTAAGGCAGTTAGAAATATTAGTAAGGGTAGAGGAAGATATGAGGAAACAGAAAGGCAGCCCTGGATATCATCGGTGCAACAAAGATACTGCAGGCCAAAACAGGAGATCAGATTGCCAAAAGAAAAAATGTACAGGATACAGCAAAGACCTATGTCTGGGATCACAAAAACCAAAACACACACATACACATACACACACACATAAAACCTAGGATCACCAAAGAACTACTCCTAGGCAAAGAAAAGTAAGAGAAGCAAAAACATGATTTATAAAACTAAGAACAACTCATCAAATAAACAAAAAACATTGAAGATGTTTTGGGAAGATATGTTTGTAGAAAAATAAGCTACGATGATAATTTCCGCATTGGCTGCCATCCTATTTTTTTTTCCGCTGAGCACTTCCGCTTAACTCTTTTGTTCTAATCATCTCTGTTATATCTACATAGCCAAATCTATCATGTCATTCTCTTTTTCAAAACGTAACACCATTTTCCAGTTGTGATTCTTTTTTAAAAAAATTATTTTCCAGGTTATATTACTATTCTGGGTATAGTTGATCAGTTCCTCAGTGGAGGAAAAATAGGAGCTACATTATTTGTCTAGAGAGAAGACATAAAGATCACTATGCTTCTAATGTTTGTGTCATAGCACTTTAAATCTGAGATACTTGCAAATATGAAATTTAAATAGACATTTACAATGCAATTATACATCCTATGTACTTGGAAGTGAATCTCTTTGAGTTTAGGAGGGCTCATACCTAGATAAGTGGTGTGAAAGTCAACTTTATATTCTATACATTTTGAATAGTCCTATTGAGTGCAGTGGAACTTTCTTCCACATAAGTATATACTCTACAGAATTATAGTCTTTAAAATGTTTTAAATAAATAGACCTTCATTATCACAGTCCACCTTTTAAGCATTTGGAATTTTAATGTATACCTTTTAAATCAGATATACATTAGAGTAATTTTGAGATCATAGTTTGTTTCTGGTCCTCGAGATAGATATCCATTCTAAAACTAAAAAGGTTCATTTGGGAAAGTCCTACTACTTGTTATTTAGCAGCAGTCTTAGCCACGCAAATTGAAATGCACAACTTTGTACCTAAAGTATTACTTTTGAATCTAAAATCTTTATTTCCACAGTACAATTAAGGACAGAAGAGACTCTGACCCATTCTCTGCCTTAAACAAACAAACAAACAAAAAAGTAATAACATTACTGTGTATACCCAAAGCTAAATATGTTGATTTTCTCAAAATCTAATTTAAAGCTTAATGATCCTTTTTATTTTGCACAATCTTTTTCTGAAAAGATACAAACAAAACAATTCCAGAGCTAGACTTTTTCTTTAATAATCAGATCTCTGAAAAGAAGTTTACAATAAATTCTAGTGATTTACATTACACTATGTTATTCTGGTAATCTACATCTCATATACTTTGATTTGTCATCCGGTTACTTTCAAAATTAAATTTCTCTCTAATTTTGAAATTGAATCAACATTTTCAGTGACGAATGTCCTTTCTGACATACATAATGATATATTTTCAAGTTTCAGTATTTTCTAATCATTTCCAATCTTTTTAACAATATGATTGTTCAAAGGATTGGAAATGATTAAAAGATACTTAAACTTGAAAATATATAATTTGTTGTTCATACAGATTGATTGTGGAACAGATAAAATATTTCATTTATCAAAGACACCTTGATTATTTTATCTACCTCTTTGCCTGAAAAAAATGAATAAAAGATGGCTAAATGATGGCTACATAATACAAACTAGTACATACCAAACTTGCCAAGAAAATGATATGTTCCTATTTTTTAGTCAAAGTTTCTTATTGAAGGCTCTTGACTAAACTTTGTAGGCACAGTTTAGAGTTGTCCTTATAAGGATTACTAATAGGTTAAAAAGAAACAAAAATCTAAAAATAGGTTTAAATGTGCAATTCTTTTTTGGTGTAAGGAAATTAAAAAAATAGAATCTCTAGAGATCTTGAGATAAGCTATGAGATAAGCTGTGAGCTGGCCAAATTCTCAGGCAATATTAAATTATTCAGAGTAGTGAAATCTAAAGATGATTTGAAGAACTCTGGAAGGAGCTCATCCTTCAAACAGAAAAGGTTATTCAGTTTAAATATAAACTGTGACAAGTCTAACTGCCCTAATCCTTTGATGGAATCTGAATTCTCTGTACCTAACTAGGAAGAATTCTCTGTACCTAACCTTGTAATCAGACTGGAGAACCCAATGAACCCTATTGACTCAGTGTATGGCAACTGTGAAAAAGAAAGTAGCATGCTAGAGATAATTAGAAAAAAAATGAAAATAAACTGCCATTATTGTAGTCATTATAAAAATGCATACCTAGAATACCACATATAATTCAAATTACTATGTTTGACAATTCTGGAGAAGGACTAATAAAGCTGGAACAGTTCAGAAAGTTTTATAAATATTATCTCTTTTGAATATAAATATATATATTTTTTTAGATACATTTTTTAAAAACATGAAATAGTTCAAAAGCTAGAACATTTGGAACTTTTCAACTTGTGAAATGACAACTGAGGGGGAACATGATCAAAGTTTATATCAGGCCTTTAGAAAGTGGCCAGGGAGAAGTTTCCCCCCTTCTCAAAACACCGGGACTAGATGTTTTCTAATAAATCTTATTGGAAAAACAGAAAAGGAAGTACTTTTACATAGATATCATAATTACCCTTGCCATTCATTATGACAAGATGTGCTAACGACTATTAGCCTGGATGGCATTTAAAACAGAATTGGATAAATTTATGGAGGACATATCTCTGCAGTTATTGGTCTTGAAGACCAATTATTTCTGAGTTGAAGGGATAATATGCTTTCAAGTTAATTGCAGGGTAACACTGGCAGGAGAGGGACATGTCACCAAATCTGTGAGCATCCCCAGAGGCATATGATTGGCCACTATGAGAAACAAAGGGCTGAACTAAGCTGGGAGTTGGCCAGATCCAGCATAGCTATGTTTTTATGATCAATCCTAAAGGAATAATGATGCTTCTCCCATTTCTTACATTTAGTTCCAGCTACCACAAATGTTATTGGAATATTGATCAAAAAAAGGGAACCTGATAACCAAGATTGTATGGACTTGCAGTCAGTGTCTTAATTATTGTGCAATGCTTACAACATCATGCAATTATGGCCAGGGATGATTTAATTTAGGAGCTGTCCCTGAAGTACTTTAGATATCATATTTCCTGGAATTTGTAGTTTGAATAGATCATATTTATTTATTTTAATTTGATACTTTAAGCTTTATACTCAGATTTCTTATAAAAGGGCATTTTACTAGTTTATATTATACTAAGCACTGGCTAGAAATGATGTTCTAAGTACCTCCTACACCAAAGATAATAGTGCTTGAAATATGTTAGGCATTCTGTTTGCATAGATAAGCGTTCTTGCCTGAAATGCTTGCCCTATCCTTGAACTTCACAAAACGTGTTAGTCTCTCTAGCTTCTTTCAGGTGTTCAGTACTTGTAAATATGGTCACTGCTAGTGTGGGCAGCAGATACATAGCTTGGTTTCTTTACCCCCATCCTTTCCCTGTTGATAGTGAAGATCTGACAAGTGGCTTAAAATCATGAAGTTAGGGAACTCTAATTGTGCAAGCAAGAAAACAAGCATACACAGAGTTTTCCCATTCTCCAATGGTTAGATCCGCGGTTCCCAACCTTTTCTATACCCTACACCCCTAGAATGCTTCTGATATAGTCTTGCACCCCTTACAAAAAGTAAATACCTGGTTTGAATTGTGCATATACACTATAATTTGAAACTTCTAAACCCAAGTTTTCTCACCCTCCTGGAATATCATCTTGCACCCCCAGTTGGGAACCCCTGGATTAGATTAACAGATTCAGAAAGGTCACAACTAGTCTTCTTTTGAGGGAAGTCTCTGCTCAGGAAAAATCAGTCTGATACCTGCATACATGCTGCAGTATGACCTGCCCTCACTTACATTTTTGGTGTAGGTCAGTGGTCCCCAAACTTGGCAACTTTAAGACTTCTGGACTTCAACTTCCAGAATTCCTCAGCCAACTATGCTGCTGAGGAATTCTGGGAGTTGAAGTCCACAAGTCTTAGTTGCCAAGTTTGGAGACCTCTGGTGTAGATGAAGAAAATAAGAGTTTTAGTTTTGTATGAAAGTATAATGGATTCTTGCTGAAGCAAGAAAGGCAATGTCTAGGACTTGTGTCAGAATTTAGATTGTGCGTGTGCATGTGTGTATGTCAGGATAGAAGTTATTAAAATTGTAAAAGTGCCATTGTTCCCAAAAGAGAAGAGAAAAAAACTAGCATTTCAGGAGGAAGATTCAAATTGTTGTGTTTCAGTCTTTCCATAATGACCAAAAACAGGGCTTTTTTTTTTAGAGTGTTCACTCTAAATGTTGTTTAGGTTATCTATCCACTTGAATTGTACAGGTATTACCAGTTCCTGTCTTTCACTCCCTAATTCATCTAGATATTTACTGGCTAGTGTAAGACAGTAGTACCACAGAACTATAACATTAGATCTTCAATTATATTCAGTTGCTATTAATATTCTTAACCTCTCATGTCTATTTCTCTCCCTTTGAATTTCAATTTCTTTGTTTTTGTTTTTCTTCATTCCACTATCTCTGATTCTTGATATCTGTTAGTTTCCCTATCATTTTTCTTATTTCACTTACTATTTTCCACTCATCTTCTTTACTTATTATGGCAGCAGCTCTCAACAGATTCTATTTTGTAACATTTTTACAGCTGCAAAGGAGTTGTAAATGTAGCTAGTGAACTTATTTATTTATTTAAAGCATTTATATAACTGCCCATTTTATAACCAGTTCTGGGTGGCTCCCAGTTAAAAGTTGAAACAGCATTAAAAATATGGTAAAATTATAAAACTAACACATTAAAAACAACAAAAACCTGGTGCCAAGTCAAACTTCTGATCTGCAGTCATAGTCTTATCTAGTGCTTGGGAGAAAAGCCAGATCTTCAGAGTTTAATGGAAGACCAGGAGAATAATGTTGGGTAAAATTTTTGAGAGTTCATTGGATTGCAAAGAGATCAGATCAGTCAATCCTAACTAAATCAGTCATGACCGTTCTATGGAAGGACAGATACTGAAGCTCAAATCCTTTGCCCACCAAAAGAGAAGAAAGGACTCATTGGAGAAGACTCTGTTGTTGGGAAAGATTGAAGGCAAAAGGAGAAGGAGTCAGCAGAGGATGAAATAGCCTTGGTGGTGCAGGCTATTAAACGCCTAGCACTTAGTTCCAGCTGCCTGCAACTACTGCAGGCTCAAATCCCACCAGGCTCAAGGTTGACTCAGCCTTCCATCCTCTCGGGGTAGGTAAATTGAGGACCCAAGATTGTTGGGGGCAATAAGCTGACTTTGTAAAAATGCTGCTTAGTAATAAGCAGGCATATACAATGGAATGAAGGCTATTGCTGAGCACACTGGGTTGTACCCCAAAAATTGTAAGCCGCCCTGAGTCTCCGGAGAAGGGCGGCATATAAATATGAATAATAAAAAAAATAGTTAGACAGTGTCATTGACACAATTGTTCTGACAAGGCTTCCGAGACAGTAATTAAGCATACACTTAGTTAAAACAACTCCTTTTTTATTTCAACGCTGGGAATTATTTTCATCCCCAGCTGGTAATGAGTCCCAAACAGTCCCTTCAAGATCAGCACCCACCTTTCTTTCCTTTGAATTGCTGCCAACAACTAGAGTGCCAAGTGAATTATAAAAAACCAACTGAACTACAAAGTCTACACAGAGCTTCAAGGATTAATCCGAACAGAACAAATGACTTTGCTTCCTATAAAGGTTTCATCACCTTTGCCTGTCCTTTATACCTTATGGGAGGGGCAATCACTTCCAAGCCTTACTCCTGAGTTGCCCCTTTTGTCCCAGCTGCTCTTGCCTTCTAGCAGCTCTGCACACATGCACACTGGGAACAGGCTCCCCTTGTTCCTCGGCCTCGCTGCTGTCAGACTCTGGAGATCTGGAGTCAGTACCCCACTCACAGATGGTCCTGGCTCCATCTCTGCATTGGATGCAGGACCCTCGTCTGAGTCCTCTCCAGACTCCTGGACTGGTCCCCAGTCTTCCCCACTGTCTGATTCCGCTGCCGTCTGCACAGTCTGCCGGCAAACCACAACAACAATGAACTTGAATTTGTGCAAACTCTGGCAGATGGTGGAGGACAGGGAAATCTGGTTGGCATGGTCCATGGGGTCGCAAAAAGTTGGACATGACTTAGCAACTGAACAACAAGGAGAATGAAGACCTGCTGAACTTCACAGGGCAGAATACTCCATAGGAGCTGCTTCAGGAAAGATACACTTCCTAGCTCCCACCACATAATAGTATTTAGAGGAAGGAACTAGTAGCCTGCCCATCCTATTTGATGGTAGGATGGGTAGGTGTCCTTTGGGAAAGGCAGTCCCATAGACAGTCTAGCCCTGTGTTAATTGTGCTTTAAAGGTGATGAGCACCTTGAACAACACCTGGAAAGAAACTGGAAGTGTTTCTGTGCTGGACAAACTGCTAAAAACTCCAATTATTTGCTTTTAATGAACTTAGGATAGTATTCTGAACTCCAGAATGAATAATATGTGTGAATAGTATGTGTGAATCAGTTAGATTATAAGTTTTATGAAATATAAGCTTAGTCTAGTTTCACTAGCATGAATCCACACACTTAATTTTGCTAAGGATCATTATGAAATCTGAAATCTATAATTAAATACAGTACAGCAGCTTCACTGAGGTCCATCTAATTGGAAATTTAGTACTGGAAGTGGAAAGTTATATTCTGCACACATCAGTACATGGTTGGTAACATTTTATTCTCAAAATTCACAAATGAACAAGACAGGCATTGCCTCTATAAATCTGCCAGCTGCTTCTTCTGCCTCAGGACAGCGTGCTCTTGAGCAGGGGTCTCCAACCTTGGCAACTTTAAAACCTGTGGACTTCAACTCCCAGAGTTCCTCAGCCACCTGAGGAACTCAGGGAGTTGAAGTCCACAAGTCTTAAAGTTGCCAAGGTTGGAGACCCCTGCTCTTGAGGATGAGCTCAGACAAATGCAATCATATACTCACTATTAAGTTTGCATGAAGAGACAGATGCGGAGTGCTTCAAGCTCTTTAGTTTATTAGTGACTACAGCTCAGAACGGACCCGCTTTGGCTGGGCTGTGGCTGCTACTTATAGCCAGCAGCCGCAGTTAACAGCCAATCAGAGTGCAGGGTTTTCCCGCACTTTTTAAACCAATCATTTCTAACATTTTACAAGAACAGTTCAAACTAAACCAATGACTTCAAACCTGCATACATAACACTCACCATATGGGGCCTCCTGGTTCTAAGGATCTTGGGACTTGTATCAAGCTTGGGCCAGATTGGGACTCAGGCCCAGAAGCAAACTGATGTATACATAGATATAAAATACTGTTGACCAAAGATTGACATTTGATATTATTGGTTCTATCCAGGCTCTAAGAATATAAACCATTGGTGAAGTACGAGTGATCATGAGGAGGATTTTAATTGTGAATAGATGACTCAAAAATTTAAGCTGTTTTAATCCTTGGAATATTTGAACTCAGTGGAGAAAGAAGTTAATTTCAGTTTATTTATTTATTTATTTATTTTTTGGACTTGTATGCCGCCCCATCTCCGAAGACTCGGGCACAACTAAAACAACAACAATAAATACTTAAAAAGAAATTAAACTAATTTCACAAGCCCAAAAATACAAAAACTAAAATTTACAGTGGTTAAAATAATTAAGAAACCCATCCCCCACCCCAAGGAGGGGTCACAGCCTGGATTGGCCAAACAACCAGGTCTTCAAATCATGGTGGAAGGTGCGGAGGTCAGGGGCCAGGCGGAGCCCCAGGGGCAGTTGGTTCCAGAGGTCAGGGGCCGCGACAGAGTACATCTCCTTATTTTTGCAAGCATTCAAAAAGGTGGGTCTTTTTTTTCCCAAAAGGCAACTGGATTTTTAGCCCAGTTGCCTTTTGGGGGGAAAAACACCTTTTGGACAACCATGACCTGGATGATTGACAATCTCCATAGACATTCACTGAGATATATTGAATAGCTAACCTATGTTCTATGTTCTGAGCACCTGAGAATGAAGCTACCTGTTCATTTAGCATAATTTAAAATCTGTGATTTAATAATATGAAGAGTACTTTTAGTCTGTCTTTATTGATATAAATGGATTTTTTTCTATTTGGGAGATTAGTTAATTTAAACCATTATCTCTAGAAGGAAAGACAGGACAGTTTTGGAAAAATCTTCACAAAAATATAGTTTGATGTTATTCCAGCACATCTTTGGGGGAAAAAAACCTTCATGTTATTTACAACTTTCTGGTTTTAATTTAGGAACCACTGTGAGCTTTGATTCTTGACATATGACACATTGCACTTGATTTTATAATTATCATATGTTCTATTTTTATGATAATTGTTTTTAATACAAGTTTCCCAGAGATATTTATGTCATGGGGTGATATAGAAATGGCTTAATTCATTAATAACAATGATTCTTTCTACATAAATAGACGCTCTGTAAAGTTTGAGAAACATTTTTAAACATTAATTTTATTTCTCAGTTGCCAGATGCGTGTGGTAAAATCAAACTGGGTGCTGATCAGCGGTAGAGGGGCAGAGAATGGGGAACTCTAACCTCTCACCACATGCATAAACTTAACTCCCTTCTTGTGGGGCAGACCCACATCCAGCCTTTCGAAAAGGAGCACTTTGATGGGATATGAAATAGGCCAACCACATATAATTTGGAGAGAGTGCTCTAACTTCTCCTGAAAAGGGGATCTTTTGGGGGACTACATTAGAGAAATATATCTTTAAACATTGAAAGAGTGGGCTTTAATTTGAGGGGGTAATGTGAGAAAGAGAGGTTAGAGTGGTGTGGTGGCCTAGAGGTGGAGCTCTCGCCTCACAATTAGGAGGCTGGGAGTTCAACAGGAAGGGCATCCAGCCATTGAAACATTCTGCTAGCTCCAGACTCCACCCTGCATGGGATTATGGGCTCGTTAAATGGAGATGATGATGATGATGATGATGATGATGATGATGATGATGATGATATGAGAAAGTGTGACTGTCCTAATTCTAAAGGATGGGACATAAAGGTTGGAGACTCCTAATGGTGTGAATTCCACCATGGGATGGAGCTTGTGCACTGAAGTCAACTGGGAGACTCTGAGGAGAACATTGTTCTCTCTCCACCCTTTTCAGGGAGAAATTAAAAGGTGTATATAGAAAAGAGGAGCTTTGCACCTAATGAGGGAGGGAAGGGAAAGTGAAACATAGATCACACTCCTGCCCAACAGCATAGAACCAGAAATCCTGGACTGGAGATGAGCAAGAAAGTATGAGAGAACTTAAGATTTATTTATAAAATATCAGTGATGTTCACCACAGTACATCTAAAAGAACTGAAATTTCTTCAGAAGCTACTCATGCTATTTCTCTTTCTTGTTTTTCTTTTCTTTTTGAGGGTGCAGAGGGCTGTTTTGGGAGGGAAATGCCCTTGTTTTTCATTTTGCTGACAGAAACCGTTCCATCAGCAAGAGGGGTTAATTGGATGCAACTCTCTGGTGGCAGCAAGTTCCATTAGTCAACTGTGTGCGCTTTGTAGGAAAATAAGCTTAGCCCACTGCATGTTAATTTCTTTAAGTGGTCTTACAATTGTGAAAGTCTCTCTTGTTTTTATCTCCATCTTTAGTGTGTTAAATCAGTTTGTCAGTATACATCTGCCTCACTTCATTGTAAAGCCTTAGCATTTAAGTGGAATGTTCTTTGTTGATTCTGAAACATTTCAATTTTCAGTCAGCTTGAATGAATGAATGAATGAATGAATGAATGAATGAATGAATGAATGAATGACCCTGACCAGGAACATAGTAGTCTGATTCTGCCATGTAGCAGTTAAAAACCTGATTTAAAGAATTTGTTTGCGGGTCCCATGTAAGAGATTCCTAACACAAGAGGCAGGATGCAGAGAAAAAGCCTTTTTAAAAGCGCTTTCCACCCTGTTATCTATTCGAGTGTGTATATATATTCTAAATGAGGCTGTTTGTCTTATAGAAATAAAAAGATGTTTTCTTTTTTTGTGCTTGCAAAATACATTCTATTGTAACTCTAATAAAGCATAAAGTATGTTAATGTTAAGTCAAGCAGCTACCTGTTCATTTCTTTTCATGTTTGCCATTCGGTTAGCAACTTTTTCAATCTGTTTTTCCTTGAGACTGTTAAAATGGTTCAAACATTTCCTAAAAATTAGTTGATGAGCTTGTTAGGGGTACATTTCCAAGACTAGTTCATTTCACAGGAAAAGAGAAGATGGAGGTAATTTTGTTTGCAAGGAATGTATGATTGGAAGCTGACTGTTGAAAGAGATGCTATGTCAATGTAATGAGGGAGTATAATATCTTAGTTTGCATCAATATGGAAATAATGGTGCGGTTTGACAGACCTGATGCTAAAGGCAATGCCAGAATGCTCATTACACATTCAGGTTCTGATTATGAAAAATAGCGTGCTTTCTTTAAAAAGGAATATACATTATCAATCAAACCATACCAATTATTTTCAAAAAGGGATCACAACTAAACAGGGACATGGACACTTCAAGTAAAACTGCACCTGACAAAAAGGGGGGGAAAAGGCATATTTCGGTGGACATGATAGTTTAATATCATGACAGCTGAAGCCATTAATCATTACAACTGTTCCTTTTTGATTGGGCACTATACACAATTCTTTCCATTATCAAGATACCAAGCAAAGGATTTTTCCCCCCTCCTGAAACATCTCCTAAATTGTATTTTATTCTGATTACATTTTAAATTGTGTTTTATCCAATTCCATTTTAAATTGTATTTTACTAAATTCCATTTTGAATTGTTTTTATCAAATTTTAACAACAATTTATTGCTGGAACTTTGCACTTTGATATGGCCCAAGGGCTAATCAATAAAGACTGTACTGTATTGTAATTACAAACGTTTACAGTTACATTTCTGAAATTTACAGCATTAAAAGTAGGAAGGCCAAAAGGATGAATGTAAATGTGACAATTCAGCTGACTGAAAGAAGTCATGTGCCTTGCAAAGCTCAAGTGTAGAGAGAATGCAGATTTGTGAAATGGCAAAGACATTTTCCTTTTCACATTCTCCTTTTCACTGGCAGAGGCACCGCAGGCAGTCCTTCGCTGTTTCCAGGGCAGCCCCGTGGGTCAGATCTAAGCACTCCATGGGCCAGATTTAGCCCCCGGGCCTTGAGTTTGACACCCCTGTTTTAAGATGTCTGGCCCAGGATATTTAATTCATTTAATGTAGCTTCTTTGCATACCTTTATAAATCCTGAATTTGATTCACCCTCCCCCTTCTCATTTAAGGAAGTGAGAAAAGGACAGAAGTAAAGAGGATGTTAAGAAATTTAGCCTTCTCGTACACCCTATTATTACTTGAACATTTCTCTCTGCCACAGACAACAGGCTTCTTGTGTTTTTTTTATTTATTATTATTCTGGACAACCCACAAATTCCTTTATTTTTCTTTGTATTTTTTAGCTTACTCTTCTCATTCCTTATTCTTATTGCTTAGTTATGTAGGAAGTTAGCACCCACACCTCTCCTAGAAAATTGAAATATCCTAGGAAATATTAAAAAGGCAGAATATTTCCCCTAAAAAGAGTAGAAACTCAAGAGCAGAAACTCACCTCAGAAGCAGAAACTCACCCCCACCTTTGTTAATGGGTGAGCCATTAAGACCTGGGCCAGAATACTTTACATAACAAAGGTAAAGGTATAGCAATTGCCCAAGAGCCCTTTCAGTGCATCATCATCCAGCAAGGCTCAACCAAGCCTGGAACTCAGGAAAGCCTACAAAGTTAGCTAAGACCCCCGCCCCTGGGAGTCTGACAGCCAATGGGATACATTTCTTGCACAGGAACAGGAAACACTAAGGTAGGGCCCAGCAGAAGGTATATAACGGTCTCTCAGCATTTTGGCCCGCCCTTTTTTTCCCTTTTCCTTCACCTTGGAGCATGTAATCATCCTTCTTTGGAGCTTTGAGACATGTGGTCCTGTCTACCATTAAACCATCTTTCCAAATAGCCTCCATGTTTCCAGTGTCTTTTTCCCCACTTGGAACTGAACCCAGAAGGATATTTCTTCCAACAGTTGTTAGCCTCTGGTTAAATTTCCTATACTTTTTGGTTTTCAACTTATCAGTATCAAATCTGATACTGTTTCTTTTTGAAGTTCTGAAAAGTTGAATTGTCATCAAGAAAAAAACAGTTTTTTTGGGGGGGGTCTCGTAGTGTCAGATTAATTACTTTACCAACAAATATCAGGGGTAATGTCAGGATATCAGATTTGGAAGGGATATTGGAGGTCTTCTAGTCCAACCCTCTGCTCAGGCAGGAAACCTATATCATTTCAGACAAATGGTTTCAGGCGAAGTCTCCCATTACAACTACAACTTGCCCTCTTGAGAATTTGGTGAGTTGATTTAGAAGGCATTGTCCCACATTTTGTCCATAGGCAAGTAACTGTAGTAAACTGCCATAGTGGTAGGACTACTACCACTACTTCTTCCTACCTCTCCTCCCAGAGGTTTTCAACAGGACTTTTATATTCAGGGAAATGAATTTCCTCACAGGTATATGATTTCTTTTAATAGCCAAGGCATTCTGTCTCCCTTCTGGGGGCAGGGAGGAGGGTGGTTAGTTTCCTTTCTAAGAAAGTCATATCCTTTGACTTTTACATTCTCATTCTTATCCTAATGTCTTCTGTTATGTATGTAGGTTTGAATGTTATTGGTTTAGTTTGAATTGTTCTTGTAAAATGTCAAATATGATTGGTTTAAAAAGTGCAGGAAAACCCTGCTGGCAACTTTAAGTAGCAGCCGTAGCCCAGCCAAGTTGGGTCCATTTGAGCTGTAGTCACTAAATAAACTCTTCACTGAAGCTCTTCGCGTCTGACTCTTCATGCAAACTTAACACTGGCAACGAGGGTGGGATTCCCCTGAAGAGAAGACGACGCAGAAGACAAGCAGAAGAGCGAGATGGCTGTGCTGAACACCCCCCCCAGCCCCATTCGATCCGGTGGCAGAAGACTGGGAATCGAATGCGGATCGCTTCCAAATGTATTTGAAGGAATGACCTCGCCGACATCTCCGAGAAGCGGAAGAGGGCGGTCTTTCTTATGCACTGCGGTCCAGCAGTCTTCAAGATAGCGAAGGCATTGGCGGGAGCTGCAGACGTGAAGGTAATGGAATGGCCTGATTTAGAAAAGCTTTTAAGAGCCCATTACGCCCCACAAGTATCGTGCCTCATTAAGAGACACGAGTTTTACCGTCGGGATCAAGGGGATAGCGAAAACGTTAACGACTTCATGGCAAGCTTAAGAGACATTGGGGTGCATGCGAGTTTAACAGCTTGGAGGAGGCCATGCGCAATCGGTTTGTCCTAAGCCTCAAAGACAAGGTGCTTCAGAGCAAATTGTTATTAAAACCTAAGATCACGTTGAAGGAGGCCATAGAAGAGGCCTCCTCAGCAGAAGCCACTAAGTCCTCAGCGGCAGCCATGAAGAAAATTAACAAGGCCTCAAGCCATTCTGATGTGGAAAAGTCCACAACAACCCATTGCGAGCAAATAGATTCTGATTCAGACTGTAGTGAGGTGGAGGAAGGAATTTATAGACTCAGAATGGAGAAGAAAAGGAAAGACCTGGGAAGAAAGAGGCAAGACTTTTATTGCAGAGGCTGGGGGCACCCCACTGAATGCAAGTTTTAGACACCATCTACGCTAGAGAAAAGAGGTCACCTAGCAAGAGTCTGCAAATCATCCAGAACTCCACCTAGTAGGAAGAAATTTCCTGAGAAAGAATTCAAGCCCAACAACTTCAGTGAGAAGATGGGGCACAACTCAGAAGCAAATGGGAAGAATGAAACTCATCAAACAGTCACCATTGGTCATTCTCCACCCTTAAGAAGCAGAAAAGTACATGTGAAGGTACTAATTGAAGGAAGGCCTTGCCAAATGGAAGTGGACTCAGGCTCCTATTTATCTATGGTGTCATGGGACACTATCCACAGACTCTTTCCCAAAATTCAGAAAAAGCATTTCCAGAAGCAAGCACTGACTCTCAAAGACTACCAAGGGAACAAGATTCCAGTAGTTGGAGCGAGAGATTTCAACGCAGTTTAAAGGCCACACCAAACGCTTGCCCCTGACCATCGTGGACAAGGATCGCCCAAGTTTGCTGGGACTTGAGTGGTTCAAGCCACTTGGCATCGAGGTGACTGGCATCCATCACGTGAGCAGTTCTGACTGGGAAGAGTCCTTGAAGTCTGAGTTTCCAGAGGTCTTCAGCGAAGGACTGGGCAAGTATATGGGGACCCCTATTGCTTTCAGCTTAGACCCCAAGGTGCCGCCAATTTGCTTAAAGCCCAGAAGGGTCCCATTTGCCTTAAAGGAAAAAATTGGTGCACAGTTAGATAAACTAATAGCTCAAGGAGTTTTAGAGCCCACTGACCACTCCAGATGGGAGACACCCATAGTCACACCAGTCAAGATTGATGGGTCAGTGAGAATCTGTGGAGACTATAAGGGGACATTGAACCATGCGCTGCAGCAGAGCGCATATCCAGTTTCAGTGGTGCATCATCTGTTACATTTACTTGGCAGGGGTACAGTCTTTGCCAAATTGGATCTGGCCCAGGCATATCACAACTAACAGTTGATGATGCCACTGCAGAGGCCCAAACCATTGTGACTCATAGAGGTGCCTTCAAATGTAAAAGGTTACAATTTGGAGTAAGCGTGGCACCAGGCATCTTTCAAAGCCTTATGGAAAGGATGCTCTAAGGACTGCCAGGGGTAGTGCCTTACTTTGATGATGTGTTAATCTCTGCTGAAAATGACACTCAGTTACAAGAAAGACTCAGAGAAGTCCTTATCAGATTCAGGGAAGCGGGGTTAAAAGTCAAGGAAGAAAAATGCACTCTTAAAACTGACAAGGTTGAGTTCCTGGGCTATATGATTGACAAGCATGGCATCCACCCTACTGATGCCAAGGTTCAAGCAATCAAAGAAGCTCCTAGACCTAAATGCAAAACAGATTTGCAAGCCTTCCTTGGACTCATTGACTTTTATCACATGTTCCTACCTCAGAAGGCAACCATTGCTGAACCATTGCACAGATTACTTGATAAAAAATCTGTTTGGATCTGGGGGAGGAAGGAACAATCAGCATTTAACAGTATTAAAAGACTAATCACGTCTGATGCTGTACTGATACAGTTCTCTGAGAATTTGCCTGTTGTACTGACTTGTGATGCATCTCCCTTTGGAGTGGGGGGGGGGTTGAGCCACAGGCTTCCCAATGGGAGAGAAGCCCCTATTGCATTTTACTCTCGCACTTTGACCAAAGCAGAGAGGAGTTACAGCCAATTGGACAAGGAAGCATTGGCAATTGTTGCAGCTGTCAAAAAATTTCATGAATATTTGTATGGGAGAACATTTACCATTGTTACAGATCACAAACCTTTGTTAGGCATTGTGGCAGGAGATAAACCTACACCTACTATCCTGTCACCAAGAATGCTGAGGTGGACTGAATTTCTTGCTATTTATTCTTACAAACTTATCCACAAGCCTGGCAAGGACATTGGACATGCTGATGCACTGAGTCGTTGCCCACTTCCTTGCCACAAGGAGGACGTTGAACCTGAAACACACACCTTTTTCCTAGAAAGTGTTGCCAAGCTTCCAGTGCATGCTGCTGAAATTGCCAGAGAGACTGCCAAAGACACTTTATTGGCTCCTGTTATAGGCTGGATTAAGAAAGGCTGGCCTCTTCAAGATCTACCTCACCTGGCTCAACCTTTTAAGTCCAGGCAAACTGAATTATCTGTATTAAGAGGATGTATTGTGTGGGGTAACAGGGTGGTTATTCCTGCAAAACTGCAAAAAGAGGTTTTGGAAATGTTACATGAGGGTCATCCAGGTATTGTCAGAATGAAGGGATTGGCCAGGTATGTATGGTGGCCAGGTATTGACAAAATGGTTGAAAACTGGGTTGCATCTTGTCCCAACTGTCAGGTAGTCAGGCCTGCCTCACCTTGCACCCCCCCACAGGAATGGGAATGTCCTAGGGGCCCATGGTCTAGGATTCACATTGATTTCACAGGCCCTACCAGAGGGCACACCTTTCTTATCATAGTAGATGCATATTCCAAATGGCTAGAGGTAATTCCTATGGCATCCACCACAACTGATGCTGTCATCAAGCAGCTCAAAAAACTTTTTGTAACCCACGGGTTACCTGATGTTCTTGTCTCTGACAATGGCCCTCAATTTACATCCAAACTTTTTGAATCCTATTTAGCACAACAGGGTATCAGACATGCCCTTATTGCCCCTGGGCACCCTTCGGCTAACGGCCGGGCTGAACGCATGGTACGTTTTACCAAGGAGAAGCTTCAGCAACTGTGTCCTGGGGACATCACTGAGAAAGTTGAAAAACTTCTTAGTGTTCAGCACATCACTCCTAACCCATCTAATAACTTATCCCCAGCAGAGTTGTTGATGGGTAGGAAACTTAGGTCTTCCCTTGACCGCCTTCATCCCACTTACGCACCCAACGCACCACTAGATTCCACTTCCAAAGTTCGCACATTCAGTGTGGGTGATTCTGTTTATGCTAAGAACCTTATGGGTGAACCTTTGTGGATTCCTGCTGAGATAACTCAAATCACAGGCCCTCGTTCTTACAGGGTGCAAACAGAGGATGGAGTCCTCTGGAGCAGGCACATTGATCAACTTAGATCCAGGTTCTCTAAGGAACATCGCACTTGTTCCTCTCTAGTTCCCTCACCTGATGTCAATTCTAGGGGGGAAGGGGAGGAACAGGAGGAAAATCAGCAAGCAACAATCCACCCCATGTGCAACAAGCCTTTACGACAGGAATCATCCCAAAACCTGTCACAATGCCAGATTCCATCCTTAGAAGTGGAAGATTGTACATCACTACCTGACTTGGGTGCTGACATTGGGCTGGAGATGGGTTGGGAGGAGAGACCAGATTCTAACAATCAAACAGGGTCTTCTTTCACAGGGAGTCCCAGTGGGGAAATGTCAGCAGACACATTTCCTCTCTCACTGGGTGAGAATGTTAAAACTTCTGAACCACGGAGGTCTCAAGCACGTAAGAGCCCCACCTATTTAAAGGAATACATTAGATAGGTTGGGGTTTGGTATGGACTGAACCTAGTGGGGAGGGGTGTTATGTATGTAGGTTTGAATGTTATTGGTTTAGTTTGAATTGTTCTTGTAAAATGTCAAATATGATTGGTTTAAAAGTGGAAAACCCTGCACTCTGATTGGCTGGCAACTACGGATGCTGGCTATAAGTAGCAGCCGTAGCCCAGCCAAGTCGGGTCCATTCGAGCTGTAGTCACTAAATAAACTCTTCACTGAAGCTCTTCACGTCTGACTCTTCATGCAAACTTAACACCTTCCATGATACTAGTCAGGTCAATCATACTTTCTTGTATTTCTAATTCTTCCTGTTTCTTAGTCCTGTTTTATGCATTGATGTGCAGACAGCGCAAACAGTAGCAGGCACTGGGAAAGTACCTATCCCTGATAATGCTGGAGATACTCAGAAATAATCAGCATCAGGTAATAGGGCATTACCTATTACCTGATAATGATGATTTCTAAGTATCTCCAGCATTATCAGGGACAAGTACCCTTCCCAGTGCCTGTTACTGTTTACCTTGGAATCCATATTGCTTTATCTTTAAACTAGTTTAGTGTAAAGCTTTCTTGATAAGGGTTGCCAAATAGAAGTTTAGGCTACCATTGTGTGATGTAGCTCAGCCCAGCCTACACAGCTTGTGCTGGTAATGTAGGCCATGGTTTATACCTCCTCTCTTTTCCCTTGACATCACCAGGAAGTTTGGGTGAAAACAGTACATGTGCTCCCAGCTCCCTAAACTTCCTACTCCTCAACATTATAGCTTTTGATGAGAACATATAGTTTTCCCCAGCCTAGCAGCTATTAGATATGTTGACTTTGCAGTTCCCCAAATTCCCAGCTAGCATGAGTGATGGGAATATTAAGAACCATACTCTCCACATACTTGAAGGCACCAGTTTGGAAAAGGCTGTCATATGGCAAGCAGAAATGAAAACAACAAAGTGATTCTTTCTGTGTCCAGAACTCTATGTTTCAGAATGTGTTCAAAAGTGCTTCAGAATGTGTTCAAAATATCATGCAGCTCCCCATTCCAGCAAGATCACATCAGTTTATGGAAATCTCAAATAGTTGCATTCAGTGTATATCTTAGGTATTTTGTGATACAGTGTTTAAAATAGTTCCACCAGAAGCAGCAGGGTACATGTCACATTTGGATTTATTGACACTCCCCAGTTAACTGTGTCCCTTGATTTCCACTTCTAACCATCAGCCCCAGGGCATGACAGGTCTTTACTTTAACTTCCTATCTTGTTTATTTTCTCAACTGAACTGAAGGGGTTATGTTTGCCATTAGCCTAGAGCTATGTTAAAAAAGTGGGGGGGAGAGAAGAGAGAAACAGATCAGATGTTGCTCACTGTCTATCTTATTTCACTAAAAATATTCAAAATGAAGAATCAAGCTGGTGGACCTCTTGAAACAGGCATCCCAAATGCTTTTGTTCCATGTGCAAGACAGACAAAAAAAGCCGAGCCTTAAGTAAAAGCATACAACAAACGTAGGAATTTATCTGTAGTAAACAACAACAATGGAGACCAAGAAAAACGGCTACAATCTCTTCTTATTTGAACCGTTTAGCTTTCTGTTATGCTTTCTGTAATAGAGGCTTAGAGAATACAATCTGTATACTAACAATTGAAGAATATGCCAATAGCATTTATGTTTATTATCTTGCAGGGAAAATTACTGCTCACTTTTGGTTTTTAAATATAGAGCAGAAAATAATATGAATTAGAAACTTTGCAATCCCTTGTTTCTTTCTCTCCCTCCCCTCCACTTTCCTTCCCTCAATTTTTTCTCCAATTGTCCCTAAAGAGCGGTCTTAAATCAAAACTGGTTTTGTACATATGAAAAAGCCAGTTGATCATGTAGGGTTTCCATCTGCTTTTGTATTCTGAGGTCCCAAATGTCAAGTTGTCTGTAATTTGTACTGAACCAGAAGCAAAATGCTACTTGCTGTCACTTGAGTGTCAATGGTTTTTCTCAAAACGGAATTTCAGTGACATTTACACATCCTAAAGACCTGTACAGGCTTCTGCATTCCACGGAGAGGATGCAAGAATAACTGTTTTCTCCAAGTTTCAAATCAAAGCTCTTCTGGCATTTTACAGCTTGAGTGAAGAACAAAAAAAATACCTTGTATTGTAAGTGACCTTCTCATTCTGAAGAACAGCACAGTGCTGTAGATAAAGCTGAGAGAATGCCGTTGATTTTTCTAGATGCTATGACATAATTTTACAGATATACTCACTGGATGATGAAAGCTTTTGAGAGACTTATTAGGACTATATGCACGTGGTACTCTCAGTTTTTGTAAGAACATTTAGAACATTTTCTCATTCTTTTCCTCGGGATCATAGTCAAATTAGTACAGAATTTGAGCAGGGTGTTTCATCCACACCATGACAACAAGCTCCTTGTTTTCAGACACATTTGCATATCTTGTGGAAAACAATGCCATGAAATAAACAAAAGGTCCAGTAAATAGCCTTTTTAGTATATTGTTAGCATAATAATGGATGCTGTTCATGCTACACTGGGGTGGCTTTGAATTATTCCTCTTATCAGCCCTATTATTATTAACACACCTGTTTAAACTAAAGTGTTCCCTTCCGGACCCATCTCCATCCCTGTCCATTCAATGAAGTTGCAGTCATTTGCAGTACTTATGTGTTCCAATAGTTTCTATGACAACAGGTGATGGTGGTAAAAGTAAAGAATTGTGTCTTGATTTTTATGGGCAGAGAAATAAAAGGATTGGATTGCGCAGGAAGACTTTCCTTTTCAGCTAGTCAAATTTAACAAATAATGCCAGTCATATTTTTTTAAAAAAACAAATAACGTCAATTATTATTTACCTTGATAACTTCAGGTGACTGAATATGTATTTTTACTGAGAGTACCAGGGCCAGAAAAATTTTCAACAGGAGTACCAATTCCTTGGATAATGTTACTAATTATCCAGATAATAAATTTGACTGTGGCAGATATGGTATTTACAATGAACAAAGGCAGATATTTGAGCAATCAGATCATAATGAAGAAGGTTTGTGGAAGGCCGTGAGACTTGGGTGGCATGCCTACCTGTGGTATGATAAAACTAAAATGAATGCATATTTTAAGAATTATTTTGTTGGGTATGCCATCTCAAGAGTTTAGACTAAATATAAAACAAGGCTTTCTCCTTTTTGATTATCATATCCAGAAGCTCTTTAAAAGGTTTGATGGACAAAGAGCATAAAAAAAATTGGAACTTTGTTACTGTATACACTGACAGTGACTAGAATGCTATATGTACAAAGATTGAAATACATACTAATTCCCACTATTTCTCACTACAGAAGAATGAATGGTAAAGGCAATGGAGTTGAAGGAGAAAGCAAAAGTGGCTGTTTTAATTGAAGAGAAGAATTTATTTAGTTTTGTTTCTATTAGGAAACTATTTCTGGGCTTTTCTATCGAAACAGAAAAAAAATGAAACTTTGAGTTTAGATTTTGTTGATTAGAACGATTTTGACATGATGGGTCAAAATGATGTGAAATGTAAAGCAAAAGCTTGAGGCTATAAGTCACTTTTTTGTATTCTATTGCACTGAAAAAGGCTTTTCTCTCTTTTTCCCTCCTCTCTGCACCCTTCTTTCTCTTTCTCTCAGTTTTCTAACTTCTATTTTCTTTTGTAGCCTAAATGAAAAGAAAAAGAACGAGGAAGCTTTGGAAATGAATATATTAATAAATACATAATCAGTTCAGGAACTTCCAATTTCACTTAAACTATTTGTAGCTGAAAGAATATTCACAGGCAAAATTAAAATGTTCTTATTGTACATCTATGTTCTTATTGCATCTATGTTCTTATTGCAGAACTGCTATATGAGTGGGGGCGGAAACATGATGAATATCTATTTCAAAGCACATGTAAACAACACACATGAAGACATGCAGCTGCCAGGAAGTCAAGTTGTGTCCATGCCACATCTATTACATCTCTGAATCTGCTGTTGGTCCAATTTTACGTATTAGTGTGGTCTTGTATGTAGAAGAAAGATCTTTGACAGCATACAGGTAAACTCCAGGGTCCAAATTAAGCAAGTTAATTAAAATGTTTTTTTTTTTAAATAAACCCTTATGTGAAAAAAGGATGGTAATATAAGAAAAGTAAAATAGGTATCAAGGGTACATAAAAAGAAACAAAATAGTTCACTTTTCAGTAATCTAGGCAGGCAGAGGGAGTTGTCACTAATGTATGAGGAATAAGATCACTCACTATTTTCAACAAAGGATGCATTATCAAAGAGAGTAATCACATCTTTGATGCTTTAGAAGGATTGATGGAAGAAGAAGATTGTCCCGATCAAAATAATGGGTATTTGGATGTTTCAAATTTGGCATCTGCAATAAATAGGCAAAGAGGTACTTCTGGTGATAGACCATCATTATTTTTCAAAACTTCAGAAAGAGAAAAGTGAAAGATGAGAATTACAATGTATTTTTAATCTACTCCTATATCCTCTATGTGCTGGAGCGTTTTTGAAACAT
The DNA here is from genome assembly GCA_009733165.1 of Naja naja. Classification (NCBI taxonomy): domain Eukaryota; kingdom Metazoa; phylum Chordata; class Lepidosauria; order Squamata; family Elapidae; genus Naja; species Naja naja. Next base: position 121,963,923 of record CM019151.1, on the reverse strand, counting down.
GACAGGTAGATATTGATGTAATGAGGAAGCTAGATCATTGTGTCAGAGAGTCAAATTTTCTTATCAGACCATTATCCGTGACTATTCTATCAAGTTCTATTTCTTGGTAATTTTCACCCAGCATTATTGTCTTCAAATATCCTCGCTTTTTAGCCTTCACAATTGCAGAAGTTGAATTATATAGATAAGGCTCCAAAGAGTATGAAGATAAAGACTGAGATAATTTGTGTTACCTGCCTGACCCAGGAATCTCCCTTTTTTTTTACACACACAGGCACAGACACACAGACACACGCAATGCTCTAACAACTTTGCCAGCATTCTTATAATCTCAAACATATGGATCATGTAAGACCATCATGTCTGCCAGTCTGGCTTTTCCACCTCTATTTTCAAATAAAGACAACTTAATTTGCTGCAGTCAGAGTATTATATACAAGAGACATGCATTCTATCTAGACTACAAATTGCTTTAGAGTTCATACAATATGAACTATAATAAATATATGTGATCACTATTATTCCAAGTAGTTCCATGAAGTTCATATTAGGCACTGAATTGCTACATTTAATTTTCTTCTTTTTAAAATTTATCTGACGGTTTGAACATCTCTGATTGTTCTATTCTTATTTTTTCAGACTGGGATTTAAATTTTGCTTCATTTTTCTAAGTCAGTTAATATTTAGCTAAGAAAATAAGTGGACACTCTAAACTGGGCAATCTTTTATGCACTGTTTCCCCATTATTTTTACTTGCTTTTAGATACTCATTCATCTAACATTCATTTTGATGTTAATCTGAAACTTTTCCCATGCTTTGTTTTATGGCAATATTTCCTTCTTTCTTCCCTCCCTCCCTTCCCCAGCCATAGTTGATTCTTGGCTACAAATTAGATTTCTTTTCCTTATCAGAGCCCTCAGCTTGAAGGATTGATTCTTACCATTAGAAAGTTATTCATAATATTTAACTTAATTTAAAGCATTACATCTTATATTTCTGTTATTATCCCTGTGGATTTTACTCTGCTAGTCGTTGCCAATTATAGAAAGTGGTGTTCATCTCCATTTCAAGCACTGTTGAGTCAGCGCTGTCGAAATACATTTCCACAGTCATGTGGGTAGCATGATGTCACAGATCACTGTTACCTTCCCACTGAAATGGCACCTATTTATCTACTCAGATTTGCATGCTTTTGAGCTACTAGATTGGCAGGACCTAGAGCGAGGATGGGAATTCACTGTACTGTGCAACGCTTGGGTCTCGAACCTGGATTTTCCACTTGATAAGCCAAGTGTCTTAACCACTGTACTAGAAAACAGGAATTAATTTTCTGTGCAATGCCCATTAGGTACTTAAATGCCAAAATAACACGTCATCAGTTTTCACTTCTCAGAACTAAACATACCCAGTCAACTGATCATCCTTATAGCTGTTCTCAGCATCTGTTCCAGTTTTTCTGAATCTTTCTAAAAATGAGGTGCCTAGAATTAGACACAGTACATTCCCATCTTAGGTGTACCACCCATATTCCTCTTTTGTTCTTCCTTCATTCACTTCCACTTTTTATGTCACACCTGCAGCAAGTGACCTATGGGTTTGTGAAGTTGAAAACCAAGCATCAGTTCCAGTCCACTGGGTAAGACTAAGAAGGGATTTAGCAAAGGATCAGCCTCCAGGTAAGCATCCCACAATGCAAACAGACAGAGCACTAGCCAAGGAAACAATCTTTCTTCTTAAGATTATGTGATTTGGACATCAGGAGCAATAACACAAATGTTATGCTTTATCCCTGAACCCTTGAGCAGTTAAGTTATAGAAAATTCTTGGACCTCAAAGTATCTACACCTTTCATCTCAGCCTCTGGTTACAGTGAAAAGATAGTTTTCCTTTGAAATTATGAATTTTGGCACCAACAGCCTATTTTCCTTACAGTTATCCAGTCTTTTTGAAAATGGTAAGCTACATGTGGGAAGAATAGTGATGATTCACTCACCACAGATGAGTAAATTGCTAAGCAATGTAGTAGTAAAGCACAATAACTGCAGTCCTGGTTGCCATGTTAATGGAATCTCACAGATATTAGGTGAGCTGACTTCTCACAACCAAAGTCAGTAGCAGGAAGCTACAAGTCCCAGGCCAACAAGCAGATAAGTGGCTGGGTGGGGGAGCCAGGGAGAGGGTGGGTGAGGGTGTGGGAGAGAGGTGGAAACAGGAGAGTGAGCAGGAGGTGAGTGCAAGGATGTTGAAAGAGGTGCTACTTACAGTAGGTCAGTGAGAGTTAAGAAAAATGTGCAGGAGTGTGCAAGAGGCACTGTGTAGGTCACAGGTTCCTCTTTGACTTTCTAGGGAAGCTGACATGGAAGGTTGCAAATGGCTATCATGTTATCACAGCTTAGTAACTATTTATAAATGTGAATGGGTTGCTAAACATCCAGATTGTGATCATGTGACCGCAGAGGTGCTGGGATGGCCAGAACTCTGATGAGCAGTCATGACCACTATTCATTCAGTGCCCTCTGAACTTTGAATAGTCATTGAACATATGATTGTAAGTTGAAGATTACCTGTAACTTCATTATTTTTCTTGCATTACTATAGATTTATTCCAGATATACAGGGTAATGGTATAAAGAAAAGACTCTCCTCTATATCTGGAAATTCTTATTTTCCAGAATTTTTAATTGCTTCATATCCAAATCAGATTTAGCACTAAAAGCCTCAAAACCCCCCAAAGTTTTGGATGACACTGAATCTGAGTTTCATAGTTCAGCAGCACTTTTTGCTTTGAGAATAAGTTTTAGCAACAATTGGGAGAAGAAGATTCAAATCATTGCTAGAGGAGCTATGATAACATCACTCCCCAAAGGGTATTTTTGGTCTACCAAAGGTTATTCAAGGTCTTTCAAGAGAATAGTGTTTTCTGAAGTATTTCAAGCCTTTACATCTACATGAGTAAGGTCCTCGTACAATTGTGCAGAAATATCCCATGGCTTCTTGTAGCATGTACGTAGTCTCTGACTAATTTGTGAAGGTATAGAACAATGACATTTAAAGGAATTAGCATGCTTTTTCTTTCATTACTGCAAGCCCTATGCATTTTGGGGCTTTCCCAGAAGCCATTCCACCAAATTTCAGCAGTAAACCGAGAAACAGAAGTGCAATATTCCAACATTGTTCAGTGAACCTTGACATTCTTCTTCTCAAGAAACAACATTGCCTTACTCACTGTAGTCCTTGTGTTCACTCACTGTCTTCTTAAATGTGGCCCCCAACTATGAATTGTAGCTATTCCTGATGCTGAATTTTTTATGTTTCCAATAAAACTGAAGAGCAACATGATCTTGTGTTTTTCTAAGAGTGGTTTTGATTCATTCGCTTTACAGCACTTAGCATTTTAGATATTTCATAAATAATACATATTGCAATAATATTATTTTAAATGCTATCTTTAAAATCTACAGCAGACAAAATCAAAATAATCATTGTTTGATTACTCCTTGAGCTAAGTGCAAATTCTGACGAATAACATACATTTGTCAGAAATTATTGATTCCTATTCCTTGTGTTTTAGCTTCTGAAGATAATATACTCTGTTCAGCAAGTGTGGGCTTGCAAAGACACATTTGGAAAAGTTGTAAATTAACACAATTACAAGACTGTCAAGAGAGACTAAGCAAATTTACATCACATGAGACTTGGGCCTTTAATACGTAGACAATATTGTGAAAATTTGTAGATAGATATAGATATATAGATATAAATACTTTATGTCTGTCCCAAAGGTTTCTGCATATTTAATCCAACACCATGAGGATATTATCTTATCACAGAAAGCAGACTTAATTTATGCATCTTCTGGTACTTGAAAATGTTTCATAACCTTGACATTCCTCTGAAAACAAATAATCTCTGGTTAGCCTTTACACCAATAAAACTTTACAGTGTGCTCATGCCAATTAAGAGTGAATATTTCATGTATTGTAAAAGGGTTTATTTTTTTTTGTTTTTGTTTTATTATTGAGGGACTGCCTGTCTTTTTAACAAGGTTTGGGTTTGTTGAAGTAAAAACCTGCCCTTTCCAATAAGCAAGCTAGTCTATCAGAGCTGACATTTAATAGAAAACAATAGTACAAGCCAGAGAAGGTTACTCAAGCTGGCACATGTTTTAGCACAGATTATCCTGTAACAAAATTGGACGTGTCTAGTTTAACTTTCATGACAATTTTTCTGTCAGGGCATTTTGTGTAGATTGGCAGTGCAGTAAGGGACCACAGTAACAATGTTAGTGTAAGAAAGGAAGAAATGCATTTCCCCCTTTATTTGATAACTTATATACGTCTCATACTTGGTTCTAAAGGATGAATTAGCCAACATTATATGAGGTTTGCCTTAATTTATATTCCAGATATATCCTTCAGAATCAGTTTAAATTTGGAATTTGGGAATAGAAGTGGATCTTTGTGAGGTAGGAACTGTACAAAATAAATCCATTAGGTTTTAACATATGAGGTTTATTTTTATAAAGTGCTGAATACCATGTAAAAAAATCTGAGTTTCCCTGGTTAAGGATTCTTTCAAATAGCTTTTCATTAACCTGGTATCAGAAGAATTTCAGTAACAAACTAAAAAGTAGAAATAAGAAATATATACACACGACAAGAGCTTCTGACCTGCTTCTTAGACTTGATCATAAATGGGTTAAAGACTACGTCATAATACTTCTCAAACCAAATGATGGGCAACTTGCATCCTTGGTTTCAGGTGTAGCCTATCTAATGTATGAAATATACTTCTTGAAATGCTGAATTATCTGTCAGAGCATGTTTATCTGCATAGTGTGAAGAAAACAAGGGTGTTTCTCTGCTGCCTTTTCCAAATTCAGATTGAATCTTGCATATTATAAAGCTTAAAGCTATATTCCATTTCACCATTTTTAAGATGCCCCAAAATCTTTTATTGTTTCAGTCTACCTGATGATTTCTAAGCTTCTCCTACATGTGCTGAGCAATCTAAACATCCTCAGGTATACAGAGAAAGAAATGTTTGAATCAGGGCATCTCTAGTATAGATGCTGCTTTGTGAGGATATTTTGTAGGAAAAGCAACATTTGTTTCCCAATCACAGCAAAAACAAGAGTCAGTAAATAGTTGCCATAGGTGAGGATCTATTACTTCCCTTTTGGCAGCTTTCTCCTAAAAACTTCCCTGTCTAGGAAACCAGGGAATACTTTCTCATGTTACAATCATGTTATAATGAGAGCTGCTATATTATGTTGCCTCCAAGTCTCAACAATATTATGTTAGAAGCAAGCAATGTAAAAGGAACCCAGATTGAGTTCCTATCAACCCTGGGACAATCCCCCAGAAATTCCTCTCTCATGTCCCAAAGGTGCTTTTTTTCCCAAAAGGCAACTGGACTTTCTTTCAAGACTTTCTCTTGAAAAAAGCACCTTTGGGACAACCATCACCTGGATGACTGAGAATCTCCATAGAGATTCCCCTCTCATATGGCTCAGTATTTCTGATCTCAGATTATTATTATTATTATTATTATTATTATTATTATTATTATTATTATTTTTATTGGACTTGTATGCCGCCCCCTCTCCGAAAGGATTGGGGAGGCTCACAACTAAAAACAAATAAATTAATTAATTAAAACACTATTAAACATAACAAGCCCAATTAATCTAAAACTACAATACAATTATAAAATTTAGAAATTTAACCCTCCCCCAAGAGGTCAGCCCAGCCCGGCCTATTCGAACAGCCAGGTTTTCAAATCGTGATGGAAGGTGCAAAAGTCAGGGGCCAAATGGAGGCCCAGGGGCAACTGGCTCCATAAGGCGGGAACCACCACAGAGTAGGCCCTTCCCTGGGGCACCGCCAGCTGGCACTGGCTTGCAGATTTGGGAGACAGGGAGGATAGGTGTGACAGCTCAACTATATTCCGACAATGATTAGCTATACAAAATTCTGAGATAATACAGACAACCACCGGTTAAAAAAAGAAAAACATGATCATGTACCAGCTTCAGTAAAGATATTCTACATTTTATTGACTTTTAGCAAACCGAAAAAACAACATTTTTACAGCAGAGCCTTTTTCTTAATTCCACACATTTCTCTGCCTTTGTTAAATACCAGAGATTCTAGGTGGCCACCAGAGGTTACAGATGGCATTGGCTATTTGAGTGCAAAATTTGCCATCTTTTTAATCCATCTGCAAAAAAATAGGACAGTTCCCAGACTAACATTTTAAGTATTGTTGCTACTGTTTCATTTTCTCACTTGTATTGCTCCCTAGATGCTCACAAATATCATTAGTTCATGGGAAAACAACAAAAATAATTGTGGCACCTTACTGGCAAGCACATTTACCAAGGCATAAAGTTTTGTGAACTACAGCCTTTAAATCAGATATTATCTTGTCAAAGGAATGGATATAGTAGGCCTCTAGAGCATATCAAAGAAGGCCAAAAGAAGTGGGGCAAGGATGGAGAGTATAGGGTTATTCCATAGAGTATAAGGGGAAACTCTCACATCTGTCTGCAACTTCTTAAAGCAGTTGTGACTTTATGCAGGATTGTGCAACTGCCCATGGAAGCTGCTGTGCAATTCCAGAAAAGGACATGTTTTGTTTAATTGGTTGCAGGCTGCAATCTCTGAAGCACCATTTTGCCTTTGAATCCAAACCACTGCACAGCCTTCATTTAGGCAACATGATTGTAACAGATGTTTCACAGTACTTATTCAAATATATGCAAAAAACAATATGATGCTTGAGGAATAAGGCCAATATTTCTCCAAGGTTTTGCTGAGGTATAATTGTGGAAACATTATACAGTAACAGGTGAACAGGATATCAGGTTTGATCATGACAATTGCACATGTCTAATTATCCCCTGATTACATATAATAGTGTATATTTAACAAATTAAGGAAAAATCTAATAACTTTGTTATCCAACCAATCTTTTGAAGATTACACCATGCTTTGAAAAGCCCTAACTTGCTTTATTAAATTTTATTTATTGCGTTGATAATCCATCTTCCCCATACAGCTCAAGCTAATAATAAAAAACCCATTTTATCACTAACTTCTCGGTAATTTGGTAGATTAGGCTGACTGGTCCAAGATCACCTAGGAAATTTCAAATCGGGTGGGTGGGTGCTGAATTTGGCCCTTTCCAGTTCGAAGTCCAGTCTTGAAATCCCTGGAGAAAACTGTCTTTTTCATTTCAAAATATATCACAATTCTCATTCTTTTCTTCCAACATGAATGGCAGCAATCTCAAAACAAGTTGAATTGTTCAAACATAATCCTGCAACAGTATTCTGAGCTGAAATAATTTTCTCCAACCTATAAAAAACACTGATTTCTTAGAGTTTTCCAATGATGTCTTAATTTCCCAATTAATCTATTAAATGACTGTCCTATATATCAGATAGTTTCTTATGTATTCTTCAGGACATCAGTACTTGTAAATCCTCTATCTAGCTGCAGAACCTCTTTTTTTCACATATTTAAAACACATATTTTAAAAATATGTAATTCAAATATTAGTTACTCCTTATAGCAAAGAGACTTTTTTTTAGTCTTGCAGTTAATCGATTTTTTTCAGACCTAATTCTCCTCTGTCAACCTGAAATGTGTTTGTGTTGATTCTCTTATTATGTAACTACTCTGTCTTTAGGGTAGAATATCTTATCTGCCATTTGTTAGTCTCCTTTTCATTTGTTCAAGAGAAAAAAAATCCAAAAATACAAACTTAGCACAGATATTATTTCAAACATCTTGCAGACACATGATTGCAGAAAGTTACTTTAGGCTCCAACTTGGTAACATTAACAGCTATGCTACTATGAGCTTCTATGTTCTTCCACTATTGCTGTATTGGATATTTACAAAAACCTTGTCCTCATTAGCATTTACTTGGCATAGCAATGATTGCTTGATTCTAGAAAATGCTGTAAGCCATTCATTAGCACTTAATTATGTTGCCATTAATGGTTGACCAGATTTTTGCAGCCACATTATAGCTCTGTAGTAGGAATTCTGCAAAGTCGGAAATCTTTATCTACAGTGCTCAAATTAAGGCTGCCTCCACAATATTATTCACATGACATTAACTTCTTATATTAACTGCACAAACTTATTGAGGAACTGATTTCAAATATAAAAATATGGACAGAGGGAATATGTAAAATGAAGATTCAATCATCCAGACCAAAAGTATCTTAAAAGGTTAAATCATGGCAACTGGGCCAAAGTTTATTAAAACTTTGATCCAGTTGCCGTGATTTAACCTTTTAAGATATTTTTAGCCTTGATGATTGAATCTTCATTTTACATGTTGCTTTTCATTTTGGGAAGAAACCCCCTGCAGCCTTTATGGCAAGAGTTGGTTCTTTCTAATGACTCTCTGACTCTCTGCCTACCAAAATTTTTCATTTTTACTGAAGACGTTATTTGGATGAGTAATGAAATGCCCCAGTTTTAGTAAACTTCACTCTGGTTGCCATGATTTAATCTTTTAAGGTTAGGGAATGTTTAGAACCTCATTTTTTCTTGTAATAATAGTGGGAGTGACATCAAGAAGACCACCTGAAGTCTCTAAGCTATGTATGTAGTGTTACTGTACACTTGTTGTATATTTACATGAAAGAAAGACTTTTTTCCTGTCAACAAAAAAATTCTTTTACATTGCTTAGATTTTGGTATTGAAAACATTATTTTTTTCTAATTTTTCTTTTTAAGGTGGATTATTTTAAATTGCAGGTCTTTCTGGCAAATAAATGCTACATATAAAAAGCACTAAATTATGAATTTAATTATACAAAGGTTTTTTTAAAAAAAAATACTGTATTGCTCACTAGAGCTTACAAAACATACGTTAGGCCAATCCTAGAATATTGTTCAACTGTTTGGAATTCTTACCAAACAGCAGCCTTTAATATATTTGAATGAGTTCAGAAATACTTTACAAGAAAAGTTTTGCACTCTTCTGTCCATAATAGAATACCTTATGCTACTAGCCTTGAAATTCTTGGTTTTGATAGTTTAGAACTGTAATGCATGTGGTCAGACATACAAAATTGTACATAGTAATATCTTAGCTGTAAATGTTTTTTAAAATTTTAATTGTAATGTAATGCATCAGAATAACCACTTTAAACTTAATATAAGTCAGTCACTCATGCACTCATCACTTCCAGAATCGACTACTGCAATGCTCTCTACATGGGGCTACCCTTGTGGATTACCCGGAGGTTGCAGCTGGTGCAGAATGCGGCCGTGCGGGCTGTCATGGGGGTGTCCCGATACTCCCATGTTACACCCCTCCTGTGTGACCTGCATTGGTTGCCGGTTGCCTTCCGGGTTTCCTTCAAGGTGTTAGTAACAACTTACAAAGCCCTAAATGGCTTGGGTCCAGGGTACTTGCAGGAATGCCTCCTGCCAGCATCACATTCCGATCACCCCGTGCACTCCCACAGGAGGGGCTTCCTGGGAATACCATCGGTTAGGCATTGTCGGCTGGCGGTCCCCAGGGCTAGGGCCTTTTCTGTGGGAGCTCCCGCCCAATGGAATCAGCTCCCCGCGGATCTTCGTTTGGCCCCTGATCTCCACTCCTTTCGTCGAGACCTGAAGACTTGGCTGTTTCAGCAGGCCGGCCTGGATTGACCCGGGGGTGGGTTGTCTTAATTGCATTGTTTTAATTACTGTAATTTTAAATTGTTTTAATTTAACTTTTAGTTATTTATAGACTTGTAGCTGTTTAATATTTTTTTATTGTAATTGTATTCTCTTTTTATATGTTCGCCGCCCTGAGTCCTTAGGGAGAAGGGCGGCATACAGGTCTAAATAAATAAATAAATAATAAACCACTTTAAATTTGATTATAAAAATTTTGATTTTTGTAAAAGAATTGTCAAATATCTTACCAGATTCAGTTGTCTTAGCTACTACCTTTCACAGCTTAACTTAACTTAACTTCTGTGGGCCTCATCCCATATTTAAGAGGTTCCTAAGGGATTGTGCATAAGTGCATTAAGGTGCCTATCATCCCTATCACATTTTTTTCATTTTGGTCCATTCCATTCTAATTTTTGTTTGACAAATAAATAAATACAAAAATAATAAAATATATCATAGTTATTTGGAAGCCTCATTTAAATTGTGAGAAGTGACGATGTTTTATGGTTTTTGGGGAGGAGAGTTCAGCTTAAATTAAAATCCACTTTTGAATAAATGTGATAGTAAAATGTGTAGCATATGTGGATATATAATTCTTGTATTTATTTCTGTATAATAATGTTATGTTTTGTTTGTCAATGTGACAGCTACACTCTTGCACATATAACAGGTTTGCTTTTAGGTGAATAAACATGGTATGAAAGAATAATTTTTGTTGATTATTGGAAGAGGGTTGAGTAATCACTTGAACAGAAGTTCACAGAATTACTTGAACAGTAATCACAGAAACACAAATCTGAATTATTTGCACAGTTCTTCTATGCTTTACCTAAGCCCTCTGCGGGCCTGACATGTGTAGCTGCAGTTGTGTTGTAAAAACAGTATTTAATACAAATGGTAGGGCATGGACAAGCAAGAGAAGAGAAAATTATCTCCTAGTGATGTTTTTTAAAGACAGAGAGGTACTTCTAGCTTTTCTTGAAAGAGAAAAATGCAAATTTGGTGTTACAGTGATGTTTGCATGGCATATGATCATTGCCTTTTTCTGACAATTCCTTCCTCCCTCTTCTGTTCGCTGTAGTCAAATCAGGTAAAAGGAGCAACGATCTTTGTTTTCTACTTCAGCAAAATTTTAAATGGAGGTGGAAAACAAGATAGAAAATTTACTGAAAATGATGCATATACAGTTCAAACTTAGGAAAATGGAACATTTAGAAATTTATGACCCATCATCAATTAATGAAAATTAACTAGTAGGCAAAGATGTTCTCAATAAATACATTTCAGGGCATAACTGTATGTTATACAGAAAAGCAGACGAGACTTTTTGACAAAGGAGAAACAGCATCAGCATAGGTGGTAACAGAATCATAAAAACAGTGAAGTAGATGCTTGATGCTGGGATGAAAAATTTGCAAGCCTAAAGCAAGAAATTATAGAAGACAGTAGGGAAGGATATTATAAAGGGAAAAAAATAAAAGAGAAGTATCAAATGGGGAGAGGGAGAAAAAGATATTTGACTGCATCCCTATTTATTTCTAGTTTCATACTCATGTGCCATGCAATCCCCAACAGATTGTCCTTGAGGAAATGCAGCTTTCCACAACTCTGGCTGAATTCTTCCTGGGTTTGTAGCTTCTCCATTCAAAAATGCCCACTGTTTTTATTTCCTTCGAAGTGTCAAATGCATAAATGGATGCCTTGGGGAAGAGAGAAATAGCAGGGTTCTGTATACTTTCACTGGCCAAGTTTTCACCATTTCTTATATATATAACATACACATATATATATATAAGATATATATATGTTTTCGTAGATTTTCATGGGTAAGGTATGTAGGTCTTGGTGTATTCGGTCTTGTCCGTGTAAGATTGAGAATACCTTGCAGCGTTCGAAATCTCATCCGTCATCTTCAGGCTGGTGTCTTCAGCTCTCCAGAAAAAGCTGAAGACACCAGCCTGAAGATGACAGATGAGATTTCAAACGTGCCAAGGTATTCTCATCTTACACGGACAAGACCAATACACCAAGACCTATATATATATATATATATATATATATATATATATATATATATATATAAAGCAACAGCTAACATACTTATCTTGGTTACAATTAACATTTTTTCTAGGTTTGCACAATATAAAATAATCAAATGGGCTGAATTTCCAGAACATCCAAAGCCACAACAAGATCAACAATGGTTAAAACTAACCAAGCTTCACAACTTGTATAGAAGATTGGTGTTTTAATGACTTTGTTAAGCACATTGAATGTGATGATTCTTTGAAGTGTACATTTTTGTAACTGTTCACAAGTGAGACCATGAAAAGAAGAAAGTCAAAGCCAAGGAGGATAGATAAAAGATATTGACTACTGTACTCAAACTTTCTTTCAAGCTTTCTCAAAATATCTAGATGACCTAGCTGCTGGTAGATTTGATGTAGGGAAAGAAAGAAGAAAGACAGAAAAATTGTTCTGGTTCTTCTAGAAAATATCAAATCTTTCTGGTACTTTTAGAAAATGATAATTGATATTTAAATGAGAGATAATTGAGAGTTAGCCTGCAATACTGCATTCTAACCACTGTGCCACAAAGGAGCCACAGTGGTGCAGTGGTTAGAATGCAGTATTTTTGCAGGCTATTTCTAATTCTGCAGTTTGATCCTGACCAGCTCAAGGTTGACTCAGCTTTCTATCCTTCTGAGGTTGGTAAAATGAGGACTCAGATTGCGGGGGGGGACAATATGCTGACATTTATAAACCTCAGAGTGTTCGGTAAAACATTGTGAAGCGGTATATAAGTCTAAGTGGTATTGCTATTATGATTGCTATAATACACAAGTGTCTTATAACTGAACATTCAACAAATTGCATGATTATAAAACTCTATATGGATTTTTAAACAATTTAACTTGGGAACATACAACACAAAAATGAATTGCATATTGTACATCACGCTACAGGCATGGAGCATAGCCTCTTCACAAAAGCACTAAGACTGCACGACTTTTAACTTTTCAAATTATCAAATCCCCAATAAGCCCCTGATTTCATCTCACAAAGAAGAATATTATACTTAATACTCCCAGGTCAGCCCAATCAGAGATAGCTGGTTTTTCATTTTTAAATATACCTTTCACAAATACCTATCTATCAACAACTGGTGTGTTTCCAGGTATGATACATGGTATTAGTATACAATCTGGACTGCTGATATTGCAAGAAAACCAGAAAAGAACAGCAGCCCTTTGTGCTCACCTGCAACTTTATTCCATTCATTAATAATTGCTACGGAGACAAGGGAAATGTTTCATACACCAACTCTGGAATTATATTGCCTATGTGGATACTGTAGAGCTTTTGTTTGATCAATATTGTCAGGTGTTTTCTATAACACAAAGCATGAAGGATGATAGCCTTGATCTCTCAAACATATGCTAACATGAGTCATTTACCTGAGGAAATAAGCCCCTGGGAGCCAATACAGATGTAATTGGGAAGCAATATTAAACATGTTCACACAAGCAATGCCATCATAAAAGCATTTGTCCTGTTAATACAATCGCTGCTGCATGTTACAGGCAGAAGTACATAATCCAATGTTCTCCTTACATTTGGATTCCAAAAGAGGGACAAACTCAAACATACTTAGAGGTTACCACATTGCTTGCAGAGTAATCAGATGCATTACCATGCAGGACCATGTATACTTTGGTGGTATTCAAGAAATTCAGATGTAATTTCTCTCAGAGTGGCTCAAACTCTACTTTCAACACATCTATTAAAAGCAGAACTCTTAGATTTAATAGCTTAACTTATATATAGTTTTTTGCTGGATTTCTACCTATTGTATAACTTGGAGAATGGAGATACTATAGCACTCCTCTATGAAGTCTTTAACTTCTACTTTTCAAATAATAGGTGATGGAAAGATAATTTCCCACCCCACCAATCTCAACTACAGTCCAATAGAATGAATAGTATCTTGATTGGACAGACATTTTATCTGAATAACATAGAATCTTTTCTTTACCAATTAAAGATAGGGGGATCTTTTTCATAAGAATTCTGAATCACAGTATTTCTACCATGCTTAATTATTATTGTTTTATATAATAATGACAACAGTATCATATCCATCATAAAAAGTGTATAATATACTGTAGACATAAACATAAACATGTTTAAAATATCTTTTTAAATTATTTGAAATCAGCATGGCTTTCCACTCCCATGGCCCTCCTATACCTGCATGCATGGCATGCATGCACAAACTTTAATGCACTTTTTTTGGTCCCATTTCATTTTGAGTGACCCGTCTGAATGTTTCAAGGGCAGATTTTACGTTTCCTAAAATATGAATTTCTGACTGAGTGGGAGGGACAAGACACTTTAAAAAATTCTATTCTATTCTATTCTATTCTATTCTATTCTATTCTATTCTATCCTATTCTATTCTATGAGCTCCAGTGGCACAGTGATTAAAATGCAGTATTGCAGGCTACTTCTGCTGACTGCTGGCTGCCTGCAATTTGGCAGTACAACCAGGTTCAAGGTTGACTCATCCTTCCATTCTTCCGTGGAGGGTAAAAGGAGGACTCAGATTGTTGGAGGCAATATGCTGACTCTGTAAACCACTTAGAGAGGGCTATAAAGCACTGTAAAGTGGTATATAAGTCTTATTGCTATTTCATTCTCTGCTACGCTATTCCACTCTACTCTACTCTACTCTACTCTACTCTACTCTACTCTACTCCATTCCATTCCATTCCATTCCATTCTAGAGAAAAGCACATGTTTTTGTAAGTTCGGATTCTACCGGTGCTAAACACATTTGGAAAAACTTGCCATTGATAGCAAACCAGCTAAAATGCAGGCTGATGGGTGGTGCCTCTCTCCTGAAAGTGATGGTCACGTCATATTGGACTAACTGATTAGATCCAGCAAAGTCAAAGTAGCTTCTGTGGCAAATAGAACCACACATATCACATACAATGTTGCAATGCAAATGCTTCTGCTTTGTTCTTGGATTGTGTCAGCATGAGATGTTCCAAATAAAGCCAATAATAAATAAAATGTGTGATTAAGAAGAAACACCCAAGGTGAAACACTACATAATTATTGAGAAATCTTTATAACTCATTCAGATCAAAGTTGTCAGATACAACTAAGATCGATATCCTTCAGTGTCAAAAAGAATTCTTCCTTTTTCCAAGCATTTTATTTAATACTATTAAACAGCATTACTCTTTTTCTTTGTACTGGATTTTCACATGCAGTGATATTTAACTATGTTTTTATTGTTTGTCATTGTTGCTTATCTCACTGCTTTTATTATTCTATTGCTGAAAATATTACCGTTTTGGATTATAGGACAAAGTTACATTGCTTTGGTCCAAGACCATAAATTTAATAGTTATATCACTCGTTCTATTTTAGAACCCAGTTTGCATGTAATTGTAATTCCTCTTCCTTAGCAGTTGCACATTACAGATTTTATTGCCCCATGGTGGCAGCATTTTATGAGGCTATGTGCACTTCAGAAAAAAAAAATTCAGAAAGCAAGCTTTAGATCACCCATGAGCACAGCATTTTTTCTATTATTCAACGATTCCAAATATGTTGCAGAGTTCAAGACACCTGAGATGTTATTGCTGCTTTCAGAAATCTACTCATTAAAGATCTTAAAAGGGTGCCAACTTTCATCAGGCTTATGTGAAAGCCTGGAAAAAGTCCAGCTAGCAGGAAGCATCTAATCTGTGGGAGGTCTAAGGCACATCCTAATTGTTTTCTAGACATATGTAAACAGACTAGCTCTGATGATGTTACCTAGTTTGGGTAATGAAACGCCTGCAAGAAAACAAGCAAGTTCAGAGAGCACCAAGGAGCCCTCATATGTAACTCTGCTGTCTTATAGGTGCTTTTTCAAAAGGCAACTGGACTGTGTTTTTTTTTCCTTGAGGAAGAAGCTTTATCTTCTTGAATGAGAACTAAAACGTCTTTCTCAAAACACAATCCAGTTGCCATTTTGAAAAAGCACCTTTGAGACAACAATGACCTGATGACTGAAAATCTCCACTATTTTATATTTACTCAACTTTTGGAGATGTTGCTATATTTTTTAGATTAATACAGGAATTAGCCTTGTGTGATAGCTCTTCAGCTCTTTAGTTTATTTATCAATATGTCCAAATTTTCTACTGTTTTCTTTATTCTGTATCAAGTATGCGTGTATATAAGGCACACTTTATTTTCTAAATACTTATTAGTAAATACTTATTTTCTAATATTCACACACACACGCACACACGCATGCACACACACTGTGTATGTATGTATATAACATTTACAATACCCATACAAATGTATCTGTGTCTACACACACACACACAAACACACACTAGCATTCAAAGATGCCTACTAGATAATATGAATGTGTCAACAGGTAGTTACAATAGGGAATGCAACAGAATAATTTCATTTGGTGGTACATAAAGGCTAATTAGATGGCAAATATGCAGGAACAGAAAGAAAAGAGAAAGAAGGAAAAGGCAAGAGGCTCCTAAAATATAAATAACAGATTAAAGATAATAACAAGCATATCACAGTTCCATATTAGAATATCAGTGATCTCTTATAGGTAGAGTTGTTGATCTTTGATTAAGATTTAGGGAGACACAATACTTGAAATGAAATAAAAATATGACAATCTTTCATCTTCCCTCTTCATATTCTTGGCAAACCCTAACATCTCTCTAGTACTATCAAGAGCTGTTTCCTGTTTAGACATAGTGAAGCCAGCTTTTAATTGTCTCCTTGGCTAGTGCTTTCCATGTTAATATAATATGTTGGCTATGCAAACATAATCCTATCAGTCCAAAGACAGATGTTTTTGAAGTCTAATGACATACATGCATGTTTATCATGTCATGTCTGTGGCATCAATAGGCAGTGACTAGCAGGTTGCTATTGGAGAATAAAGGAATAAACTCAAATAGTGTTTCTCATTAGGATCCATTCATACATTTGTCTACAGAAAGCTGTAAAGGATCTAGAGTTCAGTGATAAAACGATGAAAAATTAAGAAAAATGTATTATTGAGCTGAATAAAAATAAATAAGAGATATATGGAAATGAGATAGAGGCCTGATTCACAAAATGCCTTAATGCTTTTTTTGTGCTTTGATTTTGGCTGAATTAATGGTTGAACCACTAAACCATGATTTGTTTAGCACAATATGTGAAGCCAGACAACTGTAGCTTAGTAAATAAGCTATAATCAATACATCCTAAAATAGTTCTTTTCTTCCTTTGCTGGGCATTCGTGGTACTCCATTAGGTCAATCCCCACTTCAGTGGCCACTTGGTGCCATTCCATCAGGTTGCATGGCACCCTCTGGGGTAGGCAGTTGTGGTATAGTTCTTCATTTAGTCTTTCCCAAAATGGATAAACCAGCTTGCACTTGGGCCAATCTCTCAGGTGGCTGGCCAGACTGCAGAAATCTTGGATGTATTCCATCACCAGAGTACATTTAGTCCAGACATTTAAAAAAGAAGACAGTGGACTTTCCCATCTTGCTGCCTCCAGATTTATTGACTAGGTTGGGAATACTGCTCTTACAGTCTTTTCTGAAATACATCATATTAATTTAAACCTATGCTACCACACATACTGTTCTCCAAAAGAATCAAGGAAAACCCATATTGTACAGTGGAATCCATTATCCTTCTTCCCGGACTCCTGCTCAGGAAATGGGATTACAGACAATAAATAGAGACAAACCAAAAATGGAACCACCATTTGCTCTATATCTAGTTAATTACTTCCTTCTGTATGTAAGGATGGGGGGGGGGAGGTTTTCTGAAATGCACAGGTGATGAGCATATACCCTGAAGCATGAGATTTGATTACCCTTATCATTATCGAAGCTTGCATAGCAATGAATGCAATTAGCAGCCATAAAATTAGTCAGCTTGCTTATTTTGGATTTTGAGGTGTTTTTAAAAAACTTATTGAGCAAATGTAATCACGATGAATTTAAAAAAAACTAGCATTCATGGCAGAAATGGATGTACCATGATCCATAAAACTTCTGAAATACACTTGGCTATCAGCAATTTTAAAAAAATTCTGAGCAACAATAGAAAATAAAAACCAAAAGCTCCTTGGCAATGGCATGTAAATAAATTTAATTTTAATTTGCAGTCTAACCCTCCCTTGTTTACAAAGTGTACTAGCAAGTTAAAAGGTGGAACAGACTGTTCAGTGAGCAGTAGAAATAAGCACCCATCACAGCAGACCCAATTACAATAGAGTGGAATTTAAAGAAAACAAAACTGTAACCAAAATATCTGTGAAAAACACAACTTTAATTGAATACTATCCTCAGCATTCCTCCATCTTTCTGGAGCACCCTAGTGTTTGTGTGTAAAAGATCAGACCAACATTAGCTACACAGACATACAGTGAGAAATCCATTTTTGTGTCAACTTAAAAATGGTGCCAATTAAACAAAGATGAAGCTAACAGTATCAATCACATGCTGTGTCATGTGAGTAAATAAGAAATTTAAAAGAATGATCCTCAGTGAGAGCACCTGAGAAGGAAGAGACAGGATTTCTTCCTGTGGTTTCCAACTGGAAAAAAATAATATATAAGTCATACTGGATTCTTTAAAAAATGTGATACAAAGAAATGACATTGGGATACATGAAATTGCTCCATGATTAAGAAGCTGGTGGTGATGTCCAGGCTTCTTGTGCCAGTCTTCATTATTTCCATTTTATTTATCCTCTGCAACCCTCTACAAACCCAGCAAGCTAGGCATTAAAAAAGTGATTTTTTTAAAAAAACTGATCTTAGCTCAAGATTATTCCCTAACAACTTGTGATACAAACTTTCACCCATAATTTCACAAACCTTCCATTACATAATCAGTTTTCTAGATAGAAGCTAAACAAAGAGACCTACGTACCATGATTCTCATTTTGTGGTTCTCTACAGCCTTTTTAGGAGAGACCAATACACAGGATAAAGGATACAGACAGAACCTGAGCAACATGGTGTATGCAGTATAATGCAGTGAGCCATCTGCAGATCTGTACATTGGGGAAACAAAACAACCACTTCATAAACGCATGGCACAACATAGGAGAAAAAACCCATCTGGACTACATTCAGCAGTATTTAAAAGACAAAGGCCACACTTTTGAAGATAGCAAAGTCCATATTTTGGACAGAGAGGACCACTGGATTGAAAAAGGGGTCAAAGAGGCCATCTATGTCAAAATTGAACAGCCCTCTCTCAACAGGGGGAGGTATGACACCATCTATCTCCAGTCTACAACACAGTCCTTTCAACAGTTCCAAGAAGGCTCCTACCCATTTGCACCACTCAGGTGACAACCGTACTCATACTTTTCTGAAGATGGTAAGCTGAATCTTAGTAACATACAGAATAATATTGTTATGTATGTAGGTTTGAATGTTATTGGTTTATTTGAACTGTTCTTGTAAAATGTTGAATGGTATTGGTTTAAATAGTGCGGGAAGAAACCCTGCACTCCCATTGGCTGGCAGCTACGGCTGCAGGCTATAAGAAGCAGCCGTAGCCAAGCCTGGACGGGTCTATTCGAGCTGTGGTCACTAATAAACTTCTTTGCTGGAACTCCTCGCGTCTGACTCTTCATGCAAACTTAACACTGGCGACGAGGATGGGATTTCCCTGAAGAGAAGACGACGCGCGAACAAGCAACTGAGCGAGATGGCTGCGCTGAACACCCCCCCAGCACCGTTCGATCCGGCGACGGAAGACTGGGAATCGTATGCAGATCGTTTCCACATGTTCCTGGAGGCGAACGATCTCGCCGGCATCCCCGAGAGACGGAAGAGGGAGGTCTTTCTCACGCACTGCGGTCCGGCAGTCTTCAAAATGGCGAAGGCGTTGGCGGAGCAGCAGAGCTGAAGGTAATGGAATGGCCCGATTTAGAAAGCTTTTAAGAGCCCATTACGCCCCACAAGTATCGTGCCTCATTAAGAGACACGAATTTTACCGTCGGGATCAAGGGGATAGCGAGAATGTTAATGACTTCGTGGCAAGTTTAAGGGACATTGGGGGTGCTTGTGACTTTACCAACTTAGAAGAGGCCATGCGTGATCGGTTTGTTTTAGGCCTTAAAGATAAGGTCTTACAAAGCAAACTATTAATGAAACCTAAGATCACGTTTAAAGAGGCCATTGAAGAAGCTGTTTCAGCGGAAGCCACCAAGTCCTCAGCAGCGCCATGAAAAGATTAACAAGGCCTCAAGCCAGGCCTCAAGCCATTCTGATGGGGATAAATCCACATCTACTCATTGCGAACAAATAGACTCTGATTCTGATGGCAGTGAGGCAGAGGAGGGGATTTTAAACTCAGAATGGAGAAGAAAAGAAAAGACTCTGGGAAGAACAGGCAAGGGTTCTATTGCAGAGGCTGGGGGCCACCCCGCACTGATTGCAAGTTCTTTGACTCCATTTGCCTACGTTGTGAGAAATGGGGTCACATAGCCAGAGTCTGCAAATCATCCAGAACTCCACCAGCTAGGAAAAATTCCCTGATAGAGACTTTAAGCCCAACAATTTCCTTGAAAAAATGGGGCGAAATTTAGAAGCAAATGGCAAGAATGAAACTCACCAAACAATCACTATTGGTCATTCTTCACCCTTAAAAAGCAGAAAAGTACATGTGAAGGTGTTTATTGAAGGAAGGCCTTGCCAAATGGAAGTGGACTCAGGCTCTTATTTATCTATGGTGTCATGGGACACTATCCACAGACTTTTTCCCAAAATTCAGAAAAAGCATTTCCAGAAGCAAGCACTGACTCTCAAAGACTACCAAGGGAACAAGATTCCAGTAGTTGGAGCGAGAGATTTCAATGTGCAGTTTAAAGGCCACACCAAACGTTTGCCCCTGACCATCGTGGACAAGGATGCCCAAGTTTGCTGGGACTTGAGTGGTTCAAGCCACTTGGCATCGAGGTGACTGGCATCCATCACGTGAGCAGTTCTGACTGGGAAGAGTCCTTGAAGTCTGAGTTTCCAGAGGTCTTCAGCGAAGGACTGGGCAAGTATATGGGGACCCCTATTGCTTTCAGCCTAGACCCCAAGGTGCCCCAATTCGTTTAAAGCCCAGGAGGGTCCCATTTGCTTTAAAGGAAAAATTGATGCACAATTAGATAAACTCATTGCTCAAGGGGTTTTAGAGCCTACTGACCACTCCAGATGGGAAACACCCATAGTCACACCAGTCAAGGCTGATGGGTCAGTGAGAATCTGTGGTGACTACAAGGGGACACTTAACCATGCGATGCAACAGAGCATATCCTGTACCAGTTGTGCATCATCTGCTCCATTCCCTTGGCAGGGGTACAGTATTTGCTAAACTGGATTTGGCTCAGGCATATCAACAATTAACAGTTGATGATGCCACTGCAGAGGCACAAACAATTGTGACCCATAGAGGTGCCTTCAAATGTAAAAGACTACAATTTGGAGTAAGCGTGGCACCTGGCATTTTTCAGAGCCTTATGGAAAGAATGTTGCAAGGACTGCCAGGGGTAGTACCTTATTTTGATGATGTATTAATCTCTGCTGAAAATGACACTCAGCTTCAAGAAAGACTCAGAGAAGTCCTTACCAGATTCAGAAAAGCGGGTTTAAAAGTCAAGGAAGACAAATGTACACTCAAAACAGACAGAGTTGAGTTCCTGGGGTATATGATTGACAAGCATGGCATCCATCCTACTGATGCCAAGGTTAAAGCAATCAATGAAGCCCCTAAACCTCGATGCAAGGCAGATTTGCAAGCCTTCCTTGGACTTATTAACTTTTACCACATGTTTCTACCTCACAAAGCATCTATTGCTGAGCCCTTACATCGTCCTACTTGATAAGAATGCTGTTTGGATCTGGGGGCAGAAGGAACAGTCAGCATTTAACAGTATTAAGAGACTAATCACGTCTGATGCTGTGTTGATACAATTCTCTGAGAATTTACCTGTTGTTCTGACTTGTGATGCATCCCCTTTTGGAGTGTGGGGGGTTTTGAGTCACAGGCTTCCCAATGGACGGGAAGCCCCAATTGCATTTTACTCTCGCACGCTGTCCAAAGCAGAGAGGAATTATAGCCAATTGGACAAGGAGGCTTTAGCAGTTGTTGCAGCTGTTAAGAAATTTCATGAATATCTGTATGGCAGGTCATTCACCATTGTTACAGATCACAAACCTTTACTAGGCATTGTGGCAGGAGACAAACCTACACCTAATATCCTGTCACCAAGAATGCTGAGGTGGACTGAATTTCTTGCAGCCTATTCCTACAAACTGATTCACAGGCCTGGCAAGGACATTGGACATGCTGATGCACTGAGTCGTTGCCCACTACCTTGCCACAAGGAGGACTTTGAACTTGAAACTCACACCTTTTCCTGGAGACCGTTGCTAAGCTTCCAGTCCATGCTGCTGAGATTGCCAAAGAAACTGCCAAAGATGCTGTGTTGGCACCTGTTATGGGCTGGATTAAGAAAGGTTGGCCTCTTCAAGATCTACCTCACCTTGCCCAACCTTTTAAGTCCAGGCAAACTGAATTATCTGTATTAAGAGGATGTATTTTGTGGGGTAACAGGGTGGTTATTCCTGCAAAACTGCAAAGGGAGGTTTTGGAAATGTTACATGAGGGTCATCCTGGGATTGTAAGGATGAAAGGTTTGGCCAGGAGTTATGTATGGTGGCCAGGTATTGACAAAATGGTTGAAAACTGGGTAGCATCTTGTCCCAATTGCCAGGTAGTCAGGCCTGCCCCACCTCACCCCCACACAGGAATGGGAATGTCCTAGGGGCCCATGGTCTAGAATCCACATTGATTTTGCAGGCCCTACAAGAGGGCACACTTTTCTAGTACTAGTAGATGCATACTCTAAATGGCTAGAGGTAATTCCCATGACATCCACTACAACTGAGGCTGTCATCAAGCAGCTCAGAAAATTGTTTGTAACCCATGGGTTACCAGATGTCCTTGTTTCTGACAATGGCCCTCAATTCACATTAACATTTTTGAATCCTTTCTAGCTCAACAGGGTATCAGACATGGCCTCACTGCCCCTGGGCACCCTTCGGCCAATGGCCGGGCTGAACGCATGGTACGCTTTACCAAAGAGAAGCTTCAGCAGCTGGGTCCTGGGGATATCACTGAGAGCTTGAAAACTTCTTAGTGCTCAACACATCACTCCTAGCCCATCAAATAACTTGTCCCCAGCTGAGTTGTTGATGGGTAGGAAACTTAGGTCTTCCCTTGACCGCCTTCATCCCACTTACGCACCCAACGCACCACTGGATTCCACTTCCAAAGTTCGTTCTTTTAGTGTGGGAGATTCTGTATATGCTAGGAACCTTACAGGTGAACCTTTGTGGATTCCTGCTGAAATAACTCACATCACTGGCCCTCGTTCTTACAGGGTACAAACAGAAGTGGAGCCATTGCGACAGGAACCATCCCGAACCCTGTCACAATGCCAAGATTCATCCTTAGAAGTGGAAGATTGCACACCACCACCTGACTTGGGTGCTGATATTGGAATGGAGATGGGTTGGGAGGAGAGACCAGATTCTAACAGTCTAACAGGGTCTCCTTTCACAGGAAGTCCCAACAGGGAAATGTCAGCAGACACATTTCCCCTCTCACTGGGTGAGAACGTTAAAACTTCTGAACCACGAAGGTCTCAACGTACACGTAAGAGCCCCACCTATTTAAGGGAATACATTAGATAGGTTGGGGTTTGGTATGGACTGAACCTAGTGGGAGGGGTGTTATGTATGTAGGTTTGAATGTTATTGGTTTATTTGAACTGTTCTTGTAAAATGTTGAATGGTATTGGTTTAAATAGTGCGGGAAGAAACCCTGCACTCCCATTGGCTGGCAGCTACGGCTGCAGGCTATAAGAAGCAGCCGTAGCCAAGCCTGGACGGGTCTATTCGAGCTGTAGTCACTAATAAACTTCTTTGCTGGAACTCCTCGCGTCTGACTCTTCATGCAAACTTAACAAATATCATAATAGCCCCCCCTTTTCTACTTGTCTAAAACTCTGTCACTGCAGCTTTTATAGGAATAAACTGGTTTGAGATCTCCCAAATAAATAGAAAAAGCGAACAAACACAGAGAGGAGAAATATGCACAAATCTGTGAGAAAGCAGTAAACATGCTATAATTTCCAAAAGAAATAAAAACCTTACATGCAGTCCACAAGGGAGGAAAATGTGTTCAAATAGCCATGCTACTTTTTCTTTTTCATAAAAAGTGTTAGTGGATCAATCATCAATTAATATAATAATCCTGATTGTCCCATTCCCAGTCATAGCTAGGCAAACTAAAGCTACTTATGAAGTTCCTTGGTAAGAAGAACTGCATCTATGATTCCATTAGCAATGGAATGGAGTTGCAAAACTCTGTAAACCGGTTGGCATCCATCCCAAAAATATCGTGTAATTGATAGCATATGCAATAGTATCTAAAAGACAGAATGGCAGACATAAAAAGTGAACATTTTTATGGCTCTCCTACTGTTTCACACTTGTTCGTCAAGGTTATCTATATATTCAAGTCATTTTGTGCTGTCATTAAATATGTTTCACTGCTGTAGTGCCTATTGCCTTGCAAAAATAGCTCCAATAGATCTCCTTGTTTTTTACACCAGACAAACTTTAATTTTATGATGCTACAAATGTACTCACAAATGCTTCCATTTCATGAAATTCATTTTTTTCTCTACAGTATTGAGCTCTTCACATTTTTTAAATGAAAAAAAAATCAATGAAATATCTAATACATAAAGCTAGGGGTAACATGTATACGATATCCAACACTACATAATATCCAAAATGAAGCAGTGGAATAGAAAAAAAATTCTAATAGCAGATTAGCCATATTCTAATATTTTTGAATGCCCGATATAGCAACATATTAGTAAATGAAGGATTAACATCAAACTGAGAAAATCTTAACTAAGCTGGTGAAAGGCCACTGCAGAATCCAGTTCAATCTGGCATCTAATAATAATTGCATATATCTGTTAAAGGTAATTATAATTAAATAAGTGAAAATAACCACAAAGGTTTAAAAACCCAATTAAAATCAAAATGACAAGGTAGGAAATAATGTAAAGTAATGCTTGACCCAAGTTGTTGAAATGCTAGTAAACTCCAGATTAGATTTCTGTAACAAAGGACTGATTTCAAAAAAGAAAATATTAATAGTTCAAGATATAGTGTTGCAGATATGGAATTGAATCAAACCATGGAAACACCCTCAAGGACCAGTCTTGTATTTGGACCACAGATGGGAAACTATGGATGCTTTAAGACCCGTGGAATTCAACTCCAAGCATGGGTCAGGAATTCTGGGAGTTGAAGTCCATGGGTTGTAAAGAAGCCTGCTTTAGACACAGTGAAGCAAATATTGCATAATTGAAGTGTATTCGTCTTTTAATAATATGGTAAGATAATTTAATTTGAAAGACATGTGGAAAGAATTAAATCCAAATAAAAAACAATATACATTTTTTGAACCCCCACCACTCTTGGTCCAGAATAGATCAGATATGGATGGACCCTGGGTTAATGGAGAATATTGAAAGGATCGAGATTTTGCCAAACCTATGGGCTGACCATAATCCCATTCAAATTAAATGGAAAGGAAAGAGAAAAATTGGAAGATGGACATTTAACAATACCATATTAAGAGATAAAGAATATATTGAAATGATAAAGAAAGAATTGAAAGTATTTTTTGAAATAAATAAAAGAGAACATACCTTTCTACAGAATCTTTGGGATATGATCAAAGCCTATGTGAGAGGTCTAACTATTGCTTACAATATTAAAAAGAATAAAGAAAAAAGACAGCAACAAAACGACAGGAGGGAGAAACTGAAAGATTTGGAAACAAGTAGACAAAAGGACCTGAACAATCCAAACATTAAGAAAGAAATAGATCTGGTAAAACATAAGATAAATCTAAATGTACAGGAAGATCTGGCCCGAAAAATTAAATTAGCAAAACAAAATTATTTTGAAAACACAAATAAGCCGGGGAGGTGGTTAGCCCATAAAATTAAAAAGAACAAGAAAAGAGAATGATTGTAGCTCTTCACGATCAGGAAAGGAAATTATGCACACAGACCCAAGAAAAGAAAGGAATTGCTAAGAAGTTTTTTATGAAATTGTATAAAAAGGAAGAAATACCAGAAAAATCTATTGACCAATATTTGAATGAAAAGAACTTGCCCGAAATTACTGATGAAGAGAAACAAAATTTGAATAACAAAATCTCTGTAGAAGAAATTAGGAAGGCAATCAGAGCACAAAAAGCAAACAAGACCCTTGGCCCAGATGGAATTCCTTCGGAATTCTATAAAGAATTCCAACAGATAATAGAGGAGATATTGGTGGACTTGTACAATGAAGCTTGGAGAATGCTAACGTGCCTAAATCATGGATGGAAGCATATATTACCCTTATTTATAAAGAACAATCAGACCTACAAAAAATTCAAAACTATAGACCAATATCACTTTTAAATGTAGATTTAAGCTAAGGACTTAAGAACTAAGGACTGTGATTTTAGCACTTTCCATTTTGCCACCAACAAAATAACCATTTAAAAAAGAAAAGAAAATATGCCTGCTGGGATCATCCTCTTTCTGTTTTACTTGTCAGCCTTTGAAAGAATTTGGAGGAAAATCTTAAGCCCAGGCAAGATAGGTTCTTCAGAAGCTCTGGAATGGTTTCTATCTGTTTGGGTTAGTTTAAACTAAAAAAAAAGACTTTGGCAGGAAGAACTTCTTTGCAAAAGACAGGTTTGATTTACTGCTCTCTTCCCTTCACACCTTTCAGTTTCACTTCTCACTTTCTGATTGCTAAAGGAAAGGAAGCCTTCACATGTATGAATACCGCCATGTATGCATGTCTATGAATGTGTGTGTTGATCTCCAAATTATTGTTGCTTGCCTTCCAATGTTTGCATGCAAAACACACCTTCTACAATAGAGATCAGGCCTTTCCCTCCAGAGGTGGTATTCAGCAGGTTCTGACCAGTTCTGGAGAACCGGTAGTGGAAATTTTGAGTAGTTCGGAGAACCGGCAAATACTACTTCTGATGGAGATTTTACAGTATCCTTCCCCTGCTACGCCCACCAAGCCATGCCCACAGAACCGGTAGTAAAAAAATTTGAATCCCACCACTGTTTCCCTCCCAAAAGCAGGCAGTTCTCTTCCTCCATAGAATTTTCCTGATACACAACCTCCTATCTTTATACCAAAACACCAAGCTACCTTCTGTTAAGTATGTGGCAGAAAAATTTGTAATAGTGAGGTTAGGATGATCCAAATAGGCTGTTGCCTCAAGTTAAGGGTAAAATACTACTTCCCCTTCTCCTCTTTGTTATTGCAAAGCCATCTGGAATGGCAGCTGAATCTTATGTCTCCTTCCTTGAGGAAATACCTACTAAGAGGTTTCTTTTGTGGG
Organism: Naja naja; assembly: GCA_009733165.1. Lineage (NCBI taxonomy): Eukaryota > Metazoa > Chordata > Lepidosauria > Squamata > Elapidae > Naja > Naja naja. The sequence continues at coordinate 121,936,669 of CM019151.1, read as the reverse complement.
GCAGGAGGCTGTTATTGCTAGCTCATGCAATTTGGGATTCTAACAGGTTCCAGTATATATCCTCATGTTGAATAGTAGGGAGACTTTTCACTGTAGATCAGGGGTGTTCAACTGGATTTCTTTGAGGGCCGGATCAGCACTGTAGTTCTCTGCAGGCTGGTGTGTGTGTGTGGGGGAGAGATGGGACAGATGCCTCCTACAGCACTTTCCTTGCAAAAAAGGGCCCATGTTTTGGTCGGCAAAGTGCTGTAGGAGGCTGTCCAGGCTGAAAACAGGGCCTGGGGGCCCCAGGTGCAGCCCCCTTGCATGCCTTTCTCACTAGCAGAGACACCATGGGTCGGTCCTTTGCTATTTCCAGGCAGGCCCCGCAGGCCAGATTTAAGCACTCCAGGGGTCGAATCTGGCCTGTAGACCTTGAGTTTGATACCTCTATTGTAGACCATCATAGCAAGCTATATAATCTATCAGGAAGGAATTTTTTTAAACAGATATCTGCCTTCCTTTCTCTCTTTTTATGAATCACATAGCAAGCAGAATGGAAACAATTATGGCTCTAATTTGCTGAGGCTTAAGCCGGAATGCAGGACGGAAGTTGGAAATGAATTGTCATTGCCAAAGTGACATATTTTGTTCTCAGCTCTCCCTCCTCCCTCTAACCTCAGAAACAAAATCTTGCATCAATATGGACTAAAATGGGGAAAAGCCACAGCTTGAAGAAAGAATCACATCTTGAATCTTGTTCATATAACAACAACAACAGTAAAAAGTCATTGCATCCCCTGTTTCATATGGTAGAGAGCAGAATATTTTTTAGAGGATAACTTATAGCAGGCTGTTAAAAGTTAGAAATCATCCTTCAACAAATCTTCAATTGAGAAAATGTTCCACACAAGGGGTCTTTCAAATAGCATAAAGCATATAAAAATGGTGATTTCCATGAAGATCTTGTATATTCCTTCCCTGCCTGCTCATTTTTCCTTTATGGACTCTAGTTTAAACAGATGAACTCCTTGGAGAAATTCATTTTTATTTTATTTTGCCTTTTTCATGTCAATTACAGAACACTTTGTTAAAATGATTACATAATTTTTGTAGAAGCTTGGTACTACAGGCTGGAGGAGAGAAACCCACTTAAATGTGACTAATCTACTCACAAATGCCTGCCCAAAGCAGAGTCTCTCAGTTAAACATCATTCACACATTATTTTCCAGGGCTATTTCACAACAACAACAATAACAAGGGAGGTTTTCATTGCCCAAGGCGACATTAATGGATTCTTTTGGGGCGGTGGGGGGGGATGGACGAGGTTAAGGATCAGAGATCATTTGGTCTTAAACATGCATTATACTGAGACCTTGTTTATGTCTTGTGATAAGGTTACATTGAATAGTGCTGGAACCCTTCAAGGTTACTGTTCCAGAAAATATTTGCAAATAATTTGACATGCTGTCAGCTAACAGCAGTGAACTCATATAATTCAACATACTAATGTGGCTTTTCATGCCTTTAGCTATAAATAAACTTGATAGTCAAAAGTTTCTGTAATGTTTATTTAATAGCGATCCCTTTAAAACAAACCTTGATTATTCCTTTTTCCTTGGGTGAGGAATTCTTTCTGATGGAACAGTTGTTTCTGACATCAGTCCAGTGGTGAGATTCATATTTTTTTACTACCAGTTCTGTGGGTGTGGTTTGGTGGCAGTGGTAGGGGAAAGATACTGTAAAATCCCCATTCTCTCTGCACCGCACTAACCTGCTTTCCAGCTCCATTCTCCTGTGCAGGGTAACAAAAGAAGACTCACCCGATCAGCTGGGACTCGGGAGGCAGAGGATAGATGGTGGCAGGGCCAGTCACAGATGGGTGGTATATTCCAAATTACTCAGAATTTCTGCTACTGGTTCTCCAGAATTGGTCAGAACCTGCTGAATACCATCTCTGCAGCAGTCCTTCCACTCCTGAACTATATTGTCCCAACCTTTCAGAGTTATGATGGACCTCCCCAGGACTCCTTACAACCCGGATTCAAAGTCCGATGGCTGGCCTCACCCAGTCATGTGATTGCATTTTGAGTGGATGGTAGCCAAGCTCACATTTATAATTGCAGCATTCTGCAGTCATGGTACCAAAATTTACAATGCTTTCTGCAGGAAGCCAGTGTTTATTTCTTGTTTCTGATAAAAAAAGAAAAGAAAACACCCATTGTAGACAATAAATTCACTTAAGGACTGCAGACTTCGCTTGGTAACTGAGGCATTCGCTTTATGACTGCCTTGTTTGTTTAGCGACTGCTGCAACAAAGATTGTAAATCAAGTATAAATCATGCCGCTTAATGACTGGTATGATTTGCAGCCACAATTCTGGGCTCAATTGCGATCGTAAATTGAGGACTCTCTGTATTATTTGCATGGAGAACTGCCAAGGGAAGCTAGCAAACTGTGTGAAGCAAAGAGCCATTGACATTTCTATTTCTCCTAAGGCCTGGTATCACGTTGCCATCATGTGACGTTTCGTGACGTTTTCCCCCTTTGTGGAGCTGGGGTGGGCGTGGCCTGAGTGTGACACATCCAGCCAGAAGGCTGCCAGTTTGACACCCCTGTGACCTAAGGGAATTCCCCAGCGACCAGTTTTCTTTTCTTTGCTTAACTCAGTCAGAATAGCCACCTTGAGGAACCCACTGCTGACTGACCAGCTTTATAGTCCCTGATTTATAGGTTTTTCACCTCTCCAACAAGGAAGGAAGCTTGGAAAAGAGGGGTGTGGGGGCGGTGAGGTGGAAAACTGGGAGACAAGGATCTTTTGTCCTCCACACTGTTGTCTTCCTTGGTAAACAACATTATGAAAGGGCAAAAAGAGAGTAAGAAATAATAAGCCAAAATAACTAAATAAATAAAAGGCATGACATATGAAAAATAAAGGAAATAAAACTAAATTTAGTTATACCAAGAGCACCCAGTATATCTCTCCATACTTTTCAATTCTTGCAAGCTATCCTTGCTTTCATCATGCCCACATATTTGTTCCCACTGCTGTGTATTTGAGCTTTTCGGCTCTTTCTTAATGAACATATTTTTAACTCCATCAGATCCAATGTTCTCTCAATCCGTTCATTCTCCCTTCATATATTTATTTTGCATTTGAGTCTTAATAACTTCCAAGGAATTATTAGCCCTGCTCAGGCATGTTTAAAGTCCAGTTCTATCCCCAATCAGCCAAACAGTAATGGAGATTCTGAACCTTGGTTTGCTAAAGATTGTGTCTCAGTGAGGGCTAAGGTAGTTTCTGCCTCCACAGCTGCTGATTTAAAAAGGAATACAAATCTTCAGAAAAAAGCAGAGATATCTCTTAATGAATTGAAAGACTCCGACAGGCTGTTCTTGATAAACACCTTTGTTTTGGTGTCTTTAAGAGGGGGTCAACCTATTCTCCAAAGCACCTGAAGGCAGGACAAGAAGCAATGGATTGAAACTCATCAAGGAGAGAACCAACCTAGAGCTAAGGAGAAATTTCCTGATGAAATAATTAATCCACGGAACTGTTATGTATGCAGAGTTTGAATATGATTGGTTGTTCTTGTAAAGTGTTTGAAATCATTGGTTTAAAAGTGCGGGAAAACCCTGCACTCTGATTGGCTGTCAGCTGAGGCAGCCGGCTATATATAGCTGCCTCGGCTAAGCCAAATTGGGTCCGTTCTGAGCTGAAGTCACAATAAACTTTGAGTTGAAGCACTCCGCGTCCTGCCTCTCTATGCGAACTTAACAGGAACGACTTTAGAAGTTGTGGGTGATCCAACACTAGAAGTTTTTAAGAAGAGATTGGACAACTATTTGTATGAAAATGGTATAGGGTTTCCTGTCTTGAGCAATGGGCTGGACTAGAGATCCCTCCCACCTCTGATATTCTGTTACCCACTCTAATTCAATCCTGCTTGAGTCTTGAACTACCCCTAGCATGAACTTTTCCATTTTTTCAGTTAGTGGGAAAAGCCAGTGCCTCCTAGTTTCTGACTCCTTACTTGAGTAGCCCCACTTTCAAACTCAGAGATTCTTAAACTGACCTTCCAACTGACAAGGTGTACTGTAAAGCCACAGGAGAATTTCCCCCTAGAATTATTGAAAATAAATCCTGCTGGGTATGTCTTTTATTTTTAACCAGCTCTTTTATTTTTAACCATCTACAATTTGCTACCACTAACTAATGAGTAAAGCTATTCCATCGTATTTCCTCTCTTTAATAAAGACAATAAGAATAATCCCGCTAACTATTGCTCAATCAGTTGACTGTGTGAAATATCTTTTGAATATAATTACCAAATGGATGGTTCAGAAGATCCTGGCTGCAGAACAAGAATATTCAGAGCAACCGGTTGTTAACCATTTAAATAAATAAATAAATGGTTGCAGATTTGCTTCTGGGTGCAATTCAAGGTGCAGGTTGTCACCTTTAAAGCCCTTCATGGCTTGGGACCAGGTTATCTGAGGGACTGTCTCTTGCCGGTCATATCTTCCTGACCCATCAGAGTGGGGAGGCAGGGAATGCTGCAGGTCCCATCCCTGAGATACACCTGGTGGGACCCAGAAGAAGGGCCTTCTCCATAGTGGCTCCCTCTCTCTAGAACATCATTTCCCCAGAGATTAGAATGGCCCCCTCTCTAATACTCTTACACTGAAGACCTGGTTCTACCGGTGGGTCTGGGTAACCCAGAGCGGGATGGAGCCGATCAAATGGCTTGTGTGATCTGCTGTCATTGGGGTGGGGGTGGGAGTTGGGGGTGATTTTTTAATTTATTTTTTCCAGATTTTGTTCTATTATACTTTATTAATTTATTTGATTCTTTTTGTTAGTTTTTTATTTTTATTTTTATTTGTTTTAAATATGGTTTTATATTCTCTAAGCCGCCTCAAGTCACCATGGGCAAAGAGGCAGCAATATAAATTCAATAAACAAACAAACAAACAAAACAAACAAACTGGTTGCTAACCATTGATAATTATACAACCCTATATCATTTAGCCAAGATATATTAAAGATACCACTATTATCATCCTGAGAACAGTTTCCATTCAATTACTTTCTCAATTATTATGGAAGAAGTTATCTGCTTCTTCCACTGACTATCACCTTCTTAAACTGGTAAGGCTGCTGCCTGAGAACATCTTTACATAAATCAGATGTAAAAACAAAAAGAAAGCAACTGTCCCATTTCCCACCCTAACAAAAGATAAGCAAGGTTGCATTCTGGCTCTCATACATTTCAATTTTTATATTCATGGCATCATTTTCTCTTTCTGCCACCCCTTAATTTCATTCTTTAGTTCTCACCTCTTGGCCCATTTCTATTTTACTCTAGGCAGATAATGCCACCATTCTACCCATACTTTCACATATGCTTAGAAGCAATAGCGTCCTTCTGTTCTAGAGAAGATTTAAAAATTAATTATGCTAAAACAAAGTTTGCAGTCTTCACTAAAATGTTTTACGCTTACCTATAATTAGCAAATCAATGATAAACCCATTGAGCAAGTCAAGGACTATAATATTAGGTATTCATTTCCAGCCATCTACCTCCTGGAGTCACCAATAAGTGAGCTCTTGTCAAGATCACAAAAAGCCTCTAACAAGATTTTTAAATTTGCAAGCCACGAAGGTAATAACTATGTGCCTGCAGCAATCAATTGTTCAATGCAAATGTCTGCTGCTATGTAGTTTGTATTTTTGTGCATACATGAACATTTCTACCCTAGAAACAATTTTGTCCAATTTTTGAGGCCATTCTCCATGTCCCTTGATCAATCTTCAACATATTCTCTTAACTGGAACTTAGTTACATCTCTCTTGTAGACTTTGTTGACTTAAATTCTGGCCAAAAAACCCCCATTCTGGGATGAGTTTTTGGTTTAGCTTACATTGTTACATAATTAGTCCTCCCTGGAAAACCAACTAGATTTGGATTTGTCTTATTGTGGGCTTTTACCCCCAGCTGTATACCTTAATAGTCCAGATAAAACTTCACAGAGGTAAGTGAAAAGTATTAGATGTTGATGTTCAAAAATTTTTTTATTTTGGAATGAACAGCAAAAGGGTGATTAGAACTTTAATTTTGGAAAGTTACAAATGAAGTTGAAATAAAACTTAATCGTAAGAATCCAAAGAATTAATTGTAAGAATCCTTCCCATGGGAAAACGCTTTTGTTTTGAATTTTCATTAAAAAATATTTATTTATTTATTTATTTTATTGGACTTATATGATTGTATGATTGTGTATGGCTTTGATGTTTGGACACTAGAGAGAACCAAAAAGAACTAAAGATTACAGTTAAAGAAGAATACTTTAAGTTGATTTGCTGTTACAGAATGAGGGAAACTATTTTAATAATGGATATATTGATATTTTTGAAAAAAAATAAGAATGTCTGCTGCTATGGATAGACTGTGTTTTAAAGATATTATGAAACAGGAACAAGTTTTAGCTCACAAGTTTGACACTGATCAGAAAGTGAATTTAAAAACGACAGACTACAATAATACTATGGAAAATGATGCTATACTAAACACACAAAACAAACAACTTATATCTTAATAATTAAATGATATACAAATAAAAAGCCAAGTGCGTGACTTGGGTAATTTTCCTATATTGGATTTACAAATGAAGCTTGTTAAAGCTTTGAAGAATTTTATGAGAAAAGACAAAAAATAAATAAATTTTTAGGATATTATTTATAGTTGTTGTGGTGGAGGAAGGGATTTCTTTATATATTTTATTTTTCTTTAGTATATTCTTATTTTTCTTTCTCTTTAATTTTCTTAATATTTGTCTTTTCCTCACTTCTTATTTTTCATTTTCATTTTTAGTTTTTATCTTATTATAATTTTTAATAAAATTACTAGGAAAAAAGATAAAAAGTTTGAATCTTGTTATCACTTGCTTGTGGGTGCTCCTTTTCTCATATTTAGATATTTTAGGTATCCCTAATAACCCACACAGAAGGGCATTCACACTGGTGCAATCTGATGTCTTGAACTCAGTGGTAACCACAAATACTACACAGATCATAATATTTCTTACCACAATCCACAATGTATGTGCTGAGACAGCAAGGTACAATCTCAAATTAATGGAATCACTTATTAGCTTACTACTTTTCCATAACTATAGCTTTCCTACTTATAGCGACCAGCAATTGCAAATCATCTGCCTCAAGATTAAGGCTCTGAAGCATTTTAAAAAGTTGCAATATTCTTAGTGGTAGATAAAGACATTAGAAACTGGTGAGTTTGTTCTACTACTAGCCAAGTCCAGGGTTTTTGCTTCCACAATCTCTATACGAAACCTTAACGTCCTTCACAATATTCCTGCTCTCTTCTGAGTTTGAATTGTATTACAGAGGGGTTTTTTTTGCTGTGCACCAAATGCATCTGCTTAGTTTATTATTGTTATTGTTGGTTCTTCTTTTTAATTACTGTAAAATTTCATTGACTTTTATTTTTGGTCTCTGATTATAAATAAACTTTAACAGACCTTTTAATGCTGATATTTCAATTTAGCATTCAAACCATATTTATTCAGCTTCCATTTATTCTGTATGTTTTCTCTTGTTTTTCCATTTCGACTTCTTAAATACTCCAACCTCAGTGTCCAATTTACTTTTATTATTTCCGTATGACATATTATTTGTTATGACATATTCAAGTTTCATTTCCATATAACAAAATGCAGGAGAGTACGCTAATATATCAAGCTAATTCTTTTCAACAAATATCTATTCCGCAAAACAGGCCTCATACTTCCCACTACTTTTCTACCAGAATTTGTACATTTAAAATGTTTCCATATATTAATATATATATATTAATATATATTTTAATAAATATTGTATTTCTTCTTTAAGATCTCTTTTAAAGGATAAGTTCATGTAGACAGATTATTATTACATCAAGATCAAGGAGAAATCTATTGCTCTGTCTTCTCATTTTTACAAGATATAGATATTATAAAATTTAATAAAGAACACATATCTCAAATCTATTCTTTGACATCAGGAGCATAAATTTCCTTCCATCTCAATAAATAATACTCTTTGTCAAATCCCATACTCTTGCTTCTGCTGACACAATTTTTTTGCTTTGGAAGCATCCTGGTGTGCTTCATTAACCATTGCAGGCAGGGATGGAGCACAAGCCCCTACCTTCTGTTTGCTGAGAAACTACATTTTGGTTTGATCTGGTAACAAATCAGAGGTGTGCTCCTCTAATGCCCGCCTAGTACTTTCCTTTTTTAGTACAATTTCACTGAAGAAAATTTTAGCAAGATTAAAACAAAAGAATAATAGGAAAAAAACCCCAATGAAAATATTAAATAAGAAAGAAAACAGGAACAGAAAAGGGAGAAAGAAAGAAAAAGAAAAGAGAAAAGATTATAAAAAGTGATTTCCAATCATTTTGACAGCAGTTGTACATTCATTTGTATTTTACCCTCTCTCTTTAAAGTTGTGTCACAATTTCCCATCTAGTATAGGTAGTCCTTGGCTTACAGCCACAGTGGAACCCAAAATGTCTGTTGCTAAGTGAGACATTTGTGCAATGAATTTTGCTTCATTTTATGACCTTTCTCAGCACAGTTGTTATGTGAATCACCAAAGTTGTTAAGTTAGTGACATGGTTGTTAAGTGAACCTGGCTTCCCCATTGACTTTGCTGATCAGAAGATCACAAAAGGTGATCACCTGATCATTGGACACAGCAATGGTCATAAATATCAACCAGTTGCCAAGCATCTGACTGTTGATCACATGACTATGGGGATGCTGCAGTGGTTGTAACTGTGAAAAACAGTCATAACTCACTTTTTTCAGTGCTGCTGCAACCTTGAATGGTCACTAAATGAACTGTTATAAGTCAAGGACTACCTGTAGTTCCCACAATGCTTACACAGTGTTAGTGGTGGGATTCAAAATTTTTTTACTACTGGTTCTGTGGGCGTGGCTTGGTGGGCGTGGCTTGGTGGGCATGGCTGGGGAAGGATACTGTAAAATCTCCATTCCCTCCCCTAACCTGCTTTCCAGCTCCATTCTCCTGTGCAGGACAACAAAATAAGACCCAGCCGATCAACTGGGACTCGGGAGGCAGAGAATAGATGGGGGCAGGGCTAGTCAGAGGTGGTATTTGCTGGTTCTCCGAACTACTCAAAATTTCCGCTACCGGTTCTCCAGAACTGAATACTACCTCTGCACAGTGTCCTTATAAACACAAATTATCACTCTTTCAGAAAAAAGCTAAATCATTTTTTAAAAAGAAGTTTAGGATTTTTTCAAAAGACACTGTACAGAGGGTTGATTTCAAGTGGAAAATATCATAGAGCTGGATTCTGGTCCCATGTACTGCTAATTCTGGTTGTATTACAAGCTTCGGCTGATTCTGTTGATAAGGGGATTTGCCTGGCTGTATTTTATGGCTCTTATTATTTTTACTGTCTTTGACAATTTGTGCAAAAGGATTACAACTCTTGCCCTGACTAGGCAATGCTCCCCAGACTACCTTCATGCAGCTGCAATTTCTGTGGCTGCTCGTTGCAGTGCAGCACAATAACTTAGGTCCACATTAGTGGGTGTCATTTTGCTCATTCCTTTCTGGTTGTGGGTTCAGTAAGGAACAACGTGATAGTGACTGATTTTATCCACAGTGAAATCTCAATTTGGGATTCTACAAGTCCACTCTCCAGTGTACATGTTTGTCACAGCCATTCTTGGGTGCTGCTGTCCACAAGGTCAGAACTGGATATCCTGATCACTTTTCTCCAAAACTATCATTCTCCTGCAATACTAATAGAGGAAGGGAAATGCATGAGGCAGTAATACTTCCCTTTTGCTTTTTTCTGTAAACCCACCCTCTCCCACCTACCATATCAAAATAACAATGTGTATGTATTTGAAGATACAGTAGTCTGGTTGGTGAAAGAAGACCTGGGCATGCCTCTGTAAAGAGCATCAGGAAAACTCTCTCACACCCCATCCCTCAGTAGCTGCCATCTTGACAGGCAACTTGACAAGAAACTAAACCTTTATTCTATGCTTCAGTCGATTAAGGAGAATGATTGATGGTGGCTTTTGTTCCCAAGAGGTGATGCTTGGTAGAAAGGGAAATGAAGCTAGGTGAAGGCATCATTCCTTTTCTCTAACTTGGCACACAATAAATAGGTAAGGACAGTGCCACTTTTTCTGTGGCAGAAGAGGGACAGCACAATTTAAGCTAACAGGAGCATGGATATTAATTTAATGTAGCCAGGTGGAAGACCTCTAAGACTGGCTTCTATCAGGACCCCAGCAAGAGTTAATGTTTTCATAATGAATCTAGGAAGGCAACTCAATTAAAAGCTAGAGAAACTGAAATACAGCTAGTAACAAATATTCTACAAAGAGAGATTGAATATTCTTTCCAATAGTTTAGTAAAGAAATATATTTTCACAATTCAAGGCTCATTCTCTTAACCTCCATCAGTGCTCTCATAAATTGCTTAATAGATAATGTTGAGATTTATAACATTATTGCTATCATCGTGGAGAACCAAACCCTTCAAACCCCTTGTCTCTAAGGGAAACTCTGATAACTCACCAAGTTCAAGTGAGTTCAAAACTGTTCTGCATGCAGCTCTTTATTCATGCAGAAATAAAATGCAATTATTGACTCAAAGGTTAATGTAAGATTGACTGAGTATTGCCTACAAATGGTGTACCTTATTAAAACTTCACTTTACAATGGATTTTACCTCTCTGATTCAGCCAGTAATATTTTGTTCATCAATTCTTTGTTTCTACCACTCTTATTTCAGGAATACAAAGAAGGAGTCACACTGACTACTTAATTGGCCAAATACATCAGTTGAAATGTTAGCTTTTAGAAGCAGCACTGTTGTTGTTTTTTTCTTTTCAATTTATTTACTCTTCAAGGTGGAAAAATAGCAATGTTACTATAGGATTCAATTAAATTTTCTCAGGTTAATGGGTTCTGTGTCAAGAATGAATAATCACAAATGCGTAGGCAATGAATACAATTCTAAAGTTCATTATTTTCACAGTATATTCTACTTCAGATTTCTTTTTGGCTCTCATAGGAAAAACAAAGAGGAAATACTCTTTGTTTTCACTTTTTCATAGAGCAAGTACTCCTGTCATTTTTTCTACTGAAAATTCCTTAAAATTATATCACTCATTTTTCTTTTAAGTGCCAGCGGCCACTAGGAAGGGAATAAAATCTTTCAGTTGGGTTAACATTAGTGAGTATATTTAGCCAGTAAATTACTTGCCTTTTGAACTAGAAGAACCAATATACATTTATGTTCCAAGAATGAGTTGTTTTACTTACTTTATGAGTGAAGGATGCAATAGTAGCTAAGTCAAAGAACATTTAATTAAGTTATATTTGTTTTTTCATGATCTCTTAGCTCCAGATTATAAATCAAGAATCAATGAGTACTTAATTTCCTCTTACAGCATTAAAAGTAATTGCTTCATAAATTCACTTTAGTAATCCAAATATTTGCACAAAGTAGTGCACAAAGAAGTTGTTTCACTGATGAGATGTCTAGCCTCTCTCTATTCATTAACTGAAGATGTGATTGCAAATTACAGGTCCAGCCTGGGTCCTAAAAAGGTATCATATTTTCATAAATATTGAGCTTTGCTTCGTTTAAAAAAAAAGCTTGAGATGATTTTTCTGGATTTTTCTCCCCTGCCTGTTTCATCTCTGCAAAATGTACTTCTAAGATAGCACGTTCTGTTTTTGTTGCTCTTGGGCACAGTTTTCAACAGATTCATTTTGTTTCTTTGTTTCCTGTGTATATTAAGATGCCCAAGGAGGCTAACAAAATATAGAGAAGAAAAATGCAAAAGAAAACAGCCAGAACTAAGAGAATGAAAGAAGGCAGATAACAATTCATGGATGAAATGGGAGAGGAATAAGAAATTTAATAACTTAACAGACCAGATGTCTGTTGAGAGACACAGAGAGATTATGTCCAGCCCTTCAAAATAGGCCAGATCAGGAAACCAACTCCACAACTTAGAATGGAACCATTTATACTTAATGATATAGTGTAGTGACAGAATCATGACTCCATTTCTCCCCTCCCTCCCCCGCCCTTCTGCACCTCATGGCCCAGGGAATTAGGACAGAACCATTCTGAGTTTCCTCCTAAATATGTATTTGTTTCCTGGATTTAAAGCCTTTTTTGTGTCATGCCCTTGTTGGAGTCTGATTCTGAGTGGGAGATTGAGCAGCTGACAGGGAGTGGGAGTGTGGATCTGGTGGCTGTGGAAGAAATGGGGGAAGGGCACAGTCTGGCTGGGCATTCTGAGGAAGACCCAGGGCCATCCCCTCTTCATCCTAGGGCACACAGGGAGGAACGGAGAAAGGAGCAACATGGCTTACAGGAGAGGAAAGGGCCCTGATCCTCTTCATAGACTGCAGCTGAGAAGACTGTTTAAAAGGGCAAATTGTGCATGGCAAAGTTGCTGGAAGCAAAGGGTGCATTATCTTTGTCGAGGCTTATCTGGGTTTTGGCGTCCTCCCAACTGTGGGTGCTGCATTATCTTTTGGAAGTCTGCAATTTATCATCCTGGCCTGTCGTATTAATTACTTCAGCATGATTTGTGTTAGTTTTTTTAATTTCTAATTATCTACACTTTGGGTTTGGATTGCATTTCTTCCCTTCATAGACTGTTTTTGGAAGAGTTTGATCTCCAGCCAAGGATAACTGGACATTGGGGGCCAAGTTGGAGGCATTAAAGGGATTTTATCTACTTTGGTGACTTTGTTATTTTTGTGCCACACCCTGGGTCATCACATTTTGTATGTGTTGTTGTAACTATCTATGCAGAGTTTCTCCAGGATCATTTCGGTGGCACTCTGCAAAGTGAGATAATAACTGAACCACCTATAGAAACCTCATGGAGAAAAATACAAGCTAGAATTCCTTACCAAGAATGATATGCAGCATGGATGTGGAAAGGGTTGCAGACCAGGGGCAAATCAAATGCCTAAGATGCACAGGGTCATAGGTGTATTCCCTAGCACAGGGCTGTTAAACTCACAGCCCATGGGATGGATGCGTCATGTGCTGGCCACACCCATGCCCAGTTTAGCAAAGGGGTGGGGAAAATTGCGATATGTCACATGATGCCACCATGATGATGCAAGTTTGACACCCCTGCTCTAGCACTTTCAAGAATGGCTAAAATCATTTTTTCCCCAATCCTTGAAGGACTATTACTAGCTATTGGCTTGCTTTGTACAACCTTCTAAGCAGTGGTGGGATTCAAACATTTTTACTACCAGTTCTGTGGGTGTGGCATGGCTTGGTGGGCATGGCTTGGTGGTGTGGCAGGGAAAGGATACTGCAAAATCCCATTCCCTCCCCACCCCACTAACTTACTTTCCAGCTCCGTTCTCCTGTGCAGGGCAACAAAAGAAGACCCAGCCGATCAGCTGGGACTCAGGGACCAGACAGAGGTGGTATTTGCTGGTTCTCCAAACTACTCAAAATTTCTGCTACCGGTTCTCCAGAACTGGTCAGAACCTGCTGAATACCACCTCTGCTTCTAAGCTACAATCTGATTTGTTTGTTTATTATCTGGTAGGTTGTATGAGGCTGGCAAACAATAGTTAATTTGTAAACAATAGTTAATTATTTTGCAGCTACACTAGCAAATGTCTAATGAGTCCAGTTCTCACCTGATGGTGTAACCAACTGGAATTAACTGGTGGATGGCCACAGAAAAAATACAATTGTGACTGACATATATGTAGAAATGAAACTCATCACTATGGCACCCAGTGTCACAAAAAAAAAAAGATTAGGAAAAATGGTGCCTGTCACAGCAAAGACAACATAAATAATGGTAGTCACGGGAACAACATTGCATGACCCTGGCCATAAAACCATAAAACCATTGTTGTGCTCAGGTATAGGTCCTCAGATATTAATTTAAAGCAATAAAAATGGTACAGGAAATGTGACCATATAAATTCTATTTCAGCAGAAGAAGCAGAAAAGTGGAAATGCCACCCGATGCCTAAAACTATATTTAGAGAAAAGTTGCATAAATACCCAGGAAGAATTACAAAAAGCATCAGATGCTGCAAAGTCTAGCTGTCTGATTTCACTAGTAGCCCAAGCCAAATGGTTATGAAAGATCATCTCTGGTGACCCAAAGAGAGGGGCTATGTAATAAACTCCAGAGTAGGGTGCTTTTATTAAGATGGACTATTATAACAGAATCTTGCAAGTCTGATGTTTTTTTTTTAAATTTCTTCTCCCTCTTATACTTCTGTTGCATTTTTGAGAATGGGTTGAGCTTATCTCCATAAAGGTCACCGTTTTTACCCTCTTTATGGTATCCCTGCAACAGTCTCTAGTGGCCAATAGAAGCTGGACTGATCTCAACTCCTACTCACATCACCAAAGAGTCACTCAAACCTGACACATCATGGCAGAGAGTAGTTTGGGAGAGAAGAGGAAAAACATTACTTTAAAACCAGAACAGTTAAGGACAGCTTTAAAGGCTTCAGTTATAATTTAGGGATAAGACAAAGGCAATATAGGAAAAAGTGGTTAAAGGAGATTTTATACCGTGGCCTGGGCATATAAAGGAAGGCATGAATTATCAAAAGCTAGGTGTATCTTGTGTGGATGAGTTCTGAAAGTCAGAACAATTACAATTTTCTCTACCAAAATTGAGAGTAATATCATCTTTTGGTGTTTATCAGTAACAGGCAAAATGGTCTAAGGATGAACAGATATTATTAGCCCAATATGAATTATCTTATTAAGTTTTCAGTGAAGTGCAGAATATAGGCACATCAAAAGAAACCAAGCGGAATGAAGAGAAAATACTGGAAATGGGAAGTAGGCAAAATGTCATGAAAAATGGTATTTAAAGGTAACATAGTTTAGAATTCAAAATATTTGTATACCATAATTTCTACATGACTCAAAATAAGGCTCTTTGCTCAATATTCCTTCTTATTTGGTGTAGCCTGTCTGTGTAAACCGTTTCTTTTGGTGACCTTATTTTTTATACGGAGTTCAAGTGTGTGCTCTATGAGGTAAGCACACCCAAGTGAATGTAATGAAAAGAATATACAGACATTTTAAACATTTGCCTTACTTTGCATAAAACTATATTTGCTACATGTTAATAAATGCACATGAAGCTACAATAAATTACACTGAATATGCTGAAGTCTGCTAGTCTGTTATACAGGGCATTTTGTAAACCTGAATCGGAGATGACAAAGAAAAAAGACATATTATTGTTTTTCTCTGCAATCTTTTGCATTTGCTCACAAAGAATTAAACTTTAGCCGTATCTATCAATCCTCCCTAACACGAAACTCTTAACGCACATTGCATGGCTAAATACAGATAGTCTTTGACTTATGACTAAACTGAACCTAAACTAAATTTCTGTTGCTAAGTGAGACAGTTTTTAAGTGAGTTTTGCCCTGTTTTATGACCTTTCTTGCCACAGCAGTTAAGTGAATCTCGGCCGTTGTTAAGTTACTAACACTGTTGTTAAGTGAACCTGGCTTCTCTGTTGACTTTGCTTATGAGAAGGTCACAAAAGGAGATCACGTGACCTCCAGGGCATTGTAACTGTCATAAATATGAACCAGGGCCAAGTACCTGAATTTTGATCATGTGATCATGGGGAATCTGCAACAGTCGTAAGTGTGAAAAATGGCATGTCGTTTTTTTCAGTGTCATTGTAACTTTAAACAGTCACTAAAAGAATGGTTGTAAGTCGAGGACTACCTGTAATGTAGTCATAAACAATTCCACAATTCTGTTTTTAGAGTGCTAAATCACCTGAAGTCACACCCTGCACTGGAAAGTTCTTTCAATAGCCATTAATTTTCCTACATCCTAAAACTGTTTGTTCCAGTTTGCGGATATCACCAAGTTCATGTAACTTGAGACCAATTTGGTTTGGATTTTTTACTTACAGAACATCTAAAATAATTGTGTCAATTAATTTAAAAACTCTTGCTGAATTTTGCAGTTTAAAAAAAAGAAACTGATCTGCTTGATAATGATGAGGAAAATTTTACTTCCATTAAATAAGCTTTTAAAAAACTTTAATTACAAAGAACACTGTAATAGCATCACAGTTTTACAACCACAGTGGCTCACCCAAAGATGCCTTATGATCTGTAAAATGTATGGGTCTAAATTTAAATCGGAAAATGAAGCATATGTTGACGGATATGTCTGTACTTTCATAAACAACTAAGTATAAAATACTTCCAGTACTATTTCACCCATGATATCCTTTTGTAGGATGCTGCTGATAATTTTGAAAAATTGAAAAGCATTAATTCTAACTTCTCCAGATTTCTGGCACACGCACATGTGTTCATTCATTCACACTATTCATTTTAATAGCCAACAATGTGCAGTCAATAAAAAACCTTGATTTCTTCTGGGGTGAATGCTTGCATCCAAGATTAATTTGCTTTCTCTCCTCTCCAGACTTTTCTCCTTTCCAGCTGGACTTTCGAGCAGCCTGCAAAGCAATCCTTACAAAGAACAATGTTTGTTTCTAAGTCTTTGTACGCTGCCTTTATGAGGCCGATTCAACAAAAGTGCTTTAAGAAATTCAGCTTCCATACACCCTCCCACACTTTTTCTGGAAATCTGGCATTTTGGCAGCACATGCAAACAGCTTCATGCTCCTCATTGTATATAAATATTTTACAAAGTTCAACATGCATCATACAATGGGATTTCGATAGAGCTGGAGACTCATTCAGCCATTTAGATTTAAATGAGGTCATCGTTCACTTCTGCTTCAGATTTTTAGGCTGACATACCCAAGGGTTTTTTTTTCATCATTCTTCCTTAAAATGAGTTGGAAAAATATGTTTATGATCCTAAGACAATATTTATGTCATGTCTTATTTCAACAAAGGCAAATCTCCAATCTACCCCTGAGCGTGAGTGACCCTTCCCTGCTGCCTGTTTCCAATCTGACCAGCAACTCTTGAAGCTAATCAACAGGCTCAGGATGGTGCTGTCTGGACCCTCCCCAGTTCCCTGCAAAAAGAACCCAGGAGTCACAGAGACTTTGGAGTAATATCCCAAGGATTGGAGCACTGGAAGACAGCTCCAATCACAGGAAAGCAGGCAATGACTAAGTTAGGAGAAAGTTCCTGTCCTATTTACGTGAGGCTTCTAGAGGCTAGAAGATCTGAATTGTTCTCTTTCTAAGTAGCGTTCTTACAGTTCCTGCATTGGTCTTCAGACTAAAGTGAAATTATTAAAAATTCTTGGAAACATTTCATTGTTGGGCATGCAATGCTTTGTTCTGAGTACCGGGTTTATAACCTGCATGACTTAGGGGATTGTTGCTCTGTTTTGATCCCAGAAGCTTTGTTCATTGTCGTTGTCTTGAATGACTAGTATTAGGACATTTATCTGTTTTGCATTACGTAAACATAGGTTACGAGGAAAATTGTGCTGTCAATGGGCAGCAAATGAGTCCAGATGAATAATAGGCAACAAAAGTGGATGCAATTATGGAAACTCATTTTTATTACTATCAAGGGCAACATCTACAGAAAAATATAAGGTGCATAACTAACATAAAATGTATTTTCTAAAATCACACTCTGCATAGAAAGCATAGAATGTCTAAATAAATAAACAAGAGAAGGTCTTTAAAAGTCCAGATGTAAAAAATATTATTTGTTTCTACTTAATCTGTTGAAAAAGTACCAAAACGTTGAATGATTAAATAGTTGCTAAAAACACAAAGACATTCACCATGTACAATAAAGGAAAATAAACACTAGAAAGGAATTGAGAAAGATCGCATGGCAGACTTGGGGTGATAACAAATCATGCAGTATGATAAGCAAAGTAAATTCCTTTAAAATATTAGCTGATTCTTGAAAGCTACCTCCCCCATCCCTGAACTGATGTTATGAATTACATTCTTCTTTCTTTATTCTCTGAGCGTGTCTGATTCCTTATTAATGGAAAGTCTCAAGGCAGCTGACATATTAAAAATGTAAGAAAACAGACAAAATATATTAAGAAGCAGCAATAGCCATCTATGATCTCCCCGAGCTAGAGCTACAGAAGTACAATCACTAGATGGCAGCAATAAAAGAGAACTTAAGTCACAAAACTCTTTGCTACCATCCTATGGTTATTTGGGTTTTCACAATTCATGCATGGTAGCTTATCTGAGGGGCCTCCAACTTTGGCAACTTTAAGACTTGTGGACTTCAACTCCAAGTCCACAAAGCTTAAAGTTGCCAAGGTCGAAGACCCCTGGCTTATATGGTATATATGGTAGAAATGCTATGGTCAAATTACAGAGAAAGAGACTTGTTTTCTTGGGCAGTTGCTGCTCCTTTTAGTTTGAACTCCTCGCCTGATCCATTTTTAAGTGTTAAACTCAGACAAATATTTTTGGATATCCCCAAAAGACTTCAAATGATTAGCAAATGAATTTGCTACCATTATATTTTATTCCAAGAGGCTGCTACTTGCACTTCTAGTATACTGTAGATTGTTAATCAGAAGGCAGTAAACAGATTTAGGCATCCTCCAGCTCCTGATAACCCAACCCAAGAGATAGAGAGGAGACACAATAGTGCTTATAAGCTGCTCCAATCATCAAATGTTCCCATTTCCTGAACTTGATTTTGTGGGAGAATGCCTGTCCTACAAATGGTAAGAGGAGTCAGATATGAAACTTTGACAAAGAATAGTGTTTATTGCATTTATCATCTAATATACAATCTATTCTTTTCTATATGTATCTACTTGCCTACTGTCAGGCAGAATTTCTACTTTTTTGCCTCTATACTGCCATTCATCCCTTTGACTGCTATTTTGGTACAAAAATCACCCTCTTGTTAAGCCTTTCTCCATCTTGCTCTTTATCTCTCTTGAGTGTTTTCCTTCAATAAACTTCTCTTTCTTAAAAAATTAAAGACTAACATAAGTGAACTTTTGCTTTTCCTCATTCATTTTAATCTCTTTTGGGCAAATATGAGGAAAGCAGTAGGAAGGGGTTTATATATAATGAATACATTAAATTTATATAGCCACCCAATCTGCCAAGGGTCTCTGGGATGACTTACAATTTCTTGGTTTGTTTTACTTGCACATTGGGTGGGATGGAGGCTTCCTGGCCACCTTCACTTTCCCTTTTCCTCTCCTCATTTGAATTCAGCTGTCCCTTTCTCCTTTCTCAAATAGACAATTGCTGGAAAGTGACATCTTTTTCTCTTTCTCTTATTGTCCAAGCACTGCATTAATTCCTTTAATTCCCAGTTAGAAAATTGGGGATTACATGCTAAAAATGAAGAACACCCAGAGGTGGGCAGCGGGGGGTTTGCAGGGATTCGGAAGAGCCCCTAGCTAAGATTCTGTGCAGTTTGAAGAACTCCTAAATCCCACTCCCTGCCCACCCCTCCCCTCCCCGAGTCCCCACGTGGCCTGTTTTGGATGCAGGGCATGCGCGGAGGCTTGGGAAGGCCAAAAAATGGGCCTCCCGGAAGTTTGGGAAGGCTGGAAATGGGCCCATTTCTGGCTTCCAGAGAGCCTCTGGAGTCCATGGAGGTCATTTCTGCCCTCCTGGAAGCTCAAGTAAGGCCTCCAGAGCAGGAGGACAACTAGGCCACGCCCACCATGGCCATGCCAACCTAGCAACCAGCCAGAGAACTCGTTGCTAAAATTTTTGAAGCCCACCCCTGGGGACACCCTATATTACTGTTGACCAGGGGTGGGATTCTACCAGTACACACCTATTCACTAGAACCAGTTGTTAACATTCTAAGCAGTTCGGAGAACCAGTTGTTAGAAGAAATTACTGGACTAATCCTGTAAGGAAGGCAGGAAGGAAACATTCTGGTGTTGCTTACAGAAGCTGCCTCTCCGTTAACCCTTATTACATTCTTGGAAGGACTAGACTTCCTGCATCAGGAACGTCTCTGGAGTTTTTTCCCCCTCCTTTGTTGGTACTTTGCTTGTGTGGAGTGACCATTCAAAGTTACAATGGCACTGAAAAAAGTAATTTATGACCATTTTTCACACTTACGACTGTTGCAGCATCCCCACAATCATGAGAGGCCAGGTGAGGAGATGCATGCCTCAATGTGAGTTATATTGAGTTGGCCATGCCCAGCCAATAACATGACCACCAAGCCACATCCACTAACTAAGCCACACCCACAGAACCAGTTGTTAAAAAATTTGAATCCCACCCCTGCTGTTGACATATGCCAACAATTTATGTAGAAAATTTTGGGCAAGGGTCTAGTAAGGCAACATGGTTCATGGTTCCTGTGGATTGGCTCTTATCATGCCTTCATTTACCTTGGGGGAAAAACAAGATATAAGTAAAGCTGGCTTTAAGAAGAAAGAGAACAGCAGAATATTTGAGAAAGCTAGAAGAGGTCAGTGGTGGAATCTACATGGGTTGGATGAAAAGACTAGTAGATTGAATTTGGTCTGCATTCTAGCAACATGGTTTTGTTTTTATTTTATTTCTGTCTTTCAGTTTATTCATTTCATTCATCATAATGATTATGCTTCCCTTCTCTTCACTGTGAGCATCTCAAAAACTGATACATTTGTGCCACCTCAAAAGCCAGCACATTTACTATGGTTAAAGTTTGATGAACTGTAACGTACTACATCTAATATGTAAGTGCTTCTGCTGTAACAAATTTATTAATATTTAAAGTGCCACAAGAATCTTTGCTCCCATTTCTCATTTTCCATCTATTAATATTTAGATTTATTTTCTCCTGAACTCCTGCCCACCTAGCAAAGTTTGCAAATGCAAGAAGATAGATACCATTTGGTTGGGAAGGTAACACTTCCCTGCACCAAAGTATATAGTCATGCTGGCACGTGACCACAGAAGGGTCTTCAGACAATGCTGGCTCCCTCAACTAAGAAACAGAGATGAGCACCTTCCCCTAGTGCAGGACACAACTGGACAGTTTTCTAGTTTTCCATATCTTTCCATTTAATATTTTAACACTTTCATCTGTCCTGTTTACAATTTCATACTCTTTTTCCTTATACATATTTTGGCCTGTAGTTCCTAAAGCTGGAGTTATAACACCTTTATATCTTTTAACTATTATCTATTCAATTATTACTCAACACTTAAGGCACACCTTCACAAATCATTTTCTAACATAGCTATCAACCAAATTCTGCTTGGTACATTCCCTTACAAATACACATTAAATTCTTTAATGACAAACAAAAAAAGAAGATATACATATATATAAAATACATATTTCTATTTCAAATTCAGCTCCATCTTTAATATTAATATCACCAACTCTATGGGGTGGCTTAGCCCCGAAGCCAACCAGCTAGGGGTGCTCCGGCAGTGAGCACAGATCGAAACCATGCACAGTCGCGGATTTCGGTTTGTCTCTGAAGAGTCCCAAACTGGAAGTCCCCTTAACTGATACCTTTCTGATTATGTGCAGGTAGTCCTTGATCTACAACCTGTCACTTAGCAATTGTTCAAAGTTCAGTGCACCACCAAAAAGCTATTTACAACCCCTATTCAAAATTATGATTGCTGCAGCTCTGCCATGGCCAAGTGAACAAAATTCAGGTGCTTGGCAAGCTATCTACCCTTACAACCTATCACACAGATACTGCAATGCCCCTCAACTATCTCTTCTCAATCCTGCCTAACTGGGTCATTGCAATCATCCCAAACTGGCACCTGCTTCTGGGACAGTGCCATACAGAATTTTCTGTGTAGAAGCTGACACAGCACAAGGTCTGTTTTCAGAAGGAGATCTACAGTAAATGATAAATCAGTAATGAGAAGTGAGGAGGAAACTGCAGGCCAAGTGAGGTGGAATGCAGGTCCAAGGCCTGTGGGGATTCAGTGAGGTGGGAAATAAGCTGAAGGCCTGTGGAGACCCCAAAGAGTGGGAAGAGAGCATAGAATGCTTCAGAGGATGGCAGGCCTGGGGCCTGCTCACTACTTGTGAGTTGGGGAGGTACTACAATGTGAGCCTAGCCCTCTGTTAGGCCTCTCAGAGCCTCCCACAACCCTAAGGTATCCCATGTTCTGCTTAACAACCACATCAAGGAAAACAGTGATGGGAGTTGTTAAAAGAAAGGTGATCATATGAGTACCTTGCTTAATGACAATCATGACTTAATAGGCAGGCTCTATTATGGTCCTAGGTCAAGGATTAACTGTATATTAAAGTGTTCTGCCTTTTGAAAGACACTCACACAAATAACCTTGGCTACCTAAGAAAGCCCTCACAAACTCAGTATGGGTATACATCCCCAATATATTGGAACTTATTGCCATATATACATTTTGAAGGAGAGCATTACGGGACATGTTTCACTGAAGAAATAGCTCTCCTCCACAAATTCTACTTCCTGCTCTGATATTGAATTTAGAAATTCAAGAACAATAAAATGGACTTGATATGTCTTTTGAAAAAAAACCTTAGTTTTTAAAAATAAATATCAATTATGTCTATCAGACTACCTGGATCTGTACCAATCGGGCTTCCAGCCCGGGTACAGCACGGAGAAGGCATTGGTCGCGCTGATTGATGATCTCTCTAGGGCACGGGACAGGGGTTTGTCCTCTGTCCTGGTCCTGTTAGATCTCTCAACGGCTTTCGATACCATCGACCATGGTATCCTGTTGCGGTGTCTCGGGGGTTGGGAGTGGGAGGTACCGTTTTACAGTGGTTCTCCTCCTACCTCTTGGGACGTTCGCAATCAGTGTTGGCAGGGGGGCAGAGGTCGACTCTGAGGTCTCTCACTTGTGGGGTACCTCAGGGGTCGGTCCTCTCACCCCTCTTGTTCAACATATATATGAAGCCACTGGGTGAGATCATCCGTGGCTTCGGGGTGAAGTATCATCAGTATGCTGATGATACACAGTTATACATTTCCACCCGAGGCCACATCAGTGATGCCCTCTCCGTGATGACCCGTTGTCTGGATGCGGTACAGATCTGGATGGACAGGAACATGCTTTGGCTCAATCCAACCAAGACAGAGTGGTTGTACATACCGACATCTCGGACCAGTCATGAGGTTCCATCTTTGGTCATGGGGGAAGAGGTGTTGCCCCCTGTGTACAGGGCACGGAACCTGGGGGTCCTTCTGGACTCCCAGCTCAAGTTAGAGGAGCAGGTGGGAGCCATGGCCAGGGGGCCTTTGCCCAGGTCCGGCTGGTTCGCCAGTTGCGCCCATATCTGGACCAAGATGCCCTGTGCACGATCACTCATGCACTGGTCATCTCTTGACTCGACTACTGTAATGCTCTCTACTTAGGACTGCCCTTGCACACCACCCGGAGGCTTCAGCTGGTGCAGAATGTGGCCACGCGGGTTGTGATGGGAGCTTTCCGGTACTCCCATATTACGCCCCTCCTGCAATCTGCATTGGTTACCAGTTGCCCTCCGAGTGAGATTCAAGGTTCTCATGTTAACATTCAAAGTCCTACAAGGCATGGGTCCAGGGTATTTACGAGAGCGACTTCTGCCGGCATTGAATACCAACTGTCCTGTACGAACACACAGACAGGGCTCCTCGGGGTGCCGTCTGCGACCCAGTGTCACTTGGCGGTGATCTGGGGGAAGGCCTTTTCTGTGGCAGCCCCCACTCTGTGGAACCAGCTTCCCCTGGGGCTCCGTTTGGCCCCCGATCTCCACACCTTCCATCATGATTTAAAGACTTGGCTATTTGGACAGTCCGGGCTGTGCTGACCTCCTAGGGTGGGGGGGATTGACTCTGTTTTAGATTGGGGGGTTTTATGCTAATTTGACTTGATTGTTTAATACAGTTTTAGTTAAATAATTTATTGTGTGGTTTTAGCTGTGAGCTGCCCTGAATTCTTTTGGAGAGGGGGCAGCATACAAGTCAAATAAATAAATAATAAATAAATAAACAAAAAAACGGATTTGTACATCTGAGTATAGTTTATGACTTGTACAACCACAGATCCTCAACTTTCAAGGCAACTGAATTATTGTTATCATTCTCCTGTGTTTTGTGTGCTCACTTATGTTTGAATAAGCTGTCCATTCAACTGTACTCTAATATCTCACCTGCTATTCTGCAGCAAAAGATTTCTCCCAAAGATCCTTTGACAGCAACCAGAGGTTTGATTCCACATAAGAGTTCAAGGCTGGAGGTGAATCAGTGAAATAACAAGCAGTCATCTTAAGCAAGCTATCATCACATATGACTTGAGATCAATCTCAGTGATTCTTTGCATGACCATTTTGCCCAAGGGCAAGACAATGAAGAGTGCTCAGATGTGTTTGCTTACTGAAGTGAATATGACATGGCAACAAGTGTGGGAGAAAAGGCTATCAATAGAAATAAGTCTCAGTGAAAGGAAGCCTCAGGATTATGTGCTCATAACAACAAAATCTCAGACATCACACAGAGAATAACTATTGCAGTTGTTGCCAGTCAAAAACAGCACTTAAGGAAGACAGATTGACAACATATTTCACCACAAAAATGGTTCAGTTGCTGTTTTATTTATATGTTATCTCAAAATTCATGACTGAACAAGGATGAAAGAACAGATAATAATATATAAAAACAGACTTCAATGTACTAAGTTAAGATGCCCAATAATAAAATTTTATGACTGTTAAAGCCTAAGCAATTAAGTATATCTTTAAGTATACTCTTCACAGGTGTGGTTACTAAAATAAAAATATTGACATTATTTCTGAGGAACTCTATGCTCATAATGAAAACAGGGACACTTACTATTTAACAAGTTCAGCCTACTCTTAGTCACTCATATTTGTCATCTGCATTTTTCTACCAGAAATAAAACTAACAAAAGCACACAAATTTGCAAGCAAAGCTCAATACTGTTACAATAAACACACACACACACCTCCCATCCCTTTAAGAAGCCATTCATCTATTTTCCACCATATGGTGAGATATCATCAATATGCTGATGATACCCAGCTTTATATCTCCACCCCAGACCAGATCAGTGATGCTCTCTCTGTGATGTCCCGGTGCCTGGAGGCGGTACGGGTCTGGATGGGGAGAAATAGGCTCTGGCTCAACCCGACCAAGACTGAATGGCTGTTCTTACCGGCATCTCGGCTTTCAGGGGATGTACCATCTTTGGTCATGAGGGGAGAGGTGTTGCCCCCCATGGATAGGGCAAGGAATCTGGGCGTCCTCCTGGATTCACAGCTCAGTTTGGAGGAACAGGTGGGGGCTGTGGCCAGGGAGGCTTTTGCCCAGGTTCGGCTGGTTCGCCAGCTCCGCCCTTATCTGAGCCGAGATGCCCTTCGAATGGTCACTCATGCGCTTGTCACTTCCAGAATCGACTACTGTAATGCTCTCTACATGGGGCTGCTCTTGCGGACTACCCAGAGGTTACAGCTGGTGCAGAATGCAGCTGCACGGGCTGTGATGGGAGTATCCCGTTACTCCCATGTTACACCCCTCCTGCGTGACCTGCATTGGTTGCCGATTACCTTCCGGGTTAGTTTCAAGGTGCTAGTAACAACTTATAAAGCCCTAAATGGCTTGGGTCCAGGGTACCTGCGGGAACGCCTCCTGCCAGCATCACATTCCGATCGCCCTGTTCGCTCCCACAGGAGGGGCCTCCTTGTGATACCGTCGGTCAGGCACTGTCGGCTGGTGGTCCTCAGGGCTAGGGCCTTCTCCGTGGGAGCACCCACCCTTTGGAACCAGTTCCCCATGGATATCTGTTTGGCCCCTGATCTCCGCTCCTTCCTCTGGGACCTGAAGACCTGGTTGTTTCAACAGGCCAGCCTGGAATGACCTGGGGGTTAACTGTTTTTTTTAATGCTTATTCTGACTTGTTATGTTTAATCTGCTTTTATTGTAAATTTTGTGCTGTTTTAATGTTTGCCGCCCTGAGTCCTTAGGCAGAAGGGCGGCATACAAGTCGAATAAATTATTATTATTATTATTATTATTATTATTATTATTATTATTATTATTATTATTATTCTAATTGTGAGCCTAATATGACCAAAAGAATCTGATTAAGGTGGTATTACAAAGTTTAAATGGTGACATCACTAGTTGGAAGCAGATGTGATTCTTAACAGATTCTTAACTCATTAGAACCCAGGGCAAACATGTTTAGCTCTCATGGTCCACCATACTAGTTTTAACTTTTTCCTCATACAAATTAGGTTGTCAAACAAGTAAATAGTATCTGAGGAAAATACTCTTGGTCACAATCATGAGTCAGCAGGATGCAATGTTACTGAAGTACTCAAGCCATCTTTTCTAGGGTGTGTCAAATTTTTTAACTTTCAACTTCCAAATGTTAGGGATGCTTAAAAGTTGTGATATGCTTGGGGATTGTAAAGACATTTTGGTTACTTTAATATAATTTAGATGTGCTTGGGAAGTAAGTACATAAATATCATAACTTTTCAACATTGTGTTTGCTTCATTCACATTGCCATGTTTGTCATAAACAGTATGTGTAAAGCACATTACAGGTTCTACTGCATCTATCCTAAAAAAATTTTTTTCAAATTTTTAATTTTTTTTACAGGCATCAGAAATTTTAAATGTTCCACCATAGGTTTCATATTGCAAACAAGGTAACAGGGCATCAAGCTTGGCAATCATTCTAGATGAAATCCACTTGTTTTGGGTCATGAACATGTAAAAAAAGAATGCTAAATCCACCATTTATGTCAAAATTGAATTTCTGATCAACTATTTAAAGGGATCCTTTGATTCCCTTTAAAAGAGCCCATGGCAGTAGGAATACAGGTAATCCTTGACTTACAATAGTTCATTTAGTGACCATTCAAAGTTATGACAGCACTGAAAAAAGTGACTTTTGACTCTTTTTCACATGATGATTGCAGCATCCTCATGATCACATGATCAAAATTCAGATGCTTGGCAATTGACTCATATTTATAATGGTTGCATTGTTCTGGAGTCATGTGATCACCTTCTGATAAGCAAAGCCAAGGGGGAAGCCAGATTCACTTAAGAACTGTGTTGCTAACTTAACGACTGCAGTGATTCACTTAACAACTGTGGCAAGAAGGGTCATAAAATGGAGCACAACTCACTTAACAACTGTCTTGCTTAGCAACAGAACTTTTGGACTTAATTGTGGTTTTAGGTTGAGGACTAGACATAGAGAAACAGTATGAAAATCATAGTAATTGGCAATAAGTAGTTGAGAAATAGACATGTTACTAATGGTGTAATCTCAGAATGAGACAGGCAGTGATCAGTGATAGCACTGAAGCTTCAAAGCCAGCAAATAAGATTTTCCAATACTGTATAGACTTAAATGCAGCAATCTTTCTTAGATCAATACTTTTGTCTCCACCAAGCTTTTCTACATGGGTTTTGTTACAAATGAAACATTCTTGTTTTACACAAATGGATTTAACCCAGGTAGTTTGTTATTGTAACATATCACTTGTTTAAAAAAGACAGAAAATATATTGATCATCCCTAGTCTAAATATTTATCTGCTATTCAGTCAACTTATTTTACTTAAACAACAGGAAGCTGTTTATTCCTTATCATACAGTTAATTGCATGGCCCTAAGATGGCCAACTGCAAATTTCCATTCAACTATTTCTTTTCATTCCTGGGCCACATTCAAACTATGCACCTATCTTGAGGCTCCCATGTTCTGTATAGCATATGAGGTTCAGTTTTGGCTATTAAACTTGCAGCAGTAAAAATATTTTACTACAATAGCATCCTGATTGAAGGCATTCAGTAGTCTTCTTAACATTTGTTTCTTTGTGAATGTTTTTTTCACTTATTGTTGTGAAGAAAGAGAGATATCATTGTGTATATGGGTTTGCACACCAGTGGGAGATAGCTCTTTCTCAAGTGGCAAAACTGTTACTTGGAACATGCGACAATTCTACACCAGCACAGCAGGGTTTTTTTTAAAAAACAAGGGTTTCCCACAAGCTGTTGAACCCAATATTCCAAGTGCCAAAAGCTGAACTGCTTTTGTATTATTTAATGCAAGGGGGTTGGACAACAATTTAATCACATAAGTAAATGATTGGCAGCACATAATGTGATCTGTAATACTGATATTCATTTCAGTGTGGTTGAAATAGTCTTTACCATTGGTTTTGAATTATTTATATAGGTAGACCATTGGAATAGATTAAAATGAGAACCAAAGCATCACATGACCTAGCAAAATCCCCAACATGGTATATGAATGCTTCAAGGGCTAGTAGCTTCATGGTGCTTCAAAAATATTCAGTGACATAATTCATAAATATTTGGCAACAATATGCTCACCTTCTATGATGGATAATAGTTGTCTAATTCTTAGTGGTGGCAGGAATGTACTAGAATGACAACTGCTCAGAATTGTG
Organism: Naja naja; assembly: GCA_009733165.1. Classification (NCBI taxonomy): domain Eukaryota; kingdom Metazoa; phylum Chordata; class Lepidosauria; order Squamata; family Elapidae; genus Naja; species Naja naja. Next base: position 121,908,231 of record CM019151.1, on the reverse strand, counting down.
CTAAAAGAGTAACTGCACACCTCAAGAATCCAAAAATCACTATCTGTCTTGATAACTGACCATATAAAATTGTTTTTATATGGACACCTCATGTCCATATAAATGACTTATGTACTTGCATTTGACATTAGGATGCAAGCAGTGGTGGTATTCAAATTTTTTTACTACCAGTTCTGTGGGCATGGCTTGGTGGACATGATGTGTTTTGGTGGGTGTGGCGTGGCTTGGTGGGCATGGCAGGAGAAGGATACTGTAAAATCCCCATTTCCACCCCACTCCAGGGAAAGGATATACTGCAAAATCCCATTCCCTCCCCACCCCACTAACCTGCATTCCAGCTCCGTTCTCCTGTGTAGAGCAACAAAAGAAGACCCAGCCAATCAGCTGGGAGGCAGCAAATAGATGGGGGCAGGGCCAACCAGCGGTGGCATTTACCGGTTCTCTGAACTACTCAAAATTTCCACTACCGGTTCTCCAAAACCTGTCAGAACTGGCTGAATACCACCTCTGGATGCAAGTATGTAAGGGCAGGATTTTTGCACTGATATCTTCACATCCAAGTCCTCATTCTTCCATTACTGTTACTTCTGACACATGCCTGTTACTTGTGTAGAAGAAGCCTCTTGTAGGCTACTAGAAATGTAGAAGAGAAAGTCAAGGTGATGCAAGGGAAATGGGACCAATAAGAAAAAAAAACACTTTATCATGTTTGGTGGACATGAAAAAAGCTAGAAAATTCTGGATTCAAATATATACATTGATTCAGAAGACTTTAAAGATTAATATACAATTGACATTGCCCCACTAATAAACTGACCCCAAGTAGCAACTACTTAAGGTAGGTTGAGTGTAGTGATTTTAACTGAAATTCTATTGTGGAAGAAGGAAGTAAAATCAGGCCTCCTGAAGCATTGTAGTCTTTAATTATTCTAGAAGCTCTTGAGAAACAAAATCTGCTACCCATGGTTGCTTACAGGAAGTATTATTAACTTTATCCTTCTGAGAGCAGAGACGCAAGATGATGAGGCCTTATCCTCAAGAGACTCCTTACCAACGGAGAAAACTTAATTGATACAGTGGAAATCAACAATAATGCCAGGAAAGTATAGATCAAAGGCTTGGCTTTTAAAAATTTTCACAAATGAAGGTGAATTTAAAAAATTTTTTTAGTAAATTGGATAATCATCTGAAAGTCCATACTGAATTAGTGTATTAAATGGATACCGAAATGGATGGTATGGCCACAATACTCCCCCTTAGGATACTTTAGATATTGCTAGATATTTGTGTACTAGTTTTGAGTGTTGTTAGATCATTTCCTGTGGCACTTACATAAAGGGTAAACCCTATCGAAAGGGAGAGCAAAGTAATACCTTTACTCATCTTGTCAGCTTCTCCCAGCCTTACCTTCATCTTATCCAAGAACACCTTGCAGCGGAAAAGTCTTCATATGTATAATTCAGTACTTGGAGTCTTCCCCAAGTGTTTCATGATCTAAAGACACTATTTTAATTTTTTATACTTTAAGTTTTCCTCACCTCAGACATCTACAGGACTGTGTGTTTGGCATGTCAAGGATGCTATACTGTTATAGTATATTATTCCATTATCATCTGTGCAGCATTCCTAAATATCCTGACATCTTCCTAATATCAATGGGAAGAAATGGACCATCTTATCGCAGAATATGAAAGTGACAAAGCATTGAACTGTACTACGATATTTGAGGCTTTATGTATCACAGTGATTAATTAAGATATTCACTTCAGAAGCATTATACATATGCATTCCAAGAAACTAGAAAGAAAGAGAGGAGCAAGGTGGACAGACTTGCTTAAAATGCCAGTAAGTGAACAATTGCAAGGCCTGAAGGACCAGGTTAGAAACAGATTACCATGGAGAAAATCTACCTATGTGATTGCTAAGATTCAACTCTGACTGGATGGCACACAATCAACTGATCAATCCAGTTTTTTTAAAAAAAAACAAATAAGCAAAGATTTTTACTTCAATTTAATCCAAATAAATTTCAGCCAATGGCAATTCCTAGAAAATTCTTGAAAGATCAAGGGATGAATTTGTGTACTGGGTACAGAGTTTTAATATTTTTCCTTCCATTCCTTTTGGTCTACTGTTCTCAATCCAGTATACTGCTACACTGATTTCAAAACATAGTGGATTATCTCAGAAACAATAGTAAGTGTCATAGAGAAGCAAAGTTATCAATATGTTTAGAATACCTGAAATACATCTCTTGCTCCCATGATCAATATTTCCACTGAATAAGTGTGAGGCTTCTATCTAATGCATATCTTCAGTCATTTGGAAGAGAAGTTAGTATGTATGGGGGGTGCACTGGGGGGTGGGGGTGGGAAACCTATGGTTGAGATTGACAGGATTCTTAGGATGATACGTGCATTGCTACTGTAATATTAAAACCTTCTGTTTCTTGTAGACATCCATATAGTAATTGATTTTATGGCTATTTGGAAAGGAATGGCCTTTGTTGTGAAGGAGTAATGATGTTCAAACCTCTGATATACCTATGGACAATTTTGAGGCTCCTGTATTTCTATAAACCATCTTTTTGTAACAATACATTCTTACAATCAATAAAAATGGCAAATTATTCCGATGTCCACCATTGGCAAAAAAAAAAAAAATCAAAATCCTGGAATGTGTGGAGCCAAACTGAGATTTTTGTTTGTTTGTTTGTGGGCATTTTTTCTTCAATAAAATGCATTTCTGTTCAAAGATCAGTTGTTTTCTGTAGCTTCTTGACAAAAGGATACTGATATCAATGATGTCCTGATTAAATAGACATTTTCCCTCCCAAATGGTTTTTTTTCCTGTCTGCTTTTGTGGACCTTTATTACTCTATCAATGCATCTGAAAGAGTATTCATAAGGACAGATAAATCATATCCATATATTATTCATTATATCTATGCATCTAGAGTAAGTAAATACACCTGCACATATCTATGAGAAATATTGGGCAATATAATATTTTCTACACAATTGTGTAATTTTTTTCTAGAGCAGTTGTTCTCACTCTCATTCATTTTTATTATCCCTTGGAAGTGCAATTTATTCCCATGGTTTCATTCAATGAGGGAAGATTATTGGGGAGGATTGCTGGTAAGATTGCATTAACCTATAAGCAATATTAGGGCTCCTGCAATCTTTTGTGGTACTTTGCTTAGTAATTCAACGCTTTCCTTTGGACATCTGAAAGAACAGCTGATTCCTATGGCTTTTTGCAAGAAAGAATAGATGCTGTGGAATAGTAATGAATTCCAAGGCTATTAGAGAACACTCTCAAATTTACTTGTGAGCAGTATTGTAATTCTTTGCAGGTTGCTATTATTCCTTTGGGCATTTGAAAGCACAACAGATTCCTAGGGTTAATAGGAGGAAGTGAACATGGCTGTAATTGATTGTGATATATGAACACTTGGGTTGCTGGCAGTACAATTGTACGTCTTCGGGAGCAACACTGGTGGTCCAACAGGTTTTTTTTTTAATGAATCTTCTGATGGCACTATAAAATAAAGAAAATTCATTCATCCATCCATCCACTGTTAGAAAGGGCACAATGGCAGAAGTGTTATGATCTTTAGGTATTGAGGCTATTCCATTTGATATCAATGAACATGACAAGGGTTCTTCCTTATTTTATGTGATTTCTGTTTATGCCCAATATATTTTGTTATATTAGTTCTCTACTTGTCATGCTGGTATTCTCATCCCAATTCATACTTATGCCACTTTATTACCTCTCATTCCTTTGCATCTTGTGAAGGAATAGCTATTTTTAGAGGATGGTAATGAGGTTAGTACTTTGAGGAGTTTGAAGCTAACACCTTAGAGTATTTTTGAGCTGCACTGGAGTACCTACCACTTCTTTTCATTCCACAGAATTCAACTGCCACTCAATATCATCTGGTTACTTTGACCATTCGGAAGGAGTAGCAATACTGCAGAATGGTAGTGATATTGGATCCATGAATGTTGCCATAGCCTTTCAGAGGATGCTTGAGCCAAATTGTGGCTCCTTCTATATTGCTTATGATTGCATTCCAATAGATTTCTTTGCCTTCATTTGAGACCTGTTTGTTTTGTTTCCATTCAGTGGAAGTGATTACCACTGAAGAATGGGCCCATTACCTGTATTATGGTTCTGTGGGGCTAGCTTTTGATGTATGTTCCTACCATTTTCTTTAAGGATGCTACTATCTGCCTCAATTACTAGTTTGAAGGACTCACAAAAGATTGTGTTTTTAATAAAATGTGTTAGTTTAGAAAATGATACCAGATTCTTCTGAGATTTTTTTTGTTTGCTAGACTAGACCAAAACTTTTCAGATTCTTAATAAAGTTTTGGAGATTTTTAATCCATGTACTGATTGAGTGGAAGAACGGACCTGACCCTTACCACCTATGTGGCAGAAAAGAGACAAGGATGCTGTATATTTTTCCAACGAAGTCTACACAAAGGATGCCTTTGAGTGAAGAGAAATTGGCCTAAACATAAGCTTCAAATCTCTGCATTCAGTTGAACAGTTTGTCCTGAAAAAAATGTGTTCCATATACATGGACAGTATCTGTCCAAGAATCTTTTTATATGCATGATAATGAGGGAAGGAGGAACTGCAAAACTTCAAAATTGGAATTTGGAACGTATAAAACTTGAATGGAGCTCATAAGAGCAATTAGGTGAAATCCCAATAGACAAAGCCTCCATCTAGTTCTCTATTTAGCCATGTTCTAGCTCAAGGTTTCTTAAGCTTTGTAATATTATGATCTTTTAAAATTATATTTGAATTTATGTGATTTTCCCCCTGTTAAGTTTGCATGAAGAGTCAGACGCGAAGAGCTTCAGTGAAGAGTTTATTTAGTGACTACAGCTTGAATGGACCCGACTTGGCTGGGCTACGGCTGCTACTTATAGCCAGCAGCCATAGTTGCCAGCCAATCAGAGTGCAGGGTTTTCCCACACTTTTAAACCAATCATATTTGACATTTTACAAGAACAATTCAAACTAAACCTACATACATTCAAACCTACATACACAACACCCCTCCCCACTAGGTTCAGTCCATACCAAACCCCAACCTATCTAATGTATTCTTTTAAATAGGTGGGGCTCTTGCGTGTACGTTGAGACCTTCGTGGTTCAGAAGTTTTAACATTCTCACCCAGTGAGAGAGGAAATGTGTCTGCTGACATTTCCCCACTGGGACTTCCTGTGAAAGAAGACCCTGTTTGATTGTTAGAATCTGGTCTCTCCTCCCAACCCATCTCCAGCCCAATGTCAGCAACCAAGTCAGGTAGTGATGTACAATCTTCCACTTCTAAGGATGGATTTTGGCATTGTGACAGGTTTTGGAATGGTTCCTGTCGTAATGGCTCATTACACATGGGGTTGATTCTTGCTTGCTGATTTTCCTCCTGTTCCTCCCCTTCCCCTAGAATTGACATCAGGTGAGGGAACTAGAGAGGAACAAGTGCGATGTTCCTGAGAGAACCTGGATCTAAGTTGATCAATGTGCCTGCTCCAGAGGAGTCCATCCTCTGTTTGCACCCTGCAAGAATGAGGGCCTGTGATTTGAGTTATTTCAGCAGGGATCCACAAAGGTTCACCCATAAGGTTCTTAGCATAAACAGAATCACCCACACTGAATGTGCGAACTTTGGAAGTGGAATCTAGTGGTGCATTGGGTGCATAAGTGGGATGAAGGCGATGAGGGATGAAGTGGGATGAAGGAACTCAACCTTGTCAGTTTTAAGAGTGCATTTTTCTTCCTTGACTTTTAACCCCGCTTCCCTGAATCTGGTAAGGACTTCTCTGAGTCTTTCTTGTAACTGAGTGTCATTTTCAGCAGAGATTAACACATCATCAAAGTAAGGCACTACCCCTGGCAGTCCTTGGAGCATCCTTTCCATAAGGCTTTGGAAGATGCCTGGTGCCACGCTTACTCCAAATTGTAACCTTTTACATTTGAAGGCACCTCTATGAGTCACAATGGTTTGGGCCTCTGCAGTGGCATCATCAACTGTTAGTTGTTGATATGCCTGGGCCAGATCCAATTTGGCAAAGACTGTACCCCTGCCAAGTGAATGTAACAGATGATGCACCACTGGAACTGGGTATGCGCTCTGCTGCAGTGCATGGTTCAGTGTCCCCTTATAGTCTCCACAGATTCTTACTGACCCATCAGTCTTGACTGGTGTGACTATGGGTGTCTCCCATCTGGAGTGGTCAGTGGGCTCTAAAACCCCTTGAGCTATTAATTTGTCTAATTGTGCATCAATTTTTTCCTTTAAAGCAAATGGGACCCTTCTGGGCTTTAAACGAATTGGGGCACCTTGGGATCTAGGTTGAAAGTGATAGGGGTCCCCATATACTTGCCCAATCCTTCGCTGAAGACCTCTGGAAACTCAGACTTCAAAGCCTCCTCCCATTCAGAGTTGCTCACGTGATTGATGCCAGTCACCTCAATGCCTAGTGGATTGAACCACTCAAGTCCCAGCAAGCTTGGGCAATCCTTGTCCACGATGGTCAGGGGCAAACATTTGGTGTGGCCTTTAAACTTCACATTAAATTCTCTTGTTCCAACTACTGGAATCTTGTTCCCTTGGTAGTCTTTAAGAGTCAGTGCTTGCTTCTGGAAATGCTTTTTCTGAATGTTGGGAAGTAGCCTGTGAATAGTGTCCCATGACACCATAGATAAATAAGAGCCCGAGTCCACCTCCATTTGGCAAGGCCTTCCTTCAATGAATACCTTCACATGTACTTTTCTGCTTTTCAAAGGTGAAGAATGACCAATAGTGACTGTTTGATGAGTTTCATTCTTCCTATTTGCTTCTGAGTTGCGCCCCATTTTCTCACTGAAGTTGTTGGACTTGAATTCTTTCTCAGGAAATTTCTTCCTACTAGGTGGAGTTCTGGATGATTTGCAGACTCTTTCTAGATGACCTCTTTTCTAGGCAGATGGTGTCTAAAAACTTGCATTCAGTGCGGGTGCCCCCAGCCCTGCAATAAAAGTCTTGCCTCTTTCTTCCAAGGTCTTTCCTTTTCTTCTCCATTCCTGAGTCTATAAATTCCTTCCTCCACCTCACTACAGTCTGAATCAGAACAATGGGTTGTTGTGGACTTTTCCACATCAGAATGGCTTGAGGCCTTGTTAATTTTCTTCATGGCTGCCGCTGAGGACTTAGTGGCTTTGCTGAGGAGGCCTCTTCTATGGCCTCCTTCAACGTGATCTTAGGTTTTAATAACAATTTGCTCTGAAGGACCTTGTCTTTGAGGCCTAGGACAAACTGATCGCACATGGCCTCCTCCAAGCTGTTAAACTCGCATGCACCCCCAATGTCTCTTAAGCTTGCCATGAAGTCGTTAACGTTTTCGCTTTCCCCTTGATCCTGACAGTAAAACTCGTGTCTCTTAATGAGGCACGATACTTTGGGGCGTAATGGGCTCTTAAAAGCTTTTCTAAATCAGGCCATTCCATTACGTTCACGTCTGCAGCTCCCGCCTTCGCCATCTTGAAGACTGCGGACCGTGCGTAAGAAAGACCGCCTCTTCCGCTCGAGATGTCGGCCAGGTCGTTTCCTTCCAAATACATTTGGAAGTGATCCGCATACGATTCTCAGTCTTCTGCCGCCGGATCGAATGGGGCTGGGGGGGTGTTCAGCGCAGCCATCTCGCTCTTCTGCTTGTCTTCCGCGTCGTCTTCTCTTCAGGGGAATCCCACCTTTGTCGCCAGTGTTAAGTTTGCATGAAGAGTCAGACGCGAAGAGCTCACTGAAGAGTTTATTTAGTGACTACAGCTCGAATGGACCCGACTTGGCTGGGCTATGGCTGCTACTTATAGCCACCAGCCCTAGTTGCCAGCCAATCAGAGTGCAGGGTTTTCCCGCACTTTTAAACCAATCATATTTGACATTTTACAAGAACAATTCAAACTAAACCAATGACATTCAAACCTACATACATAACACCCCCAAACAATAAAACTTAAGATTTAATTAGCGTTAGAGCTGAGCAAAATGCAATTTACTTTTAATAATTAAATTTTAATGTGTGTACTAGAGATATCCTCAAAATTTGAAGTATCACAATTGCCCACTGCAGGTGTATCCAGATAAAATTTGAGCAAGTTTTGCTCCACTCCTGCATTTGCAAACTTAATGAGCTTTTAAAAAATTTCATAGTCAATCTGTGTCCAAATCACAGCAGGAATCCAGACCAATTAGCTCACCTAGCAAAGAATATAGTTTGATGTTTATTAAACATCAGAAACCATCAACAACAATTAACTGGCAAAACAGGACAAAAGGTTGGCTAGAAAGGAAAGGAGAAACATGAAAAAGGCAATAATTTTATATTCCTAATGTAGCTTTACTGAATGGAAACAGTACTGTGGGTAATTAGCATGGATAATCCCAAAGAGAAACTTCTGGTTATTGAAGTTTTTACTGCACTCACAAACAAAAGGATCTCTATACCACAATACAAACAAACACCTGGACACAAACAACCTCCCCCAATACCTCCAACCCAAACACACCCCCAATACACAAAACACAATGTTGCCAGCCAATCAAGAACACAGCAACTCAAGGACCAATGAACACACACCTAGACTCCCAGCCAATAGGGATGAAAAGAGGACCATTCAAATAAAACACAGGGCTAGAACCAAATTCAAACAGACAAAGGCTGCCAAGCCTGAGACACACAATTAAAAAAAGAACCCAGTACACAAGCCTGAAGATGGCAGATGGGATTCTGCCGAAACGTCGCTATAAAAGCACAACTATTAACACGTGGGAAAATACCCGAAGAAACCTAAATACCATACATATAAATATGTGTGTGTGTGTGTGTGTGTGTGTGTATACAGGAGTTGGAAAGTCAGACACCAGGTGATCCTCTATTCTGCCCCATGAAGGAAACCATTTGGGGATGACATACCTGTTACTAAAACTTGACCTTATAAACAACAAAAAAAGATTGAGATACACTATAAGAACATTAGTCAACAAAATTTCAAGAAAGCTGACTAACCCCAAGCACTCCCTTTTCACCCAATCTACTCTACTGTTGTAAGGATAAAGCGGAAACTGAAGAATTTAACTCCTAATATATATATATATATATATGTTTTCGTAGATTTTCACGGGTAAAGGTATGTAGGTCTTGGTGTATTCGGGTCTTGTCCCGTGTAAGATTGCCACGAAAACCAACACCGGACCCAAAATAACACATGATGCCACCACCAATCTCCTTCACCAGACTCAAACCCAAGCCCACACCACAGATGAAAGGCAACCACCATCCAGAAACCAGACCATGGCTGCAACACCAGCTGCTACACCCTCCAACCCCAAACTAAGCAAACTGACACACGCTATAAACACATAGCCAGACCTCAAACTCGAGCCAAACCAAGGCCCAGAATGCCACATCACAGCCTTCCACCCAGGATACTACATCACAGAACTCAGGAGATCACAACACAAAACATCAGGAGGTTGCAGCACAGACAACGACCCAGGAGATTACAGCACCACACCCAGGACATCACAACAATAGAACTCAGAAGGTCATCACACAGCCCATTACCCAGGTCGTTACAACACAAAAGGCTGAGAGACACACAGCCAGCACCTCAGCCACACAGGGTCTCAGGAAAAAGCCATCCAATCTGCATACATCAACTCCACAAACCAATCAAGAAGTAACAACACAGCCAACTCTAGAGTTTAAAAGGGAAAACAGCCACGATCACACACTTCTCCCAGGAGAACGAAGCTGAAGACACCAGCCTGAAGATGACGGATGAGATTCGTCGAACGCTGCCAAGGTATTCTCAATCTTACACAGACAAGACCCAATACACCAAGACCTACACACACACACATATATATATATATATATATATATATATATATATATATATATATATATATATATACCAAAAAATAACAGCTAGGGCTGGCTCTAGAGACTTCTTCCAGTGATATCAATGAGTAAGGAGTACAATGCATAATGGCTCCTGGGAACTCCACTTTTTCATAATATAGCAAGATAAGGAGATGAGGGAAGGAACACTTCAATCACACCGGGTACATCCCTTTCCTACTCCTTGCATGCTTTTAATTAAGGACAAAACAAAACCTTGATTTGGGGGCAAACAAATTTTTAACATCATGCATAATATAGTCCAAAGCGGTATTTGAAACTATTAGCTCTGCTTGCTCTTGTTAGATTCCTTGGAGTCCTATGGGACTCCAGTGCGGCTGCAAGACATCCCCTCCAGTCTAAGTGTTAGGGCAGTGATCAGGTGCCAGACAATTGGTTCTTTTGGATCCAGAGACAATAAGCACACCAGTAAATAAAGGGATTTTAAGCTTTATCATTAGTTCAAGCAAACAGATTTAAAAGCAAAACATAAAAAGCATCATGCCAAACAAGATGATATCCAAATCTCTTGCTGCCAGGAGCTTCTTAATAATGACGTCAGAGATACCCCAAGGATAGCCAATATCCAATGCTAGATTTCAACAACAATAACCTCCCATCCCAAGGTTTTTATCAAAACCTGGCACCATGACTTCATGGCCCTGTTTATGGTCACATGACTGTAAGATCTGACCTTGAATGGATGGCACCTGACTTTGGGACTGGAATCAAAAGCCTGAGATTTTGTTTGTAACTACGTAAAGATTTCCCCCCTTCTCCTTTATTCAGTAAACAAGAGTAAAAAAACCCAGCAAGCAGGTTAAACTTCTAGACCATGGGTGTCAAACTTGCGGCGTCACATTGCCATCACGTGACGTTTCGTGATGTTTCTTCCCTTCACAAAGCTGGGGTAGGCGTGGACCACACTTGATGCATCCAGCCTGCAGGCCGCCAGTTTTACATCCCTGTTCTAGACTTTTTTTTAATATGATGGAGAAATCAAAATATGTCACTAAACGCCTTGAAATAACAATGGTCTTCCAGATTGCCACATCTTCTCAATATTAAATCATAACAGGTTGGTAGCAAAATGAAGCTTCTAACACCTTTATCTGCTTCTCTAAAGCTGATGATAGTATTATTTATTACACCTGGTGCTTTTGCACAAATTGTATCGTTTTCATTTATGTGGCTTTATAAAGTACATGTATGTGTATTAATTCCTATAGATACTCAGTGCACACAACTTGGATGTGCAATATGTGGAAATGGACTTTTTCTTGAATGCTTAAATATTCAGGACAAATTTGAAGACATTAAGCTCGAAATACATTTGATCCTTTCATTAGAAATTTCTATTATACTGATGATGTTGAAGAGGTATGCTTATGTTCATGAACTTAGTCAAAGACCAAATGCATAACCTTTCCCCTCTTTCCATACATTTGTGAAGCTAAATAAGACTTTTACCAGCTACAATAACCCCATCAGTTATCTGTGCAGTACTGTAAACAATGAAATTCTTATTATGTACTTAGAATTCACAGTGCTATTTCCATGGTAACTCTGTTTTCATGTCATATCTTTAATGAATAGGTAATGAAAGAAATGCTGCATTTACAACTTCATTACCAGATTTTTTTTTAAAAAAAGAAACACATCACTAGTAAATTTGAATGATATAAGCTATCATTTTTAGAACATGACAAAGTTTACATTCAGATGCCGAGGTTGTCATTTTCAAATGTGTATATATGTATGTATGTATGTACATACATATGTATGTATATGTGGTCTTGTGTGTATATATCTGCCTCTCTAAATGCATTATATATTGATAGGTACAGAAAGACAGAAATTCAAATCACCACATTTTGCTTTTAAAGGTAAGTGCATAAAAACTTACAGAATGAGAGGAAGGGGCATAAAAGGTTTGCAATGTCCCATGGGGGATGATTGTGACTTTTAATACAGGTTGTGTAATTTAATGGATAAATAAATTACGGAAGTACTGACTCATATACATATTGTTTATGGTAAGGTGCAAAGATACCAGAAATGTATTGTACTGGAGACAATGCTTTTCTTCAGGAAGGAACAGACAAAAGCAATTCTAGTCACTGAGGTGAATCAGCTGAAGGGAAGCTGCCAGCTAATATTAAAAAAGGGTATAATCACAGCATCTAACTACAACACCAAATGAATCACTGAGTCATCAAATGGCAATGCTTGCTGCCCTGACAGATTCACCCACTGAGTGTGTCTCGTGGAAGAAAAGATCTACTTGTCAGAAAGAAAAAATCCAGTTCAGCTAAAAGGGAGGATCTATTGATGGCATCTTCCTAAGAGAAATGAAAAGAAAAGGAATCTGGAAGGGGATGAGTTTCAAAACAGAATTCTAACTCTGTTAAGCAAGGTAGGACCAAATGTGACATGGCATCAAAGAACATCTGATATTTACCCGCTCGGTTTCCAGATGCAAATGGCATTCATCAATAAACTTTTAGTTAGCAGGCAGAGGAGAATTTATTGTGCTTTTCCTTCAGGAATTGCGGAAAACCTAAAGCCTGGTCACTGAGAGGAAATCCTCTATTGGCACCTGCTGGGGAGAGGGGAGGTTATAGATTTTCCAACAGCTGGAGTATGGCAGAGAGAGATCCACTCCACACCTGATGCCATTCTTTTAATCCTCTCCACCTGCATGAAGTTAAATTTGAAAACACTCTGTTAGTTAATGTATTAGTCATCCCACTGCTTTTGACCTTCCCAAGAGTAGCAGCCATCTCTGCTCCCTAGCTCTCATGCCAGGCATGCATAACATTGTTCAAGGCATTGCTGCCCCATATTTAGTTTCCCCGCTCACTCCAACCAAGCTGATAAATCAATCCTAATGCCATTTCTCTGCATTTACGGTAGCACAGAGGAAGATTCATTCGTAAAACTGCTGTGCTTGTAGGTGACAAGTTCACTTGTCCTCTCCACAAATTATGTCAATTCTTAGCATATGGTAACTTGGATTGTCTGAATCATTTCCCTTCATCATTTTATATACTTCCATGTCAGATATTTCCCAATTCTGGAGATGAGCAGTAGCAGCAATATGTTCAGACAGCTAGATCACCATGAACATAAAATCTGGAGGAAGATAATGATTTCAGGAGGCAACATAGGCTTGTCTTTTAGATTAAGCCTCAGTTCAGTTGAGGTGTGATGATCAATTGCTAAATGTACTTGTTCACAGCTGTTATTTGTGTCTTTTGGTCAGTACTTGACTCCAGGAAATTGCCTGGACTAATCCCAGCAGTTTTGTAGGTAAGATTTTCAGAAGAAGTTTGCCATTGCCTTCTTCCTAGGATTGAGAGACAGTGACTGGCACAAACTCATTCCACTAGCTTTGTTCCCAGACCTACAGTGCATGGTCTCCTGGTTTCTAGTCTAGTGACTTTTAACCATGTCATCAAACTGCCACAATCAGACAGCATAAAATGTTTCACCAGGTTCTCTGAATTCCAGATGAGCCACAACGTTCTATGAAAGTATGCTGAGAAATAGTCAAGGGATTTGTCATTAGGTTTCTTTTGCCTTTATTGTCTAACACTGCCTTAGTTGGGGATCCATTCCATTACTGTATTTAAGAAAGGGAATGACAGTCCTCTCTACATACCTGACTGTGTATTTCTGAACTTGACAACACTTCAATATAATCTAATAAAGCAGCATAGGATCTCTTACCTGAGACATGACAAGGATCAGAGATTATCACCACCTTTTGAAGTTGAATTTGAGAAGAATATCTATTCCCCATTCCATTTTTTTTTACTCATAATTGGTTCGCTTGTTCACATGCCCTCTTCAGGCAGAACTAGAAGGAGCAAAATGAACCTTGCTCTGTCCTTCTGGGCAATGGAATTTGGATGGGATCCGCCTGATATTACTAGACTTCAAAGCTCCATCAACAAAGCCAATGGGTGTGGGGTACACAGGTTCATACAACAATCAAGAACTACCACTGCCTAGAAAATGCCTATGTATGGTTTGCTATTTTATACCCCCATATATGAATTAATGAAAACATTTTGGTATATTCTCCAGTGTAGGAAGGCAATCATATTTCATACAGATATCAGTAATGGGACCTAGAGCTCCAAAAGGAAGAATTCTTCTCCTCAACAAGAATTAATATTACAGAAAACATGGATTCTACATTGCTGAAAACAGACTAATGAGCAGAAGCCGGGTGCCCAGCTACAAAAGCTTTCATTCTCTAATTGTCAAAAAGCATTAAACATCAAGTATTTATTCTGTAGCAGAAGAAGAGGGAACAGACTTCAGTGTCTCCCTCACCAGAGGTTGTCTCTAATTGTCATGCATAGATTGCAATAGAGGCTATGGAGAGAAATTTGTTTGCATTTATTAATCAAAAGGAGTCAAAAGCGCACAAAGATATCATCAAGGCTCCCTTGTGTTAGGGGAGGCTGACAACTAAAATTTCTGATGAAGTGTTTGCAGAATGTTTGCAATCTGTTCAAAGCCTTTTTACTTCACAGGTGCAAACCTTTCTATCTGTTACATCAAAGAAACAATTGAAAAATTAAACATAGTCAACATTGCCATACAAGTTTTAATCTTCTATTTTGAAAGGACAATGGGGGAGAGAGAATTAATTTCAAAGCAACATCCTTGGTTCTCTCATGATTCATGTGTATCCATTAGTATTTCATTTGGGTTTTTAAAATGGATGTTTGGGTTTAGCCCAATTTCATCCTTTCTCTTTTATGATAGGTTGAGAATAAGAAAATACGCTTTATTCTTCTTGTGCTAATATATCCATAGACTTATCATGGATTGCAAATATCACAGACAGGTTAAATAAAGGCACACCACAGAAAACAGAGTATTAATTATTTTCCTGTGTTGCTAGAAAATTGAAATACTGTAAGAGTAATTATGCTTATTCTAACCACCACTATGGCACTTTATAATGGGCTATGTAACAACATTGTATCCCTTTTTATCTTTAAGTTTATTCTGAACTTAATGAGATATGGGGATATAGCCTATGAAGCAATTTGACAGTTTTAACTCCTGTCTAAATTTTTAGATTTGAGCACGATGTTCAGGATAATCCAACATTTCCATCACAGTATTAATAATTTCCCCTCTTTACATATATTTTTATGTATCCTGAACAATTGATTGAGCAGTTACATTAGACTGCTGACATTAATAAAAATAGAAATTTTCTTTGTGTTCTTATCAAGATGTTCGCCTATGCAGGCCTGACTAGTCAAGATGTTTGGGAGGAAAAAAGGGTTTAATATACAGTTGTTTGGGTGCTGTGCTCATTTTATATTGACACAATATTAGTTTGGAGACAATGAGCTCTTTCAGATGTTTTGGCTGCCTTTCAGCTAATACATATAATTCAGACGTTTGGAGAGAAAAATGAATTGTGTGGTAAATGCATGCAAGCTGTCAGTCACAATGGGGGGAAAACGGCGAAACATAACATATACCGACAGAATTTGCAAGAATAAGTGCCTATTGAATGCTGCTATTTTCAAGAATCTAAATGAAGCAAGACAGATTAGAATGGACTTCAAAAAAAGTAAGTGGGTCAAACACTGAGAATCAACCCTGTGATAGAAACTTTAATGTCCTAAGTAGGGGAAGGGAAATAAGCTATTAGGAGAGAGGAGAGACAGGCTTTGTAGAAAATGAATAAATATGTTTCTTCACATTATAGCAGAGCCATATCAAATCAACCTATTCATTCCTCCCCCTGCTTTTTTTTTTTGGTACAAATTAGAAAAAAGGAAAACCCAGTCATCAATCTCCTGCCATCTAGCTGTTGCAGCAATCTGGTGGATTTGACATCCTTTGCCAACCATTAAACAGTTTTCTTACGGCTACTTAGAAAACAAGAATAGCACCACCTCAAGTTGGTTGCAAGAAGAAAGATTCTGTTCCAACTTTGTCTAGATAAATTCAGAAAACGCATTGCAATCTCACCAGAAGTCTTACATCTGCCGATCCCTTCAACTAATCAGCTAATTATTTTTCCTTTGTATAGTACATTGCCATTCCCTCTTAAGTTTAGTCAGCTCACATGAATTCAATATATATTAAATATAGCGAACATTCATAGAAGTACACATTAAAATGGCACACATTCCTGTTTGCTGTGGAGAGGAAATTAGTGACAGGAATTTAAAAAAAAATGAAAGAGAGAAGCTTGGATGAGGATGTTTTATCTGATGGGTACAAAAAGGTTCTTTCTGTTGTGATTAGAATTAATGTTCCAATGGTTAGGAAATATTGTAAATTTTTATACTAGTTTTCCTCAATTTGAGGCTCTACAAATCTGTTGGGGCAGCTGCTCCCAGAATTAATCATGTATTTTTTTTTAAAATCATAACTTTGGATAAAACTAAAAGAGCAATACATGCAGATAAAGTATCTTAGACCATAATCATAAAAATATTAAATATAGTTCTGCTATTGAGATAAGTCCAGATAAAAATAGACCTGTGAATAAAGGGAACATTTTAAATTAATGATCAAGAACTAGATTCTTCTGTACTAGAAGATTGAGGATTGACAAGCACTATATCCTTCTCAATGTGACAGCCAGTGAACAATTCAGAATACAGTATATCCTCCTTAACCCTAGGTGAAATGTGATTTCCAAGCATCATATTACAAGATAATGAAATATTTTAAAGTGTCAAACTACTTTTGTCATTATTACAAAACCGTCTAGTGTTTGCAGACCAAAATAAATCTGTATAGAGTCATTATGAGATATAGATGATTTGATTTAAATGGGTAAGAATGGATACTCAAGGTCTGGAACTATAACTGAACTATGAATATCAAGCAATTAATTTCTGACAAGTAGTAATGCTTTTTTAAACATTTCAACTATAGTTTTGCATAAATCAGGACTGATCTGTGACATCTGGATCACTGCTGCTGAACCTTGGTTTGCATTTACATACTTCTAGATATGTCCATTACTCTCAGGGCAATCTAGCTGAATCACTCAATAATATTTTTTGACTCCAATACTTGCCACATCATGTTTCATGCTTTGTTCTAAGGATACATATTTAACATATAATCATATTTAATGGCTACCAAAATAATGTCAATCCTTTCAAAAAGTTGCTTCAGTCATTCGGTCTACTATTCTTTAATTTCTCTGAACTGTATGCATTATTACAATGTTACAATATCACTTTCACTTTATACTTTATCATTGCATTCTTCAGGATAGTATTTGGGCTCAAAGTACAGGTAGTTCTCAACTTATGACCACAATTGAGCCCAAAATTTTCTGTTGCTAAGTGAAATATTCGTTAAGTGACTTTTGCCCCATTTTACGACTTTTCTTGCCACAGTTGTTAAGTGAATCACTACAGTTGGTAAATTACTAACACGGTTGTTAAGTGAATAGGGCTTCCTTATTGACTAGGCTTGTCAGAAGGTTATCAAAGGGGCTCATATGACCCTTGGACACTGCCACCATCATAAATATGAGTCAGTTACCAAGTGTCCGAATTTTGATCATATGACCATGGGGACGCTACAACTGTCATAAGTGTGAAAAATGATATTAAGTTGCTTTTTTCAGTGAAGTTGTAACCTTGAATGATCGTTAAATGAACTGTTGCAAGTCAAGAACTACCTGTATCCATCCCTAGACAGACAGACAGTTTTCTGAATCAATGTCGTAGACAACCTGGTTTCTCTATAGAATATATGATATAACTAGAATTGTAATAATGAGACTGTTGGTGATTACCAGGTAGCATTGGTTATCACTATGCATTTGATGAATGTTTTATGGAATAGATATACATTATTGAAGACAATGTAGAATATGACAATGCTTACAATGTTCTATTTTATAAAAATATTTTTAATTAAAAAGTTTTACAACACTAAACGATAACACAAATTGAAATCGGAAGAAAGGAAAAAATATAAACAGCAAAAAAGAAAGCATGAAAAAAGAAAAGAAAAAAAGGAAGCACAGAAAAAATATTTTAAAAAGCAACCCCCAATCTTCCTTGAAATAAGTACAGGAAAATTGATAGCTCCTCAGCCCTTAGAGATTAAATGCATGGTTCCCTTCCTCCATGTTGGTCAATCCATCTGACTACTTTCCACTCATTGAAGATTTATTGCTTTGCTTCTGGCACTTCTACGGCTTTTTGCCATTCAGAGAGATTTCTCCCTTTCTACACATCAGAAATATTCCTTTAGCTTAACATGAATCTCAGTTGCCCAAAAGATAGCAGTGCTAATTGAGGGCTAATCAAGCCCTGAGGAAAAACAATTTTCTGAAATAAAGCATAGGCTAATAATACATGGTCTTAGAATTATCTAACTTTTTCATGCAAGGAAGCATCTGTCACTTTCCAAAGCACTCCCAACTCTATTCTTCCAACAGCGGTCTGGAAACAAACAGATAAATAGTGCAAATTGTTCTAAATGTGCTGAACCACACATGCCCACAGTTTCCAAACCATTTTCAACAGCAGTGTAACAGGTGCCTTTTACTACACAACACAATATACTGTTCGTTATATACCACAGTAAATACAGGTGCCCAGTAGTACTGAAAATCTTTTTCATAATTTTCTGCTCCTTTCTATAATCTAAGATATTCCATTTTAGAGTCCATTCAGAGGAGGAAATGTTTGAGGTCAACTCTCAGGTCTATACCTGCCGTTTCCCAATAAGATTCTTTAAACTGCTGATCAACAATAAAGATACCTATTTGACCCAGTCTGGGAGCTGTTCTTTGCTTTTGCCTGACGCTAATTTCACCAGCCTCACTGTTCCCAGGAAGGAGACAATTACAGAGATGATAACACACCCATGGGAAACTGCTATGTCTCCCCAGAATATGGTGGAAGTCTTACTTCAACACCAACAGGAGATGGAAGCAGAAATGCAGAACTTACAGATGACAGTGCTTCAAAATAAGAAATATAGTTCATTTAATTATTCTGCAAATTTATATGACTGCCTGTCCATGGTGGCACAGTAGTTTGAATGCAGTACTGCAGGTTAACTCACTGCTCACTCCAGGACTTCAATTCTGAGTGGCTCAAGGTTCAGCCTTCCATCCTTCCGAGGTCGGTAAAATGAGGACCCAGATTGTTTGGGGCAATATGGTGACTCTGTAAACCACTTAGAGAGGGCTGTAAAGCACTATGAAGCAGTACATAGGTGCTATTGTTATTAATCAAGTAACTCTGGGCAGCAAACAAGGCATAAAAATAAAATATACACAAATACCTTGTTGGTCATCAACTCAATGTCGACTCCTAGCAATCACAAAGATTTTCTCAATGACAATCTGCTTTAATCTTCTTCTTTCAGGACTTCTAATGGTGCATCCATTGTGGCTGAACAGTCCATCCACCTTGGTCCCCCTTTCTTTCCTTCCATTTTCCCCAGCATTAGAGCCTTCTTTAAAAAGCTATGTTTTGCATAATATGTCCAAAGTGGTGATTTATGCCTCCAGTGAGAAATCTGGGTTGATTTAGTCAAAGATCCATCAATTTGCAATTCTTAGGAGCCTTCTCCAACATGAAACTTAACAAACACATCAATACTATCAGTACTATTCCTATCCTGTTCTTCATTGCATATGATTTCACTGCACTACGTTGCATTTTGTAGCAGTATGGTGAGTCTTCCTTTTCTGAAACTTTGAAGACTAGCAGAATATTGAAATTACATTCAGAAACATTAGGTTGAACCTTCTTTCTGCCTGCTGGTGATTTATGTTATAAGCATTCAACTTCTTTAACATATTTCACTTCATATAGTGGAATAGATATTGCTAATTGTCTGGAATATTTAATTGATATTAACTTATTTGGGCATCCTTAACACTGTTTCTAAAAAAATGCAACATTTGTTAAATATTTTCTTTACTAACACCTAATGATTAATATAACTTCATTTATTTCACTCTGAATTAACTTTTCAATTCAGCTTCAATGCACACTTTGTAGGAATTGACTTAATGTGGTGGTGGGGTTTTATTGAAAACTCAATTAGAACCTCAATTAGTTTTCATTTTCATACAGAGCTGAGGCAAATGTATTTCCCCTTTTTTGTCAGTGGGGTGGTTTCTATAATGCAACAAAATTAAAAATGACAGAATGTGAGGAGAAACAGTTAATTCACAAAGGAATTGTTTTAGGCTTATAGTTTTAATTACATGCATTTGTGAACAAACATTCTATGAAACTACTCACTTCTAAAGCATTTTAACAAGGTGTTTTCCGCTGCACATTGTTTTATTTCAAGAAGTGAAGACATGTTAATAGATATAGTTTGCAGACAAGTAAAAAAGATGCCTTATGATAAAATTCTGGGCTTTGTTGGAATCTACTGCTTTTGTTCCATCCAAAATTTGATAAAGGGACACCTCAATCATTGTGATATATACATATACATATATATATATATATATATATATATATATATATATATATATATATTTGTGTTGGTGTTGGTTTTTGTGGCTGGGACTTGTTTGTTGATTAGGGCTAGTTTCCAGATGTCTGGTAGGTGGGAAGTATCATCCCGTTTATTCATGTTATGGGGGTGTTTCTCTATTTTGATGGCTTCCCTAATTATTCTCTTGTTGAAAAGAGAAAACGGTGTTTTCCAACACCGGACCCAAAATAACACATGATGCCACCACCAATCTCCTTCACCAGACTCAAACCCAAGCCCACACCACAGATGAAAGGCAACCACCATCCAGAAACCAGACCATGGCTGCAACACCAGCTGCTACACCCCCCTTCGACCCCCAAACTAAGCAAACTGACACACGCTATAGCCAGACCTCAAACTCGGAGCCAAACCAAGGCCCGGAATGTCACATCACAGCCTTCCACCCAGGATACTACATCACAGAACTCAGGAGATTACAACACAAAACATCTGGAGGTTGCAACACAGACAACGACCCAGGAGATTACAGCACCACACCCAGGATGTCACAACAATAGAACTCAGAAGGTCATCACACAGCCCATTACCCAGGTCGTTACAACACAAAAGGCTGAGAGACACACAGCCAGCACCTCAGCCACACAGGGTCTCAGGAAAAAGCCATCCAATCTTCATACATCAACTCCATCAACCAATCAAGAAGTAACAACACAGCCAACTCTGGAGTTTAAAAGGGAAAAACAGCCATGATCACACATTTCTCCCAGAAGAACGAAGCTGAAGACACCAGCCTGAAGATGACGGATGAGATTGCGTTGAAATGTTGCCAAGGTATTCTCAATCTTACATGGGACAAGACCCGAATACACCAAGACCTACATACACACACACACACACACACATATATATATATATATGTACAAGTACATGTAGATATATGTGTGTATGTGTATACACACACACACACACAGAGTATAGATAGATAGATAGATAGATAGATAGATAGATAGATAGATAGATAGAGATAGATAGATATATAGAGAGGTATACACACACAGTATATATATAAATATATAGATCTTGGTGTATACGGGTCTTGTCCCCTGTAAGATTGAAAATACCTTGGCAACGTTTTGACGAAATCTCATCCGTCATCTTCAGGCTGGTGTCTTCAGCTTCGTTCTTCTGGGAGACATGTGTGATAGTGGCTGTTTTTCCCTTTTAAACTCCAGAGTTGGTTGTGTTGTTATTTCTTGATTTAAAAGGGAAAAACAGCCACTATCACACACTTCTCCCAGAAGAACGAAGCTGAAGACACCAGCCTGAAGATGACAGATGAGATTTCATCGAAACGTTGCCAAGGTATTCTCAATCTTACACGGGACAACACCCGAATACACCAAGACCTACATACCTTTACCCGTGAAAATCTACGAAAACAAATATATAGATATAGATATATGGAGAGGTGTGTGTGTGTGTGTGTGTGTGTGTGTGTGATAGCAAAACACTTCAGTTCCAGAGGTTTCACTAGATAGTAAACCTCAGGAAATCAACTCCATAAGAGGAGTGACACTACTTTTATTGAGATTGGCTATAATAACAGAAACATGCAAGTTTAATTATGCTGCCCTTGTCCTTCTTCATGCATGTATGTATGTATGTATGTTTGTATGTATGTATGTTTACAAAACTAATCTGGTACCTATCTCATACAATTATCCTAAGTGACTCACAATAAAAATAAAAATAGAGATAAAATAGAGATAAATAAAATAAAAATAGAGATAAAAGTAAAAACATCCTTCCCATGAGGCATCAGATCAAACAGCCTTCCAGTGGAACCCCATTCTAGCCATACACTTTTGTGAAAAGCCAGAACTTCATGGCTTTCTGGAAGGCTAAAAGGGATCCCTCAAATCTCAGATGGGAGGCTATTCTTAAAAGGCTGAAGCAGCTGTGGAGAAGGTTTACATCTCGGGTCTCATCAAGTGACAATATTTAAGGGAGGGGCCCTGGAGAAATGAGGATGAGATACATTTGTACATCACTGTTTTTTATTAATTAGTGTACTCTGATTTATGTAACTTCCAATGGAGACAATTTTAATGGGAATTATCAGCTCAACAGATTTTATTAACCTTTCCCCTTGTTTGTAGTTAAATGCATTCAGCTTTTTAAGCATGCAGTTCCTTCTACTATTATTCGATATGTGTTTTGTTATTTTTGTTGTGATTAGAATATTTTCTAAAGTTCTTTTCATTTTTATTTAACCTTCACAAATTACATCATATATTTTTAGATAGATCTTAATATAAAACCTTAGGCCTTCTGCTTATGCTTAATATACAGTGAGGTCAGCTGAAAATTCTTGCCATAAATATAATTGGTATGTAACTTTTAGCAACTCTGAAAATGCATTCATCTGATATTATTATTTCAAAGAAACTAACTCCAAATTGATAAGAAAATGAGGATTGGGAAATCCACATTCCAGAGTTTTCTAAACTTATGTTCCTTGTAAACATGTTTTCATGTTTTCATGAAATGTCTGCATTACAAGATCTACAAGGTCAGTTTTTCTGTAGGCTGATTAACAATGGCAAATATTTTAAGCCTCATATATAGTTATTTTTATTGTTACATTGATACATTTAAAAGTTCATTTATGTAAGAGGAACAAAGTATTAAAAGAGATTTAGTTATATGGCTGACATATATGGAATGGGGCAGATATCCATATCTCCCCAGTTAAATGAAGGTGTTTGTGTTTATGTGTGTCTCATCATATTATTGGATAGATAGAGAAAACTTTTGATCTGTACAAAAGATCTTTTCTTTAAAAAAACATAACCAAACGTTTTCTGGTGGAGGTATAGCAAACTGCAGATGGCTTTATGAAAAAGAAATTGAAGCAGATGACTGGGGAAAAAAACCGAAGAACCAGTGGGAAGACTGATTGTTGGAACCTCTCCTGAATAAGGAGATGATGACAGATCACCCATGTACGATTTATCCTCATAAGGATTGCAGGATAGCTGGAGTTTGAACACCAGGAGATGAGAGGATTCCATCTTACAATCACATCATTTGTTAACCTACTGTATTCTGTATAAATAAGCTCCAAATTACATTATAGCTGTCTACACAAAGTCTATATCTATTCTATCGCGCCCTGACCTCTGGAACCAACTCCCCCTGGGACTCCGTCTGGCCCCTGACCTCCGCGCCTTCCGCCGTGAATTGAAGACCTGGTTATTTAACCAAGCCAGGCTGTGACCCTTTGGGGGTGGTGGTTTTTATCATGGTTTTATCATGTATTTATGTAATTATATTTCAATGGGGCTTGTTAGTTTAATTCTTTTTTAATTATTTATTGTTCTTGTTGTTTTAGTTGTGAGCCGCCCCGAGTCTTTGGAGATGGGGCGGTATACAAGTCTCATAAATAAATAAATAAATATCTGTAGGCAATGTATAGAATCATCCTGTCAAACAGGCAACAAATAATAAAAATAGGGAGCGCTATATCAAACCCTGCTCCAGTTAACAGCAGCGTCCCCCAAGGCAGCGTTCTAGGACCCACACTTATTATACTCTATAAATGACCTTTGCGATCACCTTATAAGCAACTGCGTCCCCTTTGCAAATGACGTAAAACTATTCAACACCACTGACAGTGCTACTATCTTTCAAAGCAACCTTGATTATGTGTCAGAATGGTCAAACATCTGGCAACTCCAAATCTCGACCAACAAATGCTCTGTCCTACACATTGGTAAAAAAATCAGTACACCAAATACAAACTAGGTGGATATGACCTCGTTGATAATCTTCATTCTGTCAAGGACCTTGGAGTTCTCATATAGAATGACCTAAGGACCAGAGCTCACTGTAACAGCATTGCCAAAAAGGCATTAAGAGTTATAAATCTAATCTTATGAAGCTTCTCCTCCAGAAATATCAAATTGCTAACTAGAGCATACAAAACTTTTGCCAGACCAATACTCGAATACAGCTCATTTGTCTGGAATCCGCACTGTATATCAGACATTAATATAATTGAGTGAGTCCAGAAGTATTTCACGAGAAAAGTACTACACTCCTCTGCTCGCAACAGAATACCCTATATCACCAGACTTGAAATTTTGGGCTTGGACAATCTTGAACTACACCGCCTACAGTTGGACTTAAGCATAGTACACAAACTTATCTGCTACAATGTCCTACCAGTCAATGACTACTTCAGCTTCAACCGCAACAATACAAGAGTACACAACAGATACAAACTCAATGTTAAATCCTCCAGACTTGATTGCAGAAAGTACAACTTCAGCAACAGAGTGGTCAATGTCTGGAATGCACTACCTGACTCTGTAGTTACATCCTCAAACTCCCACTCCTTTAACTTCAAACTATCCACTATTGACCTCACCCCATTCCTAACAGGTCTGTAAGGGGCATGCATAAGTGCACCATCATGCCTCCCAGCCCTGTCCTATTGTCCCCATTTAATCATACCTATTTTCTGTATTCTTACTCATGTTTATACTTATACCTATTATTTTGTAAGCAATTGACATATATATATATATATAGGCAGGTACAATTGGGATTTCAACCATTAGATAAATTGGAACCATATATTTACCTTTCCAGTTCTTTTAGCCACAATAAGAACACAGAGAATCTATTTACACTCTCCAATTGTCAAATTCCAAATACTAGGCATATACGGTAGTTTTCTGAAATTTTTAGATTTTTTTACACAATTGTTTTCATATAACCCACTACTTTCTCCCAAAACTTGGTAAATATATTGTAGAAACAAATGTTTAAAGAAGCAGTATCCTTAGTACATCTCCAGCAAAGTGCTTTTATGACACCATTTTCTATACAAACGTAATGGACTCCAATAAATTCTAAATATCATTTTTTTTGTATAAGTTGTAATTTGAGCATCATTGACACTCTTGCTAGAAAGTTAATGCAGTCTTGCATTTAGACAATATAGGAATCTCTGATTCTTTATTTCATTTCTTTCTCAACATCTGCATATCAAATTGATTTATTGATAACACGTATCTATTAAAGCTAATAGTAGATTCCTCCCCATTTTAAAGGATTTAACAAGTACTACTGGTATCTAAGGTGCTTCAGAAGCTCAAAATGTACTGGTTGAAAGAGTATTGTTAATAAATGTAATTGTAAATATTGCAGAATATATTAAAGGTTCATATTCAACTTCTATCAGTTGGTCCAAAATCAATATCTATGCTTTCATCCAATTTTTCCATATCACACTCTTTTTCCCAATTTTGAAAGTTGGGTTTCACCATAATGCCAATTTAACATGGGAAAAAGAGTCATTTTTAGAAAATTTCCTAACTGACACAATTCTTTCCAAAGACACCAGAGATTCAGTATATTTGGACCCTAATACTCTCCATCCAACCAAAGGGGCAATGTGTGTATATTCCAAAGTTGCTCAGATCAGAAAATTAACACCAAATGCTTGCTTCCAGTATTTAATACTTGACAATAGCTAAGCATGATTATATAACTCCAAATTCAGAAAAATGAACCCTTCCTTATTAATTAGTAATTGTATTTTCTGTAAAGATATTCTCAGAAATGAAGAAACAGAAATTTTCCAAGCAAAGAATTTATTCCTGAGAATATTTTTCAGATATATAAATTGGATTTTGTCATAAAATATAAATTAATCAGGAAATAATATTCATTTTGAGAGTGTTCACCTTTAAGAGTAAGGTTAAAGACCCCCTATCTTTCAACAATTGAAGAAACTCCTCTCTATATTTTATTTATATGACATGTTACTGAGTTATATCCTTTGATATATACACACCTAAATATGTAATGGATTTGATTGATATTCCTTAAATCGTTGGGTAAAAGTCATTTTCACTTATTGGCATCAATTCCAGTTTGGACCAATTAATAGAGTATCCTGCTAATTTACTAAAGGGATCTGTTTTGGCATCAACACTAGAATAATAGTAAAGATTTAGAAATAAACAAAAGAATGTCACCTGCAAATGAAACCAATTGGTGTTCAGCTGAGTTATTTACTACTCCTACTGTAGTAAAGTGTATTATAAACTTTATTTACTATTGTATTTACTTAATTTTTTGACAGTATACTGCAGTATATACTATAGTACTACTATTCAACTGAATTATTTATGTATTATGTACTACTTAGTAAGTCTCTGTGTTACCCAATAACACATGATGAGGGCTCCATGCAGATATTAAAAATTCAAGGTGAAAGTGGACATCCTTGCCTAGTTCTTCTGAATAGTGGAAAAGTAGGAGAAAAAATACCATTAATCTTTACTTTAGATTGGTGGATTCATATAATACATTAATTCATTTTATGAATTCCAAAGAAAATCTAAATCAATTTAGTACTGCAAACATGTACTGTTTATATATTTTGTCAAAGACTTTTTCAGCGCCTAATGATAAAATTACAAATTGATCTTTATTTTTATTCAAGTCTATTAATTCTATGACTAACCTAATGTTATCTGCTGCTTGATGATTCTTAATAACGAACAATATCACCTGCTGTAATTTATCTTCTAACACTGCTGTTAAACACTTGTATCAACATTAATCAATGAGATTGGACAATAATTAGCACACTGAATGTGACTGTCAACTCCTGACAGTGACCTTTACGTGCTTTTGGTATAACTATAATATAAGCCTGATTAAAGACCAGTGATGTTAAATATCTCTTCATATGCATGACAAAGATTTTGCATCTAAAGATCTATAAATGTTTTATATTACTCAATAGAGAATTTAATCATGGGATTTTACCACTTGCCATGTTTAAAAATTATATGTTTAATCTCTACTTCAGATAGTGGAACAAACACAAGTTATTTTTGTGTTTCATCTAAATTATTTTTATTTAAAAATTCATTTTATTTCATTTATAACATTCTGTGGTTTACTACCAGGGGTGGGATTCTACCAGTTCGCACTTATTCGCTAGAATCGGTTATTAACATTCTAAGCAGTTCGGCGAACCGGTTGTTAGAAGGAATTACTGGCCTAATCCTGTAAGGAAGGCAGGAAGGAAACATTCTGGTGTTGCTTACAGAAACTGTCTCTCTGTTAACCCTTATTCTTGGCAGGACTAGACTTCCTGTCTCAGGAACGTCTCTGGAGTTTTTTCCCCCTTCTTTGTTGGTACTTTACTTATGTGGAGTGACCATTGAAAAAAGTGACTTATGACCGTTTTTCACACTTTCACACTGTTGCAGCATCCCCACAGTCACAAGAGGCCAGGTGAGGAGATGCATGCCTCGATGTGAATGATGTTGAGTTGGCCACACCCAGCCAGTCACATGACCACCAAGCCATGCCCACCAACTAAGCCACACCCACAAAACCGGTTGTTAAAAAATTTGAATCCCACCCCTGTTTAGTACATAATTCTGAATAAAATGTGAAATACTGACAATATCCACTGAAGTTTTATAGATTTCATGTCTTTCATTGCTAACAATTGGAATCATTGCCTTAGCTTTCTTTTGTTTTAAACCATTAGCCAAGATCTTACTGGATCTTTTCCCATTCTCCCAGTATCTCTTTCATAAATATGTTAATATAAATTTTGTCTGGTGTGATATTACAGTAATCAGTTCATATTTCTTTGTATTTTTCAATGCAAAACTGTGGATATGTATCTAACCATCTATGCCCATGTAGGCAGTCCTCTACTTATAACCATTTGTTGAATTGCTGTTTGAAATTACAACAGTGCTAAAAATCCTCACACTACCACTGCAGAATCCCTATGGTCATGTGATCAAAACTCAGATGCTTGGCAACGGAGATATAATTACAATTGTTGGATTCTCCAATGGAAGTTCCAGTACAAATTGTGGTCATAAGTTGAGGATTATTTGTAAATGTTTCAGTTTGTCTTTTAAATTATTTTCCCTTTTATTTTTCTTCTTACTATTGTATGAAAAGTTGCTTTCTTTGATCAAAGTTTAAAAATATGTTGTTTCTTGTGGTAACCCTTTTGGACTTTCTACAAATGCCAAAACTGAAAAGATGATGTTTTATGGATTTGTTTATAATAAGAAATGGGGTGTAGAATGAAGAGATAATTGTTTGTAACTTCAGAGGGGTGAAGCTTAGAAAATGTTAGGTTTAAGAAATCAGGAACCAAAATGAGTACAACTTTATTTCATGCTACCTCTAAACAAGGCAAATTGGTGGTAGATAAGAGTCAGTGGAATTCAAGGAAGGTTTAGATCTTTTGTGGGCATGTAGGGACTCTAAACTGATGATGCACTTGACCCCTACCTCCGATCCTGGTCATCTCCAACAGAAGATGAAATAAAGAATAAAAAAGAGACAAGGCAAGGCAAAGTTACATGGTCAATACAAGACCTCACAATGGTTAAAAGCAGGAAAATAGAAAAGAAGCAATGGAAGGCTAATGTTGGCCACCCAAGGCATGCCTTAAGAACAAAAGCATACAAATCCAGAATTGAGAAGACAGCAATAGATAGAAAATGTCTTCTCTACAAAGAACCTGAAGAAATTGTGGTCCACCTAGTTAGCTGCTGCAAGAAGACTGGTTATAATAACTAGCATGAAAAGTAGCAACAATGGTGATTTGGAATATCTGCAAGAAATACTCACCTGCAAGCAAGGGTGGGACCCCAAAATAAACAAAGTAATAGAAAATGAAGAAGCTAAAGTGTTCTGGGACATTAGAATTCAAACAGACAGGCACCTGACATAACATATCAGACTTAGCAATTTTGATAAGAAAGACAGAAAAAGTCTATATTGTAGAGTATATTGTACGGTAGTACTTGGAGACAGCAGAATACAAGAGAAAGAACTGGAGAAAATCACAGAGATATACAAATAGAACTAGAATTCTGTGACAAAAGAGACCAAAGGTAGTACCAATAGTAATAGGCACCTTGGATGCAATCTCAAAACAACTGAAACATCACTTCAAACAACATGATTCTGGGTGGAAGTTATCTTGCCATTAATCTAATTACTGAAATCTAATAAAACAAGGCCTTGATTATTAATATCAGCCTAGGGTATCCCAGGAAACATCAGGGCTATAGGAGTTAAAGACATATGTGAGAAGACAGCAGCAAGCCACTTCTAGACCAAGAAAGGTGTACAGATGTCTTCACAAATTCACCAAAAGTGAGCAGTGTCAGGAAGAGATCAAAAATGTCAAGACAGCATGTATGACTGCACAATTGAAGCTCATCCTTTGTTATATGTGTGTGATAGACATTAAAAAGAGGTAGGATTTTGATCATGCAGTTGTACCTGCCATTTTGATTTTTTTTTTTTTGGTTCTCCCGAGGGTGGCCTGTCAGAAGCCCAG
This sequence comes from Naja naja, assembly GCA_009733165.1. Lineage (NCBI taxonomy): Eukaryota > Metazoa > Chordata > Lepidosauria > Squamata > Elapidae > Naja > Naja naja. The sequence continues at coordinate 121,878,356 of CM019151.1, read as the reverse complement.
ATAAATTTGAAGGCATTTTTTCCTCTCTTTTTATGCTAACTCTCCTGATTTCAGGCAGCTTGTTTAGTTCAAAAGCAACTAGCCTGATCTGGTCATGTCCATCACACATACATTATATAACACTTTTGATGTTGCTTAAAGCTTCCTTCACATTCAAATGAGGTTAGTAATAGATACAAAAAAGGAACAGTCTATGTTTTCCCCAGGAAGAGTTTTTTTTAAATACATGTAATCCAACCAGGGCATATAGACTCAAAATGAGCTCTAAATTAATGAATATTACTGTCTCATGAACGTGTATTCAGTTTTATGTATTGGTATTCAATAATTCTGTTCTATTCTTAGTGTCCAGTAAATGTTAGGGTTATAGGTTTGTTAATATTCTTCATTATCAGTTTCTGTTGCTACTAATCTCATCTTTGTCTATTTGAATTTAAAAATTATAAACAAAGTTAAAAACATTTTAACAAAACTTAAATGATGCTACAAGAAGAAGTGATGAAATCTTGACCTGCTGCACTACGATTAATGGAAATGATGCATTCATTTTAATGGAAAGTGTTGTTTGACTTCTGTGTTAAATTGATTTCTGACTGTTGAAAAAGTCTGTTTAATTGCTTTCCCCATTTTTAAAACACACTTTACAATCTCATGGTTATTAGAAAAAAAGAATATAAAAAAATTCACACAATTTCTATTGCAGCCCCATAATATTACAAGAATCCAGTTAATCCTGAGAAAAGGGCCTTGTTGGTACAGGCTGCTAAATGCCTAGCACTTAAGTTCCAGCTGCCTGCAATTATTGCAGGCTTGAATCCCACCAGGCTCAAGGTTGACTCAGCCTTCCATCCTCTCGGGGTAGGTAAATTGAGGACCCAAGATTGTTGGGGGCAATAAGCTGACTTTGTAAAAATGCCGCTTAGTAATAAGCAGGCATATACAATGGAATGAAGGCTATTGCTGAGCACACTGGGTTGTATCCCAAAAATTGTAAGCCACCCTGAGTCTTCGGAGAAGGGTGGCATATAAATGAAATTTTAAAAAAAAGATAATACTTTTTTGTCTCTGGAGATTCTCAGTCATCTAGATCATAGTTGTCCCAAGGTGTTTTTTCAAGAGACAACTGGACTTCCTGGTTTTTCTTTGAAGACGTCTCACTTCTCATCCAAGAAGTTTCTTCAGAGCTGAAGAAGCTTCTTGGATGACAAGTGAAAAGTCTTCAAAGAAAAACCAGAAAGTCCAAGAGTTGCCTTTGAAAAGCATCTTTGGGATAATGCTTTTTTTTCTCAGATTGATCAGAACAAAGTGTTTTCTAAAGCATACAACAAATTTTGGACATGTAGAGTCAGTACCTTGTGAAATCACAGGATTCAATAAAATGGTAGGGAAAGACGAATCAGGCAAACACCTGAGAGGCTCACTTACAAACATATCCTGGCTACTGAAACATGCAGATATAAGCACATTTGCATGCTTGTTCATGTCATGGTTTCTTTACACTTTTCTTCTCCTTAATTAACTTCACTTATACCATATTGAGCAGACTCTGAATTTTATATTGGAAAAATAAATCAGACCAATAGTACAGGTTTATACAAAATAAACAACTTTGATTTCATTATTTTAATTTCCACACTTTTGAAAATGCATAGTTTCCTTCCCCCCCTTTTCATGTTTATTTTCTCTCACCTTATATAATATTATGTCCTTAATAAGATTTGTCAATGAACTATTGACCTTATTTAGGAACCTGAGTGATTTTAAATGGATGCTGAAATTGGAAAGTAAAAAAAAGGCAGCTGTTGGGATACCACGATTTTGTTCTTTGAGGTAAGGACTGAAAGACTGTAGGGAATTCCATGTAGCAAAAGGTAACATGAATTTCTAATCTACATTTTAATGCCAATACAAGCATCTTATTATAATATTACATTAGAAATGTGTGATACCCCCAAGGGATAGTGCTTTTCTTATTAGAGAATATCTTCCTCACTGTTGGAGCTAGATAGTTCTTGTGCTAAACTGTTCACAGTCTTAACTTATTATACAAAATGAGATGCCCTCTGGGTATGTTTGAGATGTATATCCAAGGAACAATCAAGTACCAAAAATACCAGATGAAACTAGGTACGTGGCAGAAGTCAGAAAACTAGAAAAAGTGGTTTACCTTGTGGAAGATAGTTTACCTTACAGCCTGTTACATTTGGAAAAAAAAGATTGCCACAGCTATACAGTATCTGGAAGCCCCACTTGCCTGCCATTTGCATAGTTATCATCACCATCTTCAAACTAAGATCTTTATCTCTTTCTCCCTCCCTCCCTCCCTCTCTCTCTCCACACATGTAGAAAGAAAAAATAGAAAATGTGAAAAAAGTATAACTCCCTTGCTTTTAACATATACTTTATATCTGGATTGTTGCAAACATTTAGAATTTTCCCATTATTCAATTTTTTTTGCCAATCTTTTTCTTATTGCTGAGCAATAGCCTTGAGAACCTCATTCATGTATTTTGTATTTGGATGTCAAATACATTTGTTTATGTATTAGTTATTCAATTACTATGAAACTCAAGGGAGTATTCTTTGGAGGACAGGCTGCTTAAAATACAGTTTTTAAGAGAAAACTAATATGCTTATCTTAAAATATATGCCTTGATTAATATGGTCCACAGGAAGACCATATAGTAGTCAATATACAGGCAATAAGGCAAATATGACAGGCACTTTTAAAAACTCTATATGAGTTATATTCACATACTGGGAAAGTGTCCCAAAGGTGCTTTTTCAAGAGGCAACTGGACTTTCTGGTTTTTCTTTGAAGATATTTCACTTCTCATCCAAGAAGCTTCTTCAGCTCTGGGGAAGTCTGAAAACATAATCAAAACGTGCCATTTTTCTCAGATCTTCCATTGAGCACTGAGATCTAAACATCAAACCCTATTCGTGATCATCTGCTTGCATGTTGGGGATGCTAGTAATATTTGGTGTCTAAAAAGCAATGTCAACTGCTCTACAATAGGATTCTCTATTTTAATTTGTATACTTAGCATGTTAAGTTAAGGGACCAACCTAAAGCAAGAGCATAACTCTGGGACACACAAGTTTTGGAGTTGACCTCATTTTTGCTGGTACACATGAGAGCTCTATAGGTATATGTATATTGCATACAGATAATGTGTCAAATAAAAATATGAGAAAACTTTCATTTAGCTACCCATGAATGAATCTAGAATGTAAAATGTTTGCACAAAAGGACATTTTACCTTGCAGCTATTTAGAGCAGCGGTCCTCAACCCTCGGTTCATGGACCAGCACCGGTCCATGGCATGCCAGCAACCAGTCAATGTAAACAAGTAAAGTCCCATCTGCGGGACATAGGCAGCACGTAAAACCACACCCCCTCTGGTCCATGGAAAACCTGGTGCCCAAAAGGTTGGGGGCCGCTGATTTACAGTATTCATTTTAGATGTTAGATTTAATGTTTTCTAGATTCTTCCTCCTTGGATGGTAATGTGTATTAGCAAGTCATTGGTTTGTTGTTGTTGTATTAGAGTAAATAAAATAAATGGTTTACTTTAAAGAAATTATTGAAATAATTGACCTGTAATGTAAAATGTCATCTCTTAATTACTATTTACCCATTATGGATAGCTTCCCCTGTAAGGTTTCCCTAATTGTTAAGTACAACTCCTACCTACCAAAAGATTGTCTACCCCAGTTTCATATTTTTCCCCAGCGGCAATTCCTTTATTCTGAACCTGCCTCTTGATCTGTTCAAAGTTTCTTAACATCTATATCACCCTTAAGAATAAGACCAGTACAAATTGCATCTTCCTCACGTTTGGCATTCTGCATTCAAGACAGCTTTAAAGAGAAGACCCTGTCTTTGATAACAACATAATCTATGACTTATATTCATGGTAAGTTGAGAAAGGCCTCCATGCAAGATGAAATGGAAGTTCTTTTTTGGATAATAATTGTCCCTTTTCTACTCTAAGTGTTACCAAAATAAGGGTTGTGCAAGTATATTTTGTGAAGAGTACTGACAAACCAAATGTCAAAGAAAGAGCATGCATCATACACAATGACAGCTTCCTTATCTTAGATGGATTTGAAGCATCGGAGTACCATTTATTGTGAATGCAACTCATCTCCAAAGATTTTTAAAGCATGGTGACTTACACATCTTGATAAAAGCCTTGCAACGTATGAGCAAAAAGGCATTTAAAATGTTTCAGTTAACTCTAACTTTGCCCCGTCTTTCCTCCACTACAGTTTGGTCCTTCTTTGGATATATAAGATTTAGGACAGAAACAATCAGCCCCAGACTTGGTATGGAAAGTGTATGGCTGGTCAGATTTAGTTTTTGAAAACCATATGTATCAGTCAGTTGTGATATTGCCACAAAGTTCCATTGACTGCAGTGATGTTTACAGTGGAGATGTGTTTGATATTTTATCTCTTAAATATTAAGGAATTTGTTGACGCGCAAGGTGACATTTTTATGTCATAATCAACTCTAGATGGAATGCAGGGAGATAGCTAAAAAATATGCCCGGAAAGGGAAGAAAACTGGTAAATCGGGAAAAAAATTAACATTTTGATAAAATACAGTTCATTTTAGCATAGGAGAGGGCATGGAATGTGATGGAGAGACATCAGGAAAATTAACAAATAGGGAACACAGTTGATATAGCCAAAATGAATGATTATGAAAGACAATAAAATATCCTATTAGAAATCCAGTAAAAGATAGACTGTAGTCCAGAGCATTAATTGACAACACTGGAGCCATATATCAAGAGGTTAAAATTCATCACTGCAAGAGAAGCATAACTAAAATTTGTTCAGTCATAACCATTGCTGTGAATTTAGGCCAAACAAGCAATCAAAAGCCAACTAATAACAAGATACATATGATTTGGTAGTAAAAAAATAAAAATAAATAGAAAAACAATAGAGAATACATTGGCAGGCATTTATCCCTTGTATACTGAACTCATTAATTGTGCTCTACTAAGTACACAGTGCTGATGAGAATAGCAGTAAATCTTAAGGAAGATAATTTAACCAACCTTAGCAAAAATAATAATCTCATTTAGGGACATTAGGAAAACCTCCTCATGCTGATGTGATGCAAGCCCTACTCTTTTGGTATACATGACTTACAAAAGAGGCAGAAGTTTGCATTGCAACAGCACAGCACTTTTGACAAAAGTGATAGATCCTGCAGATGCTTTAAGCTTTCTGCCAACACACAAAGAATCAGGAAGTCCTTGAGTTACGACCATAATGGATCTTACCTATTAGGGCTGAACATTGGGATAATGTTAAATGAAATGCCTTAAGTAATGACCAGCCATTCCTGCTCTCCCCAGTATATTCATTAAATGAATGCACCGATCATTAAGTGGAGATCAGGGATGGGGGACATCCAGAGAGGCCTAGGGCCAGCATAAGCCTATCTGTTTCAGGCCTCTCAAGGCCTCTCCCACTCCAAAGTAGCCCATACTCTGCTTCCTGCCCTTTGGGTGCCTCACATGCCAGCTCCCTGCACAGTTGACTGTCTTGCCAGCAAGAAGCAGTGGGGAAGGAAAACTCTGGCTGTACCTGCCTTTCCCAGTTGTGCTGGCCCTTCCTCCTGCCAAGATGCCCTGGGTTTCTGAGGCAAAAAAAGGATCAATTCCCTAGCCTTTCAGAGCTTTCTCTGGCTGCCAATCAGCTAGACATTGGGAGGCTGCAAAGCTCTTCTGCACCAGCCAGGCTTTGGGATCTTGTACGAAAGGCGGCAGCTTCAAAACAAGTTTCCCAATTCCCTTGCTTAATTCCCTCTCTTGACAGGTTTACTGGAGTTAGGCCTCATCATTAGGCAAAATGACAGGATGTAATAGCTCCATATAGCAAATGAAGTGACACCAAAATCTTACACTTTATACAGTAGGAGATGAATCGGTGTTCCCCTAAGAATTACCTGGGAATCAGAAAGATTTACACTCACTGAGAAGAATAACAAATATTGTGTAAAACAAACAAATAGGCAGAAGTCAACCCGTGACAATTTTTTTTTCTGAAAACGAAGGTTTCTGAAGATTAACTATTGCTTCAGAGTTGCCGCTTGCCTAGTGAATTTGATTTTTTTGGTAACAGAACTTCCGTCTGTTTTTTTCCCCTTTGTGTTTGTGATTTGAGATTCAAGATTTTATGACAAGCCAATTCAGTTCGACACTTGGGAAACCGATCCTTATATTATAATGGAAAACTCACTATTTGGCATAATGTATTAAAATTGCATTGATGGTAGATCATTAACCCTGTCAAGATTCAGCTAGCTGTTTTCAAGAGCTTCAGTGAGGTAAATTGTAGAACTATTTCCCCTAAGGTCTTTCAGACAGAAAGAAAGCCTGAGAAATGTCACCAAATTATCTAATTTGTACCAAAGAATCTTAAAGAAATAAAACTTCACTCCCCAGATAATTCCTGCTTCTGTTCTTTTTTGTCACATTGGTTCTGCATGCTGCTTTTCACTAATTAGAATTACATTTAGTTACCCATCTTATCAATGGAGGATTTATCTTCTTTCTGTTGTTGAAATTATGTTTGTTTTGCAGATTATTAAGGGTAAAGGTAACCTGACCATGGTAAATTAACAATGTTATTTCTTATTTGTAGTTTAAACCTGGCTAATTTCTTTGCATTCAGGATCTTGGGAATTTATTATTTGCTTGAGTAGATATTTGAATCTTGATCTCTCTTTAATAAAGTGATGAGAATGTAGGAACTTCCGGGTTGAGCCTTCTTGCTAACGGTTGGCGGTTTGCGATCGTCCATGACCACAGCCCGGCTCTTTCGTTGGAGAGCCCCGATCCTGACGGTTTAGGGCTGAAGCTGCCTCGGAGGGGCGGCGGAGAAAGGGAAAGCTGCCAGCCAGAGTGAGGGGAGCCGCATCTCCCCCCTTTGAGTCTGGTCTTTTCCTCGACAAGAAGCGGTGGTCAATATGGCCACCTCGAAGAGAAGGTCTCAACTGGACTAAGATCGGTGCAGGAGGAAAGAAAGAAGTTGACAGCAGAAGAATCGGGAGTATCGGATGGTAAAATCAACAAAGGTACCCCAGGACTAAGATAAAATGAGTTTTTTAAAAAAAAGAAAAGAAGCGCAAGTACCAAGTGAAGGAAAAATAATAAGTAAAATATTTTGACAGCTATAAGGGGCTTCAAACCGGAAAGGAAGAAGCCGGCGCAAGAATTTAAGTTTGAGGCTCAAAAAACCCTGAATATTAAAATAAAAGGAAAGGGAGAAGATTTTGTGTGACAGAAAGTGCCACTTTGTGGATAAAAATTGGAATTTAAAGAAGAAGGAAAATATCTTGTCCCTTTGTGAATTGGAGTTGTTACAATTTTAAACAGATATTGAAACAAAAAAGCAAGAACTATAGAAGGTGAAAGTTTGAATTAAAATAAAAGACAGACTGCTGGACTAGTTGGTGATATTGATACAGACTCTGGGATTGGGTTAAGATTTTAGAAAATTTAAAGAAGAAGAAATAAGGAAAATAAAAACTTTTGTGGCCATCCAAGGAACTAAAAATGGAATCTAAAAGCATGAAAGAACTGCTACAGGAAGTGACTGAACTAATTTGGCTCGTTGTAGAAGACATGGAAATGGCGAACAAAGAACAAGAAGAAGGAATCCTGGAAAGGAGGAGCCAGCACAAGGAAAACCATTTTAAAGAGACAATTAATACAAAGATCACTACAAATAAAAGGGAAAGGAAGGGTGGTTAAAAAAATGAAACCTAAGAAAGCAATTAAAAAGGGGAACATTTATGAAATTAGGCAAGGTAGAAAGGCCCAGAAGAAAAGGAGCAGAAAGGTAAAGAGAGAGAGAGGGACTCAAACTGGATGGAGAAGGGATATAGCAGGATAAAGGGAGGAGAGGAACAAGAAACAAGAGCAGAAGATAGAGAAATAGGAACTATATAATGAAGAAAGAAATTGTTTACATAGAGATAATGGCTAATGTATTAAGAAGGGGGTTCTGCATGGAGAAGAGGGTAATAAGAATATATTGTAATTATAAAAATATAAAACAATAGAGGGGGGTACTGACAATTTTTCTTAGATGAAGGTACACTTTTACTTTTTACTTATAAAAGAAAGGTAAATGTTGATTAGATAAACTGAATTAATTGAAATGATCTTTGAAGATGTTTAAAAATGAGATTTGTCAGTAACCAAGGTTAGTCATTTTTTACTATTATATTGAAATTATAAACAGACTTTAAATTGGGGGGATATGTGTTGCAGAACCTGAATGAAAAGATATATAATGTTATGTAGCTTTTCTTTTCTTCTTTTCTTTTATTCTATCTTTTGCTCCAAAGGGAATGATTATTATAATGTTACTATGTTAACCACTGAGGTGACACTTTCAAAGTAGTAAAGGGGGGGTAAGTCTAGGTTTTTATTTTATTCTTTTTTGTGTTAAAGCTTGTATTGATTTAGAATTATGGAAAGAATATGTGATGAAAGGGCAAATCTGATGGATAAAAGAAATATGTAAATGATAAAAGAGCATTAACAATGTGAAGATATTTTAAGGATAGATATGGACAAACCTTATCTTTTATATGATGGGCAAACACATTACTATTTTTAAAAGAAATATAAATGTTTAAGAATTATTTATAATAATTTGAAATGAAATGGGGGGTTATACAGATTGAGATTAAGATTCGAGACTAGGATTAATTTGTTTGGCCTTTTGTTTGCAAAAAATGGAACGGAAGTAAAAATGGGATAAAATAGGAAGTTAAATGTTAAAAATGAATATAGAACTATTGTCATATTTGCATGTAAAAGTGATGACCCGGAAATATGCTGTCTACTGAAAAGAGCCTTATTTGAATTGTTAAAAATTGAATAAAACTTGTTTAAAAAAAATAAAGTGATGAGAATGTTATTAACATAAGCCATACTTATATATTTTTTCAGGATATTTACCTTGCTTTTCACCAAATAATGCCTGATACTTTCTTTGAAGCAAAGAAAAGCAAACAAACATACTTTGGGCAGACGGATGTGACATCAGTACTGTAGATGATGGATTAGAAAAACATGATTAACTTTAGAAAGCATGAGAAAAGTAGAAGAGGAAAGAGAACATTCAAGGTGATAGTTAAGATCAAAAGGATGATTGGAATGACTCTGGAAGAGTCAATACTTGTTACTAAGATCAGGTCAAGATGAGAAGCACTTGCTATACTCTCCAGGAATTGAGTTTAATGTGGTATTACCACCATTTTTTTAAACAAGGAAAGAGGTAGAAATGAAAGAACGGTTATTTTTGAAGAAACTGCTATGCAGTTGCAAATACCATCATCACTATCTGGTTTGTCTTTTAATTCCTGGGAAATTAGCCTCATTGAATTCAGTTGGACTCACATCAGAATAGGCTTGTGTAGGCTTATTTTACAAATAATAAGTTATCCAAATATTCTACTGAGAAAGATAGATACTGGCCAAATAAAAGAGGTGGAATGCGATATGGTAAAACCTTCTGCTGCTGTGTTTATTTATATGGGATATTTATTTTTCATTTCTCTATAAAGAAACTGCAATCTTGTACATATGTAGAAATAAACTGCAATGAGTCCAGAAAGATTGATTTCTAAGTAAGCATGTAGAAGAGCCACTTTTCAGCTGAAGTTCTTGTTTACTTATGAGAATGCATGCAGGCAACTTCCATTTTTGTTTATTTGGAAAATCAATACATCAATCTTTCTCACTGCCTTTGTTTTCTGCTTTTGCTTTGGCCCCATTAACATTGGAATGTGAGCCTCACAACCATAATACAGAATTCATAATTTGGATGTCAGATGGGCCTTGTATGAAAACTGTCCTTTGGCTTGGGAATCAGGATTCGTAGTGAAGAAAGAGCATAATATTCTGATTCTGAAATGTTGACAGGTATTTCTTTGGTCTTTACTGTGGGCTGGTCTTTTATTTCTACTTTGCTTTTCAAAAAGTTAAAATACAAACACTAAACTTTCTGGGTTGTTGGTGTTTTTTCCAAGGTGGCAGTTTTGTGAGGAACCTAAACTTAGTAGTCCATTTATAAGACAGGCTCTTGTTAGAAAAGTCCAGGTCTTTCAGAGATTTCAGTCAATTTACTGTGCTATTTCTGCTGTTTTTGAACATCAATCCAACTTTTTTTCTTAAATAATTCTTTCCATCCTGTTTTCTCCACATATATTATTTGGAAGTTTTATTTGCTGTAAAGGTGAAGATTACTTTCCCCAGTTTTTCTGTTCCTGTTCAAGTTCAGATCACCTAAGTCCTACTATTCCTATCTGGAGCCCCCAACATGTTATTCAGGAGTGTTAGTATGCCTGTATCATCTTCCCTGGTGCTCACCAATCTCTTTGCTCCACCTGATATTTTAAATTCAGAAAAAAGGGAGGCCCTCATAGGACAAAACAAAGACCAGCCTCCAACACAAATATTTCCAAGAATGATTTTGGGCTCCAGAGTTATGAAGGAAACCATTGGGAGGCTGCATTACAGGACTTAATTAGAAAAAGGACAAAGGAAGCTGCTTGCCAGTCCAACCAAATCAGGGATTTGTGACTAATTTAGTAGTCATTTTATCAATCAGCGACAGATATACACATATCGAGCCATTTTATGAAAGCAGTCACAATTTCAAAATTCTCAGATATGCCCACCAACCTTCAAAAGTAGAGGACTCATACTTGGCTCATTAAGTCCCCCTCCTTTTTTCTGGGCACCTGTAACTTCTCAGTCAGTGGTAGATACCAGGTTTGCTTTCCTATAGCTCTATTATCTAAAGGAAGTAATGTAATTGGGAAGAAGCCAAGAAAATTCAGGGCAACTATACATAATGCTAATGATTCCATTTCTCAAGTATATAAGAATTAACCTAAGGAAGATAAAAAAAACATGTTAAGGAGCCAGATGGAACAGTCTTAAACTCTTCTCAGATGTAACTTTCACTAAGTTTAGTTAGGCTTATTTCCAAGTATGCAGGTTACAATGACACCGTGAAGATTATTTTTTTAAAAAGGAAACCTCAATTAAATGTAAAGTATGGATTCTAGGAAGTACAAAAGGATCCTGACTTGATTAAACAGAAGGAAAGAAAATGTAGTATGCAAAATACAGTGTTTCTTCACAGGTTAACTGATATGGGAAAGCTGTATGATTTCTCATATTTCCACTAGTCAGTGGTTTGTGACCAAAAGCAAATGTGGTTCTTGGACCATGACTAGCCTATGTATGCTTCAAAAGATTTAAAATGTAAATGAAAATATATTTAAAGATATATATTCTAAACATATGTTCCTTCATCAATGACAATTATTTATATATGACAGCATAGAGGACAAGATTCTATTTCTGGAAGAACATTATGTCCTGGCTCTTGAAAAAGGCATTGGGGGGGTTCTAAGAGTGATATGCAATCTTGGGGGTGGTTGGTGTTTTAAGGTTGTGCCACCTGCCCCTTTAACTTTTTTAAACTTTAAATTTTTAACCTCTGATTTTAAGGTGGTTTTAATTCTGTTTTAAACTCTGCTTTTAATTACGTTTCTAATTATGTTTTTACATTGCTGTATGTTTTCTGTTTGTAAACCACCCAGAATCACTTAGGTGGGCACTGTAGAAATTTTATAAATAAAACAAATAAAAATATTACGTGCAAGTGTGAAAAGTATATTGTCGGGAGAATATTATTACACTGTTTCATTTGCATAGCTTTCCTTAGGTTATTTGAGTGGACATTGTTGGAAATACAGGGTTAGGCTTGTTACAATTATTTTCTGATCCAATTCTTATGTTCTCACTCCAACAATCATATATGTAATAAGTTCAATGCCATTGTCTTGAGTGTCTGCAGGAAGGGTAAAAATCTGCAAACCACCTGGCATGGCGTTGTGATTAAATCCTATTAATTTTGTACATGAGTGTAACATTACACTCATGTACAAGGAGAGTGTCTTGATCATGATGCTATATTTGCAAATCTTGCAAATCTTGAACAGTTTCCCTGTGGATGTCATTGGCAATAGTAATGGGAATTGTGAATCTCTATGTAACCTATATGGCAGCTGTAAGAGATGAACTACAACAGCATTCTCTAATCATTCTGGTGATCTTGGATATATTGCTGTATAATTCCCAACATCTCAGCCACCACAACCAATCTTAGTCTTTCTAGAAGGATGAATAAAGTACAATAGATTGGGGAAGGTTCGGCCCTACTGCATATTGACTTTTCCATGGTTATCATTTGGACCTAATTTCTTTTAACCTTATTTACAAAGACATACAAGATATTATATGAAGTTTGGTATTCTGTTTCTATGTGATGCAAATTTGAAGTACATCCTTCAGTAGTGCAACTTGTAGTAGTGTAAATAATGAAGTAAAAATTAAAGAGGACATTGCTGCATGTAAAGTATTATCCTCATCATTTTTGAAGATGCATATTTAATTATAAAGAGAGAAAATTACTGAGGAATAGAAGAGACAAAAGTTCATTCCTTTACTATTAAAACAACATGAATGAATGGAACATTTCCACTATCCCTTATTCATCAAATTGGAAACTGCCACCCCTTTAATGAGCAGCCCAAGGATGGCCAAGTACCTTGAATAAGCTTTGGAATATAAAAAATTTGGCATCCTGAGTGAAACATAATGTGGGTTTGCAATTGTGGGATTTTTCCATGAATAGGAAGTGATCAAAGATAAAATAAAATTGTGCAACATTGCATCAAGTTACTGCCAATGCCAATCATTACACCCATGAATGCACAAAAGCCTTGAAATAATGTTATAGATATGCTGCGGCATTCAAAATATTCATTGAATTTCAAATTAAAATGCAGAACCATGCCCTCCACTCATCTGGGCAGAATAGTGAACTTAAAGCGCACATCATTCCAAGTATATCTGCAATGTCAAATTCTTTATTTACAATCAGCTCAGCCAACACAGTACTAGCAGGCTAGAAGATAGGAAACCACAATGCTAAATACATTCAGAAAGGTGACATTAAAGTATTGACCTCTACCACACAAAATGCCAAGCTCCAGGGAGGTCAGGAGAATTTGAAGTACAGTACAGTCAGAAAAGATAAAGTTTTTAAAAAAGAAGGTGTGTGTGTGTGGGTGTGTAAACTAATTAGAATGTAATCACCTTTCCCACTGTGAAAGGAAAAAGATACACAATGGCCACATTCAATTCAATATTGTGGAAACAAAAAGTTCTTGGCTTATAATGTGAGATTCATCTAGTTACTGAGGAAAGAAAAATATTGCTTTATTTTCATGCTAAACAGCACTAACAAATGAAAAAGAGAAAAAAGGAACAACCGCCAATATCAGGGGAGGAAAATAGCATAGAAAAATACAAGAAAGCCACAGAGATACAAACATTAAATTTCATTTCTGAAATGTAATATGTCATATCTTCTTCTGGCAGATGAAGCCCCCCCCCCAGTTTTAAGATAAACAACTAAGCTAATGAAGAAATAGCAAGAAAATGTTTTTGTTCAGAATCAAGAAATAGAAAAAGGGAAAGAAGATAATTTAATTTATGAAAAGAGAATTCAATCAAATCTTAAACAGAAGCACAAGAATTAACACCTGATACCACAGATAGTAAATCTAATAAAAGTTTATGAAAAATGGCAAATTTATTTAGCAGTAAGAAATGCAGGAGCAAGGGATGCCTTTAGTCAAATAAATGATTTTGTTCTCTAATATCGTGTTCGAATATATTAGCCACTATTGCAGATTAAAATTATTTGATTGGAATTTAGCATATCTAAGTGAGCAGAACTTGGAAAAATATCTATTTGGAAAAATATTTTCAATAATTCATCTCCACATAATAAATATTTATAAATATGGCCATGTAACAGTGTTTTCATATTCCATCTTCATCAGTGGTGGGATTCCATTTTTTTACTACTGGTTCTGTGGGCGTGGCTTGGTGGGCGTGGCAGTGGAAGGATACTATAAAATCTCAAGTCAGAGGTGGTATTTCCAGGTTCTCTGAACTACTCAAAATTTCCGCTACTGGTTCTCCAGAACTGGTCAGAACCTGCAGAATACCACCTTTGATCTTCATCCTAGCACCATTATCCTAGAACTGGATGAAATCTCAAAGGAAGGCCATTCTGTTACTTGTCCTACGTGAATGGGATCATGGAGAATCAAAGGTTGCTGAGGCCCTTGTTTTAGATCCAATAAGATCATTTCCTACACCTAGAAAATCCTACCTCCAAAAAAGAAATTTGTTCTAGATCACGGCCTTAACAAATAGCCAAAAAAGTGTTCAGCAGGATCTTTGTATATAATGCTCTTTAGTTAAAGCCTAATTTGATGTAATAATTTCTTTCTTCCTGTCCTATATGCCAAACTATTGCATACTTTATTCTTGACATGTTCTAGTTTTAGTAAAGCTGATTTTGACCTGTGTGTTAGAACTGGTCATAACAGAACAATTGTATACATGTAGTTTTTCATCTTGTCCAGTAGGAATTTTATGAGAGAAGCCAACTAGAACAATCAATGGATGTTGGTTTTGAATTAAGGAACAGCAATCATGTAAATATACTAATTATAGGTGCAATGGAGGAACACACTGAGGAATTTTATAGAAACTATGCTAGATGTGTCATCAAGAAAGAATATATCTCTACTTAAGGAATGCATTTATTGGAAAAATGGAGGAATATTGAATCACAGGAAGGTTTAGATTGAATAAATACAATCATGCAAGGCATGGATTAACAGCCTTTTTTCAAACAATTTGAATATATTCTATGGAACACGTGAAAGGCCATGAAGTTCAATCCTATGTTCTTCACTTCATACCAAAATGATTGTGCAAACAGACCTATAATTTACAAATTTACAGCATATAATTGTTCCACTCTACTCTGTGACCAATTTTAATTACCATCCTTTAAGAAGGGAGAAAGTGAAACAAGTTCATTGCAAGGCAGATAATTTGATCATGGGACTAAAAGCAAAGCCCCGTGAAAAGAAAATGAAAAAGTCTTTTTAGTTTTGAGAAAAATGACCAAGGACATGCTATCATGCTTCAAATACTTGAAAGGGTGTGACACTGAAGAAAGTCAAGACCTACTCTCTCTCAACTATTAGATATGAAATAATGGATTTAAATTAAAGACAGGCTAATTCTGCCAGGGGGAGGGGAAGGAGGGATCCTAACAGTATGAAGAGTTAGTGGAATCAATTATTTATTGAGGTTGATTCACTCCCCTTCATTAGAAGTATTGAAGCAGAGGCTAGCCAATTATCTACAATCCCTAAATTGGGATTCTTGCATTGGACAGGCAGTTGGATTTGGTGACCTAAATGGTGTCTTCCATCTCTATAATTTTATGATCATTGAATCAAATAGACTATGTAGTATGAAACAGAAAATGGAGAAGATCAAACTTGTCACCTGGACACTTCCAGGTGTAGATATTGAAACAGGCATTGAATTATTTCTGTTAAATATACGAGTTAAACTTAGAACAATAAACAGCATCAATGTGCCTACAGGATCAATATAAAAACTGAAATCATCATGCTTAACTTTTGTGAAACATACTTGAAAAGCTAAAGAAGAGAAAGGATATACAAAATGATGTGGAGGGGGAGTATAAGAAATCATGCCAACATTTAAAAAGATTTGTTTTCTTTAGGTTCATATTTCTGATACCCAAAAGTGTTAATTTGTCCATCTCTCCCAATCCTCCCCATTCATGTCTGTCCCTCCCATTCCACCCCAAGCCAACATGGAAAGATAGGATGCTACCAGTAGTGGGCTTTTTTTTTGGATAGGGTACTGAATTGTATCTCTGACATCAAGACTATATGTCACATCCTTATGCTACCTATCTTTCAGAACACAGTGACATGAAAAAGATTATATATGAAGCAATGTCAAATAATATGAATGCTATACATTGATTGTTAATCTTCAACAACAATTCTGCAGTCCCCAAGTATTAAATATGCATGTTCAAATCAGAGTCTTGAGTGCATGTTTACCATTTTAACTATTGTGTTTATGTATCAGTGTTTGCTCACAGTGTACCTGTAGTAATATTTGCTCACAGTGCTACTCAAGCATTATTATATTCATACCCCGAAGCAACTTCAATGACTACATTTGTTGGGTTGAGTCCTAAACAACTGTTAATTACAGTAAGTTCTGCTTCTGGCTAGGGCTAATTTATGTGTATTAGTCTTCCTTCCTAAAACCCAGTGATAAAGCAAAGCACTTCAACAGAATCTGCTCAGTAATTATGATCTGACATGGCCCTCTGTTTTGGTACTGTTGAATTAGTTGGCTGGAAGTATAAAAGATTATATCTTGGAAACAATGCTGTTATAGCTCAATTTCAGGGTTGTAATTCACTTAGGTTCCTTTAATAATATTTGCAGAATTTATCTCAATCCCTTTCACTAACACTAAATAAAATATCAGTCTTATGAATAATATATAGAAGAAAAGGAATAGCTTAGAGGACAGTTGTGCAGAATGAACTAGAATTATTAGATCATACACGACCCTATTATACAAGGATTCCAGAATCTAATCTACATATTGCAATCACCACATTTATGTAACTGTTCGTTGTTTTACTTACCAATTTCAGCATCTCATTATTTGATTGGAAGCACTGGTAAAAATATTTGAAAAAAAAAGTGGATTATCCTAGTGTAAAGAAAAGAATTGTAGTAATAATGAAAAGCAAATAGCACATGTTATATATGGATGAATAAACAGAAGAAGAAGCTGATATGTATAGTAAGCCATACCATGCAAACAATTTGTTGCATAGTAACTGTCATATAGAGACATTTAAATAATTGTATCTAATTATAGGCTGGCCTGGAAATTTATTTGTGAAGGTATTCACTCCTACTAGCTTAGGGTTCATTCACTTAAAGAAGTTAAGAAAAGCTGTTACCAACAAACAAACCTCTGGAGCTATTGAAAGATGGTACACTTAGCAGGAACTCCAATATTTTTGAGTGTGTAAGAGACAAGATGATCATAGCTACAAGACACAATCATTACTAAAATAAACTTATTTTTAAAAATTAAATGCAAAGTATGTTCTTCTTAACACAAACACAAAACTATTTTATTGTCTTTTCAATACAGTTGTATTTATTAAATGTCTATGGAGATTATCAGTCATCCAGGTCATGGTTGTCCCAACTGGACTTTCTGTTTTTTCCTTTGAAGATGTTTTGCTTCTCATCCTTGGATGAGAAGGAAAAAACAGAAAGTCCAGTTGCCTCTTGAAAAAAGTACCTTTGGGACAGTTGTATTTATTATTACATTTTTTTTCCTATTATTTCCTTCAAAGTACACATTATTGATGGACTGTTGCATTTTAACTATTTGTTTACATTATTTCTTCCAGTTATAGCTTTCCAATTTCCACCAAGCTTGATTGGGAAGCATTTGCTTTTGTAGGAAAATGTACTTTTATGATCACTAGTCCCAAATTATTCTGCATCTGATCTACTGTCATCTGTACTGGAACTGATAGCACACAGCCCGCTAGTATTTATTTTAATTAAAATAAAATTTAATTAATTTAATTAATGTGCTTAATTGCAAGATTAACATCACATTATTTTCTCCAATACAGTTAATGGGAGGAGATCCAAACTTTAGAAAATGAACACGGTAAGATTTTGCTCTGTATCTGAGTTGAAACCAATTCTATCTGCATACCAGAGCACTTATCTGATGTTCCAAAGCTGATCATGCACTGGATATTTCCATTTTCAACACTAGAAAAGAGCAATTTCATTATGAATCTGGAGGCCAGCTGCATTGTTTTGAGCTCATCATATAAAAGTGTCAGAAGCTGCAATTGCTATATTGTGTTTTTATGAAACATTAAGCAAAGGCTGTTTTCATTCCCAAAGGTATCTGGATTAATATGAGTCTAGAGCAGGGGTGTCAAACTTGATTTCATTGAGGGCTGCATCAGGGTTGTCTTTGACCTCAGGGTGGGCATGTCCAGGTGGGGTGGCCATGGTGGGGGTGGCCAGCTCGATGTTACTCATGTTGGGAGCACCTTCTGCTAGTAGTTTATTTTGCTAGCACTCTGCCAGCAAAAACAGAGCTTGGTGGGGCCCACGTGCCCCCCTGGGTTCCATTTTTGGCTGTGATGACTTCCTGCAGCTCTCTGCCAGTGAAAAGGGCCACTGTGTGCAGCCCTGCCGAGCTCAGTTTTTGCTGGCAGAGGCACCACAGGTTGGTCCTTTGCTGTTCCCAGGATGGTCCCATGGGCCAAATCGAAGCACCTTGCAGGCTGAATTTGGCCCGCAGGCCTTGAGTTTGACACCCCTGGTCCAGAGATTCTCCAAAGAACTATGAGAATGAATGCACTGATTTGTAATGAGTCGAGCTACTATTTAAATGTTTCTTTTATTTTTGACACAATAGATGCTTTGGATTTTTAAAAATTATTATTATGTATAACAAATGTGGGACAGAAGTGGTATTCAGCAGATTCTGGCCAGTTCTGGAGAACCGGTAGCAGAAATTTTGAGAAGTTCGGAGAACTGGTGGTAACCTTCCCCCAGGAGGGAATGGAGATTTTGCAGTATCTTTCCCCTGGAGTGGGGTGGGAATAGAGATTTTATAGTATCCTACCCCTACCACACCCACCAAGTCACACCCACCAAGCCATGCCATGTCCACCAAGCCACGCCCACAGAACCAGTAGTAAAAAAATTGAATCCCACCACTGATGTGGGATTGAATGACAATTGAAGCTATGGTGCCAGCTGCGGGTGGTAGTACAGATAATGCTCAACTTACAACAGTTCATTTAATGACCTTTCAAAGTTACAACTGCACTGAAAAAAGTGACTTATGACCGTTTTTGCAGCATCCCCATGGTCAATTTCAGATGCTTGCTGGCTGGTTCATATTAATGACAGTAGCATTGTCCCAGGGTCATATGATCCCCTTTTGTGACAAGCAAATTCAATGAGCAAGCCAGATTCACTTAACAACTTCGTTACTAATTTAACAACTGTGATGATTCACTTAACAACTGTGGCAAGGAAGGTCATAAAATGAGGCAAAACTCAACAAACGTCTTCCTTAACAACAGAAATTTTGGGTTCAATTGTGGCAGTAAGTCTAGGACTACCTTTATAATAAGGAGACCTGTTAATGACACCATAGTTACTGGACCAGTGCTACATAAGAAAGAAGAAAGCAACATTGTGGGGGAAAGACTAGGAAAGAATAAATGGCAACCCCTTGATGTTTCTACAGAGGTTTTCAAGAGAAAATTGGATACTCAGTCTGTCTGAAACGCCTGCAAAAAGCTGAAAAAAGAAAGCAGAAAATATTTTTTTCTCCTCCTGACACCTAAAAAACAGGAAGAAATAATGTAATAAAGTAAGATAGTGAAGCAGTATGGTGGAGGAATTCTAGAGTTAGCTTACCTAGAGTGTCATGACTATTAAATAGCATCGTATATTATCTCTGGACATAACTACTGCTGATTAAAATGTCTTGTAGCAAAGAGGCACAACACTTGTTGCCCCTTTAAAAAATGAATTCAAAGTAAATTTACATTTAATTTCAAGAGGTTTTTTTTTAAATTGCTTGATAGCAATGGATTTAGAATGGTAACCAGCATTTTCAAGTAATCCCCAAAAGAAAAATATTGTGACACATGGTTCTCTACAGCTGGGGCTGACAAGTTGGTGACCAGTTTGTCCTTAAAAGTGATATTCAAGCTTAAGTTCTAGGAAGCACCAATGATATGGATGGTACTAATTTTCCTAATGTATCTCATTATCATAGGAAGCAGCCAGTACAGGCCCTTAATTTTATTCTGTGCAAATAATGACTTTATATTTCAGTGCCTAGTGAGTCTTTTCTGCACCTCAGGTCACAATTTAATCTCTCTTTAACCTTAATTTAATGCCCAATTTAATCTCAATATGACAGGTAATAATTAATAGTACTCATGTGTTGCTGCTTAATGTTTAATGGGGATAGCGTGTATTTTATATATACATGCCATGACCAAAAATGCAATGTTTTATATTCAGCATATAATTTAGGGCAGATTTCAGGAGCTTATGAAATCATTTAAGAATTGTTCTGGAACATCATTAGTTACTCCCCCACTCCACCCCTCTCTTTTTTTTCAAAAAATATTGTACTATGGCAATATTTTCACATTTTATTATAGTTATCCTGTGTGGAATTTTTTTGTATTCTGGGATAGCCAGTGATCGGATAATTTTGATGATGATTCTTCAGTTTAGCTCATTTTAAACACCACACACACATGCACACACACAGAGAGAGAGAGAGAGAGAGAGAGAGGAATGGATGAAGCTTTTTCTCTGTAAGTTACAACTGGTTCCACATTTCTGTCAGTATAAATGTAAGGTGGAATATTCACCTATGTTTAAAATGCCTATTAGGACTGTGTCCAACATAACTTTTGAACCATTTCAACATAAGTGCTTGGAGAATTTGCCTAGAATTTATGTTTGAGTTGATACACAGCCATTTTGCTTCCCTGTATATAACAGAAGTCTTGTCTGGGTAGACAAGTGGGGAAAGCTTTCAGAATGTTCCAGAAGATATGGATGCATCACACACTTTTGCTAATGACAACAGCTTACAACATGCAACATAAAGTCCAAATGATAATTACCATCAGTGTCATCACTGGACAGCAGAAATTTAAATTCGATATTGGCTGATGCACAGAATTAAATAGGACTGTTTTGTTCAGGATGCAGACAAAAAGAAGGCTGTTCTGGGCAGATAGGAATTAGGGAAGAGAGTGGGAAATAAGAGCAGGCAAAAACCCACAGATATTGGCAGTGACTGCTAAGAGGAGGAAGGAAGGAAAATGCATTACTGTCTTCCAACAACAACACATTATTCAATTGCTATGGAAATAGACTGGAGAAGATAACCTAGCTCCATCAGACCATTGTTCCCTCCAGGATCACTTATTGAAGAGCTCGATCTCCCCGTGGATTATTTCCATTCAAGTCAATCATTACAAAGAATTCAAGTTGATCATTACAAAGAATCAAAGGGGGAAGTGATTGCTCACAACCCTCTTGTTTTCTATCCCACCAGCAAGTTACCAGTTACTCATAAGGTGCTATTATTTTTACCCTAAGGAAACCTTTATGTTTGTTATGTTTATTTTTGCTGGATTCTAAATTTGTTTTGAGGCTATGTTCAATGCCTGCAAGAATAAATACCTTGGGTACACAGCTTCAAAAGAAATTTGGAATTCAGTTAGTGATGAATGGCATCATTACACACCATTCCTTTGCTACTATGACTGTATGCCAGTTGGTAGTTGATCAGGGCAGCTGGTAGCAGCTTTTTAAGGTAACAAAATGGTAGGGTTCAGAGACATCCATAATAGCAGCCAGCATTGCCATGCCTATTCAGTATCTTTTCAATGATCAATTATGAAAGTTCTCTTAGTTTGTTATCTTGGCTTCCTTCCAAGTATGGAAGAAAATAAAAAGTTGCAGGAGATGTGTGTGTGTGTGTGTGTGTGTGCATACATACATATACATGCACACACACTACACACACATTTATAATTCTGTTATTGTTTTATATATACAAGAATACAAATAGCCTTTTTATCATGACATTTTGCTTTCTTTGAATTTCTGTTAAAATGATTCCATTTAAAGATTGTCTGCAGCTATGTCCCTATCTTCATCTGTTTTACATTCTGAATCTTAAAGCTCCTTATCTCTATTTTTCTTGGAAATCAGGTTGCATTGCTCATTTGACAGAGCTGTTTGTTTTCTCTAATCCATCAATCAATAAATCAAAATGTATTTACAGTCCAAGACACCAAATGTTCCAATCCATCGGAAGCAATTTGCAACCAACTCATTTCTGCTGTCCTCCAAAATCCTGGGAATGTGCACAGAACACCTGACCTAATCAGTACTCCCTGCAGCAGCTCAATAGGAAAGTACAAAGAATGTCATTCAATTATTGCCCCACTGTGGAATAACAAAAATCTCCCAGTCCCCCAACCCCATACAAAATGGGGGGGATGCTAATGTTCAACCTATTCTACCAATCTGTTCAATATATGTTTGTCTATCTGTTTCCCCAAAAAACTGATTTATTGCTATTAGATAAAGCTTTATATCTCTTACATTATAGATCCACTGCTGACGAATTGCATGTTAGCAATTCGGCAATCAGATATCACTTCCAGTAACTGTCACCACTTATTCCAATCATTGAATATTTTAAAAGGTATCTCCCTGCAAACACCATAAGAAGAGCCTAAAACTCAATAAGGGACAAAACGTTGCTCTTGAATCTAGGAACCAAGAGCAAAGTGAGACAAAAGAACTACCAATGGGAAATTTTATTGCAGGATCCAATCCGGGTCAGCCACTGTGACCAGAAGCTTCCAAGCTTTTGAACTCATGCTAGAGTCCTAAGACTGGTCCTGGTGAATGACCCAGATTGGATCCTGCAACATTATCTTAGGACATGTATATTTGCCTTCATTCAGGATATTCTATTATGAATCGCTTCGCAGAACAAACAATTTTTATAGAAGAAGCTTGTCCTCTCTAATTCAAATAAGCTGTTGCAGAGTTAGGAGGAAAAAAAATCAGTTCCCACACCAACCAAGTCATGTGATCAGACCGATCGGATGTTGATTCCCAACTGATTTAAAGCCTTCATGTAATAACATCCTGAGAACTTTTATCAGGCTTAGGAATCTGCTTTTTCTTTTTCTTTTCCCATCTTTTCTTCCCATTTATTTAAGTTGGAAGCTAGCACTAAGGGGCCGTTTTTTTTTTAAACTTATTGTATGTAAGTACACTCTGGGAGACTGTTGAACCAACATTCTTAAAATGATTTATTGAATGCAACCCACCCACAGATAAACAACATTGTGAGACTCAAGCCTTAGTGAAATTTTGTTCTTATTTATTCAGACTGAAAGGACAAGTTCAACTTTAAATTTTAATGTGCATAATAAATTATTGGTGATTGTTTGTTTTTAAGAAACAAGATAAGGAGAGGTGATGTCAAACAGAGAAGCACCAGTGGGTGTTTAACTTCTTCCTCATCTACTTCTTTACCGCTCCATTTCTCCCACTAACTTCTCTGCATGTAGGGCTCCAAATTTATATTTTCTCTCATATCAAAATAACAGATGAATCATGAATCCATCTGAACAGATGACCCAAGGTGTGTGCATTTTAGTTAGCAGCCAGTTTGAAATGAAAGCTTTAGCTTTCGACTTTATTAGCAACATTTTCCAATTTCAGTTGACTTAAGTGTTCTGTGTGTTTCTATTTGTATTCTTAAAATTTGCAGTCTTTGCTAGAGCAGCAGTCTTATTTGAATGTCTGCATTTTGGGTTACTTGAAATCCATCTGAGAAACATTGTCACATGAAAATGAAATAAAAATTGTGTTAAATTTAACAATTGTACTCTGAGTGATTCATATATTAAACTATTTAATATAAAACAAGATTAAAAATATTTGCAGCTCACTGCAATATTTCCTCCTAGCAGAAAGCAGTCAGGTGGAAAATTTCATACATTTCAAACAGATTTTTCAGCTGAATGGTTTTCACATATTTTTCAAAACCCTAGTTGTGTGTCAAATGATTTATCATCCTTTAACAAAGCAGTATAAGTGGCCAAGAAGGTGTGCAAGTGTTGAAATGGTTGATGGCAGTTGGCCAATTAAGTATCTTACTATAGTCTATCTTTATTTTTATTTTTTTTGTACTTACACATGTTTAACATACTGGTCCCTTTACCCAGCAGGATATTGTTTAGCAAGTATGTTAAAACAAGACAACTATATATTTAATGCATAAGTGCAAATGTTTAGCAAAACTTAATCAAATAAACTATTTCAAGGTTGTTAAAGAACACAATGCTATTTTTTAACATTTATCCAAGGCCAGATTATTCCATGACACTTTAGTTTGTAGGATATTGCTTGTACTCCAGTATTAAGAGAGTAATTTATGGTATCTTACTGGTAATGTCTAGTAATATACAAACAGTACAGCAGTGGTTTTAAAACTGCAGGGCACATTCCTTTGTTATGTAAAACAGTAGAAGAAATGCATGCAATTCATAGGCAATAAGAATAAGAATCTTTTCATCTAAATCAACCAAGATCTGGATAAATTTATCAGCCATTGGTGGATAGTCCTAACTGCATTGGACTGTTGTGTTTCCACTGGCTAGATTCTCCCAACACACTTCATTATGTGGTTAGTTTTGTGGTACAGTATGAACTTAAGAATCAGGTTAATTTAACGAATTGGAGTTAAATAAACAGTTGGTTAGCATAATATGAAAATATAACTACTAATTCATCGCCCCAACTCAGTTTAAGAAAGGCACTCAGGATAGCTGTATATATAGTAGTACAGGGATGTTGCTTATTACTAGTATAATTGATTTCAAACAACCAGGAGCTTTGGAGAAGAGTAAAATCCAGCAGAACCAATGAGAGATTTCCTCCCAGTGCAAATATCTGCTGTGAATAAGATTTTCTTCAGAACCGAGCAGGAAAGAGTAAATATTCTATGCGTCTTTTAATTCATTCGCTGTCAGCTTCCAATAGCTCCCCCATCCCCCGCAGTTTATGCCATTTGTATTGTAAAGCAGTTGCCTGTTAAAGGTGAAGACATTTTAATGTCATGTCTCCTTTACTCATAGTCAGAAGAATCTTGGCAGCCCCAATAGAAAACAATTTACTCCAAAAAATGACAGATCCAAGTGGAGTCCTTGCACAATAGAAGGTCCCTTTATTAAATACAGGAGTAGGCATGCAGTTACTACGTAAGTGAATCAATTTGCAATATGGACAATGGGTAAGGAAAAATGAATGCAAACAGAGGGATCACCCCATAATCAATTACTCTGTGTGTACAAAATATAGCTAAGTAGTTATGATGAAAGAATTAGGAACAGTCCCTGAAATAGAAAGGATGTCAGGCAACTTATAGAAAGATTATATGGAAAGCTGTATTTTATTTCTTATAAAAATCCAGATTGAGCTTCTGCAACATCATTCTGTTCTATCTGCCCCAATAACTAAAATTACCATGCAGTACTACAAAATGTTTTTCCCTTGTTGAACTTCAAGGGCCATAGATAGATCAAGATATGATCATTCAGCTATATTTGCAGATATGTTTCTAGGTACTTAGTAATTCTTGTTTATTGGTTCTTCAATCCTATACTTAATCACATGTTTGAATGCTATATTAGAACAGCGTACATCAAAAATATTTAAATTAAGTGTTTAATAGTGGTGGTGGGCTTCAAATTTTTTAACAACTGGTTCTCTGTCCTAATGACTGGCTGGGTAGGCGTGGCTGGGTGGTCATATGACTGGGTGGGCAGGGCCAACTCAACATCACTCACATCAAGGGGTATTTCACCCGGCCCCTCCCCTCCCAGCTACTCCTTGTCATGCCCGGCTTCTATGTATCTATAGTTCTGTTAAAAAGTAAGCTTTGCCCTGCCTGGCCACCCGCTCGGAGCACTGCCGCTGTCACCACCAGGAGCTGGATCTGAAGAACAGTGTGCTCGAGCTGATGGAAGCGATCCCACGCAGCCCAGCTCCCTGCCTGGTGAGCTTTTCGGGGAGTGCTGCTGCCGCCAGGTGCTGAATCAGGCTGGCGGAAGTGCATGGAAACTCTGGAGCTTTCCTTCGGGATGGATCTGGTGTTAGGATGGAGGAGCTGGTTTTGGTTGAGGTGTCTTCTTGCTGCCCCCTCCCATATGTGGGTAATGCATCTCCAGTGTCCTGAATCCTCCCCTGCTCACTTTTCCCAGTGGACTGAAAAAGTTGACAGATGAACCGTTTCGGAGGGCAACCCACACTACAAATTTTAAAAGAAGTGGGGGGGGATGTGATGAAGAAGGTGCCCCGCCGCCAGCAGGGAAAAAGAGACTTTTATGGGAGCAAGGAAAGAAACAGAGAATAAAACTCTGCATGGATTTCTCCAGTGAGGAGAAACAAAGTAGGAAAAACTATAGATAAGGGAATGCAGGGCAAAGCTTACTTTTTAACAGAACTATAGATATGTTGAGGCTGGGCATGACAAGGAGTAGCTAGGAGGGGAGGGGGCAGACAAAGCATCCCTTGACCTGAGTGATGTCAAGTAGGGCCCACCCACCCAGTCACATGCCCACCCAGTCACACGCCCACCCAGCCAGTCATTAGGGCAGAGAACCGGTTGTTAAAAAATTTGAAGCTCATTACTGAGTATATGTCCATATGAGAAGATGAAAATGATTTATTAATTACTCACATAATGCCTGTAGGCAGAATGAGAATGAAACTCAGATGGTTGCACTGAGAAAATAATAATACTGAAAATAATTATGTGAAATATAGCTATTTTAAAGGTTACAATTGCTATCAGCCTATGAATTTTCCTCTCCCACCCCCAAATGAGTGAAGTGATGGGTGGAATGATCTGCTTACCTCACAAACACTTTGGAACTTCTTACTGGTGAACTGATAAAAATTTATATTTACCCAAAGCTTTTTACACAAGTTTAACTGAGACCATTTCTATTTCCTTACCTAACCCCTCAGAAGTTGACAAACCAGTTCAATGGCACTGAGCCTAAAATGTGGAGAATTGAATGAGCCAATTAATTGTCTCTTCCTACTGTCCAGGTGTGGAAAATGGCACTCACTAAGTACCCCGTCATGCCTCCCTTACTATGCCCTTAGTTCATATTATATGCATTTGATCAATGATTTCCAAGCAAATCACAACCCCCCAAAGCAGAGGATTGTTATCAAGGTGGGAAAGGGGTGAAGAGATTAAAAAACAACAACAACAACATATTGCTAAGGAAGGTTGAGATGCAAAGCTACCAAGGCATTATAGCACGTTCAGCTCTGCAAGGAATGAGGATAATGTAACTTGAGCCCAAAAGCTACAGTAGGAAGCTGGGTAAAATGAGTTCCTGACAATGGGAAAATAGCCCACCCACAAGCATTCCAAAGCTCCAAAACTTCAAATAAAAGATGATTTAAAAGGAAGGAAGGATATACCACAGCTGAGACTAAAAATAAATCAGCTGCCAAACCCAAATGACACTGTGGGAGTTCACAATAGATTGCATGTGAATGTGAACATATCTTAAAGAGTATTGTCCTTTTTCAGTTGATTTAATGGGATTTACCTACTACTTACATAGTTGGGGCTTATTTTTATTATGAGAAAAGTAAGGAAAAGAAGATATTGTGAGTTTGGCCTTTGGAAGCCAAGGGATAAATAATTTATTTGCAAAGCAAATAAATAAAAGTTCTACTTTAAAATCATTTCAGGACAATTCTGATAATAATTTACAAAACTATGGTGTAGTGTTTTTTCTTCTTATTGAATGCTCTGTTAAATAATATATTAATATAAGCTCTTATTTCAGATCTTAAAATCTTTCTTGTGACTTATTTTTAGAAGGTGAGAAATCGGGCTGAAATGAATAGTAACACATTAAAGAGAAATGTGTGCATTACAGAATAATGATGGGCAATTATTTATTTTAATACAATGTCAAATTAACCCATATTGAAAAAGTAAGGATGGCAGTCTCTTTTAAGGTATCTAAATAGTATCTTGAATCTTGAATAAAGCAGGTTGGATCCAGATTCATTCATGTATAGCTGAACAGAGAGAATCAAACTTCTTTATTCCTTCCTCCTTCAAACAATTTCTACTACCTAAAGAATAGTATACCAAGAGTTGGGAGATGCTCTTGAAATGGGCTGGCTGCAAAGGATGTCTGTCTGTCTGTCTGTCTCTAATGTAGGCATCTTTCCTGCGCACTTCATAGCTTATTCAGTTTAGCAGAGTTCAGTAATTGCATTACAGCTGAATTATGAGAAGAGAGCAGATAAATTTATTTAGGTGTTCAACTACAGGAGTGTCAAACTAGTGGCCTGCGGGTCAGATGTGTCACACGCAGACCATTCCCACCCCAGCTCCATGAAGGGAAAAACGTCATGATACATCACGTGATGGCAATGTGATATGGTGAGTTTCACACCCATGAATTATTACTTATTATTAATATCTGAATCCATCCTAAATTTTACTAATCATGAAAGTTAATTTCAACATATAATGTTTAATAGCATTATATGTATAAAGGTAAAGAGACCAGAGGTGGTATTCTGCAGGTTCTGACCAGTTCTGGAGAATCAGTAGCGGAAATTTTGAGTAGTTTGGAGAACCGGCAAATACCGCCTCTGACTGGAGATTTTACAGTATCCTTCCCCTGCCATGACCAACAAGCCACACCCACAGAACCGGTAGTAAAAAAATTTGAATCCCACCACTGAAAGAGTCCCTCATATCAATCTCAACATCTATTAGTATTGCAGTGTACTTTAGTGGTATAAAAAGATATTTTCTTTTCTTTTACTTATCAACATAGCCAGTAGCCCTGGAATTTTCTGGCTATCTCAAGAACTACACAGTCATAGCTATACTTTTCAAAGCCAGAAAAAAATTGGACAGATGGTTCTACCCACATATACAGTGTTACAATGATGTAGTGCCGATTTTATTATTTATACAAAAATTTTCTACTTATATAAGTTTTATGTCATTTTAATAGGGGCAGTAGGAAATATATATACCCTAAAGAGCAGTACAGTATGGTAGAGCTGGTTGAAGAGGATTGCATTCAATATTTCTCCATAACATAGATTATATTATGGGATAGTTTTAAATTATTTTAATCTGGTCTTATTGGACTTTATAGTTGTTTAATTCTTTTTTAATTATTTATGTATGTTTTAATTGTGAGCCGCCCCGAGTCTTTGGAGATGGGGCGGCATATAAGTCCAATAAAATAAACAAATAAAATAAATTTTTATGATTTACATAGTCAGCTATAAGGTCTAACCCAGATTGGCATTTACCATATCATTTACTAATATTAGAAGTAGTGCTAATATTAATATAATACTCTCTTCACATCCTTCATAGATATGCATAAGGATTTATTTAGTTAAATAAAATGTGACTGTCTGAATTACAGCAACTCTCTCCATTCTGGGAATCTTTTAAAAAATCCTACACCACTGCATGGGATAAATAATGAAATATTTTAAATTCACAATTAGGCCTGAAGAAAAAGCTGTTCCCTCTTTGATTATCAGATGTACACATCTGAACTGTATATTGGTAATTAAGTCATCCTGGAAGTCAAGGATGGAATAAAGGTTATGGACTGGTTTATAGGCTTACATATCAGAAAAATCTCATTTAACTTTCAAGGTTGCATTTTTCATATCTAAACCCTCTGTTATGTGGAAATTTGTTAGATCTCATGTAAAAATTATAACAGTCCATGGCTAAGGAAATATGCAAGTTGTTTTCTTATCCTGTGTGGTCTAAACACTTGCAGAGGGGTTTTTTTGTCTTTTACTGCTATATTTGCTTAAATGGAAAAGTGTGTGGGCTGAATTTTTCTCTTCATGTAGTACAAAATGTATGCCAACTCCATCATGTAAGATAAAATGAACATCAGACTTATTACATGACAGCTATCTAGCATCTGATGGAAGTTAAAACCCACCCCTCTGCTAAGAAAATGAAATATTTTAGGATATACTAAAAAGGCAGAATATTTCCCCTAAAAAGAGAAGTAGAAACTCAGAAGCAGAAACTCACCTCAGAAGCAGAAGCTCACCCCCACCTTTGTTAATGGGTGGGCCATTAAGGCCTAGGCCAGAGTATTCTACATAACAAAGCCCTCCACTCATCTCAACACATGGCCTGTGTGCTGTTCAGACAGTTTAGAGTTAATGGGATTTAGGATAGTTACTTAGGAATTGAGAGCTGTCCCCTTAAGGGAATGCATCATGGTAAATGTAGTTAAGGTATCCTGGGAAATGTAGTCCATGTCATATGGTCACATCTGTAATCCTGATTGGTCACTAAATTGACCCTTGTTTGGTTGGGGGAGGCTCCCTCACTCTAGTCTGAATCCTTTACCATGCAGTCGCTTCAATCATCATCATGGGGATGAGAGTTTAATATCTTTCTACACCACAATTCAGATATGCAAAGGATTGGACATTAAGAAGAACCTCATCATAAATGTGAGTTGCCTGATGAACCAATAAAAAAGACTTTGTATGGATGCTTTGTGGAGTTGATCTGTCTGCTTTATGCCATCCAAATATTAATAAGCAGAACAGCCTGGGAAGATTGTATCATCCAGCGCTCAGGTGAAGCCATGAGGTCCAGACAAAGTCTACAAAGTTAGCTAAGACCCCCACCCCTGGGAGTCTGACAGCCAATGGGATACATTTCTTACACAGGAACAGGAAACACTAAGGTGGGGCCCAACAGAGGGTATAACACTAAGGGTCTGTCAGCAACTTGCTCTTCTTTTCCTTCACCCAACATCTTGAAGCATGTAATCGTCCTTTTCACTTTGGAGCTCCAAGCCATGTGGTCCATTAAACCATCTTTCCAAACAACCTCCATGTTTCCAGTGTCGTTTCCCGCACTTGGAACTGAACCCAGAAAGATAATTCTTCCAACACATCATAATATTCCACAAGCTACCCTTACATACCCTCATGCTTCCCAGTGAATTAGCATGCATCTACTTTTCTTCCCTCTACCTTTAATATTTAAATCTATCTCTCAGACTTGAAATTAATATATAGTACGATAATACAACTGTTTGAAGTAGCTTAAATTACCGCGATGAAAAGTTAAATACTTAGTATTACAGAAATTAATAAGAAACACAACTGATTTTGATCTAAAATAATAAATAATAGCTTTTAAAAATATAATATAGACTCCAGAATGGGATCATTCTTTTATATAATTATCATCACCACTACAACTTTCAGGACACCAGGAGACAAGTAAGACCTACCCTCATTTTCCTAAGGAAAAATTCATTCATTCAGTATCCCTAACAAACCTAGAACAATAAAAATCCCCTCGTCTCCCTCTTGCCCAAAAAGGCAGCAAGGTAAATGGCAATCTCTCCTCGTTTCCAGAACATATTATGTTAACTGGCTTGGCTGTTCATAAAAATAATAATAATCTGAGAAGTTGCTACAAAGACATAACCGTAAAGCCACCCAGCCAATATCCTTTTACTGCATTTAAAAGATGGGAAGTGAAAGTATAGTGTGCAGCCAATTTTGCAAACACATGCTTTCCTCAGCATCTGAATTTATTGCTGCATGTGTTTAACAGAGTTGAAAGGGACTTTGGAGGTCTTCTAGTCCAACCCCCTGCTCAAGCAGGAAAACTGAGAATGCTAAATTCTGAGTAGAGGTCCTGGGAAAGGTATCAGAGTAACAGAATAACACTTAGAAGGGACTTTGGGAGGAACCCTATACCATTTCAGAGAAATGGCTATCCAGTCTTTTCTTAAAAACCTCCAGTGTTGGAGCACACAGAACTTCTGGTGGCAAGCAGTTTCACTGGTTAATTGTTCTCACTGTCAGAAAGTTTCTCCTTAGTCTTAGTTTGCTTCTTTCATTGTTCAGTTTCCATCCATTACTTCTTGTTTGCCTTCTGGTGCTTTGGAAAATACATTGCCCCCCTCCTCATACATTGCCCCCCTCCTCTTTCTGGAAGCTCCTTAAAAGCCCATTGCCAATCACACTCTTGAGCAAAGCATGTGAGCCATTTCTTCTTTTCAGAGGTCCATGAAAGTACATCTATAGTATGTAGATAATAAAGTTTTAAAAAAGTGAACATTTTTACAGAACTATAGATAAGTTGAGAATGGGTGTGACAAGGAATGGCTGGGAGGGGAGGGGCCAGGCGAGGCACGCTTGACGTGAGTGACATTGAGTTGGTCACGCCACCCAGTCATGTGCCCACCAAGCCACGCCAGCCAGTCATGTGACCATCAAGCCACGCCCAACCATCAAGCCACACCCACCCAGTCACATGACCACCAAGCCATACCCACAAATTAAGCCATGCCCACAGAACCAGTTGTTAAGAAATTTGATCCCATCCCTGCATACACACACATACACACACACACACACACACAAACACAAATATATATAGGAGAACGAAGCTGAAGACACCAGCCTGAAGATGACGGATGAGATTTCTAAACGCTTGCCAAGGTATTCTCAATCTTACACGGGACAAGACCCGAATACACCAAGACCTACATACCTTTACCCGTGAAAATCTACGAAAACAAATACACACATATATATACAGCACCTCAGCCACACAGGGTCTCAGGAAAAGCCATCCAATCTGCATACATCAACTCCACAAACCAATCAAGAAGTAACAACACAGCCAACTCTAGAGTTTAAAAGGGAAAACAGCCACACACACTTCTCCCAGGAGAACGAAGCTGAAGACACCAGCCTGAAGATGACGGATGAGATTTAAATTGCCAAGGTATTCTCAATCTTACATGGGACAAGACCCGAATACACCAAGACCTACATACCTTTACCCGTGAAAATCTACGAAAACAAATATATACACATATATATACATATGCATGCACACGCACGCACACACATCTATCTATGTATCTATCTGTCTTCTCTATCTTATCTATCTATCTATCTTATCTATCTTATCTATCTATCTATCTATCTATCTATCTATCTATCTATCTACCAATGGCTGTCCTGTCAATAGGGATACTGTACAGATGCAAAGCTTTACTTTTGCAAAATGAAAAGTAGTTGTGTGTGTGCTTTCAGATTCACAGCAGCTAAATAGAAACTAATCTTCTTGACTACAGAACATAAATATTGGAATTGGAACAGAGTGCTCTAGACCTGATTCTGGAGTTGTGCAAATACTCTTAAGTAAAAGTATACTATGCAGGAATAAATAACACTTTTTTTGACAATGAAGTACTAATGTTCTGACTCTAATGGAGGTTCTCATAGAGTTAAATACCATTCTGAGCCCATGCTTTGTTGGAAAAGTTTCATGAGTTGTAATGAAGAAATGAAATTGGTTTGCATCACTGAGGGCTTATACCCTTGCCCCATGATTAAAACTTTCGCATATCACTGAGGGTATCATTCATAATCTTAAACATTTATATACAGGTAGTCCTTGACTTACAACAGTTCATTTAGGGACCGTTCAAAGTTACAATGGCACTGAAAGTGACTTATAACCAGTTTTCACACATATGACTATAGTAGCATTCCCTATGGTCACATGATCAAAATTCAGATGCTTGGCAACTGACTCATCTTTATGATGGTGGCCATTTTGTGTACCTTTGTGACCTTCTGACAAGCAAATTCAGAAGCTGAGCACATTGAGTTGTGCTCCAAAGATTGTAAGCCGCCCTGAGTCTCCGGAGAAGGGCAACATATAAATGGAATTAAAATAAAAATAAAAATTCAGAAAGCAGATTCCCTTAACAACAGTTTGACCAATGTAACAACTTATGTGACTCACTTAACAACTGTTTCAAGAAAGGTGGTAAAATAGGGCAAATTCACTTAACAAATGTTTTACTTAGCAACAGAAATTTTGGGTTCAATTGTGGTTATAAGTTAAGGATTACCTGTACCAGTGCAAAATATATAGGGAACAAACATAGAGAAATTGGAATCCTAACCCAGAAGGGCATATATGATGTGGATGTTACTGAAACATGATTGGATTCACATGGGATAATTCAGAGAAAAAACAGACTGTAAAAAGGTGTTAAAGTTTTCATAAAGAAAGCATATGCTGCATTAAAATATACAGATAGGAATATGGAAATCCTGTTACAGTATTTGGGTAAGAATAAAAAGAGAGAGAGAGAGAGATACAATTGTGTGAGATTATTACAGACCACCTGGACAGGCAGAAGTTATAGATGAAGTCATGTTTTGTTAAATGACCAAGCATTCAGAAAGGAATACAATAATGACCATAGAAGACTTCATCTAACTTGACAGCTGCTGGAAATATAACTCTGCCAAAAGCATTTTGCTGATTTTATTTGTCAGAAAAAACAAAGTGATCTGTTGTCCTGGACCTAATCCTCGCCAACAGAGAATAATTGACTTCTTCTTGAAGCTTGACACAATATGATCCTTATATTTCTAATATCAAGGAGAGGAGGTCAGACTTGAATATTGGATTTTAAAGGAGAAGATCTTGGCAAACTTGGGCAAAAGTTAGATGATAGTAATGACTTGAAATCCTAAGTGAGAAAAATATTTGGGAAGGGTGGGTAATCCTGCAAAACAAGATGTTTAAAGTGCAGTTGCAAACAACTGCTGCTAGAAGGAAAAATGGAAGACATATAAAGAGATTAGTGGAGATGCACACATAACTTCCTAAAATCCTGAAAAAAAATTATGTAGGAAATGTAGAGAAATATATAATATAGTAAACAATCTCCAGAAACTGTAGGGATTTATCAAAAAAGCACAGAATGGGCTGAGATAATGTCTAAAACAACAACAAAATTTTTGTAAATATAGGTAGTCCTCAACTTAAAGCAATTCATTTAGCAACCATTCAAAATTACGGCACTGAAAAAAGTGACTTAGGACCATTTTTTCACACTTATAATTATTGCAAGATCCTCGTGGTCACATGATCAAAATTCAGGCGCTTGGCAGCTGACTCTTATTTATGACAATGGCAGTGTCCCAAAGTTATGTGATCACCTTTTGCGACCATCTAACAGCAAAGTCAGTGGGGAAATCATATTCACTTAACAATTGTGTTAATAACTTAACAACTGCAGTGATTCACTTGTGGCCAGGAAGGTCATAGAATGGGGCAAAATTCACTTAACAAATGTCTCGCTTAGCAACATAACTTTTAGGCTCAATTGTGGCCATAAGTCGAGGACTAACTGTATATCACAAGCAAACGATAGTATAAATCTGTTGTGAAGAGAAAGGATGAATTGGTGATGCCTTATCATGTCTTTACATTTGTTTTCTCTCAAAATCATTCTAGCTGTGTCACTAGAGGAAAAAGGGAGCTGCAATTCAGGACAGGCAAGAAAGAAATAAAAGAACACTAGGGCTTAGCTAATTTAAATAAATGTACTTCTCCACTGCTTGGTGGATTTACATCCAAGACACTGAAAGTACAAATACAAGTTATCGCAGAATCCCTAACCACAATTTTTAAAAGCTCCTAAAGAACTGGCAAGGCTCTGAAAGACTGGAATAAAGCACTGAAAATTTGAACAATCATGAGTGATTCTTACACGGTGTAAAAGCTCAACAGAAATCAGTTGGATTTACTTTACGTGAATTTGGGATACAGCTTTAAAACTGGGTGTTAGATGTCATGTAGAAATTAGCTTTTCTGGAAATCTGTGGCAAGCTGTGCTGGGTACATTTTTATTCATTATTAGTTTTTTTATCCTACCTTCATTACTTTATAAATAATTCAAGGCAGAGAACATACCTAATACTCTTTCCTCCTGCTGTTTTCCCCACAACAACAACCCTGTAAGGTGAGTTGGGCTGAGAGAGAGTGACTGCCCCAAATTTACCCAACTGGCTTTCATGCCTAAGGCAGGACTACAATTCACAGTCCCCTACTTTCTGTGCCAGCAGTTTAACCACTGCACAAACATATAGGATAGTTTACTTGTCTTTGCTAAACTAAGATATTTCTCAACAGAATGTATATTATAGAGACAATTAAACCTCAGGTGTTATATTATTCAAAGTAAACTAGCTTTAGAAGCACTGACAGTACAACCTCTTGCAGCATGGTAAGCAGTGAATACAGGACAATATTCATCATGGTAAATCCTGAAAGGAACACTTTTATTAATATTAATACCTTGACTGTTTGTGGGTGGCTATTTCTGTGTGTATTGATGCAGAAAGGGGAGGTGGAAAGTCCGAATTGATCATTGTGAAATGAGGTTGCCGGGAGAACTGTTTTACAAGTGGGTAATTTAAGGCTTCTCTGGGCCCCTTCCAATCACAATATAATTATGATAATTATGAATAACTATATTATGATCCAAGAAACACAGTTCTTATTATGTGATGTGCTACCGTAGATGGCAAAAAAGAGGGTGATGAATTGAAAAGATAAAGTAATGAAACCAATGTATTCCAAGGTAGAAAGTAAGTAAGTAAATCCTTGCCTTAAGATGGCGACCAAGGCAGATGCATAGCCACGCCACTGGGAGCCCAAAGGAGGGAAAAGTACCAGTAACTAAATTCAGAGACAGGAGTAGAAGTAACAAAAGTAACAAAAATACATAGATTAGGTCCTAGGGATCTACAAAGTAGCAGCGTAAGGATTCGGACAAAGGCACCCGATCTGGAGCAAGGGGCTCCTGCCAGGGTCCAGGAATCCTGTCTTGAGCGGCGTCCTTTGGTTGGATAAGGTGATCGAGCGATCCGCTAGGATCTAGTCAAAAAAATCACAAATTTTTCAGCTGCCTGGTGAGGAAAAAGCTGCCTAGTGAAAAGAAGCTACCTGGTCTAAAGAAGCTGCCTGGTCTCTGGAGAGGGAAGCCGACGCGGGGTAAGAACGAGCTGTGGGTTTGCGGCAACTGCCAGCAAGGACTGCAAGCTTAGAAGCGACCCACCCATGGGTGAGTGTCTCCCCTGGCTTAAGGAGCAGGTGAATGGCTCAAAGATTTACTGTGGACCCGAGTCGGAAACAACTTAAAAAGCGAACACTCCAGAGCGGAAGGGGTGAGTGTGGAGATTAAGCGGCAGAGGCTTAATTTATGTTTTTATCCTCTAACTCTGGAAGTTAAATGGCAGCTTGAGAAAAAGGTGATTATAGGAGGAAAAAAAAAGGGGGGGTAGACGAGAAGAAGAGGTGTGAAAAAGGTTTTATTCATGAAAACTGCCTTTTGAAACTGAGATTGATTGTGAATTCCAATGATGGAAGAACTGGAATGATGTCTACAGTCTCCATTTAAATCAAATCACCAAAAATCAATCACTTGAAGCCAGGGGTGGGATTCAAATTTTTTAACAACTAATTCTGTGGGCGTGGCTTAGGTGGTAGGTGTGGCTTGGTGGTCATGTTATTGGCTGGGTGTGGCCAACTCAATATCACTCACATTGAGGCACGCATCTCCTCGCCTGGCCTCATGGCTGTGGGGATGCTGTAACAGTTGTAAGTGTGAAAAATGGTCATAAGTCACTTTTTTCAGTGCCATTGTAAGTTTGAATGGTCACTCCACACAAGCAAAGTACCAGCAAAGGAGGGGGAAAAAACTCCAGAGATGTTCCTGAGACAGGAAGTCTAGTCCTGCCAAGAATGTAATAAGGGTTAACGGAGAGGCAGCTTCTGTAAGCAACACCAGAATGTTTCCTTCCTGCCTTCCTTACAGGATTAGGCCAGTAATTTCTTCTAACAACTGGTTCTCCGAACTGCTTAGAATGTCAACAACCGGTTCTGGAGAATAGGTGCGGACTGGTGGAATCCCACCCCTGCTTGAAGCCATTTCAAACAAAAGAAACCATTTGCCTTCCAACCCCACCTCACCAAGATTCCATGGGTAAAGACTCCCTGAGCGGAGATTTCCTGTCAGCTGAAAAATCCTTCTCAGAGTCCTTCCCAAACTGTGGATCACATATCAGCAACAATTAACCCTTTACTTGCTGACTCTCATTACCTCAAAATTTATTACTTTTCTACCTCATTACCTATATCAATGATTAGATAATCAATTTCTATAAAATAATTAATTTATCATTGGTTTAATTGGTTTATTGTTTTAATTGATTAGTGTGATTAGAGTGTTTAGTGCAAATAGTGTGATTACTGTTTAGTGTAAAAAATCAGGATTCATGTAATTTAATTAATTAGTAAAATTAGTGATTTAGAGAATTTAATTGAACAGTGTTATTAGTGATTAATGTAATTAATTGATTAGACTGTTGCTTAGCATAATTATTTGACTAGAGAGATTATTGTAATTGATTAACTGGTGTGATATTGGCTATATTGATTACCCAAAATTGTACATTAAGCAATTTAATCAACGTACTATCTCAACAAACCCACCATGCCAGTAAAAAAACTCCAGTGCCAAACCACAACCTAAAGAGAAAGAAATCCACACCAATAAACCACAAGGCTCCTGTACATGCTTTGTGCTTTGAAACTCTAAATGTTAATGAAAATGCCACCAAATGTTCTCTATGTGGCAACTATGCTCATCATGGCTGCTTGGAATTGACCAAGCAAGTGATTCAATACCTAGAATCATCCAAACATGCATTTCAATATTTCTGCCCATCATGCAATGCCAAAAAGGCATTAAGAGTTGTTAACCTGTCAATGAATACTTCAGCTTCAACCATAACAATACAAGAGCACACAATAGATACAAAGTCATGGTTAACCACACCAAACTTGATTGCAGGAAATACGACTTCAGCAACAGAGTGGTCAATGTCTGGAATACTCTACCTGACTCTGTGGTTTCTTCCCCAAACCCCAAAAACTTTAACCTTAGACTGTCTACTACTGATCTCACCCCTTTCCTAAGAGGCCTGTAGGGGGCATGCATAAGTGCACCAAAGTACCTACTGTCCCCTGTCCTATTGTTTCTTTTATTTTCTTATATGTATCCATGTATTTATAATTATGTTTATACTTCTACCTATTATCTTGTAAGCAATTGACTAATCAAATAAATAAATAAATAAATAAAAGAAGTCCTTTGGAATGCTCAAGCGCATGCACAAAGCATCTCTTTTGGAAATGTTAATAGAGTTGTGTGGGAGGGGTTTCCCCCAGAGTCACCCAGCTGGTTTAGAAGCTGCTTCTGGCTAGCTGTGCATACATGCAGAGCAAATAGCCGTGGTGCACATATGTGGTGGCAGCTGGAAGCAGTTTCTGAAGCTGCCTGATTTTTTAAAAAAGTGTCTGAGTGAACAATTTCAGAAGGGTTGCTTCATATGTGCTTCCACACATTCTAAACTTTTTTTTAAAAAAAGGATTTACACAGATTTACTATGTGCTTACTAGGGGGAAGAAGAAGATCCAAAACCTGGAAACTTTTCTGGCAGAAAAAAGAAAAGGAACATGCACAAGAAACTCTTGGCATTTGTCTTCAATCAGACAAAATTCTGTCCACTGAGTTGATCTTATCTTAAGCTGGTTGCTTGATCTAACTATGAGAATATGGATATTCAGTTAGGTAATTTCTTGATATCATTAATAAAGCTGGTAATAAATACTTTTTTATTTTTAAAACTAAATTAAGCAAATTCAAGGGGGATAGAGGTTAAAAGGCTACTACTGTGGTCTTGAAATATTTAGAATCAAAGACATTTTATACATCTTTCAATATCAGGAGAGGACTATGTATATATGTCCTATCAGCTCCCTGTCCATATATGAACTTTTTCAATGCCTTTTCTTTGCCATTGGGTTGAAATGCTGGATTAGATGCATTCTAGGTCTGACCATTCAAGAATGTTAAATATTTACTAATTCAGTTCCACTGCCATCCTCACTGCTGTACTGTTCATTCCCCTTTCTCAGAATTCTTACTAAATAACTGGGGGGCGGAGGGGGGGGAAAATCCCCAAACCAAAGATTCTAGTCACTGGGATTTTAAAAAAGAAGTTAAGTCCTATTTCCTCAGACCTTACATCTTACTCCTTTTCTTTTCTCAACTGAGCTAATCGTTTCTAGAAAGCACCTGTGACTGAATGAATACAAGATGTGCTTCTATGTGCTTCAGTCCATAGGTGATGATTTTTACAAGCATCGTAAATTTCCAGAGTAGCCCATTTCTCCATCTAGATATTTATCTCATTTAAATCTTGCCCAAAGCTATCCATGGAGCTTTATGTCCGAGTCTCCCTGATGCTTGACTGACACTTTAACCACCATACTGCATTGGTTTGGCATATTACGTTTTTCATAGACTTTTGCAAAAAAATCTCAATGATTATCCTGTTTCCTACTACAGGTAATCCTCAACTTACCACCACAATTGAGCCCATATATTTCTGCTGTTAAGTGAGACATTTTTAAGTGAGTTTTGCCCCATTTTTATGACCTTTGTTGCCATAGTTGTTAAGTGAATCACTGCAGTTGTTAAATTAGGAACACGATAAAAAGTCTGTAGAGATTTTTAGTCATCTAAGTCATGGTTGTCCCAAAGGTGCTTCCCCTGCCCCTGCCCCAGGAGGCATCTGGACTTTCTTGTTTTTTCTTTCGAAGACCTTTCGTTTCTCATCCAAGAAGCTTCCATTCCCCACTATCCTGTCAGAGCTGAAGAAGCTTCTTGGATGAGAAGTGATATGTCTTCAAAAGAAAAAACAAGGAAGTCTAGTTGCCTCCTAGAAAAAAAATAGCACCTTTGGAGTAATAAAGGTGTTAAGGTATTTACGGGCCTTTTGCATGAAGAGACAGACGCGGAGTGCTTCAAGCTCTTTGTTTATTAGTGACTACAGCTCAGAACGAACCCACTTTGGCTGGGCTGCGGCTGCTACTTATAGCCAGCAGCCGCAGTTGCCAGCCAATCAGAGTGCAGGATTTTCCCGCACTTTTTAAACCAATCATTTCTTACATTTTACAAGAACAGTTCAAACTAAACCAATGACATTCAAGCCTGCATACATAACACCCCTCCCCACTAGGTTCAGTCCATACTTTTCTTTTAAATAGGTGGGGCTCTTACGTGTACATTGAGACCTACGTGGTTCAGATGTTTTAAGGTTCTCACCTTGTGAGGGAGGAAATGTGTCTGCTGACATTTCCTTACTAGGACTTGTAGTAATGGTAGAACCTGTTTGGTTACTACAACCTGGTCTCTCCTCCCAATCCATCTCCAACCCAATGTCAGCACCTAAATCAGGTAATGATGTGCAATCTTCCATTTGTGAAAATGGTTGTTGGTATTGTGACAGGTTTTGGGATGGTTCCTGTCGTGTTAGCTCGTTACACATGGGGTTGATTCTTGCTTGTTCATTACACTCATGATCCTCCCCTTCCCCTAGAAGAGGCAGTAGGTATGGGAACCAGAGAGGAGCAAAGTCGATGCTCCTGAGGCAGCCTGGATCTTAACTGATCAATGTGCCTGCTCCAGAGGACACCATCCGCTGTTTGTACCCTGTAAGACCTGGGGCCTGTGATTTGGGTTATCTCAGCAGGAATCCATAATGGTTCACCCATAAGGTTCTTAGCATAAACAGAATCACCCACAGTGAATGTGCGAATTTTGCTAGTGGAATCTAGTGGTGCGTTGGGTGCATAAGTGGGATGAAGGCGGCCAAGGGGAGACCTGAGTTTCCTACCCATCAACAATTCAGCTGGTGTTAAGTTAGTTGAGGGGTTGGGAGTGATATGCTGGACACTGAGTAGTTTTTCAACTCTCTCAGTGATATCCCCTGGACCCAATTGCTGAAGTTTTTCCTTGGTAAATCGTACCATACGTTAAGCCCAGCCGTTAGCTGAAGGATGCCCAGGGGCTGTCAGGGCATGTCTGATACCCTGTTGTGCTAGATATGATTCAAAAAGGTTGGATGTAAATTGAGGGCCATTGTCAGAGACAAGAACATCAGGTAACCCGTGAGTTACAAAAAGCTTTTTAAGCTGTTTGATGACAGCATCAGTTGTGGTGGATGCCATAGGGATAAGCGTGTACTGGAAGCTTGGCAACAGTTTCTAGGAAAAAGGTGTAAGTCTCAGGAGCAAAGTTCTCAGTGTGAAAGGAAGTGGGCAGCGACTCAAAGCATCTGCATGCCCAATGTCTTTGCCAGGCCTGTGGATGAGTTTGTATGAATAAGCAGCAAGAAATTCAGTCCACCTCAGCATTCTTGGTGACAGGATAGTGGGCGTAGGTTTGTCTCCTGCCACAATGCCTAACAGAGGTTTCTGATCTGTGACAATGGTAAATGTTCTCCCATATAAATACTCATGGAATTTCTTGACAGCTGCAACAATTGCCAAGGCTTCCTTGTCCAGTTGGCTGTAGTTCCTCTCTGCTTTGGTCAAGGTGCGAGAGTAAAATGCAATAGGAGCTTCCCTCCCGCTGGGAAGCCTGTGGCTCAAACCCCCACTCCAAAGGGGATGCATCACAAGTCAGTACAACAGGCAAATTCTCAGAGAACTGTATCAGTACAGCATCAGACGTGATTAGTCTTTTAATATTGTTAAATGCAGATTGTTCTTTTCTGCCCCAGACCCAAGCAGACTTTTGTCTAATAATCTGTGCAGTGGTTCTGCAATGGTTGCCTTCTGAGGTAGGAACATGTGATAAAAGTTAATGAGTCCAAGGAAGGCTTGCAAATCTGTTTTACATTTTGGTCTAGGGGCTTCTTTGATTGCCTGAACCTTGGCATCTGTGGGGTGGATACCATGCTTGTCAATCATATAGCCCAAGAACTCAACCTTGTCAGTTCTAAGAGTGCATTTTTCTTCCTTGACTTTTAACCCGCTTTTTGAATCTGGTAAGGACTTCTCTGAGTCTCTCTTGTAACTGAGTGTCATTTTCAGCAGAGA
Source organism: Naja naja (assembly GCA_009733165.1). Classification (NCBI taxonomy): domain Eukaryota; kingdom Metazoa; phylum Chordata; class Lepidosauria; order Squamata; family Elapidae; genus Naja; species Naja naja. The sequence continues at coordinate 121,835,772 of CM019151.1, read as the reverse complement.
TTAACACATCATCAAAGTAAGGTACTACCCCTGGCAGTCCTTGGAGCATCCTTTCCATAAGGCTTTGGAAGATGCCTGGTGCCACGCTTACTCCAAACTGTAACCTTTTACATTTGAAAGCACCTCTATGAGTCACAATGGTTTGGGCCTCTGCAGTGGCATCATCAACTGTTAATTGTTGATATGCCTGGGCCAGATCCAATTTGGCAATTTCCCTGCCAAGTGAATGTAGTAAATGATGCACCACTGGAACTGGATATGCACTCTGTTGAAGCATGGTTCAATGTCCCCTTATAGTCTCCACAGATTCTCACTGACCCATCAGTCTTGACTGGTGTGACTATGGGTGTCTCCCACCTGGAGTGGTCAGTGGGCTCTAAAACTCCTTGAGCTATTAGTTTATCTAATTGTGCATCAATTTTTCCTTTAAGGCAAATGGGACCCTTCTGGGCTTTAAGCAATTGGTGGCACCTTGGGATCTAGATTGAAAGTGATAGGGGTCCCCATATACTTGCCCAATCCGTCGCTGAAGACCTCTGGAAACTCAGACTTCAAGGCCTCCTCCCATTCAGTGTTGCTCACGTGATTGATGCCAGTCACCTCGATGCCTAGTGGATTGAACCACTCAAGTCCCAGCAAGCTTGGGCGATCCTTGTCCATGATGGTCAGGGGCAAGCGTTTGGTGTGGCCTTTGAACTTCACGTTGAATTCTCTTGTTCCAACTACTGGAATCTTGTTCCCTTGGTAGTCTTTAAGAGTCAGTGCTTGCTTCTTGAAATGCTTCTTCTGAATGTTTGGGAGTAGTCTGTGAATAGTGTCCCATGACACCATAGATAAATATGAGCCTGAGTCCACTTCCATTTGGCAAGGCCTTCCTTCAATTAGTACCTTGACATGCACTTTTCTGTTATTGATAGAAGAAGAATGACCAATAGTTACTGTCTGATGAGTTTCATTCTTCCCCTTTGCTTCTGTGCTGCCCCATTTTCTCACTGAGGTTGTTGGGTTGAATTCTTTGTCAGGAAACTTCCTTCTGTTGGGTGGAGTTCTGGATGACTTGTAGACTCTTGCTAGGTGTCCTCTTTTTTCACAATGGAGGCAGATGGTATCTAGGAACTTGCATTCAGTGCGGGGTGGCTTCCCCACAACCTCTGCAGTAGAAATCTTGCCTCTTTCTTCCCAGGTCTTTCTTTTTCCACTCCATTCTGAGTCTATAAATTCCTTCCTCCACTTCACTACAGTCTGACTCAGAATCTATTTGCTCACAATGAGTTGTTGTGGACTTTTCCACATCAGGATGGCTTGTGGCCTTGTTAATTTTCTTCATGGCTGCTGCTGAGGACTTGGTAGCTTCTGCTGAAGAGGCCTCTTCTATTGCTTCCTTCAGCGTGATCTTAGGTCTTAGTAATAACTTGCTCTGAAGCACCTTGTCTTTAAGGCCCAGAACAAATCGATCGCATGGCCTCTTCTAAATTGTTAAATTCACATGCACCCCCAATGTCTCTTAAACTTGCCACGAAGTCATTTACATTTTCGCTTTCCCCTTGATCCCGACGGTAAAACTCATGTCTCTTAATGAGGCACGATACTTGTGGGGCGTAATGGGCTCTTAACAACTTTTCTAAGTCAGGCCATTCCATTACCTTCACGTCTGCAGCTTCCGCCAATGCCTTCGCCATCTTGAAAACTGCCGGACCGCAGTGCATGAGAAAGACCTCCCTCTTCCGCTTCTCATCATTTCCTTCCAGATACATTTGGAAATGATCTGCATACGTCTCCCAGTCTTCTGCCGTCGGATCGAACAGGGCTGGGAGGGTGTTCAGCGCAGCCATCTCTCTCTTCTTCTGTTCCGCGTTGCCTTCTTCTTCAGGGAGATCCCAAGTTTGTCGCCAGTATTAAGTTTGCATGAAGAGACAGACGCGGAGTGCTTCAAGCTCTTTGTTTATTAGTGACTACAGCTCAGAACGAACCCACTTTGGCTGGGCTGCGGCTGCTACTTATAGCCAGCAGCCACAGTTGCCAGCCAATCAGAATGCAGGGTTTTCCCTCACTTTTTAAACCAATCATTTCTTACATTTTACAAGAACAGTTCAAACTAAACCAATGACTTTAAACCTGCATCCATAACACTGCCAGCGACTTTTTCCCATCGTCCTGTGCGCTCTCACAGAGAGGGCCTCCTCAGGGTTCCGTCAGCCAGACAATGTCAGCTGGTGACCCTTAGGAGTAGGGCCTTCTCTGTGGGAGCACCCACGCTATGGAACCAGCTGCCCCTGGAGCTTCAGCTGGCCCCTGACCTCCGCTCTTTCCCCCGTGACCTCAAAACAAGGTTGTTCCAACTTGCTGACCTGAACTGAGGGAGGGGTGTATGAGGGAGTTTTAATGCTTATTTTTAGGGTTTTAGATTTTAATTGGGTTTCTTATTTGGATTTAATCCGTTTTTAATTGTATATTTGTATTGTTTTTATTGTATGCCTCCCCGAGTCCTTAGGGAGATGGGGCGGCCTAGGAACCCAATCAATCAATCAATCAATCAATTGAATCTGGCTTCCCCACTGACTTTGCTGGTCAGAAGATCACAAAGGGGATCGCATGACCTTGGGACATAGCAACGGTCATAAGTATGAACCAGTTGTCAAACTTGTGAATTTTGATCACATGATCATGGGGATGCTGCAAAGGTTGTAAGTGTGAAAAACGGTCATAAGTCACACTTTTCAATGCTGTTGTAACTTTGAACAGTCACTAAACTGTTTTAAGTCGAGGTCTACCTGTACTTTTCTACACACACACACACACACAAACACACACACAGAGTCAGAAAAGAAATGACAAAAGCTGCATAATTTCTTGTTTTTTGTACTGCTAAGGAGCAGTTGTCCATCCGGCAACATCTGAACACACTGAGTATTTCTTCTTATAAGCAGTTAAATAGATCAATATATTGCCTCTGCTTGCTAAATGCTGGAAGAAGCAAATCAAAGAGCTTTTGTCCAGTGATACTTGCAAAAGTAATGTTCAGCGCAGTTATTTCAGCAAATAATAAAAACAACAAATGTTTACGCAAATATAGTAGAAAATATAGCCTTTCAGTAATATCAAAAGGCTTGCAAAGTCTACAGAAAACATACATGCTAACGCTTATTTGGTTGCATCCCCCCAATTTATTGTTGCAGCCAAAAAAAATTGTAGATATTTATTGATGGAAAAAGAAGAAAACAACTACAATTTATGATAGAAAAATTGAAGGAGAACCTCTACAAGCATATTCAAAACAGAAAGGATGTCAGAAAAATTAAATTATTAAAAACTAGACATTCAAAAACTAGACATTAGTTGTGATGCATAAACTGCTAATAGTCTCCTGCTAAAATGTGAAATCTTGGTGATCAAGATTGCCTAATAATTACCCTTCTTGATGCATTACATTCATCCAGCTTCACCTTCAAGCATTTAACTTAGAAAATTATGTTATATTTGCTCATGTTTAATGATTACATTCTAAGAAATCCATGACATTTCATAAGAGCTAACACCCCAAACAATAAAGAATCGTTAACAGAAGCATAGGGATAATGGAAAGCTATTTAGAAGCAGAGATTCTTTGCAAGCAGTTTTGAACTATAGTTTTTATAAAGGTGATTCTGTTTTTGCTAACCACATTTCCAGTCCCCAGTTTTGATGTATGAATATCAGTTAATAATGAAAGCCTTGGTCATCTTTATCTTTTTTTCCCCTTGCAATCTCCAGGGCTCAGACATTAATTTGGGTTTATAAATAATTTTTGTAAATGACAAAAGTATTTATGAACCAAATTACAAATGACCTTTCCAGGAAATGGTGAGTGTTTTTTTTCCCAATGTGAGCTTTGTTTTTCCAGGCAACACTGAAAGCTACAAGAAATATTGTTCTCTGAGTGGCATCTTTGGCAGATGAGTTTCACTTGGTTTGAAATTAAAATGGAACTTTCTCATTGATGTTAAAGTCATGAAATATTCTCTTCATTAAGCTGCTCTCTGCAATGACCCTGCATATCATTTTAGAGCCTGTATAAAGTTGGTCTACAACATCTTAAGAGATCTCATTTGTTGTTTATAAAGCTGTCCCACCTCTCCTTTGTATGTGCTTTAATGTAACACAATAGTTAAACCATTAAAGAGTGGAGTAACAGGTTTCTAGTTATTTATTTACCTCTGCATTAAGAGTAAGCAGTCTATGTCTTATGGGATAAATGCAAGTCCTGGGTCATTTTTAATAGAAATTCTCCAAGATCATGATGCAGAAATTTGGTGGTATGCCCTTTTTAAAATTTCTTTAAAATGGAAACAAAAAGAAACAAAATATGTACAATCAATCTGTAATATGCTTACATTATTATCTTAAAAAAACCAAACATGAAAAGAAGAAGCTATTATTTTAAGCCACGTCCACTGTTTCTTGCAATGTTGCTGCATCATTGGTGTTATCTCCTCAGCCCTTGGAGGCTGCAAAATAAGAGAAGAAATGTAGAATATCTATCTGGAAAATAATGCCTACTTCTGATTTTTAGGAGGCCATGAGTAAGATGATTAGAAATTTAGATGAGGATTTTCACTGTTTTGGAGCCATGGTGGCGCAGCAGCTAGAATGCAGTATTGCAGGTTAGTTCTGCTGACTTCCTGTTGCCTGCAGTTCGAATCTCACTGGCTCAAGGTTGATTTAGCTTTCCATCCTTCTGATGTCAGTAAAATAAGGACCTGTATTATTTGGGGCAATATGCTGACTTTGTAAACCGCTTAGAGAGGGCTGTAAAGCACTGTGAAGCAGTATATAAGTCTAAGTCAGGAGTGTCAAACCAGATTTCTTTGAGGGCCGGATCAGCATAGTAGTTCTGCTCTGCGGGTTGGCGGGGGTGGAGTGGGGTGGTGGGAGCCACAGGCAGTGGAATGCCTGTGGCTCCCTTGTGTTTCATTTTCACCCTCTATGACCTTCTGCAGCACTCTGCTGGACATTTTCGGGCCCGTTTTCAGCCCGTTTTGGCCCATTTTCAGGCTGTTTTTCAGCCCGGTATCAGGTCCATTTTCGGCCCATTTTTGGATCCTATCCTTTCACCAGAGATTTCCTTATTAACAAACAAAAGGTTCTGCATTCCCTAGGCCCTCATCCTAATTTGTGATACAAAGACCAAAAGCTCAGCAGGGTGCTGAACCACAAAGATGCCCCCTTTTGGCTGGCCAGCTAATTGCACTCAAATTCCTAGAGGGAGTGCTCTGTTTGCATGCTTTCAAGGAACAATAGAGGGATTTTCTTATAAAAGAAACTACCCCATGAAATTTACCTCAGGTATAGCCACCTCCATTTGCTGACTTGATACTCTGCCAGTATTCTGCTCATAAATAAACCTTACTTCTGCTTCAAGCAACTGCCTATCTTCTGTATTCTTTTTCTTGTGCCAGCTCAGAACAAATCATGATTTTCTTCTAACACTACATTAAGTCTGCACAATGATCATTTCTCCATTCTTCTTTCAGCCTGCTTAGCTTTTTGGTTCTTAGTTATGCTACTGTTGGGATTTTTTTTCAGTTTGGAGCAATCATCTGTATGAGACAACATTACTCCTGCATTTGTAAATTATAATGTTCTAAGAGAGCAGCTAGGGCAGCCCCTCCAACCAAGCATTTTCCAGATTGGTTGCATTACAAAATGGTATGGGATGATGAGGGGGAGGGGGACTTGACAGGATTAAAAATCAAGCTTTTGAAAAATATTTTTTAAAAATAAAAATCTCCCTTTTTATGACACTAATAATAATCAAAGGAATATGTATTTTCTTATTTCTTATTTCTCTCTCTCTCTCTCTTTGTGCTTTTTCTTTACTTTTATATGTTTCCTAGTTTGTATTAGACTTTTAATTTTGATTTGTAAACTTTAATAGTATTATTACATATAAAAAAGAGATAGAATATAAATGTCTGGAATATTGCATCTTAGGTTGAATTAGTTTTTTGTGCACTAATGGCTAACAGTAAACTTGTCTTCTCATATCATATAGGATACAACAAAATAAATCAATCAGGTTTCCCAACAGAGTGTACCTGAGATATGTTGGGTATCTTCTATCTCCTTTTTCTGACTCAGAGATGATGAAATAATCAAATGCCTTGGGAAGCTATTAAAGTTGAAAGGAGTAAGCAAATGTGAAGTGGAGATTTTAGATTAACGCAGTTCTGTCCACAAATAAAAGAGAATTTACATCTTGCAAGGAACATACAATTATTTTCTATAAGGAACCACCTTTAAAAAGGCCAATAAAGAAGGGATATTAATTTAGCATCTATTGTATAATGATTGTGTGTGTGTGTGTGTGTGTGTACTATCCAATTATGTGGAATTATTAATTATCCCAAAAGTTAGATTTGAAGCTAATCAGTAAATAAAAAATATTAAGCTATAACTCTTACTAAAAAACATATTTGAATTAAACTTTCTTCATAAATGCTAAAGATCTTTCACTAAAACAGAATTTCATTTCAATTTAAATGCCACCTTAAAGCTGAGATATGAAATAAGACAATTACCTTATGTTTAATTGGTTTCACTATGATCATCTCAAACAGCTTTTAGGAATTATTTCACTTTATAATGCAATATAAATATTTAGATATATTGCAAATACCTCTAAAGTAAGTCAATTATTTAAGAAATTAATATTTAATACTGATGTCAGTTCTTAACCATTAAAACAAATAGTGTGGGAAACACAGATATTTTCCTCTTGGTTGGAAAAAGTTAATTCAGGCAACTGTAAGTAAATACAGTACCTGTAAATAAGAGCTACGCAACAGCTTTACAAAGCTTCATCACAATCTGCTGGACAATTTATCAGTTATTCTAGGAGAAGAACTTGTAGAGACTGGAGGTATAAAGAGGCATCAGTTTAGAATTGTTATATAGTCACAAATGAACTAAGTCCAACTCCCACCCCCCCAATATTGTGATGGCCCATATCTAACTAGGTGCTGACCATTAATGGAGAAGATTCCTGTGCATAAGCTTTCAGTAATAAATCAGTTCATCTGAACTTTCATATGTGGGCCTGGTTTTTTTGCACCTAGTAATTTAACATTTGAGGTTCTCCAACTGAAATGAGATTTCCACATGGTTGCTCTTCACCAGTTGTTACAGAGTTCAGTGCTAAGCAAATGATAAATATGAGTTGGATTGTTTATCATATAGGTTCATCAGCTGTTATGAAACAAATGATGAACCTGTATGATAAACAATCCAACTCATTTTTATGAAAATACTAGATTCTTCTTGTTTTACAATGTTTATCAATCCTACATAGTAATCATTTGTTGGGGTTTATTTCTTTATCACATTTATATGGCCACCCACTCACAGTAGAAACTCTGGCAGTATACAACAATAAAACAATCTATTAAAAATGAATACACAAACACACATTTTAAAATACATTTTTTTAAAAATGAAAAGACAAATATAAAAATTAAAATCTACAAACCACATGGACAGAGAGTAAAACATCATGTATAAAGGAACTATCTAAGAATATCATTGATTCCCCAAGACCCCAAATCTTGTGGCATAACCAGGCTTTAAGAAATTTCTGGAATAATAACAGACATGGAGGTAATTGCTGGTGTGGGGGGTATGTTCCTTAGGATAGGCACCATGGCAAGAAGGCCCACTTCTTGGGACCCATCAAAAACAGGTCCCTGGTGGATGGCACTTGCAACATGCCTTCTCTTCCAAATATAATGGCATGGAACAACATTGCAAGTTTCTTTTAATGTAGCCTTACAATAAGGTAGATTTAGCTTATCTAGTTGTTTGTACTGTCTGGTCTACCCAGGAGGATTGACAACAATCTTGCAAGTCTGAAACTACAAAACTTTCCACCACCACTGTTAACTGCATGATCCATTGGGGTGGATCCTTTCTTTTCTCCGATCATTTCTGATCAGAGAATACTGATACATTTGATCACCCATCTCCTCCCACTTGACTGTATGACTGTAACCTTGTTGCTTGTATCCTAACGATATATATATTGACTGTTTCCTAGTATGATTTGATTGCTCATTGTACCCTATGACAATTATTAAGTGTTGTACCTTATGATTCTTGACTCTTGATGAATGTATCTTTTCTTTTATGTACACTGAGAATATTTGCACCAAGACAAATTCACACTTCGCCAGTAAAGAATTCTATTCTATCATTAAGCCATTGGGGATTCTGCCTGTCTTATCTGATTGTTTCCAAGGCTGCAGCTCTTCCTCTTCCCCCAAGATCATTCTCATGTTGCATTATACCAGACCATTCCATCTAGCACAAATGAGGCATCATTCTGATACCAGTAGGTCCCCAAACCCAAAGGCACTCAGTCTTTACCAGGTTTCAACTGAAGCCTATTGTCCCCTGTTCAGTCCCTCACAGACTCCAGGCACCAGAATAACACATAGACAGCACTGCTTAATTTGCCAGGGGCAAAGATGTATAGTTGGGTAACATTAGTGTGCTGATGAAAACCCACTCCATAGTGACAGATGAGCTTAGTAAGTGGCTTCATGTAGATAAATAGGAGAAGAGAGAGCACTGAACCTTGTGGCATCCCTTATAGTAGTGGCTGAAGATGGGATTTTTTCCTCTCCAATCACCACTGATTGAATCCACTCTGAAGAAAGGAGGCAAACCAGCAAAACACTGACCCCACCCCCCAAATCTTCTGTGCTGATCCTGAAAAATGCCATGGTCATCTGGTTATGATCTGTACCAGGGGTCTCCAACCTTGGCAACTTCAAGACTTGTGGACTTCAAATCCCAGCTTTGCTGGCTGAGGAAGTCTTGGAGTTGAAGTCCACAGGTCTTAAAGTTATTTATTTATTTATTTATTTATTTATTTATTTATTTATTTATTTGACTTGTATGCCACCCCCTCTCCAAAAGGACTCAGGGCGGCTCATAGCTAAAACCACACAATAAGTTATTTAACTAAAACCATATTAAACAACCAAGTCAAATCTAAAACAAAGTCAATCCCCCCACCCTAGGAGGTCAGCACAGCCCGGACTGTCTAAATAGCCAGGTCTTTAAATCATGATGGAAGGTGCGGAGATCAGGGGCCAAAGGAAGCCCCAGGGGAAGCTGGTTCCACAAAGTGGGGGCTGCCACAGAATAGGCCTTCCCGGGTCACCGCCAAGCAACATCGGGTCGCAGACGGCACCCCGAGGAGCCCCTGTCTGTGTGCTTGTACAGGGCGGTTGGTATTCGATGCTGGCAGGAGTCGTTCTCATAAATATCCTGGACCCATGTCATGTAGGACTTTGAATGTTAATACGAGAACCTTGAATCTCACTCAGAGGACAACTGGTAACCAATGCAGGTCATGCAGGAGGGGTATAATATGGGAGTACCGGGAAGTTCCCATCACAACCCACATGGCCGCATTCTGCACCAGCTGGAGCCTCCGGATGGTATGCAAGGGCAGTCCTAAGTAGAGAGCATTACAGTAAAGTTGCCAAGGTTGGAGACCCCTGATCTGTACCATACCCAGATCTGAATCCTGGCTGAAAGTGATCCAGATAATCTGCCTAATAGGATTTGGGCAGCATATAAATTTAATAAATTATTATTATTCCCATCACACAAATAAGAGAGGCATACTAGTGATGTCTAAATCAGGAAGCTATTTAGTAATTCATGCAAGGTCTCTGTCTATCTCCCTGGGGGGGGGCATCGGGTTTGGCCCACAAGTTCATGGCCTCCATGGCAGCTATGGGCCTGGCCCAGTTAATACAGGGCCCCATGCACGAGGGGGGCAACATGCTTGACCTTGTTTTTGTCTCGGAGCAGTGGCGTAGTGATCTGGGGGTGGGCAGTGTTAATGCCCAACCCGTTGCATGGTCAGATCACTATCTCCTTCGGCTGGTCTTCCAACAGGCCGCCCTACGCTGCTGGGATGAGGAACCGCTGAGATGGTTCCACCCCAGATGCCTGATGGACCCTGAGAGGTTCCAGGCAGAGCTGGGGTCTCTGCCCGTCTCCCTTATCCACAGCTTGGCCGAGGTGCTGGTAGCTGCATGGCAACAAGCTGCCTCGGAGGCCCTCGACCGGGTTGTCCCCTTACGCCCCCTCACTCACCGCAGATCCCGGGTGGCTCCTTGGTTTACGGAGGAGCTCCGGGAGATGAAGCAATGTAGGAGGGGTTTAGAGAGCAGGTGGAGATCGACCCGTTCCAAATCTGACTGAACCCAGTTGAGAGCCCATATTAGGACTTACCTGGGAGCTTTGAGGGCGGCAAGGAGGGTTTACCTCTCCTGTGGCGTCTGCAGATAACCGCCCGGCCGCCCTGTTCGGGGTCATGCGCTCCCTCTTACATCAGGAGCCGGAGGTGGACCCTTTGCAGGGTAGGACTGAGAATTTGGACAATATCTGTGGATAAGATGGCTCGGATCCGGGAGGGTTGAACTCCAATTTGCAGTGTTCTGAGGAGGGAGTTAGAGAGTCTGGCGATGTCATCTGGGCTGAGTTTGATCCTGTTTCTGAGGATGAAGTGGACAGGATTATGCCATGACTGAGTTCCACTACCTGTTTATTGGACCCGTGTCCTTCCTGGATGGTATATGCCTCCAGGGAGACCACGTCGGCTGGCTCCAGGCAGTTGTTAATGCCTCACTGAGGGAGGGTCCTTTCCCCTGCCTTGAAAGAGGCGGTGGTGAGACCCCTCCTGAAGAAGCCTGCTCTGGACCCAGCCGTTTTAAACAACTTCCGTCCAGTCTCCAACCTTCGCTTTTTGAAGGTTGTTGAGATGTGGTGGCTCAGCAGTTTCCACTTTTCCTGGAGGAAGTGGACTATCTAGATCTGTATCAGTTGGGCTTCTGACCCGGGTACAGCACGGAGATGGCATTGGTCACGCTGATGGATGATCTCTGGAGGGCTGGGACAGGGGATTTTCCTCTGTCCTAGTCCTATTAGATCTCTCAGCGGCTTTTGATACCATCAACCATGGTATCCTATTGCCTCGGGGGTTGGGAGTGGGGGCACTGTTCTGCAGTGGTTCTCCTCCTACCTCTCGGGCGTTGCAATGGTGCTGGCAGGAGGGCAGAGGTCGCCCGAGGGCACTCACATGTGGGGTCCCTCAGGGCACGGTCCTCTCTCCCCTCCTGTTCAACATCTATATGAAGCCGCTGGGTGAGATCATCCGTGGCTTTGGGGTGAGGTATCATCAGTATGCTGATGATACCCAGTTATATATCTCCATCCCAAGCCAAATCAGTGATGCCCTCTCCATGATGACCCGTTGTCTGGATGCAGTACAGACCTGGATGGGCAGGAACGGACTACAGCTCAACCCGGCTAAGACTGAGTGGTTGTGCGTACAGGCATCTCGGACCAGTCAACTGATTCCATCTTTGGTCATAGGGGGAGAGGTGTTGCCCCCTGTGGACAGGGCCCGGAACCTGGGAGTCCTCCTGGACTCATGGCTCAGTTTGGAGGAGCAGGTGGGGGCGTGACCAGGGGGGCTTTTGCCCAGGTCCGACTGGTTCACCAGTTACGCCCGTATCTGGACCCAGATGCCCTTTGCACGATCACTCATGCACTTGTGACGTCCTGACTTGACTACTGCAATGCTCCCTATTTAGGACTGCCCTTGCATACCATCCGGAGGCTTCAGCTGGTGCAGAATGCGGCTGCGTGGGTTGTGATGGGAGTTTCTCGATACTCCCATGTTACACCCCTCCTGCGCGAGCTGCATTGGTTGCCGGTTGCCCTCCGAGTGAGATTCAAGGTGTTGGTGTTAACATTCAAAGTCCTTTATGATACAGGTCCAGGGTACTTGTGGGAGCGTCTTCTGCCAATATCAAACACCGATCGCCCTGTGCGTGTGCACAGACGGGGACTCCTCGGGGTGCCGTCGGCTAGACAATGCTGGCTAGCGGTACCCCGGGGAAGGGCTTACTCTGTTGCGGCTCCCACCCTGTGGAACCAACTCCCTCTGGAGCTCCAGTTGGTTCCTGATCTCCGCTCCTTCCGCCGCGATCTGAAGACCTGGCTGTTTGAACAGGCCGGGCTGGACTGACCTCATGGGTTTTTAAGTATTTTAATGGGTTTTAGTGATTGGGCTTATTGATCTAATTTTGTTTTAAATATTTATTGATTGTTGTACTGTGTTTTAATTGTGAGCCGAGTCCTTGGAGAGGGGCATATAAGTCCAATTAAATAAAAATAAATAAATAAAATCTTCATCAGGAGCCACGGTGGCACAGTGGTTAGAATGCAGTATTGCAGGCTAATTCTGCTGACTGCCAGCAGTTTGATTCTCACCAGGCTCAAGGTTGACTCAGCCTTCCATCCTTCTGAGGTCAGTAAAACGAGAAGCCAGATTGTTGGGAGCAATAGGCTGACTCTGTAAACCACTTAGAGAGAGCTGTAAAGCACTGTGAAGTAGTATATAATCTAAGTTCTATTGCTATGCTATACTATTGAAATGAGTCTATACATCTTGGGTTTCTATGCTCCTTGACTCCCTTTTTATCTCTCATATGGGGCATGGGAAAATTGCAGGCTTAGAGCCATATGTGATCCTTCAACTAATTTCAAAAGATCTTTCCAGGATAGAAGTTGAGCGCTCTGCTAGAAGATACCTATTTCTTTCTGGTAGCCATTGTTTGGGAAAACAGAGTTCTATCTTTAATTTCCACCCTCTGAGAAATGGAAGTGCTAGAATCAATAATCATTATAAATAGCTTGTAGGATGAAGATAGCAATTGCAAAAAAAGAAAGAAAATGCATCACCAAAAATAGGACAGGACTCATACACACAAACACGTACATATATTCATAGGTAAAATATGAAAAGCAATGGTTCTGTTTTAAATAAAACACATCACAATGTAATGAAGAATTGAAATATATAAACCAATTTGTTTTATATTTCTTCAATAATTTATGTTATTTTATCCTTAGCTAGCTAGAGCCTGGGTTAGAGCAATATTTTAAAAAGTAGCAAAAAAAAATTAAGTGCCATTTAATTCATAAGAGATTTCATATATTTGTCCAGATTGTTTTCTTAACAACAAAATGAAAGTGGTTTGTCAGTATTTGCTGCTAGAAGGTTTTTTTAACTTCCTAGCCCAATCTTGGTATTTTCAGGTTGTCTCCCATCCAAATAATAAACAGAGCTGACACTGCTTAGCTTAGCATTTAGTCAAGGTTGGCTAAATGCTGTCATCTGTTGGACATTCAAAGAGAACACACAGTTATCTTCAAATAGACATTAGAAACAATTCTCTACAGCAGAGGTCTCCAAACTTGGCAACTTTAAGACTTGTGGACTTCAACTCACAGAATTCTGGTTAGAGAATTCTGGCTATGCTGGCTGGAGAATTCTGCAAGTTGAAGTCCACAAGTCTTAAAGTTGCCAAGTTTGGGGACCCCTGGTCTACAGTACAATGCAGGACTTAAACCTATTTAGATTTAAGACAACAGAAGGTCCATCCTTAAAGAAAAGTTTTTCAAATGGAGAAGACAAGATATCACCATTCTATGTACATTTCTACTTTGAGGACAATAGCAATTCTATACAGAATTGTTGGATCACATCAAACCCTACCTATTTTGATGGAGGAATTTCCAAACTTCCAATTGTAAATTTGCCACAACAATGAAGTTCAAGCATTATTGATAGCTCTGTATTTTCCTGTACATCTTTCAAATGTCAAATCCAACTCCAATCCAATTTTATCCACAATTTGGTTTAACCTTTTTCTGGTTGGTTGGTGTGTTGTTTTCCAGGTTAAAATAGGCTGGAAGTTTATACAGATGATTGGGGTTGAATGGGGTGGTGGTAAGCCATATTTCCTCCACTCCAGTTAAAAGGAGAATGTGATTTTTAGTTAGAAAATGATGGGTGGGAAAGGGATTCTGCAGTGTGTCTTACACTGCTTGCCAGATACTCAGACACACATCACAAAACACCTGTAGATAGAGGGGAAACAGGAGTCTGTATTAGATTGAGCCCGAAGGAGTGACTTTTCACTCAGCAGGGAGGTAACTGTGGAGAAGATACTGCTGACATTATAACTGTTTTCTGGTTAACGTATTTGGAAAATATTTAGCAAAAAAACAGAGACAGAGCTTCAAACCATCACTCTTAATATTGTTTTGTACTTTGCTACTGCAAGATTTTATATTTTGTGTGAAAAATATTTGCTTTCAAAGCTGACCACTTATTTCAAAAACCACTATTTGAATACAACTACCCGCCCCAATAATGGCTATTTATGCTTGGCATCAAAATTACCTGAGGCAGATCAGCATTACTTTGGTTGGCTTTCTCATTTTTCCAGAAGATGTGTATGTGTTAAAACATATTGGCAATATTTATTTATTTTGCCATCTGTCCCACTATCTCCACATTTTCAACAGTTTAGATAGAGAGAAGGCCAAAAATCACCTGAGCGTCATAAAATTAGTCCATGACTGTCAATGTAACACATTGAGAACACAGCTGCTGTCCTGCTGCCTGATTTAATGAGGTTCCTAAAGTATGTGGACAAGTATTCCTGCTCTTGGTTACCATGGAAACAGAAGAGGGAGCTTTGAGCAGGTGTCAGAAGCATTGCAATCAATATGAATCTGCTCATAGCCCATCATCTAGGGGGAAGTGTTGTCCAAACTACTGTGAAGACATACTTAATCCAGTTCTCTTTGTTGCCTTCGGGTTCCAGTGTTTACAAACGCTACCCACTAAATCCAAATGCTACTTCTCACACAAGATTAGGTGTAATCAATGTCCTAGCAGATATAAAAGGGCTCCAAGGTTATTGTGCCAAATAATATTACATGAATTGTAGTTGCTTAAATGAAGCAACCTGATTTCATTTATAGTGAAATGAAAACCTTGTTTAAAGGACCTCTGATGTCAAATCTGCCTCTCAAGCTTTGGGCAAAGAAACATTTGAGTCTTCTTATATCTGATACAACATATAACACATACAAACAACTCTACTTTCTCATTTCTTCACATTGGTGCCATATAGATATATAGTTTGGATGGGGAATGCCAGAATCCCTACTCTTATAATAATGCCTGAATAAACTTTTGGTTTGCATTCTCCCACCTACTTATGTTGTGTTGTGGTTAATGTGAGGGGATCAGAACATTTCCTTCTACATTTCACTAGACAGGATTATGTCAAAATCAGGAAAACAATCAGCCAGGACCATGTATCATTGTCTTGATTGTTTAAAGTAATCAGAATTCATGAAATTTTAGCTATAATTAGGCATTATGGTTAATTTATTGACAAATCAAATAAATAAAATAAATAAATAAATAAATTTAAAAGCAACAGCTGTATCTCTTTGTGGGTCTACATAGGACAGAAGCAGGGGGAAGTAGAAGGCCTAAATCACAACAGAATATGCCTTTTTGTCTTCCTACAGATATTCTTATGGCATGGTCTAGGTACCATAGCTTTAGTCTAGATCTGATTTTGCTATGTCAAAATATGACATTTAATGTATATGTATTATATGTAGAAGTCATGGTTACTTATAATGGGCAGTGAGAATAATCTTGAGGAACAAGAGAAAGAGTCACAAGCAAACAACAATCCAATAAAAGAAATCTGAATCCAGGGCAGAAATGTAATTTGAGAAAATATTTCAACTTTGACCCTCCCTAGTTCTCTAGAAGATGAAGGGAAGGGGTGAGAGAAGCATGTTCAAATGTATAAGAGTCTGTAACTATAACCTTACAATAAAAGTATTAGCACGCATAACTCTGGTTTCCTAGTGTGGTATGCCTTGAAAACCTAAGATAACTGAACTGATAAATTATAAGGTTATCTTCCCATCGTATTTCATCCAGTACTGACGGTATCAACTGGGATAATAGCAGGGTCAGGAAAAAAGACTAGTTGACAGAGCAATCTAATGAAATCATTCATTGCAAATTGCAGTTACTTCAGTAGATTTTTTCCCCCCAACAAAAGATTTTTCTAACAGGGTTGGCCATTGCCAATAGACTTACCAAGCCAACCAAAACATTCCTATGTTAAAATGATGAATCCTCAGTCTACTGTCTAAGAAAGTAATTTGGTGCCTGAAGCAGCTATTTTAAAAGCAGCCACTCAATAAGAACCATAATAAAATAAATAGTGATACAGTAGTTTCAACTTTTGGGGGAGGGGAAACAGATAATTACACTGCCAAAATCTAATGGTTTTTGTTGTTGAATTTTAGCAGCATAAACAGGAAATGGGGATGGGACTGTAGACACCCTGTTTTAATAGAAATCCTAAATTTTGTGCATAAAATTCATTTCATCTGGAAAAAAACTGAAATTGAACATTAACTAGGATAATAATATTAACTAAAAGTGTGACAACACAACCATTTATCTTTCCAAGAAAAAAGCTGCCTGCTGATAATAGCAACTTCAATTACTGTTTAATTACTTTTCATCCCTGGACAAATGGTTATTCTCCCATTCACCTTCATCAAAACTGAACTGCATTTTCATGTATTTCCTTTAAAATTACACTATAAAGCAAAGAAGGAGCCCATACTTATTTACATTATCTTTGACTGACTTCAGATCAAATAAATATATAATATACCATCCAAAATCAAATCTATGGGGAAGAAAAAGTAAAATAGTATAGAATACAAGGAAAATGTTATGTTTCCAGGTTGGTTTCCCTTTAGCTGAAAATATCAAAGCAAATATATAAGTAATATTTAAGACAGGAAAAAATGCATCACGCCCTACATAAATATAGATCACCCTTTGTCTGAGCTTTTGTTAATAAATTATTACAGTAACTTAGCACCTACTGTTCAATTTTTTTCACAAATAACACTAATTTAATGTTTTTCTTGATGTGCTAATTTCCTGTATCCAGAGAGCTGCTAACATGAGTATTCAATATCCCTACATTATGAACCAATACCCAGTCTCACAATGGGTTTCTGTTGCCTAATTCTTCATTCTTCATGATTTACTTTTAGGATTCGCTTTCTAAAATTATGGTAAATACTATTTTATAAGCTGCATTCAAAATAATGAAGAAGTTGGACAATAGATAGATATGCTAGTCTCACTCTGGAGTTCTGTACATTCTCTATAGATCTAACAGGCTTTGAGTATAAAGTTAAAAAATAATGGTCCAGCTCTTATTTTACAGAGAAATGCCAAAGATAATTTACAAGAGAATTCTAGGCAAATTTTTCACAGAAATCTTCTGCTCTTTTTTTGTGTGGTCCTTCATCACATACCCTTTCTGGAGAGAAATTGGTACAATAATGAAAACTTTATTACTTTTAATATTAATTAGATTGATAGATCACCTGACTCCCAACAACTTTACAGTCTAAATAGAAAGCTAGAACAATAAAATACAAAAACAAGGAGATGCATCTAGAAACAGAAAAGAAGTACCGTACAAATGGAATGTTTTATTAAGATATCAGAACAGCCACCATGTAAATTCACCCCAAACATTATATTTACAATCAAGCATATAATATTTTATTTTGGGAATGAATAGAGCTATTATATGACTATGCCTGGGGTGAGACTGAAAACCATGAATAATTATCAATACTCATGCAAGGTTTTTTTAAAAAAAATATTATTATTAACTTTCCATAAGACTATTGGTTTCATTGCAGGTCAATCTCCCCAGTGTAGAATTTCAGACAATGATGGGCAGATTCCAAGATTTATCAAGACTCCTGATTCTGATTGCTCATTCGTGTGAGCACAGATGACACCCACAGGGACACTATAAACATATTAGATCTGAGAAAGAGGCTCTCAAGAGAAAGGTGAAACATTTCAAGGTCCTGGTCAGGTTCCTGTCAGTTCTTGCTATAAAAGCTAAATGAAATTATTATACCAAATTGAAGGATGGGGGTGGAGAGAGAGAGAGACAGAGACAGAGACAGAAACAGAGACAGAGACAGAGACAGAGACAGAGAGACAGAGAATTGTTCAGGTGAATAAATGTTTGTTTCTGAATAAAGATTACTGGCAGGACATTGAATATCATAAAGCCTCAGAATACAAATAATAGAGTTGGAAGGGACCTAGGAGATCTTGTAGTCCAACTTCCTACTCAAGAAGGAAGCCCCTATACCATTCCAGACAAATGTTTGCCCAATCTCTTCTTTAAAATCTCAGTGATGGAGCACCTACAACTTCATCAAGGGATTCCTAAATCTGTGGTAGCAAGGAGACAGAGCTTAAAGCAGATAAAAATTTCTATACAAAAAGAAGACTTGGTTGTTACCTAGTATATTTGAGCTTTTATGAAATCCTTAGCAATATAAGAGTCTGAGTCTGAGCAATATATGATGGGCATATTGATAATGGATTCTGTTAACTAGGAATCTACAGAGTTTGGAAAACAAACAAGTTTCACTCAAAATGTCATTCCCATCTAGGAATAGGTATAACCGAATAAATGAAAATGTAATAATTTGAGGCTCTTTTTTTTTTTTAAAGAGTACATTAGAAGCAGGGGTGGGATTCTACCGGTTCGGACCAGTTCTATGGAACGTTGTTATGATTCTGCGCAGTTTGTAAAACTGGCAAATCATGCCCCTGGCTGGCCCCGCCCCTCTCCCCCCTCCCCCCTTCCCCATCCAGTCAGTCTTTATCATGCATGCGCGACATCGCACGCATGCTTGACATCGCTGACTGAGTTCTCCCCTGCCCAGTCACTCCTTAAGGTATTTCTTTTCCCCCTCCCAACGATTAGCTGTTCTGATGATCAGCTGTGCCGGGATCCCCCTCACTGTCTTACTGCTTCACCCAGGAGGCTTCCCTGAGACCCAGGAGGCAAAAAGAGGTGTGGGGGGGTGCTGCCCTCCCCCCACACTCTGTTTTTTTGCCTTCCTGGGCCCCAAGGAAGCCTTCTGGAACCAAAAATGCCCCCTAGGAGGCTTGCCTGAGGCCCAGGAGGCAAAAAATGGGGGGGGCTGCAAAAAGAATAAGAAGCAGCCACTCCGACCCAATCACATGGCTACGCCCACCTAGCTACACCTCCAGAACCGGTTGTTACAAAATGTGAATCCCCGATTAGAAGTGCAGTGCATTATAAGTTCAAAATATGTGGGTCTGTCAAGTGAAACAAACAAAATGTTAATAAGTCAAGATATTTATGTAGTTATTTATCAAACACAACTAAACCAAAATATTTTTACAATCCCCAAGGCATGTCACAGCTTTTGAGCACCCTTAATGTTTGAAAATTGAAAATTTTGACCCTCCCTAGTACTGCAAGTTAAGAAAATGAACAGGCAGATTACAACTTTGGTGCTGCAAGATGACCCCAGCCAAGTCTTTTTCATCATTTTCTAAATCAATGATTTAAGGAGTGAAGGGACTACCTTTAGCCTGCTCTAGTTCTGTGATTCTGATTAATGTTCTCCCTTTTACAGGAAGATGGGCTCCCAACATGAATTCACATTCTGTATCTACTTAGAGCAGCATTAACAATCAATAAGAGCAGTCATAAAAACTGGATCTAGGACTTTGAGAAAATATATCTGCTTGCCTAAAATTTTGTTTAACATATCATTTCTGAAATGATCATTGCCAGAAATGGTTACATTTTTTTTCTAGTGCAGAAACACCCACAAGGAATGGCAAATGTACAATAGTATCAGTCTTTTATTCTGCCAGAGTACTCAGAACTGGATTTTGGGACAAATGATTGAAAAGAAATATAGGTCTGGGAAAAAAAATCCTATCTCATTCTTAGCAGCCTCTTTTTATCACATCTTGTATGGATTCATTTTCACAAAGCAAAAGCAACCACCGAAGAAATCCAGTGAGTTGGCAAACAGATTAGTTAACATTTCCCCTACTTTTAAACAGATGTTACATAGAGTACGTTTCTCAGAAAGACAAAGCTTTCATCCTAGCCCTAAGGAGTTGTGTACTTAGCAAAGTAAGTGTCACTTTGTGTCATGTCATTCAGGAATGTTGTAATATAGTGGAAACATGAAGGACAATCTCAGGTTCTAAATGCCTTATCCAGTCCTGAGAGCAATTTGTTTTACATCTTCTACTATAATTGCATTTGTCATTGAAATAGATTTCTGTTTAATATCTACAGTACTCCCTCATCTTTCTGCCTTTGGCATGTCACCTGGATGTTTAATGTCTAAAGAAATGTTTTTCAAGAACAAAGTCTTGCACTCTGTATTCATACTTGAAAAAAAATGCTTTGAGAATTCGAGTGGATGTTTCAAAGATTGTAAATGGCATACAATCTTATACTGTAAAAGAAAAGATGATATGGGCTGCATTCAATTGTAATTAATTTCTTTAACAAGCCACAATGGTGTAATTTACACCTCATGTTAAGACAAAAGCACAACACATTGTATAAGACAGCCAAAGAAACAAAAGGAATGGACTTAAAGCCATATCATTGCTCCATTTATTTCTCTTCCTTTTCTCCTCCTTCAGATTTACAGCATATCCTGGTCTTCCATCTTTTAAGAACGTCCAAGACTGCTCATAGAGAATAAAATAATGTACAGAAATCAATGCTAGAAACAAAATTAAGTTACCTAAATCATAAAAATAGCATGAAAGTGATTACAAAAATTCAAAAAGCTGAATTTAAAAGCACTTAAAGAGGTTCTGGCATCATTTCCATCAATAGACCATAAAAACTAAAAATAATAGGTTCCTCTTATTCCTCCTGGCCCCCTAGTAGGTCATTTTATTAAATCAGCCATGATTGATTTCACAAGCTAAGCAGGTTTGACTCTGGATCCGGAAGCTCCAGCAAATACTACTGTTGGTTAAATTTGGAACTCAAAAAAGAACATTTTGGAAGTAGGCAGTGGGAATTGCTTCCATGATACTTCCAGAAAAATACACAAACACAGTAATTATAGATTAACTTCAATTCAAGGATTGATTTATTCTATATTGTTTGGTAATGGCTCTCTAGAAGCTTAGAGTCTACCTCACATGCCATTAACGATGTCATTTAGTAATCATGTGGTATGTTTGTTTTCCAAATAATAAATGGTAGGTGATAGCATTGAGGTTGATTATTATCAAAACACAGTTGGGAAGTAGAAGTACAGTCCTTCTCACTCAGTCACAAATGCACTTGAAATAAGAAATTTTTCCTAGTGCTGAATGCCACTTAAGGATGACATTCATAGAGATTGTGCCTTGGAAGGAAGACTTCAGCCTTAATCCTCCCCTCCCTTCTTCCTATATATGGAAGGATAGCAAGTTGCTTATTAAAGATATCAGATATCCCTGAATTTTCTTTATGAAGTCAAAGATTTGATCCAAGATCTTCTCTAATGCAAAACATGTGTATAAAACATAGCCATTTCTCTTTGTTCTTGTTTTGCAAAACAAATGCAAGGTAGTAAGCAGTTAAAGACACTGAGCTTGTCAGCTGGAAAGCTGATAGCTCAGGTTCACGACCCTGGCACTGCACAACAGGGTAAGCTCCTGTTACTTGCTCCAGCCAACCTCACAGTTCGAAAACATGCAAATGTGAGTATATAAATTGTTATGTATGCAGGCTTGAATGTCATTGGTTAAGTTTGAACTGTTCTTGTAAAATGTCAGAAATGATTGGTTTAAAAAGTGCGGGAAAACCCTGCACTCTGATTGGCTGGCAACTGCGGCTGCTGGCTATAAGTAGCAGCCGCAGCCCAGCCAAATTGGGTCTGTTATGAGCTGTAGTCACTAATAAACTCTTCACTGAAGCACTCCACATCTGACTCTTCATGCAAATTTAACATAAATAAGTATTGTTTCAGCAGGAAAGGTTACTATATTCTGTGCACCTCAGCATATTGTCATTCCAGCCATATGACCATGGAAACATCTTTGGACAATGCTGGCTCCCCCAGCTAGGGAATGGAGATCAGCACTGCCCTCTAAATTCAGACACAACTGGACAGGGAAAACCTTTACCTTTGAGGGAAGGCATGAATTCCAGTCAAGATGAGAGGATTTTTTTTACACTATCCCTCTCCCACTGCCTGACTTCCAGATGTGTATTTGCTGTTTTACAGAAACGTAATGAGCAAGAAGGAAGAAATGCAAACTCTTGAAAGTTGCCAACTGCAGATTCTCCCAAAATCCTCATTCATAATGGTCATCTCGTGCACAATGGGAACATATTTATCGTGATTGAAACATGTCAACATTGAAAATGAAAAAGAATAATAGAGAAAATCAGCCAATGTTTTTCAAAACATCATAATTCAGGGCTGATTATTTTTTGTAAGTGAATAAAGACTCCCAAGTGTATCTTGCCTTTCCATCCCTACACAAGTGGATGCCACAATAGGAACGTGACACAACACTCAGCTTCCAAGGGGATACTTAGTATAAACTGAAGAGTTGCCATCAGGAAACAATTGCTATAAGTGGATCATAAAAAAGAAAGGTTAAAGAACCTAATATAACACTTATTTAATGGTTTCGTACCAGAGGAGTGGCCATGTTAATCTGTTCCAGAGAGAAGAGAGAGAAGCCAGAAAACCAGCCAGCAGCTAAAGTGCTCAGTCAGTTTTCAAGGACGATCTGTTGCATGTAGTGTGAACATTCATTTGACTTTTGTCTTTTGTGTTGCTTCAAAACTTACAGTGTTTATTTGACCAGGAGCCATTGCAGGACAAAAAATGAAAGATATATACTATGAGAAACAAATATTCTCCTTCATCACTTCTTTCTCTCTTTAGAAAGGATTAACTCTTCCCCACTGGCATCAGGATTAAGTCTTTTCAGATAGATCATGGCCACTTAGAATATATTAAGGATGCTTCTTGGTTTCCTGGCTCAACAGTATATGCCTTGCCCATATACGGTACCTTTGAAGACAGACTGATAGTAAACAGCATTTAAATGTACACATATTTTAATAAACAATTGAAATTAAATGAAATACAATTAGGGGAATTCATAGGGGAGAAATGGTGCATAAGCAACCTTAGGGTAGCTTAAATAAAATGGATTTCATGATCAGATGTGTGCTCAACCAAATGGTTATTGAGAAATTCAACCATGATGGCTGCTGGTTACTATTGTCAACCATTACCTGGGTTCTTGCACATGTGTGCTCCTAAAAGGCTGTTTGGGTAAAAGATAGTGAAAGATTTTCAACAAAACTGAGGATCCTCATTTTTCAGCAGAGATAGCTACATAGGGCAATAAGCAGAAATGGCAGTTGAAGCAGCTCTACTTAGTTCTTAGAGCAAAGACAAGCAACACCAACAGGCATCAGCTGCCTACATGATACCATCAAAGATCTCATTCTCCACTGAGGACCAAGGCATTATGATTGGGCATTACATAGCTGCCTCACTCTTTCTTGCGTACCATAGGGAGCCACCAGTGTTAAATTAATAAAAGTGCAAGTTACTAGTATTTGAGACCTGTAATCTATATCAGGGATGTCCAACTCAATTTCATTGAGGGCCGCATCAGGCTTGTGTTTGACCTTGGGGAGGCATGGCCAGGGTGGGCATGGCCAGAATTATGTCACTTGTGTTGGAGGGTACCTGTGATGGCCCGAGTGCTCTGCCAGCAAAACAGGCTCCTGAGCTGCGTTTTTGGCTGCAAAGGCCTCCTGCAACCTTCTGCCAGAAAAAATGGAGCTCTGGAGGGCCGTGCGCAGCCCTTGTGAGCTCCATGTTTACTGACAGAGGCACCGCGGGCCAGTCCTTTGCTATTTCCAGGGCTGCCCCACAGGCCAGATCTAAGCACCCTGTGATCCAGATCCAGTCCCTGGGCCTTGAGTTTGACACCCCTATCTACATGCTACCTTCAATAATAGAATCAATAACAATTACTTCCATGCCTATTTGGAAGAGAGAATTCTAGAATTTATGAGAAATTTACATCTATTTAATGAACATTGTCCAAAGGATAATTTAAATCAGCTTGACTAAAACACAAATGGGAAATATTTTCTATTCTTAAAATACTATCTTCTCCAGATATGCCAAGTGTCCAGAATCTTTTGGGGGCTAATAGCAGGCCAGAGCTACAACTCTCCAAAGTTTATAGGACTCAACAAAAATATATATTTGATTTGATTTACTTAAGACTGTTTGTCATGCATTTATAGATTTCCCTTGTTTTATGAAATGTGTTCTGCACGAATCTCACAGAAAGAAAGTTTGTAGAAGGCAAGACACTGAATCTGTGAGGGGGAGGGGAAAAGGCCTGTGGGTATGATGTTAAATTTTGTAACTCAAATGCATTGACAAATGTGCTCATAAATTTTCAGAGCCTCATTTTTAAGCATTACATTATTCAATAATGTTTTCTTTCCCTATTTCATGATCTATGTATAGTGAAAGCATTTGCTCCATATTTCCTACAGTTGGATTTCTAATGTGCCTGGAGAAAATAGAAGAATGTATTGCCCCACTATGGATAGATTTA
Source organism: Naja naja (assembly GCA_009733165.1). Lineage (NCBI taxonomy): Eukaryota > Metazoa > Chordata > Lepidosauria > Squamata > Elapidae > Naja > Naja naja. The sequence continues at coordinate 121,811,312 of CM019151.1, read as the reverse complement.
CAGATCACATTAAGGCAACCTTAGAATTCCGTCTTTTTAAAAAAATAGTAGAAACTTACTTCACAATTTTCTTGCTTTTTCTAAAAAAAATTAGACATACTGTAAATAAGTGCTATACATCTGTCATATTTTAAAGAATTCAATTGGCCCAATTGCTGCATTATTTATAAACTTGTGGAAAGGAGCTCACCAAAGTCAAATGAACCTTACTGATGCAAAGATTTAAAGATCTGTTTTTGGCTAGTTAAGCAATTTTCAAAGTCATCTTAAGATACATTTTTTGCAATTTGTAATATATTCCTCAGCATAATTAATAAAAACAAAAGCAAAATAAACAGATGTTCATGATTAGCATTAACCTAGTAGTTTAATTAAGAACAAAACAATTTTTATCTTACTAACATCGTAACACCGTGTTAATGCTATGTTCAGAATTCTCGCATCTCCCAAAAGGACAGCAAATCACTAAAACTTGCTTTTCAGATTTGGCGGTGGGTTTTTTTTCTCATTATTTCAATATATGTTTAATCTGCTAAAAAATAAACATGTGAATAGCTTTCTGTGTGCAGTCATATCCAACAATTTGAGTGATGTGTGTTCTGAAATGGGTCAGCCTGGTGTCTATATCATAATGATAGCCCAAGGCATACTGGTTTACATGTTTCTTGGTCCCATTATTCTTTCCCATAACTGTGAAGACCTTAGAAGATTTTATTTCCATTTTGATTAGTCATGTGTTGCTGTTTTATTGAAACACAGTAGCATTGCTTCATCTTAGCAATAATTTATGGAAACTAGCTAAAACAATAGTTTGTGAAATCTCAGTAAGAAGGCATAGTTAAGATTAATCCTGTGTGATTTCTCCATCTAAAACCAAAATGAAACTTTTCATTTCATAATTGTTACCATGATGGAGGTAGTTTGAGAAACAGTATGCAGTCATCTTTGAACATGCGTTATCATAGCTTAACATTATATGTAAATCCTGCCCTGTCCACATATTTGAATGTAATCAAATGTGCTTCTTCAGAAGGAAAACCAGTTAAAGTTCTTGAATAACTACCTTTGAGAACAAAATGATTTCCATATTTTATTTTAGAAGTGAAATAATAATGGGAAGATATCTGAAGCATCCTTTGGTTGACTAAATTATCAAGTCTTCAAATATTTATTACATTTGCTAAAGAAGAAAAAAGATATTTATGAGGGTTAAATGAAAAGTAATGACTCTACTTCCATAAAGTTCATTTAAATTATGATGTTTTAGTAAATGAAACAAGAAAATAATCTTGGAAATTAGCTCTTTTCTTGCCTGTATTTATTTTTTCCCATAAACACCACCATTTGTTACTTGTGCCAATGATGGACAAGGTTTTTAAACTCATCACAAAAGAAGTTCACACTTTGTCTCTTCAATCAGGATCTGGCAATCCTTTCAACTCTTAATTTGAGTTTAATACGAGTTGCCTGTAAAGATATTTCTTTAATGTAGAGAAAAGGTGGAACTCACATGCCACCAAATCTTATGGTAGAATGGTGAGATCCAATTTTAGAAATACCTTTTGGTCAGCCATGAGGCTTAGCATTGTCATGCTATGGCGGCAAAATTTCACCTATTTTTTGAACTCTGTTTAATTGTTTTTTCAAAGCTGCAATGTAGTGATCTGAGTCATAAGTGGTGCCAGTATCCCCCAAAATATAATCATGAATTTTTCTGCTGAAATCTGCTTTTTTTAACATTTCCCCCTCCCTCAGGTGAAGCTTTGTAATATTTCATGGGCTGACACTTTGTTGGGCATAATGATGAACCTGTGTTTCATTGACTGTCATAATGCTATAAAGAAATTCCTTCCCTTCATTTTTTGTAGCATGGCAACAACTGCTGGCAAACTTGAACTTTTGAAACTTTTGTTTCTTTCTTAACATGTAAGGACTAAGTCTTGCACAAAGCTTCAGATTTTGAAGAAAGTCAATAATATGACCCATACATTTCTGTGAAATGCCAACTTTGACAGCAATTTCCCTCTCAGTGATTGTCCTTAATCAATTCATCAGTTTTACTTATGTGAAATTTGCTGTCACAGATCTTTCATTCATTCTGGATCACATAATTCATTTCTTCCCATTCACCAACTTTTCAATTTTTTGACCCAGCAATGGACAGTACTCATATCAATAAAGTTATTACTATAACCAACCTTTTGACTCCTCTTGCAGTCAGAAATGTATGTTGCTTAAAGCAAATTAAGGAATGTTCACTGTACGCTTCAATTTCATTAACAATAGCAATTCAACAACTTTTTCTCATAGCAACTTACCAATGACATCCAAAAGACATCAAAGTTTCTAGAATTCCAGTCCTGTCATCTATTGGTGATTTATAATGATTGGAGCCATTCTATGGCTTTTCATACTATGTATCCTCATTGATGCTACTGTTGATAACATATATTAGAATATATAAAAAATGATATGTTTGTAGATGCCAGTAATCTTTACCAATAAAAGCTGAACCATCTTTACTAAACCTAGCACCCTGCTATCTGAATCAGGGGTCGTCAACCTTTTGGACCTCAGGGACTACCAAACTCATACTTTTAAATCCCGCGGACCACTAATATGAATCCAGCATGCTGCTCGCTGAAGCGTCTGGACTCCCATTGACAGGATAGGGTCCTTCAGGCACTTAGCTTGGCTGCCTGTTTCTGCAACCTTAAATACCCAAAGAGTCATTTGAATCCCACAAAAACGACCTCTCTCCTTCTCCTCTCTCCCTCTCTTCTTCTCTTTCCTCTCTTTTACTTTTTCTCTCCCTCTTTTTCTCTTTCTGCCTCTCCCTCTTTCTCTCTCTCTTTCCCTTCCTCCCTCTCATCCTCTCCTTTCTCTTCTCTTTTCTCTTTCATTCTCTTTCTCTCTTTCCCCTTTCTCTCCTCTTTCTCCCTCTTTCTCTCTCTCTCTTTCCCTCTCTCTTTCTTTCTCCCTTTCTCCCCCTCTTTCTCTTTCTCTCTCCTCCCTCTCTGTCCCCAGGGGTGGGGGGAAAGGAACGTCTAAACTGGTGCTGGGTGATGAGAATCTGATGTCCAGAGGCTGATGAGCCATGTGCTGAAGACCAGATGGCTGGTGGGGAGATGGGGCAACAGGAGTAATACCAGTGGTGGATGGAGTGATACGTGCGGGAGGTTGTGGCATCGGAGCCCTTCTTGGGCATTCCCCGGCCTGCGAGGGGGTGGGGATGGGGGGAAAGGAACCTTGGAACTGGTGTTACCTCCTGCCTCCATGTATTGAGGTGGTCAAGCAGCTACCAGTGATGCCCTCAGGTGAAGATGTTGCAAGGAGGAGGCTCAATCCCTCCCCTCAGGAGCTTCTCTTCCTCCTCACCAGAAGCACTCACATGCAAAGCGCTCACCTCTCCTCTGGCACCCACCAAGCCTCTTCCTTCCTGCTGGGCATGTGAGCACTTCTGGTGAGGAGGAAGAGGGAGTCAAGCCCCCCTCACAACATTGTCACCTGAGGGCATTGCTGGTAGCCACTTCCTGCAGCTCAGAAGGTCTGTATTCTTCCCACTGCTGCTCAGCCTCCTTGATGTGCGGAGGCAGGAGGCAGAAGCCATGACACAGGTTTGCTAGGGAGACTGCACTGCCCCACCTCCCCACCAGCCATCTGGTCATCAGCACGTGGCTCGTCGGCCCCCGAACATCAGATTCCCACCACCCAGCACCAGTTCAGAGGTTTCTTTTCCCCACCCCCACCCCCTCACATGCCAGGGAACACCCGGGAAAAGCTCCGATGCCACGATCTCCCACGCACGTCCCTCCCTGCAAACATCACTCCATCTGCTGCCGGTATCACCCCTGTTGCAGACACAGGTGCACTGTGGCCCACCAAAATTTTCTCATGGACCACTGATCTGAATAACTAGGAGGACAGCTATAGGATATTAATTTGGAGAAAATTCAGATAGCAGCATCAGAAAATTACTCACTGTAAAATTGTACTCACTGTACAAAACAGGCCTATATCTGTTTAGCAATAAATTCAACATTAAGTGAGATATGGACAACATGAGAGTAACATGTTTCAAAAAAAGAATGAGAATATATTGCCCATACCTTTATTGCTTAAAGCAAATATAAAGTTTGAGGCAGCATTGAAATCAGATCCAAATTCCATGCATTACCAGTCATCTGTTGGCCACAAATCTCCCAGGGATAATGCCTACTTTTAGGCATTCTATGATTACAAATACTTCCCATCTGCTTATCCTCACCATGATATCACAAGAGGTGGGATATTTGCATAGCCCACCCAACTCCCAAACCTTTAGCTACTTCAGCCAACATAATAAGTGTCCTTGCATGTCCTATAGCTATAGATCTTGTTCACAGTCTAAGATTTCTGAAGATTGTCTTTTATTTAAAGCATGTCCCTGCTTGCCAGAATATTCTGTGTTACAGAATTGTTTTTCCTTTCTGTATAAAGGTAGTCCTTGACTTACAATGGTTCGTTTAATGATCTTTGAAGTTACAACATAACTGAAAAAGGTGACATGACCGTATTTAACGCTTACGACCATTACAGCATCCCCATGATCAAAATTCAGACATTTGTTAACTGACTCATATTTATGACAGTTACAGTGTCCCCGGGTCAGGTGGTCACCTTTTGCAACCTTCTGACAAGCAAGGTCAATGGGGAAGCCAGATTCACTGAACAACCGTGTTACTTTAATTTAACAAGTGGAGCGATTCACTTAACAACTGTGGCAAGAAAGGTCATAAAATGGGGCAAATGTCTCACTTAGCAGCAGACATTTTGGGCTCAGTTGTGGTTGTAAGTCAAGGACTACCTATATCTTGCCAATCTCTTGGAATTTCAACTGAATCTCTAGATGCTCTGGCAAACAAGTCCAAACATATGATGTGCATATTTGAGAAGGCATTGAACATCATATATAGCCATGAAGCTAATAGAGCCCCTGAATAATTGTAAACAGGAATGTGATTTGTGTTTTCAGTGGAGGGGCATTTTTCATTCAGAAAGATTGTGCCCTGCATTTGAATGCTTAGTGCACCAGGAAGTTGTTAAGCAGAGGCAGTTGCCAGACATACTTCATTTCATCCCACAACATGCCATGCCCATTTAGCAATGTGCCCTGAAGCTTGTTTTCAAGACCAAGATGCAGCATCAGATGCAGCATCAGAATCAGAATAGAGCTGGAAGGGACCTTAGAGTTCTTCTTGTCTACCCCCCTGCTCAAGTAGGAGATCCTACCATTTCAGGCAAGTGACTGTTCAGTGTCTTCTTAAAAAGCTCCATTGACGAAGCACCCACAACTTCTGAAGGCAAGCTGTTCCACTGGTTAATTGTCCTCACTGTTAGGAAGTTTCCACAGTGATTTGCTTGTATGGTTAGAAAACCAGTAGACCAGGGATGCCAAGCTCAAGGCCCACAGGGTGCTTAGATCTTCCCCATGGGGCCAATCTGGAAAAAATGAAGGACTGGCCCATGTGACCCTCCCATGCTCCATTTTCACTGACAGAGTGCAGGAGGCTGTCGGAGTCCGGGAACCCATTTTCACTGGTACAGCATTTGGGCCACCACAGGCAACCCCGACATGAGTGACGTTGAGCTGGCCACACCTACCCTGGCCACACCCAACCTGGGCCCCCAAAGTCAAACACAACCCCCCAAAGTCAATGAAATCAAATTTGACATTCCTGCAGTAGACAATTCTATGACCATGCCTCCAAACTTGCAAACACAGCAGCAACACAGATGCAATACTGTTAAGGAGAGAAACATACTGTCAATGAATGAATGCTTAAATATGATTTGTATATCCTGGACCAAACTCTTCTATGATCTTGATGAAGCTTGCTGACAAGGCCTGTGCAAATGCAGATGTAGCTGCACCAGGTCCGACAAACTGCTTTCATTCAAAGCATCTTGCTGCTAACATAGACCCCAAACAGGTATAAACTGGCATGTGATTTGTGTTCTGGGCCAAGGGAGAAGCAATTATGTTGGATAAAGGAAACATGTGGATAGATGGATTAAACAAAACGATCTGAATGCTGACTTAGGATGTCAAAGGGGAAGACACCCCCTCCCCTTGATCAAATATAAAATATTAAGGAGATGAAGTGGAAATAATAGTAAAAGCAGAAAAAATGCTTAGTAAAGAAGTAATATGGAATCCTTGTATATTAAGGAATCAAAGTTTTTTTTATTGTTATGTTATTACTACACAAAAGTGTTCAGCATTGTGCTATAATGCAAGAAATGGCACAAATCATCCTTATATTTTTCTTACTTATTTACCATGCATGTGGGTATACTTTTCAATATTGCATTTGTGTTATTCTTTTTGCTACATGAGCCACTTTTCTTTCCAACATCTTTGTATTTCCAGGAGGAGAATGACTTGTCATAGTTAATCAGATGTTTCAATATATGGAAATATTTTCAGAAAGCAGTGTGTCTCAGAAATATATCTTTTGGGAATTGCATTGCTTATTCAAATCTGCTTCATTTAATCCATCTACTTTTCTTTTAAACAACAACAGCATTGTTTTCTTGCTTCCGAACTTGACATTCAATCCATTGCTCTTTTATAGGGGAAAAATTGAAGTCTCTGGTTTATAAGGCCTGACCAGACAGTAACTGTTAGAAAATATGAAAGCTAAAACAGGGGACCCTGGTGCTATGGTTACTGCAAGAGATGGTTGATGAATTTACTGAATCCATCTTCCAAAGTAAAATCACTTGGTTTCACTTCCTATGCTAATGCAGTACAATTCAGTACAATTCTATACAGTACTGAAAAATATTTTACAAATATACACTATAAAATAATACACAAGTGATTAAGTGTATTTTAATGATCAAGTGATTTTAATGTATTTAAAAATAGTCTTAAATAGGTAAAACCTTAATCGCCAATGTAATTATTTTACAGTATATATATATTTCTGATTCGTGACTTGTGACTCAACCCATAGCTTAGCTCTACTAGTATATTACTATCATCCACTGAACTCATTTCATTTTAATATTTAGGACAGGTGAAGAAAATGAAAAAATACATTAAGCTTAATTTGCAGTGCATTAATGATCACAACTCCCATTCCTATTACAGTTTACATGTATCTTCTTAACTATGTGAATTACAACTCCTGACTGCTAGCATCATCTATGATGTTACTGAACATTAAGGGTAGAAACTATAGGCATATGCTATTTTTGTAAGATAATTTAATGAGGTTTATATTTATGTACATATTTAATATGTAGTAGAAATTTGAGGCCCTACTCAGGCTTGCAACATTTTAGAGAGCCATAGGAGACCATTGAGTAATAAAGCAAAATTATTAGAAGAGGAGTGAAGGAGGAGAGTGAGAGGCTTAAAAAATGCCAAAAATGCAATTTTTCAGCATTTTTAAGTAGCGCTTTTTTGGAAGGATGAGGGAGGGATGATTCTAAGTTAAAGAAAGAAGTGGTTTGTTTCCATAAACTTTACGCTCTTATTCTACTTTCCAGCTCCTCAAGATTGAGTTGAAATCATTCTGAAAGTCTTCTGAGAGCCATTCTCATTCTTAAAATAATAAAATTGCATCAAATTTTGGTGAAATAATCTTAGAATGCTAGGAGGTCCATGGGACCATCAATAATTTGCTGAATCTTGATATCAACTGGTATCAGTTGATTAAATTAAGAGACATTAAGAGAAACAGAGAAAACTATTACTTTTAAACAGATCTATTTAATATCTGATAAATATTAATACCACAACACTGGAGTATGTGATGGGATGAACTAACAACTGGATACAAAAATTCTTTTGTTTGGACCACTTTTTTGGGAAAAGAGGCTATTTTTTACCACATGTGCAGGTAGACAGTAACAGCAGATTTAAAAAAACTCTAGGGCACATAATAAATTATGGAAGTTATAAATATATATACTATTACTGATGTTCTGAGAGATCAGTAGAAGAGATAAGACAGCATGCCTTTCTTCCTTTTTTCCTATTTCACAGCAGATCAGATTATCTTTATACATTTAAAAGCAATATAATCATAAGAAACTAGGAGAGCAAGAATTTCACTAGGACATGCTCTGATCACATCACTCCCTCTTGTATAACTTCCATTATGGGCTGTTTTTCTTAATGCAGAATTGGAGAGGCTGATGTTGGAAATGTGTCTTTTGGGAATCATATTCCTTATCTGAATCTGTTCCTTTTAATTCTCTGCAGGGATGTTTCAGACAATCTTGGAGCTCCTCATCATGTGTGAAGAAATATGTGAGACAATGGGGAAAACAAACAGAAGTACATTTTCAAATCCTGAAAAATAATATTATAACAATGGGAAATTTTTGAAGTAATGAAGCCAACTAAAAATATGGATTCAAGATAGAAAGCATCAGTCTTAGTGAAGAAAAAGTAAAGTTAATAGTCAGAAACATAAACTTTTCATAATTCTCAAAGTGGAAATAGAAAAATTGAAATGTGTCTTCAGGGGAAAGGAATGCATGTATTCTTGAAATACTTTAACATATTTTCTTTCATTTTCTTAAACAAAACTTCTCTCATAAATCCTACAAACATGACTTCTTCATGTATAGACATTTTTAAAAAATTAGCCTGTTTTAGAAACTCATTATTTTAAAATAACTCTCATGATAGAAGCCAAGCTCCAACATTTGTGAATTTAAATTTTACAACTTTCTAAAATTCTCAAATCTGAATGAAATTTTTTATACAAAAAAATTATTAAATATTTCAATATGTAGTACTGTATGTATGGTTTTAAATAACCCCAATGAGCTGATACTAAAGTACAGATACAACCAAAATAGAATTTGATATATATGTCAATTTGTTTATGATTAGTTTTAAAAAACCATTTGAATATTTACAAACTTATTCAGGCTCACTAGTAACTTGCAAAGGAAATAGATTTTAAAAACCACTTAAATCTCCAAAGCTTCTCAGTTAGTCTTTTTTAATTCAATGTTTTCCCAATAAATTGGATTACAATCTCATAATCTCCAAATGACATGTTTAAGTTAGCTGAAAAATGGTTAGCTGCATGTGAAGACCATAATCTTAACTTTATGGATTTATTGCTAGACTATATAACACGGGTGTCAAACTTGTGGCATCGCATTGCCATCACGTGACATTTTCTGCATTCGTGGAGCTCGGGTGGACGTGGCCTGCACATGATGCATCCAACCCATGGGTCACCAGTTTGACACCTCTGCTATATAAGGATGCTCTGTAAAATCTCATGTCACATAGTTGCCAGGAGAAAATCGTATACAATTCAGTATGGCATCCTTCTGAGTAAACAAGGAAGTGGTTGACTTTTAACTGTTTTAAAAAGTTGTGGAGAGTAGGTTCACCTCAATTCCCACACAGATGAGCTGCGAGGGATGGAAGGTTGTTCAAGAACCTTCACTGAGGATGGAGGAGGATAAAGATGGAGAGGGAAATTATGTTAGTGCTCAGTTACAGGCATGAAAAATCTTGTGTAACTTAGTAGAAGAGCAGAATGAGAATAAAATAAACAAGCAATTGGCCTTGACACTATGAGTGCTACAAATAATGTGAAATCCAACTCTTATTTCAAAGAAAAAAGCATGGCAAAAAAGTAGGAAACATATAAGATACAAATTATATATCAGAACCATACCCATTTGCTCAGAAACTATCAGCGGTCTATTACTATTGAAGCACAATAAAGAGAATTTTCATTATGTTTTCATTCTCATGTCTAGTGGTGCTTTTCTTGAAGAAATAAAATGGTGCTCTTTCAAACTCTGAACAGAATGGATTGTGAAGGTATCTGGTTGTGAAAGAGCAGTGCTCTCCTATTTTAAAAACATGGGTGTAGCGCTCTTTCCAAATGCCACAATACAGAGCTGCTCCGCAGGCTTGCAAGGTTTGAAATAATGCTAAAGCCATGCTCCCTTGAGAGTGAAAGTGGAAGAGTAAAAGGTAGTATCTTTCAAAAATGTTCCCTTGCACAAACTTGCTGAACAGATTTGCAGAGTTGATGAATAGATTTATAGGGGTGAAATCATGTGTCAAAATAATTATTTCCCTAAGGTTGTCCCCACTTGGTTCCTGCACTGCTGTTATGTTGGTGGATGGTTTTTCATTGGCTAGTAACATTCTAAAAAATGGAAAGCAGCAAAGGAATTCTGGGAGTTGAAGTCCACAGGTCATAAAGGCGCCATAGTTGCCCACCTCTGTTTGAGAGAATAAGTAAATTTTGCTCAACTGTCATTGCTGTCCAGCAAGGGATAATTCTCACTATTTAGCACACTATGAATGTTCTAGGTAGAATTTTAAAAGTGTCATTTTAGACCTTATAAAGTTAAGCAAGAACCACAAATATACATTCATTTAGTCTTGCATACCTGCTTAAGGTTATTTCCTAAATAGTTTAAAATGATTGAACTTCTAACTATGGAATTAGAAATAAGTATTTAATTTCCTGGTGACTATATTACATGATTTTTAATTGGTTTTGTGTTTTGTGTTGTATGATTATTTTTACTTATTTATTTAGGCATGCTTATGTTTTAATTTTACACCACCCAGAGTCATGAATGTGAGATGTGTGGCTATATAAATCAAATAAATAAATTTTAGCACCTCTGCATTTTAACTTTTCTATAGGCATTTATCCAATATTTCTAATAACTTAATACAATGGTTTTGTACCTTTTAGAATTTGTCTAATATTTTATTTACGCAATGTTTTAGTTAAAAGTTATTCTAACTGCCTTATAAAAGCATACATAATTCTGATCACTGACCCCAGTAAAGAGATTTGAAAATGATATATGAGTTACTATAATAACTGTATTTATTTTTGGAGATCAGAATTGCCAGGGTACAGAAGTAAATAGAAAAGAAAACAGGGAAAAATAAATCCCTGAAAGCATAAGGATTGTGATCTGGGGAGCTGGGATAAAAAATAAAGCCCCTTCACCCTCTCACTCGTTACATAGAGTGATTAATGTGCTGAGCTACGATGGAGAGACACAATTTCAACTACATCTTCAATCACAGAAGTTCACTAGGTGACTTTCAGGCCATCCTTTTCTCTCAGTCCAACTCTATTGTTGTGGAGGAAAATAGGAGTCAGGAGTGTTATGTATGCCACCTTGGCCTCTTGAATAACGAAAGGCAGGAAAATCACCAAGCAAACATATATGAAGATAATCGGAACTGGGCCCTTTGCATTCCTTACTATGAAAATAAAAATGTACATGGAGGTGAAAAACCATGTGATTTAGGAGAGAGATGTTTTGATCCCATTCTCCAAAGTAAAATCTTCCTTTTACTAGAACAAGTATAGCAAAAGAGGAGAAAAAGTGTAAGAGAGAAATAACAGGTAGTCCTTGACGTACAACCACAATGAAGCCCAACATTTCTGTTGTTAAGCGAGACAGTTGTTAAGTGAATTTTGTCACATTTTACGACCTATCATGCCACAAGTGAATCACTGCAGTTGTTACATTAGTTACACAGTTATTAAGTGAATCTGGCTTCCCCATTGACTCTGCTAGTCAGAAGGTTGCAGAAGGGGATTATATGACCCCAGAGCACTACAACCATCATAAATATGAGTCACTTGCCAAATGTCTCTATTTTGATCCCCTGACCACGGAGATTCTGCAACAGTTTTAAGTGTGAAAAATGGTCCTAAGTCACTTTTTTCAGTGCCGTTGTAACTTTGTTTAGTCACTAAATGAATTGTTATAAACCGAGAATTACCTGTATAACTTTTCTTCTTCCTGTGAGATTAAAAATACACATACAGAGAGAAGGAAATTTTATTTCCATCAGAATTCAGGTGAAGGTTGACAAAGTGGGTAAGTGAGGTAAGAAGAGTAACATCCAAATCTAAATGAGAGAAGGCCACATGGTCAACATTATTTCTACTATTGATGTGCTAGTTCCTAAGTATATCCCAGCTAACGAGGCCTTCTGGTCTCAGGACCTTTCCTGGAAAGAGGACAATATTTTAACTACTATGCTAAGAAAAGTAGGAAGGAGATTAGAAAAGACAGAGGGAGATAGCCCGATGCTGCCTCACAGTACAGTACAGGATTTCCTAAGCTTTAGAAGTACGGAGTTTGGACTAGGTGTAGTCACACCTGTGGAATTTTTTCCCCATGCCCATATCTTTCATATGGATGGTGGCCATTACAGAAGTGGCCTCATAAGTTTACTTCAGTTTAGTTTAGTTTAATTTACTTTAGTTTTTAAAACTGCTAAGTTACCACCAATAATGATCCTGTTGCATATTGGTTTTAAAGCTGAGATAATTTTTATTTAATTTTTTGGGTATTCTTCTAATCTAGGCTGTTTTTTTTCCCAGTAAAAGTCATTTGGTGGGAATTATGCAAAAAGTTTGCTTCTCTGGTTGCATCTGCCTCTAGATTATTGACATACAATTGGCAGTTCATTCTTATTCACAGTAGTTTCACACATTCTTATGATTATGATTTGATTCTATCTAACCTCTTTACCATTCTTGATATTAAACAAACCCAAATCACATTTACTTTTTGCATATTTCCCTCACATATTTCTTTATGAATATTTTCCTCCTGTAATCATTTTTGCATCATTGCTCCCTAGTAAAAAAAAAATTAAAATATAGCTTTCCTTAATGTATAAATTTTATATGCAGTTTTGAGTTGAGAAGAATTAAAAGTTAGCAGTGAAAAGATTCAATGTATTTATTAAACTACTGAAGACTACCAGTATTCAGTAGTTTACAATAGTTTACAATGAACATTTAAATCTTAGTCTGGGAACTCTGATTTTTTTAACAGTTATCATTTTCATTATATTGTGGTATATCTTGGTTTTTACTGTTTGCTTGTGTTCTGTTTTATAAGTGAAATTAATATTATAATAGGTATTATAAGACAAAAGGCAGATTTAAAATATTTTAATAAATCAATAGCTATATATTGCCCAAGTAGCTAATAAGAGATGGATTACATCTACCACATCTACCACATTTATATAACCACAAAATTATGAGTTGATGATAGAGAGCTGTTCCAATTTGCTAGCCTGGAAAGCATTTGTTTTAACAAACTCATGAATATTCATGGATGGTCTCTTGGCTAGCTAATTCCTGCCACATCGATTAGGATGGCATGGTGCCTATTGACAAGCTGGTCAGTATCTTAAAAGGGAAAAAGAGCCAATAATAATGGCTTTATTTTGGCATCTTCTTTCACACTACATGCACATGTTTTTATGTGGGAAGCCAGCAGAAGAGTCATAGGCCGCATGCACGAAGAGTGGAAAACAGCAAAGGTAGAGTCTATGAATGAAAGAAAAGTATTAAATTAGCATGGATTCTATCAAGCAAATTTTATTTTGCTAAAGAAATAGGTTATCCAATCCAGTTGACAAGTAGGTCTGAATACTTAGGTGTATATATTACCTCAAGCATGGCCCAAAACTCCAGTGTTAGATTTGCATGAAGAGTCAGACGCGGAGTGCTTCAGTGAAGAGTTTATTAGTGACTACAGCTCATAACAGACCCGATTTGGCTGGTCTGCGTTGCTACTTATAGCCAGCAGCCACAGTTGCCAGCCAATCAGAGTGCAGGGTTTTCCCGCACTTTTTAAACCAATCATTTCTGACATTTTACAAGAACAGTTCAAACTTAACCAATGACATTCAAACCTGCATACATAACTTCCCACTAGGTTCAGTCCATACTCAAACCCCAACCTATCTAATGTATTCTTTTTAAATAGGTGGGCTCTTCGTGCGTTGAGACCGTGGTTCAGAAGTTTTAACGTTCTCACCCAGTGAGGAGAAATGTGTCTGTTGACATTTCCTAGTTGGACTTCCTGTGAAAGGACCCTGTTTGATTGTTAGAATCTGGTCTCTCCTCCCAACCCATCTCCAGCCCAATGTCAGCACCCAAGTCAGGTAGTGATGCAATCTTCCACTTGTAAGGATGGATTTTGGCATTGTGACAGGTTTTGGGATGGTTCCTGTCATAATGGCTTGTTACACATGGGGTTGATTCTTGTTTGCTGATTATCCTCATGTTCCTCCCCTCCCCTCTAGAAAAAGCATTGGGTATGGGAACTAGAGAGGAACAATTGCGATGTTCCTGAGGTAACCTGGATCTAAGCTGATCAATGTGCCTGCTCAGAGGACTCCATCCTCTGTTTGTACCCTGTAAGAACGAGGGCTTGTTTGAGTTATTTCAGCAGGAATCTATGAAGCTCACCCATAAGTTCTTAGCATAAACAGAATCACCACACACTGACGTCACGAAACTTTGCTAGTGGAATCTAGTGGTGCGTTGGGTGCATAAGGTGGGATGAAGCGGTCAAGGGAAGACCTAAGTTTCCTACCCATCAACAACTCTGATGGGGATAAGTTAGTTGATGGGTTAGGAGTGTGCTGAACACTAAGAAGTTTTCAACTTTCTCAGTGATGTCCCCAGGACCCAATTGCTGGAGCTTTCCCTTGGTAAGCGTACCATTCGTTCAGCCCAGCCGTTAGCGAAAGGTGCCAGGGGCTGTCAGGGCATGTCTGATACCCAGTTGTGCTAGATAGGATTCAAAGGGTTGGATGTAAATTGAGGCCATTGTCAGAGACAAGAACATCAGGTAACCGTGGGTTACAAAAATTTTTAAGCTGCTTGATGACAGCATCAGTTGTGGTGGATGCCATAGGGATTACCTCTAGCAATTTGGAATATGCATCTACTAAATAAGGAAGGTGTGCCCTCTGGTAGGGCCAGCGGAAATCAATGTGAATCCTAGACCATGGGCCCCTAGGACATTCCCATTCCTGTTTGGGGGGGTGGGGCAGGCCTGACTACCTGACAGTTGGGACAAAATGCAACCCAGTTTTCAACCATTTTGTCAATACCTGGCCACCATACATAACTTCTGGCCAATCCCTTCATCCTTACAATACCAGGATGACCCTCATGTAGCATTTCCAAAACCTCCCTTTGCAGTTTTGCAGGAATAACCACCCTGTTACCCCACAAAATACATCCTCTTAATACAGATAATTCAGTTTGCCTGGATTTAAAAGGTTGGGCAAGGTGAGGTAGATCTTGAAGAGGCCAACCTCTTAATCCAGCCTATAATAGGAGCCAATGAAGTGTCTTTGGCAGTCTCTCTGGCAATTTCAGCAGCGTGTACTGGAAGCTTGGCAACAGTTTCTAGGAAAAGGTGTGCCTCAGGTTCAAAGTCCTCCTGTTGACAGGATGTGGGCAACAACTCAGTGCATCAGCATGTCCAATGTCCTTGCCAGGCTTGTGGATAAGTTTGTATGAATAAGCAGCAAAATTCCAGTCCACCTCAGCATTCTTGGTGACAGGATAATGGGTGTAGGTTTGTCTCCTGCCACAATGCCTAACAAAGGTTTGTGATCTGTGACAATGGTAAATGTTCTCCCACATAAATACTCATGAAATTTCTTGATAGCTGCAACAACTGCCAATGCTTCCTTGTCCAATTGGCTGTAATTCCTCTCTTTGGTCAAGGTGTGAGAGTAAAATGCAATAGGGGCTTCCCTGGGAAGCCTGTGGCTCAACCCCTCCCCTCCAAGGGGATGCATCACAAGTCAGTACAACAGGTAAATTCTCAGAGAACTGTATGAGTACAGCATCAGACGTGATTAGTCTTTTAACACTGTTAAATGCTGATTGTTCTTCTTTTTCTGCCCCAGACCCATGACTTTTTGTCTAATAATCTGTGCAGTGGTTCTGCAATGGTTGCCTTCTGAGGTAGGAACATGTGATAAAAGTTAATAGGTCAAGGAAGGCTTGCAAATCTGTTTTGTTTTGGTCTAGGGGCTTCTTTGATTGCCTGAACCTTGGCATCTGTGGGGGTGGATACCATGCTTGTCAATCATATAGCCAAGAACTCAACCTTGTCAGTTCTAAGAGTGCATTTTTCTTCCTTGACTTTTAATCCCGCTTTTTGAATCTGGTAAGGACTTCTCT